>CM076854.1:35721631-36321631 GCA_039519185.1 Astragalus membranaceus | reverse complement strand
TTTCTAAACTAAGGAGAGATTTAGGAGTAGTTGCCTTTAAACTTTAAAAGGCAATTTTCTGATGTCAGGCTCGGAAGCATGTTCTGAGTGTTTTTGGTTCTAAGGCTAACACAGGGGCTTGTCCTGATTAGGTTGCTCTCCTAAGTTTAGGTCTTGTAATGTTTTATGTTTTGTGTACTCACCTAAGTTGTATTAGTTTGGCTTAAGGGAGGATGTTGAGTTTGGTGTAACCCAAACAAATCAACAACCTAGGATTTTGCAACTGCCTTATAAAACAAAACAGAAGGCAGTTGCAACCAGCAGTCAAAACAGAAACTAACTACTTCAACCCTTTATCAAAAATTCAGTTTTATAACTGTTGGAGTTTGTTTGAGTTTGTTGTGGTCCCTAAATCCTAACAGTTTATTCAGTTGAAGTCTGTTAGTTCTATCTAACCGCCCCTCAACTGAATATGACTGTTGCTATTAGTGCCTAGTGTGTATATATATACATCCATTGTACAGTTATGAACACAGAGAATTCATTTACAATCAATAAAGCAATTTACAGTTTTACAACTAAGTTCTATTCTATTTTCCTCGCTTCCTTTGTACGTTTGCTCCTTTCTCTATGATTCTGAGTGTATGTGAGTTGCAGTGAGAGATTGTACCTTGCATAAACAGAAAACAAAAGATTAAGGTAGTGTTCAGTGACTGAACAAAGTAAAAAGGTTGAAGGAAGGTGAATAGAGAAGAGTTGTACCTGTTCTGAGAAGCCTGAGAGAGGTTTCTGGTGAATACAGAGTTGTGTTCACTCCAAGAACGCAGCAGAGGGAGTTTTGCAGAATAACAGTTACAAGAATATTAGGGTTTTGCGAAACAAACCAAGAGATCAAGGTAAATCATAAGAGAGTTGTGATTTATACCTGATTGAGGTGTTTGGAACCCTAACTGTGTGATCTTGTACCTGAAAAGCAAACAGAAAGAAATTAGGGTTTTCATATACAGTGCATAAATCAAAGGGAAATCAAAGAAATCGTAAGAGAAGAAGCAAATCTACCTTAAGGAAGGTGGATCGAGAGCTTGATCGAAGAGATCAAGCATTTCTGGAAAACTTAGGGTTTTCGGTGTATCGCGAAGTGAGAACTCAAGTTTGTGATCTCAGTTTGCGTGAACTCAGATCAAAACTAAAGGGTTTTGATACATCATCGTTCAGCCTCATCATTGATCGTGAAATCAAGCTTCAACGGAGCTTCAATCACCGGAGTGAGAGCACAGTTGTAGCTAGGTTTCCATCGTAGAGAGAGAGAGAGCAGAGAAGAAGAAGAACGAAAAATCAAGAAGAGAAACAGTGAATCTTGATTTTCTGAAGAAGAGAGAGTAAAGAAACAAACATATATACCGGGTCAGGAACGACCCGCGAGAATATCCATCATAACCGGGTCCGGGTGCGCAAGATCCAACAAACACTTTTGTTTGGCAGGGTTGATTTCATCACTGGGTTGGGCTATGAAAGCTGGGCTTTCATTTCTACACCCCTCCCTCAGATCTAATCCAGCTCCTGCAGTGCAAAAAAGAAACGTGAGCAGTAAAATTTAAAATCCCCTTCATCTGGACTTTGTCATGGATGAGGCAAGTATCATCAGGAAAGTAAATGACATTTTTACGAGAGTGAGGCAAACAACTGACACAAAAAAGATTCACAGCAAATTCAAGAATAAACAATACATTTACAATGTCCAAATCAAGACCAATAGTGACATTGTAAATGGTAACCACCTTTATCTTTTGGTTAATGTGAGTGTGAAGTCTACAAGCTGAGATCATTGCAAATATGTGATGACGCACCAGAATCAGGTATCCAAGAGTTTGACAAAGACTTAGGGGTGCTTTAAGCATTAAACATGTGAAATCAATGTTGAGGCAAAATCTCTCAAGTGGTTTTGTTGGTTAACCAACTTTTTTGATGAGAAGTTCTACTCAATGTAACTACTCAAAAGTCAAGAAGTATGGTAGAAACAACAATGAACACTACCATCTCAAAAGTCAAGAAGGGTCAAGCAAAGAAGGGTCGAGTCAAGAAGAGTCAAGTAAAGACTCAAGTTAAGAAGACTCAAGACCAGAAGACTTAAAAAGACTCAAGACAGTTTACTCATGTCAAGAAGACGAGGAAAGAAGACTCAAAGACAAGAAAACTGACAGAAACTTCTACAAAGTTAATAGGACTCGTGAATATACACTCTAGTCACATTAGGGAATGTTGTCTCAGTACTTATGAAGGGAATGTTGTCTCAGTACATATGAAGTATAAAAAGTGATATCAAGTCCCATGAAGACTCATATGGAGACTTGGTCATTGGTTTTAAAGGATGAGAAGAATGTTGAGAATACACAACATGAGAAGGGTCATGACAACTGTAAAGTGCAGTCTTCTACAGAAATGCAGAAAAAGCTATTGTACATTCTGCCCAAGCTTCTCAACGGCTATGTTTTCTTGGGAAACTCCTCCAACGGCTATAGTTCAACTACCACAAGAACTTCTAGCCTAGGCTGGTTGTAAAGTTGTAAACTAGTAGGGAAATAGTGGAAATACGCACTATTAGGAAACCACTATACATCATTGTGTCACTTACTGCTTTTCTTAAGTATTGTTTACACTGCACTTAAAAATCTCTGTTTAGAGAAGTAACTCAGAAAGACGGTGAGAAGCTCTTTTATGGAAGATTTTCTCAACCTCCTTCTCTATCTCGGGTTCCCATTGTAACACCCATTTTCTAATAGCCTTATTAATTAATAAAAATCAGAGTTCTTTTTTTTTTGTAAACAATCTAAGCGAGTGCTACACTTACTTCATAAAATCAACAACTTCCATTTTCATAGTTCGGTTAAAACCACGAGATACATAGCACCAAAAAAAACGTTTAGTTCACATCAACTAAATTCAGTCACTACCAGCAGCGGAATAATAATAATTTCGAAAAACAAAACCAAAGCATCGCCAATAAAAGTCCAACAGTATAAAGAAAATAACGCATGAACATAAGACACCCCCTGGTGCTACGTATCAGAGCATGACACTTCCTACCAGACGAAGGCATAAGGGTAACCTTCACTCGTTATTACCTGCACGTTGCCGACATAAGAAGCAACATAAAAGCAGTAGGGTGAGTCTCTTTTCATAATTAATAACATACGGAAATAAGCACTGCATAGGAAAAGGTAACTAGGCACATTGATTCACAACAATGGCAACAACCATATCAAAATTACATTTCCAAACAGCACTACACAATATATGGTTATGCATGGAATGCAACCCAAACTCCACGGGCACATGCATGTCGGATCCGTCACCAAATACAAATAGGCCGTAGCCTCTGCTCACCAAATAAAATTAGGCCGAAGCCTCTGCTCACCAATAATGCACATGTTTCATGGGATGCTATGGAAATGCATCACAACACACCACACAATTCATCAATTCACCATTCAATTCAACTCACCATTATATTAGTCAGCTCACCAGTTTAAAATTAGGCCGAAGCCTCTGCTCACCAATCACACCATAATACACTCACCAACTCAACCCACCACTCACACCAACACCAATTTCAATTAGGCCAATTTAGGATTTGACACGACATAGGGAAAATGAATAAAAATTGAAATTAGACACCTAGAACAACTTCAGTCCAGAACCACCAGTAAATTAACTCATTTTTGCATAAAACCAGAAATTTTGGATAGACACCGAAATTAGCTTCGAAACGCATTTTGAACCGTTAAATTTGGATAACCGAGTCAAAAGTTACGTTAAAAACAAAACCGGAAAAATACTTAGACATTCTGGCAAAAAGTGACACGCACCTTTGGCGCCCATGGACTAGGCGCCTAAGGCCAGGACGGAATACAACTCCTATGACTCCAAAAATTGTTTTACACGAGCCATTTATTTGATGTATGAGAACCCAAAAATAATTTTGAGAAAATAATCAACACAACAGTGGCGCCCTTGGCGCCCATGGCCAAGGCGCCTAGCGCCAAAACTGGCAACACAGTGAGACAGGCACAGGGAACAACAGGCGCAGGGCGCCTAGCGCCCAGATACAGAACTGGCGCAGGAACACCCAAAACTGGCGCAGAGCACATGGCGCCCATGCACTAGGCGCCTAGTGAAAACACGCAACACAACTATTTTGGTGACCAAAATCATTTTGCACGAGCTATTTTACTTGAATATGAAAACCAGAAACCAAATTTTGCAAAACAATCTTCAGAACATTGGGGCCCTTGGCGCCCATGACACAAGGCGCCTAGCGCCAAAACAGCAACACAGTGGCACAGAACTGGAAAACTGGCGCAGGCCACAATGGCTGGGCGCCTAGTGCCCATGACTGAGACACAGAAAAACAGCAACAAGGCATATGGCGCCCAAGGCGCCTAGGAGCTTCCAAAATCAAAATTCTTCAAATTCAAACACGAAATTAAATTCACCAAACACCCGATCATACATATATAATTTAATTATCATCGTGAACCTCAATTCTCACTAAACAAACACCAACAAATCATATACTCAAACATGTGACATACAATTCACTTAGCAACAATTCAAAGCACCAATTATGCGATTTCAACATAGGAAATTCCTAATCATATATCACAACACTACAATTTAATCAACAACACAGCAATTCATTCATAGAAATTATCTTAGAACCCTAACCCTAGGCATCACTAATTCGCATAAGGTATTAAAAACAAAAAGAGGACCCCCTAACCTTATGGAAGTCGAAATTACTAGGCAAGGCTCCAAGGAATTGCAAGACACCAACAAGCCTTCTCTTCCTCCTTGAGTGATTCGCGAAACTCCTCTCCCTTTCCTCTTGTAAGTCGCGACTTCCTCTTCTCACTCTCTCCATGGCCGCGCCTCTCTTCTCTCACTCCCCTCTCTAATTCACGTTTTCTTTCTTTTTGGCACAAATGAGCTACACCTCAATTTTCTAGCTTAAGTATGCGCCTAACATATTGGGCCCTTGGATCACGGGCCTGCTTCCACCGCTTAAGCCCAAATGCTACACCCCACCCCTTAAATTAATTATTTCTAACCCAACCAAGGCTCACATATAATAACACCTATAATTATTTTATTAAGTAATAAACAATAATTATATTATTATTTCTACCACCCAATTTCATTTAATTAATTAAATAAATTAATCTATTATTTTTGGGGCGTTACAACTCTCCCCCACTTAAAGGAATTTCGTCCTCGAAATTTACCTGCCACGCCAACACTCTCCCTCTAAGGCCACCTAGACAACTAGGGCCATCTATATGCTGATTACTATTGCTTTGATTACCGGCGGTAAGTGCTTCGGCGGCCGTCCCTCCTACTTGTTCAGCCAAGTAACTTCAAGCAGTAATAATCTGACTCACTCTCTACTCCGCTGCGCTACTTTGATAAACTAGCTCGCATTCTACCTCACTCATCTACCCTTAAGGATAACAAAATACATCAATCATCACAGCATCATAACGAAACTCACCGGGCGCATAACAGTCGTACCACAAGTCTCATAATTTAGCAACATGACAACAACATCAACGAACAACTTTGCCACTCAGGCGACATCAACAACTAAAATTGCCACTCAGGCGACATCAACGACTAAAATTGCCACTCAGGCGACATCAACAACGACAATATAACTTGGGCCATTCGGCGGTACCCAAGACAACACCTAAACATCAACATTATTAACGAGGCAACCACAAGCAACAACAAAGCAACAATGTGGAGACAACTCCGGGACCAACAATCCTATAATCAATAACACATCAACAACTTCAGGCACCAAAGCGCCGACACTGCAACAACGACTTGGGCTCTAAGCCACCGACAACACAACAACAATTTAATTCGACCGACACGCCTAAAAATCAACGACACCAGAAACAGTCAATTTTGCCTTGAAATTAGAATATTCAGTTAGGCCTCTGAATAAGCTTTCCAAAACATTTTAGTTTACTCAAATCGGACTCTTGGGTCAAAAGATATTGCAAAAACATTTTTCCGTTACAATGACAGCATAAACTAAGCAACGCAGGAAATTCCAGCACTCACACATAAACTTCAACAATTTATTTACCCTATCAAACGACATCGGAATTTTTCAAACAACCCCTCTACGGAATACTTACGAAGTCTAGTTTCTGGCTATATTTTTAGAATTTCAAAATGATGAGTCGAATAGCACAGTTTTCGCAAACAAGGCAGTTGGTCCAGAAAATGGGGCAGCGACTGTGTCCAAAGTTGTGACTCTTCTACAATGCTCAAAACAAACCCAAATAACACGAAACTTCAGCCTAAACAGTAAATCATTTTGTCTAGTTTTCAAAGAATTTGGATTCATTCGAAAAGGAGTTCATTTGAAAACACCACAATCAAAACATTGACCTTACGCCCAGACGGTCCCTAGAATTTTACCCTAACTTGCGAAGCCCATAACTGGAGCTATACTACTCCAAATGCGACCAAACCAAAGCCAAAATGACCAGCGTTCAGTCTAGTTTCTAAAATTGTGTGCTACATAATTTATCAATTCAGTAAAACAGTCCTAGTTTAGCCGAAAGTCAAACCTACTCAAAGTGCCTACACAGTGAGCCTAGCAACAAATTAAGCATCCAAGCAGCCACCAATTTAGCCATCAAGCATAGTTTAAACTTCCCAATAATCATATACATTCAAACATCATTTTCTTCAAAATTCAACCTTGCTACTTGTAAAACCAACTAGTACAACTCTCTAACTACTAAAAATACGGTTTAGCACCTTCTCAGAAAATAACCAAAAATCAGCTTCCTCTCATTAGTAATTAAAAGTCACTCCCCAAATAACAACAAGTTCATTTTTATAAGGTGTCTCCATTTAACTACAAACTCGGCTCTATAAAGTCTCTAAATTACTAACAATTCAATTATACATCTTTACCGCCCAATTCGACTTACGCATGCATCAATTAATTTTAGTTCATCCTATTAACTCAATGCATTTGTATACTAATAATGTTAGTCACAAGCAAGACTAACCTCTCGAATCAATATTTCTTATAAGTCAAACAACACATAGAGCACGCCAATTTTCATAACCAATTTAAACACCATTTTTACAGACTAGTCTTTGTGTGATTTAAATAAGCAAATTCAACCTCATAGAGCAGCCAAGGTCCCATACATACTAATACATACTAATACACTTTTGCCCCCAAAGAAACCCAATAATAGTTTTCAAAATCGTGATCAAATCATTTTTGACAAGATTTTCAAAACCCACACCACCACAAGTCGCTACTCCTTTTTAAAATAAAACCAATTAGAGAAAAAGGTCATTTTTCCAATTCCACAAAACTTCAACACCTACACTTCCTTCGTTAAAGTAGATTTTATCACCAATATCAGTTTCCAACCGTAAAATCGTCCATTTGACTTTTCAAAAACAATTTCAGAAGCCCTTTTTCCTTTCAGATCACAAAATTACATAGCACACGGCATTAGTGTCGCTAAAATAAAACGGTTTTCAAAAACATCAATAATTAAACAGCAACACTAATCCTTAGAAAACAGTACAATATTTCCAACAACAGCAACATCGATCTTTTAAAACGGCAATTACACAGTAACAGGAATAATATTTCCAGCTAACAGCAACAGTAGTTTAATGGTACAATAACCCAACTACTTAACAATAAACAAACAGCAATGGCAATAACACAGTATTTACTTTGCAGCACAACAGTAACTTAATTTACAGCAGCAGCAATCACCAAAAGCACATAAGCACAACAACAGGGTCAAAATAAAAGTCACAACCAAATGACATAGGGATCACACGGAGCACAACATAGCAAACAGCACACAATACCAGTAGGGCGTCTCCCCCACTAGTTTACTTACCATAGCGGCTTCCGTCTACTTGTACCTGCAGGAACATCACTACAACACAAACCAATGGTCAAGACTAAAAGACAACAGTTGGTCGTTAACCGACACAACGACTCTACGACTTGGCCGGACGGACCAACCATTGCTCTGATACCACTAATGTAACACCCCTTTTCTAATAGCCTTATTAATTAATAAAAATCAGAGTTCTTTTTTTTTTGTAAACAATCTAAGCGAGTGCTACACTTACTTCATAAAATCAACAACTTCCATTTTCATAGTTCGGTTAAAACCACGAGATACATAGCACCAAAAAAAAACGTTTAGTTCACATCAACTAAATTCAGTCACTACCAGCAGCGGAATAATAATAATTTCGAAAAACAAAACCAAAGCATCGCCAATAAAAGTCCAACAGTATAAAGAAAATAACGCATGAACATAAGACACCCCCCCCTGGTGCTACGTATCAGAGCATGACACTTCCTACCAGACGAAGGCATAAGGGTAACCTTCACTCGTTATTACCTGCACGTTGCCGACATAAGAAGCAACATAAAAGCAGTAGGGTGAGTCTCTTTTCATAATTAATAACATACGGAAATAAGCACTGCATAGGAAAAGGTAACTAGGCACATTGATTCACAACAATGGCAACAACCATATCAAAATTACATTTCCAAACAGCACTACACAATATATGGTTATGCATGGAATGCAACCCAAACTCCACGGGCACATGCATGTCGGATCCGTCACCAAATACAAACAGGCCGTAGCCTCTGCTCACCAAATAAAATTAGGCCGAAGCCTCTGCTCACCAATAATGCACATGTTTCATGGGATGCTATGGAAATGCATCACAACACACCACACAATTCATCAATTCACCATTCAATTCAACTCACCATTATATTAGTCAGCTCACCAGTTTAAAATTAGGCCGAAGCCTCTGCTCACCAATCACACCATAATACACTCACCAACTCAACCCACCACTCACACCAACACCAATGTCAATTAGGCCAATTTAGGATTTGACACGACATAGGGAAAATGAATAAAAATTGAAATTAGACACCTAGAACAACTTCAGTCCAGAACCACCAGTAAATTAACTCATTTTTGCATAAAACCAGAATGTTTGGATAGTAACCGAAATTAGCTTGGAAACGCATTTTGAACCGTTAAATTTGGATAACCGAGTCAAAAGTTACGTTAAAAACAAAACCGGAAAAATAGTTAGACATTCTGGAAACTGGCGCCCAGGCGCTGGGCGCCCAGGGGCAACACAGGACTTGGCGCATGGCGCTGGCGCCCAGGAACAGCAACACGCGCATAGGCGCTGGCGCCCAGGAACAGCAACACGCGCATAGGCGCTGGCGCCCAGGAAACTGGCGCAGGAACTGGCGCAGGGGAACACGGCGCCCAGGCACTAGGCGCCTAAGGCCAACACGCAAGAAAACTCATTTTACTTCGAAATTGATTTTGTACGAGCCAAATACTCAGAATATGAGAATCCAACAAAAATTTTGGCAAAAAGTGACACGCACCTTTGGCGCCCATGGACAAGGCGCCTAAGGCCAGGACGGAATACAACTCCTATGACTCCAAAAATTGTTTTACACGAGCCATTTATTTGATGTATGAGAACCCAAAAATAATTTTGAGAAAATAATCAACACAACAGTGGCGCCCTTGGCGCCCATGGCCAAGGCGCCTAGCGCCAAAACTAGCAACACAGTGAGACAGGCACAGGGAACAACAGGCGCAGGGCGCCTAGCGCCCAGATACAGAACTGGCGCAGGAACACCCAAAACTGGCGCAGAGCACATGGCGCCCATGCACTAGGCGCCTAGTGAAAACACGCAACACAACTATTTTGGTGACCAAAATCATTTTGCACGAGCTATTTTACTTGAATATGAAAACCAGAAACCAAATTTTGCAAAACAATCTCCAGAACATTGGGGCCCTTGGCGCCCATGACACAAGGCGCCTAGCGCCAAAACAGCAACACAGTGGCACAGAACTGGAAAACTGGCGCAGGCCACAATGGCTGGGCGCCTAGTGCCCATGACTGAGACACAGAAAAACAGCAACAAGGCATATGGCGCCCAAGGCGCCTAGGAGCTTCCAAAATCAAAATTCTTCAAATTCAAACACCAAATTAAATTCACCAAACACCCGATCATACATATATAATTTAATTATCACCGTGAACCTCAATTCTCACTAAACAAACACCAACAAATCATATACTCAAACATGTGACATACAATTCACTTAGCAACAATTCAAAGCACCAGTTATGCGATTTCAACATAGGAAATTCCTAATCATATATCACAACACAACAATTCATTCATAGAAATTATCCTAGAACCCTAACCCTAGGCATCACTAATTCGCATAAGGTATTAAAAACAAAAAGAGGACCCCCTAACCTTATGGAAGTCGAAATTACTAGGCAAGGCTCCAAGGAATTGCAAGACACCAACAAGCCTTCTCTTCCTCCTTGAGTGATTCGCGAAACTCCTTTCCCTTTCCTCTTGTAAGTCGCGACTTCCTCTTCTCACTCTCTCCATGGCCGCGCCTCTCTTCTCTCACTCCCCTCTCTAATTCACGTTTTCTTTCTTTTTGGCACAAATGAGCTACACCTCAATTTTCTAGCTTAAGTATGCGCCTAACATATTGGGCCCTTGGATCACGGGCCTGCTTCCACCGCTTAAGCCCAAATGCTACACCCCACCCCTTAAATTAATTATTTCTATCCCAACCAAGGCTCACATATAATAACACCTATAATTATTTTATTAAGTAATAAACAATAATTATATTATTATTTCTACCACCCAATTTCATTTAATTAATTAAGTAAATTAATCTATTATTTTTGGGGCGTTACACCCATGCCATTTTTTCCTATTAAATTATAAGTTATAAATAACTTGTTAATAAAAAATAAATTAACCAATTAAATAAACTGGCTAAAAAATTATAAAAAAGAAAAACAACTTACTCTGAATCTATCAAACATCATCTTTCTTGAATCTTTATCCTTTTTAATCTCCATCCAAGACATCCAAGGTTTGCTGTAATTCTCCTTGATCACATTTGTTATTGAGGTGGATGCACCCTTCGAAGGATAAAACCTATACATTTATAAAAAAAAATTAATATATTTATTAAAAAAACCCCTAATTATCATTAATAAATATATATTCTTACGCTTTTCCAAAAATGGTCAATACAATACGACCGTCGTCTGCTAACACTAGTGGCTCCTCTGGAAAATTATTCAGATGTACGACCTCATCTTCTACATTTGCAGGGGCATCTTCGATCTCATCATTATCATGATCGTTGACATCTACTGCCACAAACTCATGCACCTGCGACGGTCCTGAGCCATCTATAGAGGAAGGCGGGGGGACAAATCTGTCACTAGCAACTACACGAACTATTCGATGTCGTCGCCCGCGTACTGAAGTAGAAATCCTCTTCCCTTTATCCGAAACAGTCGGTGGTATGGGTGGGCCAGATCCTGATCCTGACATGACTGTATTTATATATATATATTTTTAATATCTTATTAGTACAAATATAATTTTAAAGACAAACGAACAGTGACAAACAACATCTTATTAATTAAGTCAAACTAAATATATAACATAACATTACATAACAAATTGATCAAATAATTAATTGACATCCCATTCTCCCTCGAAATCATCATCATCAGACGAGTGAACTCCTGATACAGCGACATGGTCTGTTGCATCTTCATCTGCATCTTCTTCTCCATCAACTTCATCACCAGTGTTTGGCTCATCACATAACCGAGTTATGGGTTCAACTTCGATCACTTCATTTACATTGGACGACATTTCATCCATCTGATATGGCACATCTTCCATTGTCTCATCATTTGTCTCACTCCGACCTCTTGGTTTGGTTTTAATTGCGACACACCAACCACGCCTATCCGTCCGTGTTGATGGATAAGGGACATAATAGACTTGTCTCACATTTTGTGCAATTACGAATGGATCATACAGTCGATATCTACCATTCATTTTAATGTCCGTTGTATTTGACTTTGGATTCAATTGTGTTCCTCAAAAAACCACTACCTTTTGACTATAGTCTAGATGGGGGTAAGCAAGTTCATATATGTGTTCAATCACACCATAGAAGTCGTTGTCACCTCTCCCAGTGACACCCTTAATGCAAACTCCACTATTAACTGTTTCTCTACCATGTGTCCATTGCCTAGTGTGAAATTTGTATCCATTGACAATGTATGTGTGCCACTCTTTAACACATCTTCGAGGACCCTCAGATAAGTTCCTCAGGTGTTGGTTGGTAGGAGTTGGTGGGAGGAGACAAACATGTTGCTTAAACCAGTTTGGAAAATGTGCATGAATATGAGCAGAAGAGTCTTCTTCACTTACTTGCTCGGATGACAAGAATTCCCTGATAAGATAACAATTTGTTACACATGTATTTGGGTTTTAATTAATTAAAAATGTAGCTACGCGACTTAAAAATACATACTCAATGAATGGTTGGACCTCAGTTATCAAGACATGAACATGGACTGAGTTTAAGTCTTCATTTGTTAGCCAGTGAATAGACTCCTTCCCAGATTGGCGACCAGGCAAACAAAAGACGGATAAAGCTAGCTGATGTCTTGGACATTCAAGTTCCATTTCATTCCGACTACTTCTAGGAGCAAATTCATTCTTGAAATAATAGGAACAAAAATGGGTTGTTTCACGGTGTAAGTAAGAGGAACATATCGATCCTTCAACTCTAGCCTTATTTTTCACTGATCTCTTTGAATCACCCATGAACCTAAATTTAAAGAAGATAGTATCTTAATTAATCATCTATATATAATCTATATATATAACACTTAACATATATATATATATATATATATATATATATATAAATTAATTACCTTTCAAACGGATACATCCATCTGTATTGGACAGGTCCACCAAGTTTAGCCTCATATGCCAGATGCACTGGAAGATGCTCCATAGAATCAAAGAAACCAAGCGGAAATATTCTCTCCAACTTGCATAAGATAAGTGGGATATCTTGTTCCATTTTTGTAAGATCATCCACCCTTAGCGTTGCAGAACACAAATTTTTAAAGTATTGACTTATTTCAATGAGCGGATTCAAAACATGTTTTGGCAATGAACTAAAGGCAATAGGAAGTAAGCACTCCATGAATACATGACAATCACGACTCTTCATCCCATGCATTCTCCCATTATCCACATCGACACATCTTGCTAAATTGGAAGAATAACCGTCAGGCATTTTCAATTCTTTTATCCACCGATAAACAGATTTTACTTGTTCGATAGATAAAGAATAATTGGCTTTAGGTTTCAATGTCCTACCTGTTAGGTTGCTCAACCAACAATAGATCCTTTCGCCGGCAGTAATGATCTACATCCTTCCTAGCCTTCTCGTTGTCTTTCGTTTTGCCTTTTACATTCATAACAGTGTTAAATATGTTGTCAAAAAAATTCTTTTCAATATGCGTAACATCAACATTGTGTCTCAGAAGATTATCTTTCCAATAAGGAAGTTCCCAGAAGATACTTTTCTTCGTCCAATTATGCCATTGTCCATAACCATCTGGACGTGAAACAACACCGGCTACAACTTCTACAGGAGGGATATCCTCAACACTGTTCCAAACTTCTTCTGGTGTCAACCTACGAGGAGGTTCAGCTGTTTCAACATTCCCTTTTATGAATGCATATTTTGACTTTCTAAATGGGTGATCTTTAGGTAAAAACTTACGGTGCGAGTCAAACCATGAAGTTTTTCCTCCATATTTAGGAGTAAAATATTGTGTCTACCATGCAAATCGGACACGCCATCTTACCATGTGTCCCCCATCCAGACAACATTCCATAAGCAGGGAAGTCATTAATGGTCCACATCAAAGCTGCCCTCATCATGAAGTTTTGTTTACGTGCTGCATCATAAGTTAAGACACCATTCCACAACTTTTTTAGGTCGTCAATCAAAGGTTGCAAATATATGTCAATACCAGCTGTTGGATTACTTGGACCTGGAATAATAGCAGCTAAAAACATGTACGGTTTAGACATACACATCTCAGGAGGAAAGTTGTATGGGGTAACAATAACTGGCCAACACGAATATGGTGTTGCTGATGCTTGGATATATGGTGTGAAACCATCAGAACACAAACCAAGCCGAACATTGCGTGGATCATTGGCAAAATCTGGATGAACACGATCAAAATGCTTCCAAGCTTCACCATCAGATGGGTGACGTAATTCACCAGAATTGCTTCTATTTTCATAGTGCCAGGTCATTTTACCCGCAGTTTCCATTGAAGTGAACATCCTTTTCAACCTTGATACAATCGACAAATAAAACATTGCTTTTCTTGGAACTTTTTTGCCTCTGCTTGTCCCTACCCTAGTGACATGATAGCGTGGCTGTTGACAAAACTTACATTCCATCAACTCTCCATCATTTATGCCAAACTCATTGTTATAATAGAGCATGCAACCAGAGACACAACAATCAATTCTTATAGAACTTAAGCCAAGTTTCGATACAAGTCTTTTAGCATCATAATAACTTTGCGGTAAAAGTCCTTTAATCGGGATTGCATCCAACATCATTTTAGTCATATATTTCATGCACAATTCAGCAACATTAAATTGAGACTTAAGACCCAACAACCGAACACACATTGATAATTTAGAGTCTTGAGATCCTTCAAATAGTGGTTGATTTGTCTCACTCAAATAGGTATAAAACTTTTGAGCTTCCTCGTTTGGAAGTTCTTCAGCATCGTATTGTGGTTCCTCAAAATCTAAATTTACTCCGACAGGATCAGATATCATTCCCTGAACAACATCAAATGGTTGGTATCTCGTAGACGATTGATGACTACTTGATGTGGGAGCTTGTACTTCAACAGGAACATTAACTGCAGGAAGATTAACCGCCGGAACAGCTACCCCAGGTGCTACTTCGCCGTGACGACTCCATATCCAATAATTTGGCGTAAACCCATTATTGTACAAATCAAGTCCCACTTCTTCTTCATTTTTTATAAATCGAAATCTATATTTCAAGCACGGACATCGAATTCCGCCTTGTCGCTCAAATTCTTCCTGACTCTTAGCAAAAAAAACAAACTCTTCGACTCCTTGCACAAAACGTAGCTTTAAACCAACTCTTCCAGGAAACATTCGATCGTACATCCAACTACGATCCATTTTTTGGGGATCTACGTACTACGACAATATATATATGTAAACAATAAATATTAATTTTAATTTCATATACACTTTTTTACTAAATAATTACCTATAACTTTTTAATTATATTAACAAACATAACCAACATATTTTTTTATATCTAATAACAAATATTTTTTTATAATGTGATATATTTTTTATCTTGTATAATAAACGCACCATATAAAATTACAACATAATTCTAATTAAAAAAAAGTTACAACATAAACATGTTTTTAATTAACAAACGTACATAACCAACATATTTTTTACTAAATAATTACCTATAAATTTTAAATAATTCTAATTAAAAAAAGTTACAACATAAACATGTCACTTAAATAACTATTTTTTTTAACAAATATAAGTTACATCTTATAAAATTAATTTTTTATAAACATAAAAAACAATTTATATTAACATGTTACACTAATTATGACAAAAAAACATTTTTAATTAACATGTTACACTAAATAAACGTAATTTTTTTAATCACTTACTATCTAAACATATATATTATTACAATATATATGTAAACAATAAATATTAATTAACAAACATAACCAACATATTTTTTTATATCTAATAACAAATATTTTTTTATAATGTGATATATTTTTTATCTTGTATAATAAACGCACCATATAAAATTACAACGTAATTCTAATTAGAAAAAGTTACAACATAAACATGTTTTTAATTAACAAACATAACAAACATATTTTTTACTAAACAATTACCTATAAATATTAAATAATTCTAATTAAAAAAAGTTAAAACATGAACATATGTCACTTAAATAAATAATATTTTTTAACAAACGTAAGTTACAACTTATAAAATTAATTTTTTATAAACATAAAAAACATTTTATATTAATATGTTACACTAATTATTACAAAAAAACATTTTTTATTAACATGTTATACTAAATAAACGTATTTTTTTTAATCATTTACTATCTAAACATATATATTATTAACATGTCACTACAATATCTAATAACAAACAACTTAACGGAAATATGGAATTTGAAATTCCCCCTCCTCCAAAAAACAGCCGGTAATTACACTTTTCCGGAGGGTTTTTTGGTGCTTCATTTCTGGCGGTTTTGTCAACGTTTCCGGCGGAAATTTCAAATTTCATATTTCCCTCTCCTCCAAAAAACCGCCGGTAATATCCGTTACCGTCGATTTTAAGTTTCGTTTTTTTGAAAGTGCTTTGCGGCGGAATATTCCGCCAGTAACTCACCCAGAACCGCCGGAAAATTACCGGGGGAAAATAAACCGCCGCAAAATCCCCACATTCCGCCGAAAAACTTTCGTGGGAAAAAATCCGCCACTAACTACTTAAAATCCGTCGGAACCGTACAGACGGATTAATTCCGCCGGAAACAAACCGCCGGTAATTCAAGTATTTCTTGTAGTGGCCTAAGTGCAAAAAATATATGGCTTTGCTATTATAGATTACAACTCAAGGTTCACATGAGTTCTGTTTTTGAAACATAAGGATGATGCTTTTGAAAGTTTCGAAACATTTTTAAGAAAATTATAAATGAGAAGGGTTCTAACATAGTTGCAGTGACAAGTGACTATGGAGGTGAATTTGAAAAAACTTTGTTTAAAAATTTCTTTGAAGAGAAAGAATGGTGTGTATATGATTTTTGGAAAAGAAAGAATATCATATCTTATTTCTATATATTTGGCTGTGATTTTTTTTTACTAGTTTTTTTACTGGATTGGCTGTGATTACTAAGTTTTGAACAATAAAGACTATTTAGGAAAACTCGATGCTAAATCTGATCCGGTTGTATTCTTAGGATATTCCCTCACATTAAAGGCATATAGAATTTATAATCTTAGAACTAAAGATGTTGAAAAAAGAATTCATGCAATGTTTATTGAAGCTAACAGTTCATATAATAAAGATGAAGATGATGATACAGATATTCAGAAGATTGGTAAGAAGGGTGATGATCACCAAGGAGATGGAGATTGGTTACTTACCATCCTCAAGAGAAAATGGTTGGAGACACTTCTGAACCTGACAAAACCAGAAATTCTTTTAGAAGAGAATCTTCTCATAGTGCCATGTTTTTTTCCAATTGAACCAAAGAACAAAAATGAAGCTATTATTGATGAATCTTGTATAGAATAAATGCAAGAGGAACTTTCACAATTTGAGAAGAATTAGGGATGGGATCTAGTTCCATCTCCAAAACATCATTCTGTCATTGCCACTAAATGGGTCTTTTGTGACAAAATGGATGAAAATGGTAAGGTAATCAGAAACAAGGCAAGACTTGTGATAGGATCACGGACCGGATCGTTGCAAGTAATAGTACGGAAAGACCGAGTATCAAACTCAGGGATTGCGGTTAATTATCAGTTTAACAATTCAACTTCTAAATTGAAAAGGGACTGTTTTTTAGATTTGTTTCACAAAAAAATTAAAGTGAAAAACAATAAATATTTTGGCGATTTTAATTTTTAGGATAACAAGAACACAAGTGTGAATTTGCATGAATTAAAAAGCGTTATGGACGAGCTTCAGTTTACTTCACTCTTACATCTAACGAATCAAAAGTGTTATTGAACTTATTTTATGAGCTATGGTCTAATTGTTATAATTATTTTAATCTTAATTCCTTAGGTGATCTTAAAAGAAATAAGCATTAATAACAACAATAATCCTATGATTCTGAATACCAATGACTATTCCTAGACTAGAGATAAATAGATATCAATTCTCAAGCATATGTAATTCAGATTTCCATTCATAATCACATATCATAAATCGTGTTAAGGGCCGAGATTGAAACATAACATTCATTCAAATAACAGAGGTTTAATTTGAAATCATAAGAGATTTATAAATCGTTACTCATCCCAACAACGAGAAGTTTAGCTAGACATAGAAATAGAAATAATAAGAAAAAAGATCAAACTAGAGGGAGAAGCTGAAAAAAGTTGATACTACAATGACTTGTTCCCAAGCTTGAATCATCAACAAAGGTCGGAGTGCAAATTAAATCCTTGCTGTCACGTACTTCAGAGCGCAAAACGAGACTATTCTCAATGACTAGAATGACCTAAAATTCGAGTTACAAGTTTAAATAGGAGTTGAGTAAGTGAATCATTGCTTGGCTAGCCGTTCGCGTCGCCTAGCGAGCTGCAGGTAAAACACTAAAAACTACTTCACCATTGCCGGGCAAGATGATCCCATCGCCTGGCGAGCTGCAGGTAGATTGCTGAAAGCTGATTCACCATTGCCTGGCGAAATAATCCCATCGCCAGCCGAGCTTCGGGTAAGAATCGACACTGAGAACGACTTCCTCATCCTAGGCGAGCTCCTGTGATAGCTAGGCAAACGACAACAGAAACAAACAAATTAGAGGTACCAAGTATCTCAAAGACATAAATGAAAACAAGACTCAATTTAAAAACTAATAAACAAAAAGCAAACTATTATGATTCTAAAACTCACTATAATTGAGAAAAACTTAAGAAAAAGCTAATTAAAAACTAGTCAAACTATACATAGAATGCAAAGCAATCAACTTGTGGCTCAAGGTTACAACCAGCAAGAAGGTATTGATTATGATGAAACTTTTGCACCTGTTGCTAGGTTCGAAGCTATAGGAATACTTTTTGTGTAACATCCCGAATTTTTAAAGACTCGTATTATGATGCCGGAGACCGAGTAATTATTGGTAGGAATAATTGGTCGCGTCTCGGCGATTGATAGTCGAGAAAATTATCAAGAAAACCTATTCTCCATAAAAGGGTGGCCTATTCATAGTAAAACGAGGAATTGGAGCCGAAGGGCAAATCTGTCTTTTCACACCCCCTAATTATTAAATTATAATTATGAAGGTTATAATTAATCATGAACCGAAAGAATTGAGTGATTTCAGATCGGAACCGTATTAATCGAGAAGTTTTGTGCCGAAGAAAAAAAAATTTGTCACCTAACCTATGGCTTAATGGGCTACGGGTAGTTTGGTCTTTTCCCCTTCATTTAAACCCCCAGCCCATATAGCCACCTGACCAGCCTCACCCCCCCCCCCACACTTAGTCACCCTCATTTCAGCAAGAAAGGAGCAAAAGCTGAAAATAAGAAAGAAAAGAGAAGGAGGAGGCGTGGAGGAGGAGAAGAGGAGGAAGGAGGGACCCATCTCAAATCCTTGTGCATGTAAGTGGTTTCTCTTCCATCCCACTCCATTTTCAATTCTGAATTCAATGAACCTATTGTTGAAGCCTGATTCTGCTCCTATCCCTTACTCCATTTTCGAAGCTTGAAGCTCCAAGGTTGAAGACAATGGAGTTTTGAGCTGCCACTTCTCTTGCATGTTCAGTTTGCTGTTAAGAGGGCGGAGTCTCAAGCTTGCATTTTGGCTTGGAGGAAGTTGTGAAAGATTGAGTGCTGTTTCAGTTTGAGAGAAAGGAAGCCACTGTCCGGGTTCGAATTCGGTTTCTAGCGGGGATAGTTCGTTGTTTTCGGTTCGACGATCTCGTCTCTCGGTTCAACTCTCGGATTTCGTCAACGGGTGAGTTCTACTCACGGATTAGGGACGTTTTCGTGTATTCTGAAAAACTGTGCTTGTTTCAAATGATAAGGCAATCATTTCGTTTTCAAAAGACTTAGAACCGGAAAAGCGATTTTTGAGTTAAAATGGAGTTTTACGGTTTATTGAGAATTTTAATGAATCATTGAAATGAAACACTTTATATATACTCTGGAATAGTTGGAAATTTTCTGGATTTCAGGTGATTGAAATTAGAAATCGAATTGGACGAGAACAGAGAGTGAAATTGAGGAATATGTGAAATTCTGGTAACAGACACAGGTCGCACGGACCGTGCGCCCCTGGGCACGGATCGTGCGCCTGCTTCGGGTTGGAAGTATTGGAAACAGAACGGGACGCACGGGTCATGCGCCCCTGGGCACGGATCGTGCGTTTCCTTCTGGTAGATGGGTCCTGTGTAGTGCACCACGCACGGGTCGTGCGCCCCTGGGCACGGGTCGTGCGTGTGGTTCTGTTACCGGTTTCCGTTTTCTCGTTTTGTCACTCCGTTTGATCCCGAACCTTTTCTAATCTCCTTCTCAATCATTTAAAAAGGAATTGCCTTACTGAAAACCTTATTTTGAACTTGTTCAACTCATGGTTTTGAAAAAGAGCTTTGAAAGCCTAATTGATTGAAAAACCGAAACCCTAGTACGCGTGTGAGTACACCGACTGATGGACTGACTAAATATATATATGTTTATATATGTCAAATGAAAATGATTATAATGTCGGATGTTGTAAATTCATCAAAACGGGTTATAAGTCAATAATACGTTAAATATGATTATAATGCCGGAGGTCTAAATTATGAAATTCCTCAAAACGGGTTATAGATCGATATGGATATTGATATCTAATTGTTATGTAATTGATCCATTTGGTGATCGAAAAGATATAAACTATCTAACTCTCGAGAACTTGATGCATATTGTCATATGTATTACGTTGGGTGACGACCCGACAAGTAGCATACTAGGAAGGGAAGTCATGAGCCCTCACCCTAGGCCCTGAATGTGTTTTGGCGTGGTCAACTCACGGGTTACCGGGATTAGCAGGCGTTGTGCGGCCGGTTTGTGCTAAGTCATTCACGAATTGCCGGGATTAGTAGTCGTTGTGCGGTCGGCATTCGATTAATAAATAAAATTCACGAATTGCCGGGATTAGCAGTCGTTGTGCGGTCGGCATTCGATTAATGAATAAGACATTGTTATGTCAGCTTTTGTTGTAATGGTTTAATAATCTAAACCGAGTGTTAGCGAGGGGGCACGGTAGGACTCACTGAGATAATGTTATCTCACCCTATCCATATTTGTTGTTTTTCAGAGAAGCAGGGAAAAAGGAAGACTATAGTGCACGAGCAGTTGATATACTCTTGGAGGTGCTGAAGACTTAGTCATTTTCTCCTTGTTCTTTTGTTGTCCTATTGGTTGTATAAACTTTTATGGATTATGAGTTATATGAACCGTTTTATGTTTCTGTTTAGTATTTGGACTTGGATATTGTAATCCATTCGGTATGGAACCGATAAACTTCTATTTTATGAAGTAATGTTGTTCCGACTATGTTTTTATTTCGGAAAAAGTTTTTATGTCCAATACTTGAACAGGAACTGTGTCCTCTGAATTTCCGCATCTGTGCATTTTTGGTGTCTCTACATGTTAGAAATACCAGGGTGTTACATTTGGTATCAGAGCGGTTCGACCTAGTCGGACTTAGATGCTGAGAGTCTTTTACGTCTTTTAAGTCTGATTTTTCTTAGTATGCTATTAGACATTGAGCCTGATCAACTTAATACTTTGTGCATACTTCGCAAAATCATGGCTGGAAGAGGTAGGAGAAACCCACCTGTTGATCCTCATCAAGAATGGATGCAGAATGTCATCGAGACTCAGCAGAAGATGATGAATGACATGATGCTTATGCAACAGCAACAGATGGCTCAAATGGCTCAAATGCAGTAGATGCATCAGATGCCTCAACCACAACCAGCTGAGCCAGTCAATGTGCCAACCCCTGAGGATCCCAACAGGATGTATTTCCGGTTTCTGAAGATGAGACCCCCAACCTTTAAAGGAGGATCCGAGGCAATGAAAGCCCATTTCTGGGTGGATGCCATGGAACGGATCTTTGATACCTTGCAATGTAATGAAGGAGAAAAGGTAATTTGTGCTGCTAACGCTCTGGACGAGGATGCTCACACCTGGTGGGTTAACGCTCGTAGAATGCTTCAAAATCAAGGAACTCCTCTAGAGTGGAGTAATTTCAAGGAATTATTTTTGAGTCATTATTTTCCCGACTCCCAAAAACTTGACAAGCAGATGGAATTTCTGAGTTTGAAACAGGGAGAGATGACAGTTGGGGAATATGCTGCAAAATTTGAGAGGTTGTCACAATTCTATGAATTGGGGACCACCGCTCCTGATGATAAGTGGAAGATGGTGATGTTCAGACAAGGTCTTAGAGGCGATGTGAATCAAGGTCTCAGTTCTTATTCCATGACCACTTATCCTGCTTTGGTTCAACAAGCTCATTCAGCTGAGAGCGATCTTAAAAGAATGTATGCTGAGAGGAAGGATTTCTGGAAGGACAAGCGCAGAGGAAATGATTCCACTTCTTCAAACCCTAGATATAGAGGGAATAGGGATAAAGGGAAACAAATCCAGTCAAGTGACTCTGCCAGGACTAACAGGTGCGACGTCTGCAAGAAATTTCATAGAGGCAAATGTCAGGTGGGACCGAACCAATGTTACATCTGCAAAGAAGTGGGCCATTATGCTAATAATTGTCCGTCAAGGAAAGCTTTCTTGGAGTCTCCTGATGCTCCGCGACAGGCTCGAGTCAACACGTTGGATGCCAAGACCATCAAGCCAGCTGATAATCTTATAAGGGGTACAGGTTCTCTCTTTAATCAAACTGTTAATATTCTGTATGATTCTGGTGCTACTCACTGTTTTATCTCCGAAGCATGTGTTGAACGTTTAGGATTAGAAGTATCTCCTATATCTGAACCAATCACAATTCGTACTGCGGCGAGGGGTCGTGTTCGAACCCAATCATTGTGCCTTAACTGTTTGCTTACCATAGGAGGCAGGGATTTTGTTGTTGATTTTATCTGTTTGCCTATGAGGGGAATGGAAATCGTTTTGGGAATGAATTGGATGACTTCAAATCACATTACTATTGACTGTTTCAATCGGGCAATTAATTTTCCTTCTGAAGTAGCGGGACATTCACTACCTGCAGATGATGGTGTTATTTCATTCGCTTCAGCCAGCCAGTCTCTATTCCAAGGTGCGGAAGCTTTTGTTGTTATTTTGTCTGCATCAACTGAAGCTGATTTGGATTTATCGTCTATTCAAGTTGTTAATGAATTCTTAGATGTTTTTCCCGAGGAAGTCTCCTCTTTGCCTCCAGAACGAGAGGTAGAATTCTCTATAGATTTGGCGCCTGGTACAGGGACAATATCCATAGCACCTTATAGGATGTCTCCTCTCGAACTGAAGGAATTGAAGTCCCAACTTGAGGAATTAATTTCCAAGAAGTTTATTCGACCGAGTGCTTCTCCATGGGGTGCTCCGGTATTGCTAGTCAAGAAGAAGGACGGAAGCATGAGATTATGCATAGACTACCGTCAGCTGAATAAAATCACTATCAAGAACAAATATCCATTACCGAGGATAGATGACCTACTTGACCAACTTCGAGGTGCTAAAGTTTTCTCCAAAATTGATCTAAGGTCAGGATACCATCAAATCAGGGTAAGAGCCTTAGACATTCCGAAGACTGCTTTTCGTACGAGGTACGGACACTACGAGTTTGTGGTGATGCCCTTCGGATTGACTAACGCTCCAGCCGTATTCATGGACTATATGAATAGAGTATTTCATTCCTACCTAGATCAGTTTGTGGTCGTCTTTATTGATGATATCTTGGTTTACTCAAAGTCAGCTGAGGAGCATGCTCAGCATCTCCGCTTTGTTCTAGGAGTACTCCGAGAAAAGAAACTCTATGCTAAACCGTCAAAGTGTGACTTTTGGATGTCGGAAGTAAAGTTCTTGGGTCATGTGATTTCCCAATAAGGGGTTGCAGTTGATCCTAGCAAGGTGGAAGCAGTGTTGAATTGGGAATGGCCGACGTCTGTGACAGAGATCAGAAGCTTTCTGGGTTTAGCTGGTTACTATAGAAGATTCATTGAAGGTTTTTCACAATTGGTACTTCCGCTTACTCGGCTAACTCGCAAGGGCCAACCGTTTACTTGGGATACCGATTGTGAAGAGTGCTTCCTTGGATTGAAAGAAAAGCTAACTTCTGCCCCAATCCTAATTCTTCTGGATCCGTCATTGGGATTTCAGATTTACAGTGATGCATCTGGGAAGGGTTTAGGATGCGTTCTCATGCAGAAACAACATGTTGTGGCCTATGCATCGAGGCAATTAAAGACGCATGAACGGAATTACCCAACTCATGACTTAGAGTTGGCGGCTATTGTGTTTGCACTGAAAATTTGGAGGCATTACCTTTACGGTTCTCGTTTCGAGGTTTTTAGTGATCACAAGAGCTTGAAATATCTATTTGACCAAAAGGAGTTGAATAACAGACAGAGAAGGTGGACTGAATTTTTGAAGGACTATGACTTCGAATTGAAATATCACCCTGGGAAAGCCAATGTGGTAGCAGATGCTCTGAGCAGGAAGTCCATCCACACGGCAAGGTTAATGGTTCACGAGATGGCTTTGTTGGAGTCATTCCGAGACTTGAAGCTCAAGGTAGCAAGAAAGAGGGACTGCATAGTATTGCGGCATATACGGATAGCCAGTGTGCTAAGGGAACAAATCCGTGTAGCTCAAGAAACTGATATGAATTTAGAGTCTCAAAGAGGATCGCCAGATTTCACTGAGGATAGTGATGGCATGATTTGCTTTAATGGGAGGATTTGTGTTCCCGATGATGATGACATCAAAAGGCAAGTATTGGAAGAAGCTCTTAGGAGTCAGTACTCTGTACATCCGGGATCCACCAAGATGTACCGAGACTTGAAGTTAATGTATTGGTGGCCTGGGATGAAGACCGAGGTTGCAGAATTTGTTTCTCGGTGCTTAACTTGTCAGAAGGTTAAGGCGGAACACCGAAGACCGGGCGGCCAGTTACAACCGCTAGATGTACCAGTTTGGAAGTGGGAAGATATCTCAATGGACTTCGTCATGGGTTTGCCGAGCTCACAGGCAGGCAATGATTCTATTTGGGTAGTAGTGGACCGATTGACTAAATCTGCTCACTTTATTCCCGTTCGCTCGACTTATAAGGTTTCCAAGTTAGCAGATGAATATGTGAGGAACATTATCAGACTGCATGGAGTCCCAACGAGCATTGTGTCAGACCGAGATCCCAAGTATACTTCCAGGTTCTGGAGAACATTGAATGAAGCTTTGGGAACAAGGGTGCTGGTTAGCACATCTTATCATCCTCAGACTGATGGTCAGACGGAGAGGACTATTCAGACTCTGGAGGACATGCTTCGGGCTTGTGTGCTTGATAGCAGGAGAAAATGGGAAGACCATCTTCCGTTAGTCGAATTCTCCTACAACAACAGTTACCACTCCAGCATTGGAATGGCACCATTTGAAGCACTTTATGGTAGGAAGTGTAGAACTCCGTTGTGTTGGTGGGAGATTGGTGAAGATAAGTTTTTGGGACCCGATATGATTCGGGAAACTACTGAGAAGATCAAGTTAATTCGAGAAAGGATGAAGGTCGCTCAGAGTCGGCAAAAGAGCTACGCTGACAACCGAAGGAGACCGTTGGAGTTTGAGGTTGGTGATCATGTGTTCTTGAAAGTTTCTCCAACCATAGGCACTGGAAGAGCCTTGCAAGCGAAGAACCTCAGTCCTCGATATGTTGGACCTTTCCAAATCATCGAGCGGATTGGGCCAGTTGCCTATCGCCTCGCATTGTCTCCGGCCCTATCAAACCTCCATGATGTGTTCCACGTGTCTCAGTTGAGGAAGTATGTTCCCGATCTGCATCAACCATTGAGTGTTGATACCATTGACCTGCAACCGGATTTGTCATTCCAACCTTATCCTAGCTACATCTTGGAGCGTGGCGAGAAGACGCTACGGTCAAGGACTATTCCTATTGTCAAAGTGGTCTGGGATGGATTCTCAATCGAGGAGGCTACCTGGGAACTGGAAGAAGACATGCGCAATCGATTTCCATATCTCTTTCAGTAAGGTATGTTTCGTCAATTTTGAGGACAAAATTTTTAAAAGTTGGGGAGATTGTAACATCCCGAATTTTTAAAGACTCGTATTATGATGCCGGAGACCGAGTAATTATTGGTAGGAATAATTGGTCGCGTCTCGGCGATTGTTAGTCGAGAAAATTATCAAGAAAACCTATTCTCCATAAAAGGGTGGCCTATTCATAGTAAAACGAGGAATTGGAGCCGAAGGGCAAATCTGTCTTTTCACACCCCTAATTATTAAATTATAATTATGAAGGTTATAATTAATCATGAACCGAAAGAATTGAGTGATTTCAGATCGGAACCGTATTAATCGAGAAGTTTTGTACCGAAGAAAAAAAAAATTGTCACCTAACCTATGGCTTAATGGGCTAGGGGTAGTTTGGTCTTTTCCCCTTCATTTAAACCCCCAGCCCATATAGCCACCTGACCAGCCTCACCCCCCCCCCCCCCACACTTAGTCACCCTCACTTCAGCAAGAAAGGAGCAAAAGCTGAAAATAAGAAAGAAAAGAGAAGGAGGAGGCGTGGAGGAGGAGAAGAGGAGGAAGGAGGGACCCATCTCAAATCCTTGTGCATGTAAGTGGTTTCTCTTCCATCCCACTCCATTTTCAATTCTGAATTCAATGAACCTATTGTTGAAGCCTGATTCTGCTCCTATCCCTTACTCCATTTTCGAAGCTTGAATCTCCAAGGTTGAAGACAATGGAGTTTTGAGATGCCACTTCTCTTGCATGTTCAGTTTGCTGTTAAGAGGGGGGAGTCTCAAGCTTGCATTTTGGCTTGGAGGAAGTTGTGAAAGATTGAGTGTTGTTTCAGTTTGAGAGAAAGGAAGCCACTGTCCGGGTTCGAATTCGGTTTCTAGCGGGGATAGTTCGTTGTTTTCGGTTCGACGATCTCGTCTCTCGGTTCAACTCTCGGATTTCGTCAACGGGTGAGTTCTACTCACAGATTAGGGACGTTTTTGTGTATTCTGAAAAACTTTGCTTGTTTCAAATGATAAGGCAATCATTTCGTTTTCAAAAGACTTAGAACCGGAAAAGCGATTTTTGAGTTAAAATGGAGTTTTACGGTTTATTGAGAATTTTAATGAATCATTGAAATGAAACACTTTATATATACTCTGGAATAGTTGGAAATTTTCTAGATTTCAGGTGATTGAAATTAGAAATCGAATTGGACGAGAACGGAGAGTGAAATTGAGTAATATGTGAAATTCTGGTAACAGACACAGGTCGCACGGACCGTGCGCCCCTGGGCACGGATCGTGCGCCTGCTTCGGGTTGGAAGTATTGGAAACAGAACGGGACGCACGGGTCGTGCGCCCCTGGGCACGGATCGTGTGTTTCCTTCTGGTAGATGGGTCCTGTGTAGTGCACCACGCACGGGTCGTGCGCCCCTGGGCACGGGTCGTGCGTGTGGTTCTGTTACCGGTTTCCGTTTTCTCGTTTTGTCGCTCCGTCTGATCCCGAACCTTTTCTAATCTCCTTCTCAATCATTTAAAAAGGAATTGCCTTACTGAAAACCTTATTTTGAACTTGTTCAACTCATGGTTTTGAAAAAGAGCTTTGAAAGCCTAATTGATTGAAAAACCGAAACCCTAGTACGCGTGTGAGTACACCGACTGATGGACTGACTAAATATATATATGTTTATATATGTCAAATGAAAATGATTATAATGTCGGATGTTGTAAATTCATCAAAACGGGTTATAAGTCAATAATACGTTAAATATGATTATAATGCCGGAGGTCTAAATTATGAAATTCCTCAAAACGGGTTATAGATCGATATGGATATTGATATCTAATTGTTATGTAATTGATCCATTTGGTGATCGAAAAGATATAAACTATCTAACTCTCGAGAACTTGATGCATATTGTCATATGTATTACGTGGGGTGACGACCCGACAAGTAGCATACTAGGAAGGGAAGTCATGAGCCCTCACCCTAGGCCCTGAATGTGTTTTGGCGTGGTCAACTCACGGGTTACCGGGATTAGCAGGCATTGTGCGGCCGGTTTGTGCTATGTCATTCACGAATTGCCGGGATTAGCAGTCGTTGTGCGGTCGGCATTCGATTAATAAATAAAATTCACGAATTGCCGGGATTAGCAGTCGTTGTGCGGTCGGCATTCGATTAATGAATAAGACATTGTTATGTCAGCTTTTGTTGTAATGGTTTAATAATCTAAACCGAGTGTTAGCGAGGGGGCACGGTAGGACTCACTGAGATAATGTTATCTCACCCTATCCATATTTGTTGTTTTTCAGAGAAGCAGGGAAAAAGGAAGACTATAGTGCACGAGCAGTTGATATACTCTTGGAGGTGCTGAAGACTTAGTCATTTTCTCCTTGTTCTTTTGTTGTCCTATTGGTTGTATAAACTTTTATGGATTATGAGTTATATGAACCGTTTTATGTTTCTGTTTGGTATTTGGACTTGGATATTGTAATCCATTCGGTATGGAACCGATAAACTTCTATTTTATGAAGTAATGTTGTTCCGACTATGTTTTTATTTCGGAAAAAGTTTTTATGTCCAATACTTGAACAGGAACTGTGTCCTCTGAATTTCCGCATCTGTGCATTTTCGGTGTCTCTACATGTTAGAAATACCGGGGTGTTACATTTTGCTTATGCTACTCATAAGGATTTCAAAGTTTTTCAAATGCATGCCAAGAATGCTTTCCTAAATGGTTTTTAAATTAGGAAGTGTATATACACCAACCTCTTGGCTTTATTGATCATAAGAATCAAAATCATGTTTTCAAATCAAGTAAAGCCCTTTATGAACTCAAACAAGCTCCTATAGCTTGGTATGAGATGCTTACTACCTTCTTGATCAATAATGGCTTTTCAAGAGGCAAGATTGATGTCACACTCTTTAGAAAAACATTCAAACAGGAATTGTTGATTGTTCAGATCTATGTGCATGACATCATCTTTGGAGCAACAGATGAAAAATTTTGCAATGATTTTCGAAAATTAATGAAGAGTGAGTATGAAATGAGCCTCATGGGTGAACTAAGATATTTTCTCTGTTCATAAATTAAGCAACTTAAGAAGGGAATTTTTATTTCTCAAGAAAAATCTATTAGAGATCTTCTTAAGAAGTATAAAATGAGTTAGACCAAACCAATGACCAATCCAATGCACCCTTCTTCAAGCCTTGAGAAGAATGAGAAAAGAAAATAGTGTTTCTGAAAAGGTGTATAGAGGTATGATAAGCTCTCTCTATTATATCTCACTGCTAGGAGATCTAACATAGTCTTCTCAATGGGACTATATGCTAGATTTCAAGTTGCTCATAAAGAATCTCACCTTACTGTTGTAAAAAGGACATCTACACATCTTGTGGGAACACCTAATCTCGGACTTTCGTATAGAAAGAAAAAAAATTGAGCTTATAGGGTATTGGGATGCTGACAATGCTGGAGACAAATTAGAAATTGGCTCTTGTCAACTACTTGGAGAATCACTGATCCCATGGTCTTGTAGAAAGCAAAACACTATATCCCTCTCAACAACAGAAACTGAATATGTCTCTACTGTTGGTTGTTGTTCTCAAATTTTATGGATCAACAATCAACTTGAAGATAACTCATTATATTATTCAGGTATTCCAATCTGTTGTGACAATATAAGTGTCATTAATTTGTCTAAAAATTCCATTCAATATTCTAGATAAAAGCACATTGATATAAAACATCATTTCATTAGAGATCATGTGCAAAAGAAAGATATTGTTTGTTTTTTGTGTTTTTGATTATGTGTCATTTTTTTAGTTGGTGTTTTTAAATGAAAAACCAAAATAAACATATTATAGTCGTTACACACAACGGCTAGGTGACTCCCTTTCTTTCTAGGCTATTTTTTTACCCCCCCCCCCCCCCACATAGACTCTTTACCCCCATAATACGTTTTATCTCCAAAATACTCCTCTTGTTTTTACCAAAATCTCACCAGAGCTCCAAATTTTTACTCTTCCCGGAATTACATCACAAAAAGGTATTTCCGGAAATTTTTACGTCGTTATTTTTCCGGAAACACGTATATAGGATAATTCCAGAACCTTAAAAATGTGTTCCGGATTTATCTAAGTTTGATGAAAGTAGAAAGTCAGCAACAATTTCAAAGATTGACAAATGTTATAATGAACAGGATAAAACTTAATAGAGTTACTAAAACAAAGTACACAGAGCACAAAATAATAATGCTAATAGGGGTACCAGTTCCAGTTGTCTGAACGCGCTTATTAGCCTCTTCTAGTATTTTGTTTACAGCATCAACGGACTCCATGCGAACCTACATTAAGCAAAAATACACAGCACAAAATGTGATGCAATAGCATAATATTATACTTCCTTAATTTTTATAAGTTGAAAAGAAGCTAAAATACAAAATGAAAAACTATCAGCAAGCTTTTTTCAACATAACCTTCCAATCAGGGCATTCAAAAGTACTCTTCAAAAGAGTTGGTGTAATCTTTCCACTAATATCTTCGCGAGGCAAGCTATCCAGCCCACCAGCCACCACAGATGATGAGTCTGATGCCCTGACAGTTTTCTTGGGAACTGCAGATGCTCCCTGAAGCAAAATAAATAAAATTTGGGCGTCAGAAATCTTGATACTACATAAAACTTACATCATCAAACATAACATACCTCAAATGGGTTCTTCTCATATTTTGTATCAAGGGCACTGAGTAGTGCAAGCTTAACGTCACTAAGAAACCCTTTTATGTCTGCAAAGGAAAAAACATTAGGCCTAAAAGGATGAAATTCGTAGAGATGGAAATTTGAAAGTTATCGGAAAATCACTGAGACCAAAAAATCTATGTAGAACACCCAAGAGTTTAATTGAAGCATTTCTGGTAGCAGCTGCACTTGACTGCAGCCCAGTTTCTTTAAGAAAATCAATTAAATCCTGCAAAATAGGACTTGCATCAAAACTTAGAAATTTGAAAAAGAATTATTCATAACCAAAAATATTGATTTATATGTATTTGAAAAACATTTAATTATAGATAAATTACCTTGAGCTTTAGATGTGATACACCAAAATCCTCAACGGCAGAAACCATCCACAAAATTCCCTCGCTAAGGACCTTGGGATTCTTATAAATCTCAAGCTTTCCTACTCAACTTTCTTGCTTCACCTCCCATCCCTGTGCAAAATGCCAAAACACAAAGAAACACATTAAAATGTAGAGCATTTAAAAAAGGAAATAAGTATTAGCTATGAACAAAAAAAATCAAAACCCACCATCGCTATTTCGTTCACTTGCCAAAGCCGCCATACGTCGAAATTATTGTGCCGCTGTCGCCAAACCCTTTACCTTATCTACTTCTCCACTTCTGTATCTAGGCAAAAAGCCTAGATACACATCTCCTAGTACCCCTCACCAAAATACCTCAGGTCATGTCATATATCATTATCAGTTTACAAGAAAAAAGAAGACAGTGTTCATCATCGACAGCCTAGATGCATTAATTGACAAAATGACTCTTAAACTTACAAAATTAAAAATCATACTTGTAACATTATAAGACCAAAAATTAAATCGATCTAATTACTAATTTATATGAAGATTCCAATCATAGGATCAGAGAACAGAAACTGATTGAAGTTCATCAAGAACAACGTTAAACAAGTGTAAGCACCCTTGCAGGATGATATGTCTTCACTCAGTTGAAACAAACAATGGTTATAATGAATTAGTCTTTCCATATTTCAGAAAGTCTCACTTAATCAGAAAGAATCAAGAGTTACTTACTGGGAACAACTTGTAATGATTATGCAACCAATAGAACTTGTAACAAAAAATCAGAAAATCAACATTAATCACATGAATAAAACCCTAAATAAAACTTGTAACAAAAAAAACCCCTAAACAAAACTAGAGCAGATTCAATATCATCAACAACTAGAACATAGGAATAAAACCCTATGTTCAATATCAACAAAAATCAAAATCAGAATTAGGGATTAAGGGTTGTACCAAAATTAGAATCAGAGGTAGCAGCAATAGCGTTTGAATTTAGTTTTTGACATGTTTACTTCGCCGTACCATGTCTACAACAATGAAAAATTATGGAAGAGGGGTTAGGGTTTTGAATCAACGAAATATTTGGGGATTTCAGTCAAAGAGACGTAGATTAGAAGAAAACCACTTACCCTTTAAGAAGAAGAGAGAGGAGAGGCGACTGAGAGGAAAACGACAGTGGTTTCCGTCGCTGTGAGGTTTCTGTAGCGGTTGTTGTCGCAGGGCCGTCGTAGGGAAAGAGGCCGGCGTGAGGGAGGAGAACGAACGGTGGAGCCAGTGTGAGGGAGGGGGACGGCGTAAGGGAGGGGGACCGCGTGAGGCGTGGGGCATGAGGCGTGAGGCGTGAGGTAGGGGACGGCATGAGGCGTGAGGTTCAGAGGGAGAGGGAGTTTAAGAAAGAAACGGAGAAGATGGAAACTGATAACGCGTGATTGGGGTTTTATGTGAGGATCATTTGCGACGGGCTTGTGAAGGGATCTCCGTCGCAAATTTGCGGCCGTTTTCTAATCCGTCGCAAACGCCAGCGGGAAATTTCCCGCTTCTTGTTTTTTATACACGCCGTCGCAAATCCGTGGCAAATTACTGACGGATTAAGCTCCGTCGCAAATGTTGGTAGCTAAAACAGGTTTTTCTTGTAGTGAGAGAGAGGTCCCGAAGCTGAGCCAAGTCCCACAAGAGACGTCGTCACAGATCAACCTCGAGGAGATCTCCAGTCCGACGTGACCGCCAAGGCATAGATCTTGGGGACAGGTCACCTCACCACTCTCCATGGATCTCCAATGAAGGACCTTTCACCAGGAAGATTGATGACTGCCCAATTCCTAGGGCCCTAGAGAAACTTCCAGCCCTCAACATGTACGATGGGACTGGGGACCCTGACAGCCACCTGGCCTACTTCTCTCTCATGATGCGCTACCAGGGGGCTAGAAACCTGTCATCTGCAAGATCTTCCCCCTCACTCTCAAGAAGTCAGCACTAGCTTGGTTCCAGAAGTTGAAACAAAACTCGGTCTCATCCTGGGGACAACTAGCTATGATGTTCACAACTCGTTTGGCTGCTTCCCGCTTGAAGCCCAAGTCTGAAGAGGTACTAAGGGCGATCATACAGGGAGAGAAAGAAACACTTAAAGAATATCTGGAAAGGTTCAAGAAGGAAGCTGCAAATGTTAGGAACCTTGAAGACAAGAGAATGCTCTTTTGGATGAAGGACGGCCTTCGAAAAGGAAGCTTGTTCCAAATTGAAATTGGGACTAACAAGCCCCGCGACTTGAGGTCCTTCGAAGATCCCAAAAACACATGGACTAGGAAGAGAACGAGCTCACTTACAAGGCCATTGAAGAGCCAAAGACAGAAGGGGAGCCCGAGCTGAGGGAACCATGGCAGGAGCGAGCCCGAGCTGAGGGAGCGCCTGGTGAGTCCCGACCCCGACAAGGCCGTTTCTCAGAGTACACCTTGCTAAACACATCTCAAGAGGAGATCCTCACCAAATGCGCCGATGTGGATTTTCGGGACATCAAAAAACCCGAACCTCTGGTGCAAAGGAAAGGCCGAACCTCTAAGAAGTACTGTCGTTATCACAAAAGTTATGGACACGACACCAACAAGTGCAACACCCTAAGAGACGACACTGAAGAGCTAATTCACGAAGGGAAGCTCGCCCAGTACCATGGCAGGAGCGAGGCAAGCTTGAGACCCAGTCTGGCCCGCACGGGCGACATATCCAGCAAGGGAAACCTCAACAACTGCTTCAAGCCAAGCACATCCTCCCAAGATGATGGGTTTACGAATACACCTCTGGAAAGCATGTTCGCATGAAGTAGGTCGACGTTGACATGTGTCTTGAACCCGGGGAAATGAATCAAACATGCCATGACTCCCTCCACTGAGCGACCTTCAAAGATATCGCAAACCCGTTGGATGAGTTCTATTTGGGCTGAGTCCCGGTAAATTGTGTTAAGGGTATACTTTAAGTTGATTTTGGTGGTCACAACCCTGTTGGACGAGTTCTGTCTGGGCCGAGTCCTCGTAAAATATGCCAAGGGTATACTTTAAGATGACCTTGTTGGTCACAACCCCGTTGGAACAAGTTCAATCTGGGCCGAGTCCCGGTAAATTGTTTCCATGGGTGAACTTCATAACAAGCTGGCCTTGCAGAGTCAGCCTGGGCGGGATGCCTATCCTTGGCCTAGGCAAGATGTCTATCCCTTGTCTATTCTGCAGGTCATAACTTTGGCTGTGGTTATCCGATTGAGGCGTGCAAGGATGCATTGGAAAGCCAAAGAGCATAGCTACGATTCTTTTATTGAACTCAAAATCCAATTCGGATGTCTTGAAGGCCTAAACTGCGAAATACATGCCTTGGCGGGATACCTATCCTTGGCCTCCCTCTCACCAAGGTGACCGGGCCTCCCTCTCACCAAAGTGACCGGAGGTGACAGGGACCAGTGCCTCGATTCCCCCCTGCTCAGCCCTCTCTCTCCCTACTCAGTCCTCCCTCCATAAGCTCCTCGAGCCTATCCACTCACTTCCTTTGTACAAAGTGAGATATCATTAAAGATATATATGATATATGTGTTCACTATGATATATATAATATAATATACATGTTCACTATAATATAATATAATATATATATATATATATATATATATATATATATATATATTATAATGAACATATATGTTAGTTCAATATATAATATGCATGTTCAAGAGGTGATCGCCCTCTCTTTGATATACATGGCTTTACATCTAAATTGTGAGTAGGACCGATGTCCTTTTGTTTTGGAAGGCGATCGGCCCTCTCACTATAATATATATGTTTGGTCTTCTCAAGATATATATAATATACATGTAATATATATGTTAGTTCACTAAGGTAAAGAGGTGATTGGCCCTCTCTTTTATCAACTAGCCCAAAAGGTGACCGGACCTCCCTCTCACCAAGGTGACCGGGCCTCCCTCTCACCAAAGTGACCAGAGGTGACAGGACCAGTGCCTCGATTCCCCCGTGCTCCTCCCTCTCACCAAGCTCCCCGGGTCTTTCTCTCTCATTTGCGCACGGGCCTATGTTGAAAGGAAAAAGCAAAAAGACTCACGTTGATTTTGCTGCTCCATTTATCAATTTGCTGCTCGGTCCCCTCTTACTCTCCCAACACCTCGGTCTTCCCTCACTCTCTCAACACCCCATGGTGGCATGGATAAAATGAACTAGCATCTTTATCACAACACAAAGCATGTATGAGACCAAGTCACTTTTAAGTACAATGGCCCAAGTTACTTTTAAATGGAAGCTCAAAGAAGAGCACGTGGTGCTCAGAACATGTGGACCCGGCGTGTTCAAAGATAAGTTGGATGATATCCAATAATTCCAATCAAACAAAATGAGCACCGATGTCCAATATAAATGGCCTGATGGAAGTAAATTTGGTATCCAGCATGAGGACATCGATCTTCCCTCACTTTTGGTTTCGCTGACAAGTGCACTAGATCAAAGGACATTGGTCCTTCCATGATGGATTTCGATCCTACTTTTCACTTTAAGGCCCGATCACAAAAACACTGTACCTCAGTCCTCTTCCCTCACCACCTCGGTCCTGTACTATTTTTAAAGCCAAGTCTTGGTGTTTGGCGGAAGAGAAAACCGTGATAAGCACCTCGGTCCTATCTCCTAGCGCCTCGGTTTTCTCCCTCTCACACCTAGGATGCCCGACCACCTCCATCTACCTCATCGGTCCTCCCTCCCACAACTAGGAGGCCCGACCACAAGCCATGAGCCGTCCTCAGTCTTCGCTCTCTCACCAAGGGCCCGACCACAAACCGTGAGTCTCCTCCGCCCTCCCTCTCTCGCTTAGTAGGCCCGATCATCTCTAGGAGCCTCCTCAAAATAAAATAAGAAAGAAAGGAAGATACCTCGAGATTTCCAATTGCAAAAATGTGGTCGGTCCTGGGCAATCACGAAGGAGAAAAACGTGACCGGGCCAAGAGAAGTTGTGGTCGCCCCTCCCTCTCTCTCTCTCAAAGGAAGTTGCCTCACCCTCTTTCACTCTCTATGAAATCTTCTTTTGCCACTTGTGATAGGTAAATGAAAAGAGGGACCACCCCCTATTTATACAAGGTGGAAAAAGGATAAAAAATTACTTACCATCAATCACCTTAATCAAGGTGAATTAGAGAAAATTATCAAGAAACGGGCAAGTTAATTACTGCGAACAGCCGTCCAACTCTACAGGTCCGACGTCGGTACAAGCTGCGAAGGCGACCTGGCCTACGAGGGCACCTTCACGATAACTTCAAGCCGAGACCATCCTCCAGTATAATCTCGACTTGAGGGGCAACTGTTCTGGACTGGGCCAAGATGCCCATTCAGCAATTAGGCAAGGAAAAGTCCAATCACTTTGATCTATATCCACAACAAATCAGCCCATGTATGACTCTCATACTTGAACGATTCAGATTCACTCAATCGATCCAACAACTCAAAGTCTGTACGGATCCCTATAAATACTGGCTCGCATTGCCATAAATAGGTACATTCTCATTCCTTGTTATACTACTCTACTGTTCTCAATACTAACTTGAGCGTCGGAGTGGCATCGCAGGTACCCCACCCGGGAACACTCTGAAACTACTCGAGAGCACAAGCGGGCCCGGTCACAAGCAGGCCCGGTCATACAAAGCCCGGTCACCTTGCAACTCTACAACCCTACTCGCCTAAGCTTGGTCACTCTGCTATATTCTGGTGCCATCCAAAGTTCAATCAAAATAATGGGACCAAGCGAAAGATGGGTGAATAATGATTCAGCCTAATAACTGAAATATTTCATTTTGTATAGGCAAATGTTGTAAAAAAATATGCTTCAGAAAGCAATAATCTACCCATTAATGAGATACCACACCGGGTAATCAATCTACTATATTCTACTTCTCCTCCTATAACTTTAATCAAATAAACAACTTTTTTTGAAACATCACCATTTTTAAATATAACTTAGTCGTTAGGCATAGATCTTCCCTCCATCTACTCTATATTTATATTTTAAATTTTAAACTTTCTCTCACTAATTCAAATTTTCTCTTACACACTTCCACTTCCACATTCACTTTCTCTCCCTCTTCATATTTTTTACCACTTTGCTTGCTAGCCTTTTTTTTCCTTTCTATTTCCTTCACCCAAGGGCGGGCTTTTGAGAAAGTCACCATCGGTGATTCTATCCTCCTTTATCATCTTCTTCAAAACACCCACATCAATCTTTCTTCCGCGATACTCAACGATATCATGAATGTTGCTAGCTCTAACAAAACCTCATCTTCATTACCATATGGCATGGCACTCACTAGGATACTGTGATGTACCTTTGGCCGATGTGGGAAGGAACCCGGGAAAGAAAGACCTTAACTACAGATAATCTAAAACTAATGGGAATTTAGTTGCATCCTATTTCCTGGGGGGCAAGAAGGAGAAACAGAAGAAGTAAAAATCTCAGAGAAGAAAGAGAAATAGAAGTAAAAATGTAGGAGAAGAAAGAGAAATTTTGAGATGACGAAGAAGGATCCTTAGAAGGGCAAGAAGGATTCTAAGCCTCTTGAGAAGGATCAAGAGGATTATGTAGAAAGAAGAGAAAACATGAGCAAGAAAAGAGCTGATAAAGCTCCTAAGAGAATAGTGAACCCGAGAAGGTTCAATGAGAGAAGAGTGAACCTGAGAAGGTTTGAGAAGAAAAAGAAAATGCACCTGAGAAGGATCCAGTTGATGAAGAGTCACCTGAGAAGGCTTGGGTTGAAGAAGAGTTACATGAGAAGAATCCGTATAAAGAAGAAATACCTCAGACAAATCAGGTTGAGAAGAGTTCATCACACAATTCTGATGATAAGAAGACTCTTACTGATGAGAAGAGTACCATTGAGAGCTCTTCCATTGCTTTCAAAATTATAAGAGCTAAGCCTCTTAGGGTATATTAAAGAACAACCAATAGGAAGATTTGGAAGATAGATTGTGAGGAAGTGACAAGCTAACAAGTCCCTGTGGTTGAGGAACTTTTGGAAGAAGTACTTGAGAAAGATACCTTTGTCACACCAGAAAAAAAAAATTATCATGAAGAATTGGATGAGAAGACAGAAAAGCTCCACATTGAATCTTCTGATGGTGATGCTTCTGTGAAAACTATAGTCATTCCAGAAACAACTCCTATTCAAGAGGATTATTTTGAAGATGAAGAAGCTTCAAAAGAGCCACCATTTGGTGCTAAGAAGCATGATGTAGTTGAGGAACATGTTCCTCATGGAGAAGAGTAGCGGGCAGATGTAACTACGATATTAGCACCACTTTCCCAGAGACAGGTAACCCAAGGATAGCGGCCCCATCAAGGAGAGTGGGAGTAAGCATGCCCCACGAGAAGATGAAACATTGAACTTGGCAGACCATAAGCCTAGAACGGGGAGGAGCATGTCATAGTTGGCAGGAATGTTAGTGACAGAAAGAGCGATCATGTCATATAACCCCATGAATTCCAAAGTTCTCGTTTGACGTTGACGATTTTATCGAACCAGACTCCATGGTCATCGGTGGGTTTCTCCCAACCTCTAGACTCGATAATTCTGGCATCGGTGGTGAACCAATCTTGGGTGATAGGCAAGCCAGGATGAGAAGGAAAGGTGAATATCTTTTCGAAAGAGTCAAAACCTTCGCGGGCCTGAAAGGTGGCAGGTTTCAAAGCTATTTCTCCCTCCACGGCAACCAAGATGTCGTTTCGAGTTACGTGGGGTGCTGGAATAGGAGGGGTGAGTCGGAAGAAGACAAGCTCGTTGAGTCATCATGGCCGCCATAATTGTGCTCTTGATTTTGAGAATCGGAGTTAGAAGACATGGTTGCCAAAAGGGATTTTCCGAGAAAGAACCAAGAATTGAAGGTGATGAACTCGGGTGGTATTGAAGATAGCCATTTATAGTTATAGGGTTTAATGAACATCGCATAGGGAACTGACGCTTTGCAGTAATTAGCAGAGGATAAGTTGTCATGCGTCCAATCGATAGACGTGACAGCAAGTCATCATAATTGTCATATGCGGCGTTTCATTTTCGCACTGTCAGTCTCATCCACTCGGCTGGACAACAACGCAAAAAGGGGGGCATTTGTTAACTCCCAAAATAAAATAATTTGTTGGCCGAGTGAAAATGAGGAGTCCGAGGCTAGGTTTGAGCCGAGGCGAGCCGAGGGAATAGGTGGAAGATATTTGCCCAGTGATAAAGATAGGGGGCAGCACGATAATGTCTGAGAAAGAAATATAAAGAAAGCTGAGTTCCCGAGGGAAGGATGGAATTGACCGAGGTAAAGTGGAACTTGGTTAGAGAGTGCCTTTGTTACAAGGCAGCTCGGCTAAGGCATCAACGGCCAAAGGCCAAGGAAGCAGCATGGCCTAGGGAGTAGTACCCGAGGCAAAGATTGGAGCGCAACCCTTCAATGCACATGGACATAACGTTGAAACGGTTAAGGTTAGGGAAGATTGGAGCACCATAGAAATAGGAGCGAAGTAGTTTGACCCCACGAACCCGTGCAAGTGAGGTCGTGGAAAATATCTCCGAGTTTCTAGGGATCAGAGAAATTTGGGCCGTTGATCTTAGTTTATCCAACGGTGGGCAGTTGTAGGCTCGAGTAGTGCCAACGAAGGCTCATGTATATATATAGTAGCACTGTACATTTCAAAGACACACATCAATCAATCAATCTACTATTTTTCTCACACTTTACTTTTATCTTTACTGTTTTTCTTTACGCTTTCCGTCTTAAGATAATCCATGCCACACGCCCCTATCCCTATAACCTAACCTAACACTCTTTGGAGGAGTTAGGGAACCCATACTCGAGGAACATAGTTCCTTCCTCGACGCAATTGCTTGAAGAAACAAAGGAATCAAAAGTGTTCAAACCTCTGGCTGATCCCACTGTTAGGAATAAAGTGTTTGACAACAACAAGATTGGGCCAACTTTAGGGAATGGATCAATTTTGTATAATAAATTTAGGAGTTAATTTGTCCAAAAGGTGTAGACGAGTTGGACTCAAGGTTCTCACTTGTTTTTATTTGATCTCATTTGTGACTTAATTTCCAACAAGGATTCATACTCGAACCACAACGCGGGATTGTAGAAACTCTGCATCCATGAACCACACACCACCATAGGACCAGCGCCAAGATGTGTGATCGAAGGTATTTTTGTGTGCTGAACCCCATTTATTTTCTTTGTACTTTATCATCTCTTATGTTAAATTGTTTAATACTCTAATGGCTTCTTTGACCATGTGTTGAGGAATCGCTTCATCTTCCACACCAATGATAATATTGTCATGGATCGCTCTGCATAGAGCATAGAGAGGAGGACAAAAGCAATTGCTAGGTTGGGAACTAGGAGTCATGGAAGGAGATCAACACAGGTCCAAACCTAATGTGAATAAGAAATGGAACATGGACAATGAGCAAAAAGGATTAGGGGACCATTTACAAAAGTGAGGGCCAAAGAAGCCAGGAAAATTTTACATCAAATGGTGACAACTCTGATTGAAGAAATTCTAACCCTGGACCATCCCTAATGGAGCACCCATCATTCAAGTGCTTAAATGGATTTCACACGTATACATCATTCTTTTATACTTTTTTAATATTATTATCTAATAAGCACGAAATCACTCCAATCTAACACTCACAAAAAATTTCTTAAGTGGGTCCCACAAATAACGATGTCCCTTCATATGCACAAGAAAAATTACTTGTGTAGTATGCACTTGTGGCTTTAGAGTCTGATAACTCTTATTTATAAGAGTTATGTAAACATCTTTAAGCATAAATCTCAATTAATTAGTTGTTTTATGTTGTAAATATTATGTTTTGATTAGTGAAGGTTGCATTCCTGGGTTAGTGATCTTTGGCACTTTGGTGCCCATTTTGTGCTTTGATTTGTGTGTTTCATTGCTGCAGCAACAGTTGCCACAACATTGCATTCTTGCGTAAGATGAGAGAGAATGCGGGAAGCGCTGATTTTAGCGCATTCTAGCTGGCAAGCAAGGACAAGTGCACAACGTTATGAGCCAGCACCTAGAGCAGGGAATATTCAACCTTTGTGATGGGCACATGTACTTTTGGGGCGCCTCCAATTAGGGTTTTCTTGAATCATGTACCCTAGCACTATATAAAGACTTCCCTTCCTCTTCATTGGGCATGCTAGGTCTGAAAGGAGAAAGTTTAGAAATAGCTTTCTTCCATTTTTGTACCGAAGCTACCTCAAATTACCAAAGTTGGAAGATCATTGCTGAAAGTGTTGCTGCAGCAACGACAGGAGCTAACCATACTTGAAGAATTGCTATCTTGGGAGTTCATTCGTATCTCCAAGCCTCACATCTTGGAGTCTACCTTCGGTTTCTTCATCTTCGTATAATTTCTCTCTTGTATTTCTTAGTTATGACTTTAGCATTTATGTTCAAGTTATTTTTCTTGTGTTGTTCGTTTATTATGAGCTAAATACTTATAGTTGGAATGTTGGGATCTATGTAACGAAGTTTTAGTGCATTTAATGAAGTGTGTTTGATGTTTAAGCATTTTATCTTTTGGGAAATTAATATTTCCATCTTAAATTAGGAATGGCCAACTAATTTTAAGTAGCATTTGTAAATTTTGAAAAGGTTTATTAATAGATCTCAAAAGATAATATGGATAGTGAGTATTAAAGGACGCGTTAATACTCCTTGCGTAAACCCTAGACATAGGAGGGAAAAAATCCTTAAGGTGATCACTGTGGGTGCGTAAGTAGCCTAGGGTGAATCTGTTTAGGGCCTAGACATAGGCTCTTGTAGGAAAACCCTAATGAAAATATTTGAAAAAATAGCAACTGTTACGATAGCATCTAATGCTGCAGCATTAGTGCACTTTAATGGATTTGCATAGTGAACACATTACAACTCATCCTCAACTCTGATTTTCATACCCTTTACTTAAATTGTTATTAAAGATGCTTTCAAAAACTTGTGTCAATTTATTTTCCCTCACTAATTTGCTAGCCAAGTTAAGCACGAATTAGACTTCAATCCTCATGGGAACGATCTTGATTTATCACTTACTACTTGTTGCGACTGTGTATACTTGCACATCACGTTTTCACACAACAAGTTTCTGGCGCCGTTGTCGGGGATTGAAAAGTTTAATAGACTGTTTAATTAGTTAGTAAGTTAGTGATTTTTGTTGTCTAATCTTTGATGTGTACTGTTTTTGTTGCTACAGCATATGTTGCTATAGCATACGCACAGAAAGTCCACACCAAAATTTCAGTTGGATCCAGAGATAGAAAGATTGTTCAGAAGGTTGCGAAGGATAAATAGTAATCCAGGACTTATTGAATTGGGCAGAGCTGTTGCCATGGCCTCTGTTCATGAATCTCAGATTGCATCACCTCAAGGTTCACAACATGCTGATGGAGCTGAACTAGGTCAACCTGACGGGCAACCTTATCAGCAAGAGGTAATAAATCAAACAGTCATAGGCATGGCTAATGACAGGGACAGACCTATGAGGGATTATGCTGTTTTTGACCCTCAAACTACGCAAACTAGCATAGTAAGGCCTCTGAACTCACAAGTCATTTTGAATTTAAGTCTATGATGTTTCAAATGCTTCAAACAGTTGGTCAATTTGGTGGAGGACCTACTGAGGATCCCTACTTGCATTTAAAACAATTTGTAGAAGTTTCTAGTAATTTCATACTCCCTGGTGTTTCTGATGATGCTTTTAAGCTCAAACTTTTCCCATATTCCTTGAAGGATAGAGCTAAGGCCTGGTTAAATTCCTTAGGGCCTAACTCTTTCACCACTTGGAATGAAATGGCAGAAAAGTTCATGATTAAATATTTTCCACCTATCAAAAATGCCATGATGAGAACTGAAATTACCTCTTTTAGACAAACTGAATTTGAAACATTGTTTGAAGCATGGGAAAGATTTAAAGAATTGCTGAGGAAATGCCCCCACAACGGGTTTCCTGTGGTTGTTAAAAATGGAAACTTTTTACAATGGTTTGGAACCTCAGACTAGGCTTATGCTTGATGCATCTTGTAATGGAGCTCTACTGAATGGTTCATACACTGATGCTTATAACCTCATTGAGACAATTGCTGCAAATAGTTACCAATGGCCTACAGCCAGGGTGAGTGCTCAAAAGAAAGTGGCTGGGGTGCATGAAGTAAGTGAAGTCACTGTTTTATCTGCTCAAGTAGCATCCCTTACCAACATGATCAAAAATTTAAGCACACCCAGTGCTGCAGCAACAGAAGCTACACCAGAAGCAAAAGTTGCAGCAATTGAACAAGCCCTAGCAGGTTCTACCAGTTGTGTCTTGTGGAGGGGGTCACCTATATGAAGAATGTCCAGAAAACCCTATCTCAGTCAACTATGTTGGATACAACAGAAATCATAACCCTTATTCAAATACCTAGAATCCTGGGTGGAGTGATCATCCAAATTTCAAATGGAGTAACAATGCAGCACCTGCTGCAGCTCCAGCAACACCACCAGGATTCCCAACTCAACCCAAGGCAACAGAAGCTCCAGCAGCTGGTAATTCCATGGAACCTATGCTTAAAGCTTTCATGAATGAAACCAAGACTCGGTACCAAACTCAAGGGGCTGCTATCAAGAACTTGGAGAATCAAATTGGCCAAATAGCCACTGCTCTCACCCAAAGGCCTAGTGGATCATTACCCTTCACTACTGAAGCTTCATCTTCAAAAGGGAAAGAGTCTTGAAAGGCTATATCTTTGAGGAGTTGGAAGGATTTTGCAGGGCCATCACTTGATACAGATGGTGGTACAAAAAAAGAAGCAAAAATGAAAAAAAAAAAAAAAGATACAACTGATGCTGCAGCATCTGATGTTGCACCAGTACCATCACCTAAGCTTGATCAAGATGTGCCACCTCCACCCTTTCCTCAAAGGTTAAAGAAAGCTCAGCAAGATAAGCAATTTGGCAAATTTTTAGAGGTGCTAAAACTAGTTCACATCAATGTCCCTTTGGTTGAAGCACTTCAACAAATGCCCAATTATGCAAAGTTTATGAAGGATGTGCTGACTAAAAGGAGGAGATTGGGGGAGTTTGAAACTGTAGCAATGACAGAAGAGTGTAGTATGATCATGCGGAACAAGCTTCCAAGAAAATTAAAGGATCCTGGCAGTACCACTATCCCTTGTTCTATTGGGGAAACCTATACCGGCCGTGCTCTATGTGATTTGGGTGCAAGCATCAATTTGATGCCCAAATCTATATTTACACAGCTTGGTATTGGAGTTGCTAGACCCACCATTGTTACCCTTCAGTTAGCTGATAGGTCGACTGCCTATCCATAGGCTCTTTCAAAGGTTTCTGATGTCAGTTTTTTCTAAGTTCATTGAGAAGTCTATGGAGGTGTTTATGGATGATTTCTTAGTCTTTGGGGAATCATTCCAACTGTGTCTCAGTAACTTGGAAGAAATTTTGGATAGATGTGAAGAGACTAATCTGGTGCTGAATTGGGAAAAATGCCACTTCATGGTATAAGAAGGGATTGTCTTAGGTCACAGAATTTCAAAGAAGGGAATTGAGGTTGATAGAGCTAATGTTGGGGTGATTGAGAAGATTCCTCCTCCTACCAATGTGAAGAGTGTAAGAAGCTTCCTGGGGCATGCAGGCTTCTACAGAAGGTTCATTAAGGATTTTTCTAAAATATCAAAGCCCTTGTGTCAATTGCTACAGCATGACACACCTTTTGTCTTTGATGAACCTTGTGTGGAAGCATTCAACAAACTGAAGAAAGCACTGGTTTCAGCACCAGTGATTGTCACCCCATACTGGAGCAAGTCATTTGAACTGATGTGCGATGCTAGTGACTTTGCCACAGGAGCTGTCCATGGCCAAAGGTATGATAAAGTTTTCGATTCTTTTTAGGCTAAATTATAGTTTTGGTCCCCCTATTTTCAATATTTTAAAACTCAACCATTTGGTCCCCCAATTTTAAAAAATCAAAGACATTTAGTCCCATCAACATGTTAGACATATCAATACTTTTATGTCTATCATAAAGAAAAATGGTCTTGCTGTGTCTAAAACAAAAATCAATTTGTTCCAAACAAAGATCAGATTTCTTGGTCACAATATTCATAATGGTACCATTTCTAATGGGAAAAACTGCTTATCTTCTACCCTGGATCATGGTAATAGTAGTACCAATTCTGGTATGAAAAACTGTTCCACAACCACCCTTGAACATGGTGATTGTAGTGTCTCCATAGACATGAAAAACTGTTCAGAAACCACCCTTGAACATGGTGATTGTAGTGTCTTCCCTGACATGAAAAACTGTTCATTTTCCTCTAACAATTTCTTGCAATACTGTTATTTTCATTGTGGCAGGAATATTCAAAATTGCAATCATAGCTTGGAGACAAGCAATAGTGGCGCCATCACCCACTATCTTGGTCAAAGATGCTCCATCAGTGGAATCCCTGTCATGATTCCATTTGTCCCCCACTATCCTTGTCATCATGCATAAAGCTGAAGGCATATCTTAGTGGAACTTTTGTTGTGGACCCCTTGTCTCCCACTCAGAATGGTATCCAAGGCTCCACTATCTCCAATCAAGTGAGCTGTCCAGAGCAACATTGGATCCTCTACAGTTCCAGTCAACCAAGTGCACAGTGCAGGTTGCGCAAGTGTACAGTTCAAGTCACTCAAGTGCACAGTACCGGTTAGTAACTAGGTACTATTTGTCTTTCAATCTATATATAGAGGTGCTAGGCTCTTGTTAGAAACACCTCAACACACCTCACTTCAGAACTCTCTCTCTCTCTCTAAGTCTAGTGAGAAGTCAGAGCACTTGTGAGTCTTCAATCTTCTTCTTCTTCTTTCTTCTTTCAATCTTCAAACTTGTAACTCATAGATAGTTCTTCAACTATCTCAATCATGGAAGGCTTTGCCTCCTAATCATCTGTAATATATTTTTATTTTCTTAGTTGCTAGCCATAGCTACCTACTTCTACTTTCTGCTCTTTTAATTTCTTTTATCTTCTGATTCCGATCCCTCTTTGGGACTAAATGTCTTTGATTTTTTAAAATTGGGGGACCAAATGTCTTTGATTTTTTAAAATTGAGGGACCAAATGTCTTTGATTATTAGCCATAAAAAACTGAAAATTCCTCTTGGGACTAAATGTCTTTGATTTTTTAAAATTGGGGGACCAAATGTCTGAGTTTTAAAATTGGGGGACCAAATGTCTGAATTTTTGAAAATAGGGGGACCAAAACTATAATTTAGCCTTCTTTTTATTATGCTAGCAAAACACATATTGATGCACAGTTGAATTATACTACCATTGAAAAAGAATTATTAGCTGTGGTTTTTGCATTTGACAAATTTAGATCATACTTAGTAGGCACTAAGGTAATTGTTTTCACTAACCATTCTGCCATTAAGTATTTGATTGCTAAGAAATATGCAAAACCTAGGTTAATAAGATGGGTTCTCCTCCTCCAAGACTATGATCTTGAAATTAGGGATAAAAAGGGTTGGAGAAACAAGTTGTTGATCATTTGTCTAGATTGGAAGGTGAAAGTGCAGGTAATCACAGTGAAGAAATCAAGGAGAGCTTCCCTGATGAACAATTGCTCGCAGTTGGTGCTGCAGCAGCTGATGCTGCAGCAACTGATGCTGCAGCACCTTGGTATGCAGACATTGTGAATTTCTTGGTCAGCAAAGTGGTGCCTTGTGATATGACATCTCAACAGAAGAAATGTTTCTTTCATCTTGTCAAACAATATTTCTGGGATGAACCTTTTCTTTACAAAAAGTGCTCTGATCAACTATTAAGAAGATACGTGGCGGATGAAGAACAGCACTTGGTGCTGCAGCAATGCCATGCAGCACCATATGGTGGTCACTTTGAAGGAATGAGAACATCAGCTAAGGTGCTGCAATCTGGTTATTATTGGCCTACTGTATTCAAAGATGCTCATGATATGGTTAAAAGGTGTGATAATCGTCACAGGACAAGGAATATCTCAATCAAACATGAACTGCCATTGACCAACATTTTGGAGGTTGAACTCTTTGATGTTTGGGGAATGGATTTCATGGGACCTTTTCCCCCTTCTTTTGGCAATATGTACATACTTGTGGCTGTTGACTATGTGTCTAAGTGGGTTGAAGTTGTTGCTCTGCCTAACAATGATGCTAAGTCTGTCAGCAAATTCTTGCAAAGAAACATCCTCACCAGATTTGGAACTCCTAAGGCTATTATCAGTGATGAAGACTCTCATATTTTTAACAAGCTGATTAAGAACCTCCTTGCCAAATATGGAGTGAAGCACAAGATAACTACTACTTACCATCCTCAGACAAGTGGCCAAGCAAAATTGTCTAACAGAGAGATAAAAAGAGTGCTTGAGAAGATGGTAGGGCCTACAAGGAAGGATTGGGCCAATCATTTGGATGATGCTTTATGGGCTTACAGAACTGCATTCAAAACTCCATTGGGAATGTCTCCTTACAGAATTGTCTATGGCAAAGCTTGCCACCTGCCATTAGAGCTTCAACACAAATCATTTTGGGCAATTAAAAAGCTTAATTATGATTATGAGAAGGCAGGTGCAGCTAGGCTTTTACAAATGAATGAGCATGAAGAAATGAGGCATTTTGCTTATGAGAGTGCAGAACTGTATAAAGCCAAGACCAAATCTTGGCATGATAGAAAAATCCAAAGGAAGGAGCGCTTGTTGAAGGGGGACAGGTTCTGTTGTTCAATTCTAGACTCAAATTGTTCCCTGGGAAGCTCAAATCAATGTGGTCGGGTCCATTCAAGCTGTTGAAGGTGTATCCCTGTGGTGCTGTAGATCTGTATGATGAAGCTACTAAGTCAACATTCAAAGTCAATGGTCAGAGGGTCAAGCCATACTTTGGAAAACCTATGGTGAGGGATAAGGTCACCACAGAATTACAAGACCTTTAACATTAGAGGATAGTCTGGTTGAGGACTCTTAAACCAAGCGCTACTGGGAGGCAGCCAGAGGTTTTAACTAATAAAATGTGTTTTGTTTTTGTTTTTGTGTTGCAGGAATTTCAGCAAATTTGGTGCAAAGTGAATTGTATTGTGGTAGTAGTTGGTGCGGCAGCATTGCCTTCAACAGCATTGCTGCAGCAATTGTTATGTAAGCTGAGGCGCTGATAAAAGGGCGAAGTCTCCTAAGTTAAAAAGTTATGTTGAGGTGGCATTGTCCTGTCCAATCACATCCCATCAGTCTCCTAAGTTAAAAAGTTATGTTGAGGTGGCAAGGTCAGTAGCTTTGGTAAGAAAGAAATGGAAGCTGTTAAGAGTGTTATCTCTGCGAAGGGAACTTTTTGGGAAAAAAGCACCAGCAACGAATTCAAAATCAAGAGAGGAGCTCTGAACAACTATGCAATGGTCTGGTTCAATTTCATCAAGCACTCTATACTGCCAACTTCTCAGTCAACAAATGAATAAAAGGAGCGCATGCTTTTGCTGGATGCAATCCTAGGAAGGAAAGAGGTAGATGTGGGAAGGCAAATCCCACTACAAGAATTAAGCGTATTACCGGCGGGTAACTTTCGGTGGAAAAAATTCGCCAGAACATTTCCGGCGGTTTTTGGGGATTTCCGGCAGATAAATTTACCGGCGAATTTAAAGCGTCGGTAAATTTCCGATTATAGGTCCGCCGGTAAATTTCCGGCAGATATTGTGGCCATTTCCGACGGATTTCACATGCAGAAAAAAAATTCAAAAAATAAAAAATAAATTCCGCCGGTAATCACCTTTTCCGGCGGATTTGTTCGAAATTCAAAAAAAAAGTTTTTGACCCATTTCCGCCAGTAATATCAGTTTTCGGTGGATTTATCCGCCAAAACGTACACACCAAAAAATCCACCAGTCAAAACATTTTCTGGCAGAAATTTTTTCGAATTTCAAAAATCAAAATCCGCCGGAATTGGCGGTTTCCGACGGCTTTATCCGCCAATAAAGACTCACCGAAAATTCCGCCGGTATTGGCGTTTTCTGGCGGATTTTTCTGAATTCCGTTTTTTTCAAATTTCCGCCGGTAATGCGGTGTTCCGGTCGATTTTTTGAATTTTAAAATCTGTTTGACTAATTTCTGCCGGTAGGGACGCGTTTCCGGTGGAAATGGTTATAAATTTTCGTGACTCAAAATATAACCGTTGGGACTCTTCTCTTCTCCCATTCCCTATATAATCCGAACCACTTCTCCCATTTCTCCAATCTCTTCTCTTCTCAAATTTGAATCTCTTCTCTTCTCTTCTTCTTCTTCTTCATTTTTCTGAAATCTCTTTTCTTCTAGCTACGAAAATATTCCTAAATTTTTTGCAAGGTATGTTGTTAAACTTTATTTGTTTGTTTTAGTTAATATTTTGTTTTAGAAAATGAGTTAGTTAAACTTTCTTATAATGATTGGAGTTCTGTTGAAATTTTTGTTGGATAAGTCGGAAATTAGCATCAAGTCAGAGACTTCTCTTCGCTACAGGTTAGTTATCAAGTTATTTGTTATTAATTGTTTAGTGTAGTATGTTGATAAATTTTGTTAATTAAAAAATTATGGTTTGTTAAAAACTTAGAAAATTATGGTTTGTAATTACTATGTGTGTTGCGTTAAAAACACACTTTGAGCAAGTGTGCTCTTTCGCAGAAGTAGTATAAAAGATTATCGTATCCACAGAGATTAACTAGCAAGTACCAAACTCGTCAAGACTATATACTGTTTAGACGAACGAATATTTGAGAGTTGTAACGGAAACAAATAAAGCAATAAATAACAAGAATTAAAATGCAAGGTTTAATCAATTGGAGAGAGGTCTAGGGTCACGGTTTCAATTGCAAGCTTCAATTCCCCTATGTCTAATTCTACCTGAATTCCTTTATTTTATTTAATTACCAATCCCTTTACTAAAACTATTAATCCGTTTGGTAATTCGCCATTAACATTCTTTTTCCTAAATTAACCCTTATTTGGTAATGCAAGAATTTAAATTCAAGAAAAGCAAAAACAAAAAAAAGGTTGAATGACTGGAAGACTAAATTAAAGTTTGGTTATACATTAATTATAGCCCCAATTATCCTATAGGTCCACCAACTAATTGCAGTACGGTCGCTGATCAACTAATTGATTATGAACATACAAATGGGTGACCAATCCTAAGAACGTGATTAAATTAATAGGACAATATTAAATAAAATAAAAATAGGAATTCAAACCAGAAATTAGAACATAAAAAGGTCTCTAATCATGCAAGATCCACCTAAAACCCTAGAAGAGGATTTAGGTATCCATAGTTATCAAGAACAATAAAACAGAAATTATAGTCATGAATTACTGAGATAAAAATAACCCAGAAATTAGAGATGTTTTTATTCTGAGCCTTCAGTCTTCTCTGTCTGCTCCAAAGCTCTTTCACGAAGTCAAGAACGGTCACCTAAAATTTTTTCAATCTCTTTCGGTTCGTCCCCGTCTTTCGGTTCGTCCCCGTGTTACTGTGAAGTGCGGCTGGTTTTTTTTTGTTTGTTGTGTTGTCCGCTCCCCTTTTGTTATTCACGTGTACTTCTTTTCTTTTTCCCGAAGTTTTTGATCACGTCATTGATCTCAATTGTTATGGGCTTTCCTTTCAACTCATGTGCTAGCTTCCTGATAATGGGATGTGCTAGCTTCCTGATAATGGGCTGGATGATGGATATAATGGGCTGGATGATGGATAATGGGCTGCATCATGCATGCTTCTTCTCAAGGGTACTGCTTTTCCCACACCCCCTCCTACTCGAAACACACCCCATAAGGGTGTGAAAAGACCAAAAGGCCAGGCCAAACCTCTTTTTTTTCACGAATTTTCACCTATTCGAACACGGGCATTCGAACAGGTTCGAATGACATCGTTCGAGTGTGTTAAATTTTGACTTCACACCCTTTTGGGCGTTTTTCACCTGTTCGCATGACCTCGTTCGAACACATTTGAACGACATCGTTCGAGTGTGTTAAATTTTGACTTCACACCCTTTTGGGCGTTTTTAAACTGTTCGCATGAGGTCATGCGAACCTGTTCGAACAAGGTCGTTCGAACAGTCATAAAACACGTCATCGCAGCGTCTCACGCGAGGTTATTTTTGGAATAAAATTTGTTAAGGGGTGTGAAAGAGTAGGAGGGGGTGTGGGAAAAGCAAAACCATCTTCTCAATTAGGCAATGGGCCATTTGTAGTTCATTTTCTATTTGTTTTTTGAAGGCTCATATATATATATATATATATATATATATATATATATATATATATATATATATATATATAAGCTCTAAATTAGATTTTTATTATTTTTCACATTTTCTTCTTTTTTGCACAATAAAGAGCAAATCAAATCAATAATTTATGTGATTGATATATAACTACTCTAAAAGTGACTCAAAATGTCTCTAAAAAATGCACTAAATTGGAGTTTATCAACTCCCCCACACTTAACATTTGCTTGTCCTCAAGCAAATTCTCTGGCTCAATAAAATTTTCAAATAAATAATAGAGACATTCAACTAAAGAACCCAAAATTAGAAGCACAATGATAGACAATAGACAATATAGCACGTATGAGGTGTCAAAAGGTTGCCCAATTAGAGGCTCATGTCCTTGACGAATACATTTCTGTGAACAAAGGAACTCGCTCACAATCTCTCTAAGTGTTTAGGGACAAGGGAAAATATACACTCAAGTTTCAACAAAATGCACATTACCATATGTTTGTAATTTGACCAGATCTCCACTAAATAGTTCACATGCATGCAAAAGATGGGGTGTTATGGGTTGTAATGGGGCCAAGGTTTAGTCGAGCAGGGTAGTAAACAAGAATGAATGAATAATCAAAGGGTTAAAAACAAGAAGTATATAGTAACCTTTGAAACCAAATATGGAGCTCCTATCTATTTTACAAGTTTTGTCCAAACTCCGAATTAATTTCACTTCCATTCTTCACTCTTTTTCTATTGAGTCGACTCTTTTTTATTTGTTTTTTTTCTCTTGAGTAGACTCTTTTTTTTCTTTTGATTTTCGTTTTCCTTTTCCCTTAGGCTCTTTCATTCTTTTAATTTGCCTTTTCCGCCTTCTTGCTTTCTTTCTTCTTTTTTTCTTTTCACTTTTTCATATTTCCATGGTTCTCTCAGGAGGAAAACGTACTTGTAACCACATGAGTCACACTCTTATTTTGTTTCTCTGTCCTGACGATATAGACTATTAAAATACAGGACAAACTTGTAACTTTCAATAGTTGCTCCAAATTTAATTTCAAATGGTTACCACAACTCAAGCATAAAAAATTATTTCTGGGTACCAAAGAAATATATAACAAATAGGCTCAAATGGGGCAACTAATGGATAAATTCAACAAACAAATCTGAGGCCAGAAAAATACCTAAATCCCCAAATCTTTTTACATGATGCAAATCAATTTTCGCCTTGAAATGGTCAAAAGATAAATTCTAGAATGTAGCAAATTGGGAAACACACTCATACAAAGAGGGGGGTAAAAATTTATGATTTTGAATCAATCCCCTTATGAAGGCTTAAATCACACATTTAGAAGCTAGTTCACAAAAAGTACTCAACAGGCACAAATGCTAATTATCAGCTTCCTAATGACAACCTCACAGTTACAATCAAGCACAAAGTCTGTCAAATAAATTCTTTTTTTTGGGGTCCCCTAAAGGCAAGATCTCTATTTTTCCCAACTTTAAGCATAATTCATTCAAAACAAGCCAGAAAAAATGCTATTAACACATGTAGTGGGTATGTGCATTAATAGAGATCAAGTGACAAGATATAATATCCTCCCCCACACTAGCATGAAGCATGGTCCTCAATGCAAAATATCAAATTGGCACAAAAATAGATAAATGAGAGAGAGAGAGAGAGAGGGAGAGAGAGAGAGAGCGACTTCCCTGAGAGAGCTTGTAGTCTAAGCTTATTCCTAAAAACAAAACAACAAGAAAATAAAAATAACTGAAAATAAAACACAGATTGCACCTTGTTTAACGTCATGAGTCTGACGATAGTTGGTGCTTAATCTAGGGGCTCTCCGAGAGCAAATTTGACATCTAACGCAGTGCACCTTCTTAGCTTTCTAACAATGTGGTTCACATTATTCTTTCTTTTCCCACGTGGTGGATGAACTTCAAATAATAGTGAAATTTTTATTTTATCTCCATCCACCATTATGCTAGGATCCTGCAAAATAAAATTTTTTCCAAAAGGTCCTGCATCTTTAATTCACTAAAAATATTAGTTTCAACCACATCATCAAAATAATGAGAAGTTAAAGAAGATAAATTTTCACTGGAATTTAAAGCTTTAATAGCATCATCTTATTTACCACTCTTTAAAGTTACCTTTCCCTTATGAACCTCAATTGCAGCATCACCAATGGTTAAAACAACTTGCCCAAAAATTGGGGCTTTCTCCTCTTTCTCCAACTCATGAACCAATGGATCTTTCTCATTCTCCTCACAACCGCTCTCATCAGTGGAATATGTTGTCTCAATTTGACTCCCTTCAGTAGGAGTCACTTTTTTGATTTGACTCCCTTCAGTAGGAGTCTTTTCATCTTTCTTGAGAACTTCTTCCTCTAAATTATCTTCCAAGGTGACAACTTCATCTCTCGCAGGAATACTTTCTTTGTATTGCTCAGCTTCTTCATTTTGGGTAGACTTAGTTTGTGAAGGAGTTTCTTGGGCCTCTTGAGATAATAAAGCAATGATACTTGATAGTTGATCACTCATGGCTCCAATTTGGTCCTCCATGCGGTCAAACCTTTCATTAAAGATTATCGTATCCACAGAGATTAATTAGCAAGTACCAAACTCGTCAAGATTATATACTGTTTAGACGAACGAATATTTGAGAGTTGTAACGGAAACAAATAAAGCAATAAATAACAAGAATTAAAATGCAAGGTTTAATCAATTGGAGAGAGGTCTAGGGTCACGGTTTCAATTGCAAGCTTCAATTCCCCTATGTCTAATTCTACCTGAATTCCTTTATTTTATTTAATTATCTATCCCTTTACTAAAACTATTAATCCATTTGGTCATTCGCGATTAATATTCTTTTTCCTAAATTAACCCTTGTTTGGTCATGTAAGAATTTAAATTCAAGAAAAGCATAAAGAACAGAAAGGTTGAATGACTGGAAGACTAAATTAAAGTTTGGTCATGCATTAATTATAGCCCCAAATATCCTATAGGTCCACCAACTAATTGCAGTACGGTCGTTGATCAACTAATTGATTTTGAACATGCAAAGGGTGACCAATCCTAAGAACGTGATTAAATTAATAGAACAATATTAATTAAAATAAAAATTGGAGTTTAAACCAGAAATTAGAATATAAAAAGATCTCTAATCATGCAAGATCCACCTAAGACCCTAGAAGAGGATTTAGGTATCCATTGTTATCAAGAACAATAAAACAGAAATTAGAGTCATGAATTAATAAAAATAACCCAGAAATTAGAGAAGTTTTATTTTGAGCCTTCAGTCTCCTCTTTCTGCTCCAAAGCTCTCTCACGGAGTCAAGAACGGTCACCTAAAACTTCTTCAATCTCTTTCGGTTCGTCCGCGTGTTATAGTGAAGTGTGGCTGGTTTTTTTTTTGTTTGTTGTGTTGTCCGCTCCCCTTTTGTTATTCACGTGCACTTCTTTTCTTTTTCACCAAGTTTTTGATCACGTCATTGATCTCAATTGTTGTGGGCTTTCCTTTCAACTCATGTGCTAACTTCCTGATAATGGGCTGGATGATGGATAATGGGCTGCATCATGTATGCTTCTTCTCAATTAGGCAATGGGCCATTTGTAGTTCATTTTTCTATTTGTGTTTTGAAGGCTCATATACATATATATATATATATATATATATATATATATATATCTATATATATATATATATATATATAAGCTATAAATTAGATTATTATTATTTTTCACATTTTCTTCTTTTTTGCATAATAAAGAGCAAATCAAATCAATAATTTATATGATTGATATATAACTACTCTAAAAGTGACTCAAAAATGTCTCTAAAAAATGCACTAAATTGGAGTTTATCAACTCCCCCACACTTAACCTTTGCTTGTCCTCAAGCAAATTTTCTGGCTCAATAAAATTTTCAAATAAATAATAGAGACAGTCAACTAAGGAACTCAAAATTAGAAGCACAATGACAGACAATAGACAATATAGCACGTATGAGGTGTCGAAGGTTGCCCAATTAGAGGCTTATGTTCTTGAAGAATACATTTTTGTGAACAAAGACACTCGCTCACAATCTCTCTAAGTGTTTAGGGACAAGGGAAAATATACACTCAAGTTTCATCAAAATGCACATTACCATATGTTTGTAATTTGACCAGATCTCCACTAAATAGTTCACATGCATGCAAAAAATGGGGTGTTATGGGTTGTAATGGGGCCAAGGTTTAGTCGAGCAGAGTAGGAAACAAGAATGAAGGGATAACCAAAGGGTTAAAAACAAGAAGTATATAGTAACCTTTGAAACCAAATATGGAGCTCCTATCTATCTTACAAGTTTTGTCCAAACTCCGAATTAATTTCACTTCCATTCTTCACTCTTTTTCTATTGGGTGGCAAATGGCTGACAAACCACCGGAAATTACCGGTAGAAAAACCGCCGGTAACCATTACCTGCGAACTATTTTTCGGTGGAAAACATCCGCCTGTAAAGCTTCATTTCCGGCGGATTTTGGCCTTTTCCGATGGATTTTTTCTGCCGGAAATCCACGAAAATATTGTATTGTCCATAGGGAGATTCTTATGTGCCAAACAAAGAGGGCTGGCTATTTCTTCTTCCCATACCTGATCACAGAGCTGTGTGTTAGTGCAGGAGTGGAGATTGTCAAGGGGGAAGACAAAAGTTATCCAATGGCAGCATTCACAACTGTGCTGAAGATGAAACAATCTATTGCTGCAGCATCTGCAATTGATGTTGTGCTGCAGTAATTCATGCTGCAGCAATGGGTTGTCTGGGAATTTCAGAGGAACCACTACGAGTGGAAAAAGCTCATGTTTGCTGAGAACTTCAAAGGCAAAATTCCAGGAATGCCCCCATTGTTTCCTGAATGGGTCTTGGAAGAAAACTTAGAGGATGATGGAATGCCAGAAGTAGAGCCTGAATTGGAGCCGCTAGTGGAAGAGGAAATGGAAACATCTGCTGCAAAAAACGAAGGTCAGTGGTGCTGCTAAGAAAGGGAAGAAAAAGGTTGTAGAAGAAGAAGAAGAAGAAGAAGAAGAAGAAGAAGATCCTCTGTTTACTGAAGAGGAAGAATCTCTGAGTGAGGGAGAGAAACAAGGGAATAAAGAGATATTGGCTGAACTGAACAATGAGAGTGAGGAGGAGGATGAAGACACATCTGAGGAGAGTGAGAAAGAAGGCCAAGAGTGGGATGACCTCACTGACCTGGAAATGGAACCAAACCCTAACACCAAAATCACAACCCTACAAACCATCACCACTCCAGAAACCATAACCACCACTGAACCAAACAAAGAAGCCATCCCTACCCCACCTACAAACACTTCCACATCCCCAAAACAACCTACACCACCTCCATCACCACTTAACCAATCGACCATAATCCCACCAACCAACACACAAACACAAACACCATCCCAAAACACTGATATCCCAGCTAACCAACCTCAGCCAAACCCTGAACCTACCCATGCGTCACCTCAGCAAGAACCTGAGAAACTGCCAATGGATGCTGCAGCAACTATTGCTGCAGCAACTGATAAAACAGAAACAGTAAAGAGCCCAGCTGTTACTTCATCTAAGAGGGTTATAACTAAATCCATGGCCAGAAAGAGGAAGTTTCCTAAGGTGCAAGAAGATCAAAATGAGGAAAGATGAGGACTGGAAGCTGAAGAGGAAGCCCAAGTGGAAAAGACTGTTGCTAGGATTGTTGTTAATGGAGCTGGTGCTGCAGCGGCTGATGCTGCAGCAATGACTGAAGAAGAAAATGCAGTTGATGCTGCCAAAGCAGCTCTGGACCTGGTAGCTACGACTGTTGTACACCTGAAGGAGCCCACTTCTGCTGTTGGGTCTCCTATTGCAAATGTAGATCATGTTCTGCAGCAACAGAAGTGAGCAATGCTGGCTAAGAACCAGAGAAGAAGAAATAGAAGGTCTACCAGCCCAGAGTGAAGAGGGGAGCCAAAGTCAGAACAAACCCAAGGGCTAAACCAGGAAACCCTTCTTCTTAAGTCTTGTGTTTTCAATTCTGTCTTTAATTTCATGCTTTGAATAAGCCTGTTGGATGCTTTAGCATATGTACCAGCATCCAACAGTTGTGTTAGTTGAATGTTTCTGTGATTGTGTTGTGTCTTTTGTTAGGCCTACCCCATTAGATTGTTGCATGAGCAGTGGGGACACTGTTGAGTCCTATGTAGGGGGAAGGACCTAGGTCTTTATTATGTTATGTGAAAGGCATGTTCAGCTATATTAATGAAGAAAAAAAATTAGATGTCATTTTGAGTCAAACTTAATGATGAAAATTGTGAGAATGAGAGAAAAATTGCTTTGCTTGAGATTAAGTGAACTAATTTACCTTTGATCCCACACTTTTACCTTAGGTTTAGGTAGGAACTTAGTAAGCTAAAAAGGATCTGATGCAAAGTTAGTTGATGGTAGACCTAGATTGTGCCAAGCTTTTACTAAAAACTTAGGGTAGCTTATGAAACTAAGTTTGGGGATGCATCGATTATACTAAGGCTAAACATGAAGATTTTTAGGTTGGTCAGTGCAAGTGAATGTGTTGTATATAATCAAATAAAGTGTAAAAGCTGCAATAGCCTATATATATATATATATATATATATATATATATATATATATATATATATATATATATATATAATTAAAAAAAAAGAGAAAAATCACTGAAAAGAACTCAAAAATAATCTGAAATAGGCATTGCAGCAAAATAGTATGTCAATTGTAGATGCTGCAGCAGTTGCTGCAGCAATAAATCTGAGAGTTGTGTAAATAGCAGTACACTGGCCAATAATCTGAAATGTTTAATCAAGCCTTTTGTTGTGCTTTGAAGCCCCCATTTATTATGCTGAAGTTGTTAGTCTACCCTATTTTTTGAAAAATTCTTGGCATAACCAAAAGAAAGCCACTCTTGCTTTAGCTAGGTGAATTTTGAAACTTGCTTTGAGCTGAACTAAACCTAAGAGTCACACACACACTTTGAGCATAGGTAGCTTAGGGATCTTGATGAAATAAGCATGTGCATATTGAGAATTCTGAAAGTTTAAGCTCAATTTGAATATCTTTTGAAAATCTGAATGAAGTGGTGTAGCTGAATGTTGCCTGGTTGTTAGTCTTTGTCAAGTGTCATTACTTGAGGACAAGCAATGGTTTAAGTTTTGGGGGGTGATAACTCTTATTTATAACAGTTATGTATACATTTTTAAGCATAAATCATTGAATGTTCTGAATTAATTAGTTGTTTTATGTTGTGAATATCATGTTTTGATTAGTGAAGGTTGCATTCCTGGGTTAGTAATCTTTGGCACTTTGATGCCCATTTTGTGCTTTGATTTGTGTGTTTCATCGCTGCAGCAACAGTTGCCACAGCATTGCATTCCTGCGTAAGATGAGAGAGAATGCTGGAAGCGCTGATTTTAGCGCATTCCAGCTGGCAAGCATGGACAAGTGCACAACGTTACGAGCCAGCACCTGGAGCAGGGAATATTCCACATTTTTGATGGGCACATGTACTTTTGGGCACGCATAAAGACGGCGCCTCCAATTACGGTTTTCTTGGATCATGTACCCTAGCACTATATAAAGACTGCCCTTCCTCTTCATTGGGCATGCTAGGTTTGAGAGGAGAAAGTTTAGAAATAGCTTTCTTCCATTTTTGTACCGAAGCTACCTCAAATTACCAAGTTGGAAGATCATTGTTGAAAGTGTTGTTGCAGCAACGACAGGAGCTAACCATACTCGAAGAATTGCTATCTTGAGAACTGATTCGTATCTCCAAGCCTCACATCTTGGAGTCTACCTTCGGTTTCTTCATCTTAGTATAATTTCTCTCTTGTATTTCTTAGTTATGACTTTAGCATTTATGTTCAAGTTATTTTTCTTGTGTTGTTCGGTCATTATGAGCTAAATCTCATAGTTGGAATGTTGAGATCTATGTAATGAAGTTTTAGTGCATTTAATGAAGTGTGTTTGATGTTTAAGCATTTTATCTTTTGGAAAATTAATATTTCCATCTTAAATTAGGAATGGCCAACTAATTTCAAGTAGCATTTGTAAATTCTGAAAGGTTTATAAATAGATTTCAAAAGATAATATGGATAGTGAGTATTAAAGGACGCGTTAATACTCCTTGCTTAAACCCTGGACATAGGAGGGCAAAAATCCATAAGGTGATCACTGTGGGTGCGTAAGTAGCCTAGGGTGAATCTGTTTAGGGCCTAGACATAGGCTCTTGTAGGAAAACCCTAATGAAAGTATTTGAAAAAATAGCAACTGTTACGATAGCATCTAATGCTGCAGCATTAGTGCACTTTAATGGATTTGCATAGTGAATACATTACAACTCATCCTCAACTCTGATTTTCATACCCTTTACTTAAATTGTTATTAAAGATGCTTTCAAAAACTTGTGTCAATTTATTTTCCCTCACAAATTTGCTAGCCAAGTTAAGCACGAATTAGACTTCAATCCTCATGGGAACGATCTTGATTTATCACTTACTACTTGTTGCGACTATGTATACTTGCACATCACGTTTTCACACAACAAGTTTCTGGCGCCGTTTTGAAGATTATTAACAAAACGTGTATCCAGTTTTTTAATTTTAATTTTATTTTTTAAGATAAAAATATATGCTGCTCCCCTTCAAATAATTCATATCTTTAACAAAAAAAAATCAGACCTAGAATGAAAAAATTCTGAAATCCAAATATGCATATCACTCCCAACAATGGCACCCACCATAGAAAACCATGGCTCTCCATCTCTTTCTTTCACCCTATATTTTAAAATAAAAATACTGTTCGGTGTTTGGCCTTCCCATCTCTTTGCAATCCCTTAGTTACATACTGAGGAAATGAAGCAGACATCACCTTATATAGAAACAATAGAAACCACCCCAATGTGCAAATACGCCCCACAAACCAACAACAGCTACGAATACACGATCACCTAATCTTCTTCACCACCCCCACCACCGCTTTGTTTCTCTTATTCTTCTTCTTCTTTTTTTCTTATGCGGAAATTTCTGCGGAAATGAAGAACCTGTGGACTAAAATCGAAATGGGTACAATGGCTGAAATGGAGAACGAGAGAAGCACTCTCATTGGGGATGTTGTAGTTTATCTAGGTAGCGCCTTAATCAATTGTAAAAACTAGTATTTTATTCGTGCATCCGCACGCTTGACACTATATTTGTTATAATTTGCTATGAATCAATAAATACTTTGAAAATTGAAAAATTTAATAAAATAAAAAGGCAAAACTCGATAAAAAAAAGTTATATTTCAACTTGCTTAAAAAACTTGTGTTGCAGAAAATTGGAAAAAAGCAAATACGTTCTTTATATATTAAAAATGGTGTTGCAAATGAGAGAGGAAGAAGACACGGTTAAAGTGAATCTACTCATGTTACAACCACTGCGTTCGTTGGCCTCGTAGTTACTCCCCGTTGCCACCCTCATTGCCGCTTTACCTCTTTACCCTTGAAATTGGACAGGTGGCATGCTCAGAAGTGGACCAAATTTGACATTCCCTATTTCCCCGTTGCTGCTCCCTGTTGCCGCTCTTCGTTGTCGTTCCTTTCACCCGTTGCCACTCATCACCACCACGATGCCATAAAAAGTTTAAATTGTAAAAATTTTAAAAAAATTTAGCATCTTTTGTAATGAATAGACTCAGGTAAAATTTTAATTAGTCTGAATTTAATTAGTCAGAATATTTGAAAAAATACATTATTATATTTTCATTCAATTTTATAATTCACATCAACCTAAAAAAACTAAACAAACGTTTAAAAGTAAAAATAATAATTATTTTGAAAAAAATTAATGTTAAAATAAATTTTAATATAATTATAAAAGTAAATGTTAAAATAAATGTTAAAAGTAAATAAAGGATCAAATAAATATTGGAGAGAGAGGGGGAGGGAGAGAGAGAGGGAGGGAGAGAGAGAGAATAGAGAAAACATGGGAAAGAGAGAGAGAGAGAATGAGAGAAAGAGAAATTGAATGGATTGATGATAGATTGAAAAAAGGAGATAGGAGAGAGAGAATTGAATGGATTGTGATAGATTGGAAAAAAAGCTGAAACGTGAAAAGAGAAAAAGAGAACGAGAGAGAAAGAGAATTAGTAAAAAGCTAACACATTTTTTTCTTTAAGTGGCGATTTTACATTTTTATCCTTAATTTTGTAAAGGTCTCAACTCCAAAGGCAGGATCATCAATATTAATTCCTATTTGTAAATATTCAGTTGTAGCCATGCATTAAGACTTGTACATTGCTTTAGCTCACTAGTTGAGTTGATCCCACAAAGAAAATGAGTTATTCATTGTGAACTTTGTGTTTGATGTTGGCAACACTAGCCTCTGCTGGATTATGCGCCACCCCACGGAAGTCGGTGGATGTACCATTCAATCGAAATTATGTCCCTACCGGGGATTTGGATCGCATCAAATACTTCAATGGAGGTTCCCAGATTCAACTTCTTCTTGACAAGTATACTTGTAGGTGTTCTGTTGCAATTCATCCTATACTAATATCAGTTTATACCTAATGGTTTAGTTGTAAATTTGGAATAATAATAGGACTTAATTTGTATGCGCCATCACTATACAAATATTTTATTAGGTCAACCAATCAGAAGTTGAAAAATCATACAAAAGTTTGACTTTCATCTTATTGATCTTGAAAGTCATACCGACTATGATTTCTTATTAGTTGATGGTGTAGAAAATCTTAACAATGTAGGATCATACCAATTAAACTCATAATAATACTAATGTTTCTTACAATTTTGAACAGGTAGTGAATTCCAATCCAAAGGATTAGACTTATTTGGCCACTTCAGTATGCACATAAAGATGGTTCCCGGTGATTCTGCTAGCATAGTCAATGCTTTATATATATATATATATATATATATATATATATATATATATATATATATATATATATATATATATATATATATATATATATATGTGTGTGTGTGTGTGACCTTTTGCTCTGATTGAAATTCTATAGTTATCTTCTACAAATGCGGAGCATGATGAGATAGACTCTGAGTTCTTGGGGAATAGAACGGGACAACCTTACATTTTGTGTAAGTATTTCTCTCAACTCGTGTCAATCCCCAAATACTCAAACAATAAATGTTTTAAATCACAATTGAGGTAGCGGTCGCGTTGTGATCCTTAATAATATGGAGAACTAAGGTCAAATGCAGCTCATATATATGACCTCAATCATCATAGTCACAACTTTGTCAAAAACCAGACCTTGATCCCCTATTGTCAGGATATGGTGAAATCACTATAGTCAAGGAATCTTGGCCATAGGATAAAGTCGGACAGTTGTTATTTAACTTCAACAAGCCAAATAAAAAATAATGATTCAAATTCAAACCAACAAATCATTAATACATGGCTGAGATTATGACTGCTGCCAAGTTCGACAGCAGGGAATCCATTTTTCAAAAACCATGATGTTGTGGCCCATGTTGTTGTTTGTTGTGAACCCTATTTCAAAACCTTGGAAACAATCTTCTGTTGCATATCTTTTTCACATTCCATTCCCCCCATAATTTAGTTCCATTTTGAGATAAAAAAGAAAACAATTGTCAAATGAGCATGTTATGTTTAGTGACATAAATCTAAATGGGGGTGACACAGGGTCTTTGTGGATAGTATCCCAATCAGGGTGTTCAAGAACAGCAAGGACTTGGGAGTGAAATTCCCATATGACCAGCCAATGAAGATATACAACAAATTGGTCAAAAGCTCCTTTAATAGCAGACTACAAGAAGGGGTTCCACATTGATGGTTTGTGCTACACAGGGCAAAAGATGGTGAGAGCAGCTGCAGTTTCACGACCTTGATGATGTTTCTCAATGGCAATGGCGCAGGTGGGTGCGCAACAAGTACACCATCTACAACTAGTGACCTTGAGAAGAAACCGTGACATTTAATTTTCATTAAAATTGTTTATTGACACTATTGTTTGAGCTATCTAATAAATGGAGTAGAGGTTGAACCCAAGTGAACCACTGTTATCTGTATAAACCTGATTCTATATATTAATTAACTTAGTAATTCTTGTAACTTTAACTTGGACCCAATCCCATTATATTGTATTCTTAAAATTCTTGAAATATTTTTTTGACGGAACAATAGAAACTTTATGTGTATTATTTTTAGTTATCAGAACATTTTTTGAAGTTTATAAGATGTCAAAAAAAATGCTATCTTTTTACTTGGGATAACTCATCAATAAAAAAAACAATGGAATTTCACAACACACAAAAGAGAAGACAAATAAAATGAGGACCAAAATTCATTATACTTTTCCCAAACACAAAAATGGGGTGATATAAAACCACCACATGACTTGACAAAATTAGTAGTTTAACAATCTAAAAGCAAACCTTTGAGTTCATCCTCCTCATCAATGACCTTAGTACCCAAACCTTTGAGTTCATCCTCATCATCAATGGGGTGATATATATATATATATATATATATATATATATATATATATATATATATATATATATATATGATGAATGAAATTAATCCTCATCATCAATGACCTTAGTACCCAAACCTTTGAGTTCATCCTTAGGAATTTCAACAACTGTAACAAGGGAGTAGAGTTCTTCCTTTGCATCTTCATCATCATTCCTCTTGCGAGCAATGCGTACCCTAATCCTCCTAGGTACACTTCGAATCCCTTGACTCCACACATACTTGTTGAGTTTCACATCCACTCTCACATCATTGGTTCCCATTGCTTTCTGGGCAAACTTCCTTATCTCCTTTATTGCTTTTGGAGCCTTCTTCTTAAACGTGCTATTTTACACACACAAAAATTACCAGCAACAAACAGGAAATAATAAGAGATTTATCGAGTTATGCAAATTCAAATTTAAAGTCAAAAACAGATCCAAGTTGAAAAAACATGAGGTTAAGATACATAAATAGAATGAAAGAAAGAAATCGGAGAGAAGAATGAAATAGGTACCAGCCATGTAGACGTTTGTGAAGGTTGATGGTGTACTCTCTGGTAACAACCTCTTCTTTCCTACCCTTACCCGCCTCCACCATTTTTCTTTTTCAAGATTACTCACCTACACAAATACAAAAGAACAATCAATTGGAGAACATGGGAGAGGGAGAGGGAGATGAAGAGGAAAGAAAGGGAAGAGCCGCAACCTTAGGGTTTGGGAACTAGGAAGAGCAACGTAGAAATAACCGACCCAATTATATCAAAACCATATTTCAGTGGGCTGGGCTTTTATTCTAGGCTATGCTTTGCTATATACAAGTGTTTTTTTTATATCACTCCCCCCACTACTCTCCCTCACACACCTCCTCTCTTTTTAATATTCCCAAATTACCTCTACTCCTACCACTCCCACACTCTTCTCTCTCTTCACCATACACTCACACACCTCCCTCTCTCAAGCAAGCTCCCTTCTCACTCCCACTCTGTCCCTCAACCTCCCTACCTCTCCTCCCTCCTCCATCGCACATTTTACTCTATCCAGTGAGTCTCCTTATCTCTCATGCAGTTTTTTGAGTTTAGGTTGAGTTCGGTATCTAAGTACTGAACTGGTTCTTTATGTTGATATCGTTTGTTTGGTTTTTCATTTTCAAATTAACCCTTGGTACTATGATACAGAACCTATTTTGCATTTTAATACTGTACCTACCTATTTGAATTTTTTTAACAACATGTGTGGTACCATTGTACCGAGGGAGTTCGGTACTATGGTAACATGTACAGCATCTTAATCTCTTCATACGTTATGTTTCTGTTTTTGTTTCTAGATTTGCTTGTGTTAATATTTATTTTGCGTTTTAACATTGTTTTTCACTACTTTTAGTATGACAAAGACTAGAGGTGGTGGATATCTACCAGCCACAACCACGTGACAAGCGGCCTATTGCTTCGGTCTGCTTTAGGAGGACGCGTAGTTGGACCGCATCGACTATCAAGGAGGCACCACGTGAGGAGAAGCAGCATGTCCAGGGGCGGACCTACATATAGGTCAGGGTGTGCAGCTGCACACTCTCAAATTTAAAAATTTGCACCAATACCCCTACGAAAAATATATTTTGACACTCCTAGTTTTATTTTTTGCACATTCTGCAACTACTTTTCTCTTTCCATTCCTAGCTACTCTTTCCTATTGCAGCTCCAGGAACAGTTGGTAGTGTAACTATAGGGTAGTTTTGGTTATCCAAAAATAATATAGGTATTTGAATAATTAGGTATATTTTAAATTTAGCTACCCCAATAATATGTTATTTAGCTACTCCAACTAACTTTATTTGTCTAATGAGATAAAAGAACAATAACAAGTTCATTAGTTTAATTAGTCTCATTTGATCAAAAAAAGTCTATTATTATCACAAACAAATATGGTGATTTTAGTCTTTTTATTTTACTTTGACAATTTTGGTCCCCATTTTTCTTAATTTTGCAATTTTTTCCCTCAAAATCATATATTATTTGCACTTTTGGTCCTCAAAAATTTTAAAATTTTGGAAAAATAAGGAAATAAAATTGCACAATCAGTGATTTTTAGCAACCAAAAGTGCTATGAAAAATCAGAAAGACCAAAATTACCAAATTAGAAGAGCAAAATATGTTTAATTGGTATACACCATTACTGTAAAAACTTTTTAAGGTTGGAGAGATAAAGTCAAACATTTTTTATGATGTGTTGTTTCGTGATTGACTGGCATTGTAAAAAATTTCGACACAACAATATATTTTAATTGTTAAATTAAATCGTTTGACCACTCTGGACCAAGATCCTAAATATGCCACTGAGCATGTCCCTGCTGATGACATGGAGCATGCTGCTGATATTGAGCATGCTCATCCAGGTGCTAATAGTGAGCAAACTCATCCTGTTGCTGCTAATACTGTTGGGCCTTCATCATCCATCTCGTACCCGTACCTAGGCGATCTGGAAGTCGCGTTTGTTATCACCTGCTACGGATACCACGTAGCTAGGAACTTATTGGATGGCCTGGTGAATTAGTTAGTGTTTATGCTTATTATTTAGTTTTTTAAGGGTTGGATCCCACTAACGAAGACCAAGACAATGCAAGATCGCAACGAGTTACACATGATATCCAACACTCAGAGTAGCGATATGATTCGGCCAATTGACGACATTGATGACCTTGTGGAGTGTTCAGGCCGTCTCCCCTTGTCAGCCTGAGGTATAGACAAGTCGAGAATATCCCTCTCAACCTCTCTTACTAGTGGTGAGTGCAACCACGCAGTATCTGATGGTAGCCTTGCTAGAAAATGGCAAAGGGGATAAATATGCACTGAATAGATAGTTCTCTACAAAAAGAAGCCATCAATTGTTGGGAATTAAGTTATGACGAAGCTAGCTTGGGATATCAGCGAATAAATTCTTCCCGAGGAAGGAAAGATATAGCTAAGAGTAAAACCTATATGTAGGGCTGTTCATGGTTCAGTTTAGGGTGAGAACTGGACCGAACTGAACCGAACCAGTTGAAACAGTTCGAAGAACTGAACCGAACTGCAATAACAGTTCTCCGAACCAAACTGAACTATATTAACAGTTCAGTTCACAATTTTTTAGTTTCAAACCGAACTGTTTAAAAATCAAACTTTTATTAACTGGTCCGAACTGTTAACAGTTTTAGGTCTGAACTGGTCCGAACTGTTAACAGAACAGTTTTTTACTGAACTTTTATTTAACAGTTTTTTTTACCGAACAGTTTTTTTTACTGAACTTTTACCAAACAGTTTTTTTACCGAACTGTTTCTTTACCGAACTGTTAACCAAATACAGTCAAAATGAACAAAATGCAAATCAGAATGATTCATTGCCAACAATAGTGAACTAAACTATAAAACAAAGCAACTTAAAACCTGAGCTTGTATCACTTTGTCTTGGAAGATCTCCAAGGGAGTCTAAGAAAGAAGCAAAAATTGAAAATGGCAATAAGTTAAATAAACCTACAGAAAAAGAAGATATGGAAGTGAACCTTAGTCTTGGTTTGGACTCCAAATATATGTACATGATGACATTTCAGATTCAATAAAATACAAACAGATTCATGGGTAACTACCATTTACATGGACACAGGCACACAACTTAGCAGTTCCAATCCACCATAGCAGATTCAATAAAATACAGATTCAATACAGATTCAAAAAATACAATAGAAGTAACTACCATTTACAGACTCCAGCTGCAGTAGCAGCAATCAAGTTTGCTGCAGTTCCAATGTTCTTGTTGTCTTCTAAGTCCTCAGTCATCCAAATTAACACCATGATCTTGAGATTAATGTACAAAAGTGATTAATGTACTAAGTCCTCAGTCCTCAGTCATACCTACAAAAGTGATTAATGTACATGATGACATTTCAGATTCAATAAAATACAAACAGATTCATGGGTAACTACCATTTACATGGACACAGGCACACAACTTAGCAGTTCCAATCCACCATAGCAGATTCAATAAAATACAGATTCAATAAAATACAGATTCAATACAGATTCAAAAAATACAATAGAAGTAACTACCATTTACAGACTCCAGCTGCAGTAGCAGCAATCAAGTTTGCTGCAGTTCCAATGTTCTTGTTGTCTTCTAAGTCCTCAGTCATCCAAATTAACACCATGATCTTGAGAGGATATTTCTGCAAAACCAAAATTGTGTTTGTTCAGGGTCATCTAACCTTTTTTTTCTATGACAGGGGCAACTTTGGGGACACTGTTAGCAGGATTATTAGCATTTTCATTGGAGCTGCAGTTTTTACAGTAGGTATGTAAATGGAACTTAGGCATACTTATCCCTGAAGAAAATATAAAACTTTAATCTAAATAAATAAAATGGACATTGCAGTTAGTTACAGTTAGTTACAGTTAGTTATACCTAGTTGTTATTAGTTATAGCTAGTTGTTACAATTAGTTAATAGTTGGTTACCTAGTTGTTATTAGTTATACAGGTGTGATATTTGTTATGGTATTTGTTCAGGTGTGATTATTTCATCTACAAACGAAAATATTGACCAAATAAATAAAATGTTATAAATTTACCTTGATCAAATCTAAGGTTCTCCTCAGGGTCCTCATCATTAAAGAGATAGTGTGGTTGCCCTTTCAACCAATCTTGCAAGCAAACAAGCCCTTCTAACATTGTGTGCTTTAAGCAACAACGATGGTCGCCGAGCACTCTTCCTCCCGTGCTGAATGCACATTCGGATGCCACTGTTGAGACGGGAATTGCCAACACCTCTCGAGCTATGCTTGCAAGGATGGGGAACCTTACAGAATTGACTTTCCACCAACCCAATATATCAAAACTTACATTTTTATTGTAAGCTTCAGCTTCTTCCTTTAAATACTTCTCAATTTCTGATTGTGGATCAGTTCTACTACGCCCAGTTGTTTTTAGATAGAGGTACATCGGATCATCTTCATCATCATCATCGGGCTGTGATTCTGGTTGGCTACTAAGCTCTATACCTTGATATTGAGCATACAATGCTTTTAGGGAAGTCATCACTTTTAGCTTCAACTCGGTGGCCTTCGTAGCATCAACACATAGAATACCAATATGATACTCCACAAACGAATACTTCATCCTAGGATCAAGGACGAGAGCAATCCATAGCAAAATATTCATTGAGTCAGGATCTCCCCAATATTTCTCAAACTTGGTTTTCATACTATTTGCCATTTTCTTTATGCTTTGGTTGCTACTCTCTAAATATTTCCGGATCTTTGTCCCAATACCAAAAACCTCTTTCATGTAGAGATTGCTAGTGACATAAGAGGTTCCAGACATACTTTTAGTAGAAACCATAAACATTTCCAAAAAAGGTACCACAGCCCTAGCATGATCCCAATCTTCTTTTACAAGTAGGCCCTTGTTTTTCTTTTCCATATCATGTTTAAATGTCTTGTCTCTCAATTGCAACAAAGAAAATGCATTTTGATATTTTAGGGCCGACCGTAGCATGTAGAACGTAGAATTCCACCTTGTATCAACATCAAGAATAAGTGCAGTTTTTTCGGTAATCCTCTCTTGCTCTGCACACTCCATGAATTTTTTTTTTCTCTTGCGGGAGTAACTGTGACATATTTAATAGCAGCCTGAATTCTCATAATGGAGTAATCAATCTCTTTTAGTCCCTCCTTGACAATTAAGTTCAAGATATGCGCACAACATCGCATATGGATATAATTTCCCTCTAGGACAAGGTTGTCCCAGGACTCCATCCTGCTCTTCAAGTATTTCAAGCCAGCATCATTTGCAGAAGCATTGTCAACGGTTATGGTTAAAACTCGCTTTAACTCCCACCCATTCAAAAACTCCTCAATATACCTCGCAATGGCCTCTCCCGAATGCCCTGTAATTTGACAGAAGTTTATAATTTTCTTTTGAAGCCTCCATTCACAATCAACATAATGCGAAGTCAAACTCATGTAAGTGAGATTTTGAGCTGAAGTCCATGTGTCTGTTGTAAGACAAACTCTCCCACAATGTTTTGAGAGAATTGCTTTCAACTTCTCCTTCTCTTCTATGTAAATATTCCATATATCTCGTCTCACTGTAGATCGTGATGGGATGTCAAAACGGGGTTGCATGAGGTTCAAAAACTTCTGAAATTCTTCATTCTCCACAAAACGAAATGGGAGCTCCGCACTCACAATTGTCTTCGCAAGCTGAAGTCGGCATGCTGCTTGGTCAAATTTCGAGTAACTTGGCGAAGATGCTACTTGTGCTTCTGTGGCATTTGGAGGGGCTTGCCTTGGTCTTTTGTTTGATCTATTTGGAGGGTACTCCTTGCATCTAGTCAAATGGGTCTTCATTGTTGTTGTCCCGCTCAAATACTTAATTAAGTCTCCGCAATAGTGACATTTGCCATACATTTCATCACCGGGTTGTTTAGTAAAGTGGTTCCACACATCGGACCGAGTTTTACGCTTAGAAGATCTAGGAAGAGGCGGTAATGTAGTTCCCGGGGCAACTGGTGTGTGAACCTCTTGCTCTTCAACATTTTCCAGCAATGTAAAGTCTAAGATTTCATCGTGCGATGACATGGAGTTTTCTTAAGATACACAAGGAAATAAATTCAATCATCATATAAGAGAGAGCCAATTGCAACATTATTCCTTAGGTTAGAAAATCAGAAACAAGTGAATCTAAAACAAGAAAATCACAAATCAGAATTTTACAAATCAGAAAATTGAATCTAAAACCCAGAAAATTGAACTGTTAATTCACATGAGAAAAACAACAATTTCAGAACTATCAATTTCTCAATTTTAGAATTTCAGAACTATCAATTTCAGAACTATCAATTTCTCAATTTCTTAGACAACCCAGAAAGCAGTGATTAAAGAAAATTACCTCAATTCGTTCTTCGGTTCGTTCTTCAGTTCGTTGATGGTTCCCAGTTCGTTCTCAATTCCTCAGTTCGTTCTTCAGTTCATTGGTTCGCACAGTTCGCAGTTCGCACAGTTCAGTTTGTTCCTCAGTTCTTTGATAGTTCCCAGTTTGCACACTTCTTTGATGGATTAGGGTTTCACAGTTCGCAGAGATTGAGACTTGAGAGAAGAGAGTGAGAGAGGAATCGCTGTTCAAGTTCGCGTAGAGTGAGAGATGGGTTCGCAGTTCGCACAGAGATGGGTTCGCTCAGAGATGGGTTCGCGGCTTCGCGCAGGATGGGAATCGCAGAGATGGCCGATGGGTTCGCGCAGAGAAGAATCGCAGAGAAGGAGAAGATTTTCGCGTGGGTCGTGGAGTGAGAGTGTGAGAGAGGAATCGCAGAGAAGGAGAAGATTTTCGCGTGGGTCGTGGAGTGAGAGTGTGAGAGAGGAATCGCAGAGAAGGAGAAGATGACCTTCGCGTGGAGTGAGAGTGAACTGGAGAGGAAAATCACTTTCACGGTTTCACTTAACCCTTTAACAGTTTTTAGTTCGCTAACTGAACTGGTCCTAACAGTTCAGTTAGTGAACTGTGTTGAATAAATGTAGTTCGGTTCAGAACTGTTACTAAAAGTTCAGTTTGTAATAGTTCGGTTCGGTTCGGTTCAGCAGTTCGGTTCAGTTTTCCAGTTAGTTTGAACAGCCCTACCTATATGCATCCCAAAAAATAAAGCTTCACTAGACTTTATGTATCAAAATACAAAGGGTCGCTGATTGGGTGGGGTTTGAATAGTGATGCAGGGTGTTTTGCTGATGGCAAAACTGGGTGGGGTTTGACTACTAGAAATCAGCAGGGTGATTTAATTTTTACTACTCGTAGGTCTGAATTTGCTGAGCTTGATCCTACTCTTGTACAAACTTTGGGAGTTAGATGGTGCCTTGCTATAGCTAAAGAGAGGGAATTGCCCCAGCCAACTGTGGTGACAAATGCCTCTGTGGTTGTAGATTGCATTCTTGGGAAACTGGAGAGAGCTTCCATTGATCCTATTATTCAAGATTAGTGATCTCTCGTCTCAAATTGAGGGTTCAAAAATTCAACATATTAGGAGAAATGCTAATGTTGATGCCCACATGTTAGTGGGATTGTCTAGAAACTTAGGTGACCAAGATTCGTCAAATTTTGATTCCTAACATAAAAAAATATCACATCAGTCGCTAAACAGTCACTCTATCTTCAGTTTGATTCCTAACATAAAAAATATATTAAATCGTCCCCTAAAGTTCATTCTAGTCCATCAATTTAGCCCCTTTTCGTTTAGGGACTAAATTGATGTATTAAGTAACTTGAAAGATTATCTAATATAACTTTATAATTTAAAGACTAAATAGAAAAGTGTGATAGTTTAAGCACTTAACTTATGATTTATTCAAAACTAAATTAACCACAATTTTGAAATGCTTTATTTTTTTGGAATTAAATATATTGTTGGTCACGATAAATTTTGAGTTTTTTGGTTTTAGTTCCTCGAGACTTTCCAAATTTTATAGTGACAAAAAATTGGTGAAAATTTTATTAATCAAAATGGCACTAATGGCCATTTTACAACTGCCTCAAAGGGGATTTGAACTCAGTATCTTGAGGATACAAGGCTAAACTCTTACCACTGAGCTAGCACCTCAACTGTGACCAAAAATTGGGGAAAAACTTTTGTGGGACTAAAAATAAATAACTCAAATTTTATAAGAACCAAATACATATTTAACCCTTTTTTCACAATTTTGAAATGCTATTTTATATAAAACAATTTTGAAAAACTTTTTGATTCTACAATTGTCTTTTCCTAATATGAGGTAATAACCAATTTAGTCCCTGACTTTTTAAAAAAGTTCAATTTGGTCATTGACTTTTCAAATATTTCAATTTAGTCCCTCACTTTTACAAATGTGTATCAGTTTAGTCCCTTAGTCAACCATAGTTACTTAACAATGTTAACAGAGCTGGCGTGGCAAATCTCAGGGGCCAAATTGATATTAAGTTATATAAGTTAGGGACCAAATTGAAACACCCAAAAAAATTAATTTCTACTCATATATTTACATCCCTTTCATCTTCAATTTTATTTGTAAGTCTATTCAATTAGCTTTTTTGGACCCAAAATTCCTAAGTTTGCCGTAAACCACAAAATACCAGTTATCATATTTAACAACCTGTCAATCAATTCAAAATTCTAATATATATGCCATGTTGGAACTTTCTCTCTTTTTTTCTTGTTATTTTTTCTCTACTTGGATCTAAACAATATAGAGACCTTAAGCACATAGTAATGCTTGTTCTTCATGTCTTACATCAGGTTCTTAATGCTTTACATTTCTTATCTTTCTGGTGTATCTTAAAATATCAAATCTTTGTAGTGAAATATTTTGCTTATCTTTGAAACATCTAGTTTTTGCTCTTTCAATGCTTCATGTTATGCCTTTTGACACTATTTTTACAAATATTGAACATTGGAAAGAAATTTTTGTTGAAAAAAATGAAGAACAATCATTATTATGTGTTTAAGGTCTCTCTGTGGTTTAGATCAAAGAAGAGGAAAAATAATAAGAAAAAGAGAGAGAAAGTTCCAACATGACATATATATTAGAATTTTGAATTGATTGACTTGTTTACTACAAACCATGAAGTTTTGGGTCCAAATAACTAATTCAATAGACTTACAAATGAAATGGAAGATGAAAAATATGTAAATATATGAGTGGAAATTAATTTTTTGGGTGTTTTAATTTGGTCCCTAACTTATATAACTCAATATCAATTTGGTCCCTATGATTTGTCACGTCAGCTCCGTTAATAGTGTTAACTAACTATGGTTGACTGAAAGACTAAACTGATACACGTTTGTAAAAGTGAAAGACTAAATTAAAATATTTAAAATATCAAGAACCAAATTGAACATTTTTAAAAAGTCAGAGACTAAATAGGGTATTACCTCTTCAGAATATACTTGCCTAAAATATCAACAAGAGCAGCCTCGTCAACTATGACCGACCAAGATAATGATTTGACTTCGCTTTCGCATAATTGTACCGCTACCGTACATATGTCACCAAAGAGAAAGAAAAATCAGATCTTGCGTACAAAATTACACGATATCCATTTTTCCAATCGAGAGCTAAGATGAGAAAATTCTTCTGGGTTTTGTTGGTGATTGTGGGTGTTGCAATTTGCACAGTAGAAGCAGCTTATAAGGCACCATGGAGAATCCACACACTGTTCTCAGTAGAATGCAATAACTACTTCGATTGGCAAACAGTTGGACTGATTCACAGTTATAGGAAGGTGAAACAACCAGGACACCTTACTCGTCTTCTAAGTTGTACTGATGAAGAGAAGAAAAATTATAGAGGAATGCATTTAGCACCCACTTTTGAGGTTCCTTCAATGAGTAAACATCCCACTACTGGTGACTGGTAAAATCAAATCACTCTTTTGTTATTTGTATTATGGTTTGTTGAGATGGATGTGAATATGTGATGTGCTATCTTTAATAGACTTTGGTTCTAATTAGTGATTATATAGAGTCCAGATCTTTTTTGTTTCTAAAAATAGATTTGAGTTTATAAAGTACACTTCAATTGATTTGAGTTTTGTTTTTAATAATATTTTTTCCTCATGGAGCAAGTTTCCCTGAAGGTTAATTTGGGAATTAATTGTAGAAATGTGTGCCGTGAAGGGTAATTTGGGGAAATAAATTACATTTGAATTATTATATTAAGCAAATTAAATGAGATTAATTTTCTTAAAGGGTGTGGGGTAGATTACTTGCTTTTTTCTTATTTTTGATATTGGATGGAGTATCTAGATTTGTGCTGACAGCAGCTGTGGTTGCTAAATTTAGGTACATTGTTTCTATGTTTGTTTTGTACTTACAAGTTACAATCATGTCTTTTTCACTCCTCAGTTTTTAGGTTCACCTAGCACCTCTATATTTGTCTCTTACTTTTCCATCACATTTTTGACCCCTTGGTGTAGGCCTCGACAACGGACGGTTTCGGGCTGTTTCAAGCCCAAAACCACCAATCCGGCCAAAACCGCGGTCCATAATCACAGACCCAGTTCCGCCCAAAGTTTCCCTCGGATTGTGCGGGTTCGGTTCGGCGGGTGGGTAGGGGCGGCTTGGGGTCGAGAGAGGCTGGGGAAGATGAATTATGAGTGAGGAAGTGAGATGGACATTGACGAATGAGAGAGGAAGATGAAGGTTCAACGAACGAGAGAGGGACATGAACAATGATGAAAGAATGAAATAACAGGGAAGGGAGATGAACAAACAACTACAAGGGAGACTGAAAAGAGAGACGAAAGTTGAATGAATCTACTCATATAAAGCCTAGTTTTTTGCTTTATTAGTGCTACACATCATTGGGCAGTGCAAAAGAAAACGTGTCAGAGAAAACAAAATGTGTGCGCAGTATTTAAAGTTGAGCAGTGCAAAAGATAAATGTGTGCAGGTGTGTGGTTTTCTAATTCGGGCCGTTTCGGGTAGTAATGGATTTGTAACAATGGAACCGCAACCGCCCAAATGAACCTTATGAAAACCGATTTTTGTTATCCGTGCTCCCGACATCCGCACCGACCTGCCCGTATTAGTCACTTCAGCTTCGGTCTTATCGGGTGGGCCATTCATGTTTGTCGAGCCCTACCTTGGTGTATACACCTCAAGAAGTATGGAAATGTCTTTTCTGTTATAGTAGTACTTGTCTGATTAGGTATGAGGTTGGCAAGAAGTTTTCTGATGCTTTTAACTAAATGGGTGTTTGGATTGGCGTCTAGAGTGGTAGACGTGCGTCTCAAGCTGAATTTGCCGTGAAATTTTACAAGCTACAAACTGTAGCTTCTTCATTGACGTGGAACTTCTGCCGCAAGTTTATCCAAATGTGGAGTTCCCACAGGCAATTCAAACAATTTTTAAGATTTTACTACAATGATATCTGGTTTTCGTTGTTTGGATCATAATTTGTAATTTGGCTTTTCATGCTTTGTGTAATAATGATCCTATTTCTGGCAGTACTTTTTGTATGGTATAAGTGGTTGATCTTTATCATTACCCTTTCAAAAATGTTATGAATTTTAAGTCTTATGTGAAAATAAGATATGTATTGAGTAGCATATCACAAAAGTGTGAAATCCTTTTTGTCGTGATAGGCGGATGAGATATAAATTTTGTGCATTCATTGTGCAGGTACCCTGCAATAAACAAACCTGCTGGGATTGTACACTGGCTAAAACATAGTAAAGATGCTGAAAATGTTGACTGGGTTGTCATTCTAGATGCAGACATGATAATCCGCGGCCCAATTAGACCTTGGGAACTTGGTGCAGAGAAAGGAAGACCTGTTGCAGCATATTACGGGTATTCACTCATATGGTCTTAATTTAAATTACTCCTTTTTTTGTAGTGGTACAGTTTTAAGCCTAGGCATTTACTCTGTGGAAGGATGCAATTGGGCTAGTGCAGCTTCATATTTCGCAATGAACAAATTCAAATAATATAGAAGTTTTTAATGCCTAACCCATTTTCTATTTATCTTGACCTGAATGTTTTTATTTGATATTTTTGTGGGGGAGAGGCAGAGGGTTTGAGACATCTAATGATAAGTTAGTCCCCCCACTGTCTTGGCAATTTCAGCAACATGGAGACACCGGTTTCCGGGGTCGAACCCAAGTGTGAACAGTGGTAATGTGTGTGCGTGGTATTTATTTGTCATTTTGTCTAAGTTGACAAAAAAAAACCTAATGATAAGTTGAAGAATAAGGAGTTCTTTGAAACCCAAACTAGAGAGATTTTGTTTTTCAATTTTGGATCAAGTTATTCAACTTGCTTGTCTGAAGATCTTTGAAATAATGCATACTTATCTTGTATTTTGCATTCATTGTTTCTTTTCTGTCTCAACATTGAGTTATTCGAACTTGCCATAAACATGGGAAAATTTTATTTTCTAGGTACTTAAGAGGTTGTGACAATATTTTAGCTCAACTGCATACAAAACACCCAGAACTTTGTGACAAAGTTGGTGGACTTTTGGCGATGCATATAGATGACCTACGAGCTTTGGCACCCATGTGGCTTTCAAAAACAGAAGAAGTTCGACAAGATAAGGCTCACTGGGGAGCAAACATAACTGGTGACATATATGAGAAAGGATGGATCAGTGAAATGTATGGATACTCTTTTGGAGCTGCAGAGGTGAGTTTACTCTCAAAAAAATTGTGCTTATTACCAACACTAATTGTTCTTCTTTTAAATGGTTTCCTTTGTGTTTTCTGCTGCTGCTCGCAGGTTGGACTTCGACATAAGATCAATGATAACTTGATGATATACCCTGGTTATGCTCCTCGGGAAGGAGTTGAGCCTATTCTTCTTCACTATGGACTTCCATTTAGAGTAGGGAACTGGTCGTTTAATAAGGCTGAACATGATGAGGATGACATTGTTTATAAGTGTGGCCGTCTCTTTCCCCAACCTCCTTATCCCAGAGAGGTATGTAAAACAATGTATTTACAGCACGAAAGTTGTGTCTTGTAGAAAATAGGTTCCTTTTCCCATGGCATAGTATCGCTTAGGATAAGAAACTTCTATTTATAGAGATACTGATAAAATTGGATCAAATCTCTTAAGTTAAATTTTATTAAAGAAAATTGTAAAAATCTCTTGTTTTGTAGTGATATAGATGTACTAAGATGAAACTGTAAAATACAGAACAAAAATAATCTACCTTACCAAGGTTTTCCAGATATCTAGACTCTCTTTTTTAGGTACCTATTTAGAGCCCTTTTGTTTTAGTTTTCTATGAAGAAACCAATTTTCAATTTTTTAGGTTGTCTAAAAGAAGTCTAAAAAAGTTGATTAATGATTAATTTCAGAAATTACTTAGTAGGTTTTCATAAATAAGTTAAAGTTATGGCTACATTTTATAACGTAACGTGCTTTTTATGATTATAAACAAACTAACCACTTCTTTCAAAAGCTTAGACAAACAGTCCCTCTCTCATATCTGTTACAATTAACTAATAGTTCTAATCCCCTACTTCCATCCCTTCTCCTTCTAACATGTTTCCACCTTGCTAACACATACATGTTTTCCCATGACTTTATTCAAACATCAATTTTTTCCCAGATTTTACTGAATTTAGAAATTTTCTCATTGCAGGTGAATGTGTTGGAAACAGATCATAATCTACGGCGAGAACTATTTTTAAGTATAGAGTGCATAAATATTTTAAACGAAGGTCTTCTTTTACATCATGAATCTAATGGCTGCCCTAAACAAGCATGGTCTAAATACTTGAACTTTTTGAGAAGTAAAACCTTTGGTAAGCTAACTCAACCGAAATATGTGACTCCTGCTACTCTAGAAATGATGGAGGATAAAATACGAGAACAGGTTGATCATGATACCGCCGGACCATATCCTAAAATCCATACTATTTTTTCCACCGAATGCAGCTCGTACTTTGATTGGCAGACTGTTGGACTTGTACATAGTTTCAATTTAAGCGGACAGCCAGGAAATATCACTAGACTTCTCAGCTGCTCTGATGAGAACTTAAAGCTATATAAGGGCCATGACTTGGCTCCCACTCATTATGTTCCTTCGATGAGCCAACATCCATTGACAGGCGATTGGTAATTGTGTGTGTGTGCGTCTTTTGATTTTCGATTGGATTATGTTTAGTGTTTACCTTCCTAGTTAGTTGTTATTTCTGTACCAACATTTAGTCTCTGATACTTGGGACTTTTGCGTCAACATTACTGGTTAATAAATCTAGGATGGATTGAGCAAAGCACCAACTTTTGTCTTACGTTTGGTGTTTTTCTCTTTAAAGTAGCTTGCTTCACTGAGTCTAATATCAAGATATTAAGATTCTGTCATTTTTAAATGCTTAAGCGGATGATTTATATAGACATTAGACAATAAAAATGAATTTCTCTCTGTTTTATTTCAGGTATCCAGCAATTAATAAACCAGCTGCAATTCTCCACTGGCTTAATCATGCAAATATTGAAGCTGAATTTATAGTTATTCTTGATGCTGATATGATAATGAGAGGTCCAATTACATCATGGGAATTCAAAGCTGCACGCGGAAGGCCTGTTTCGGCTCCTTATGAGTAAGCCTGGTGAATTTGATTTATCTTTGTGACACTTGTTAATGTTGTTGATGTAAATATAACATTGATTGGTTGACGTAGTGCACTGTCATATTTAATTTGATTCATTTTACATGCTAGCTACCTTATTGGCTGTGACAATGAGCTTGCAAAATTACATACTAGTCATCCCGAGGCTTGTGACAAGGTTGGTGGTGTAATTATTATGCATATAGATGATCTACGGAAATTCGCTTTACTATGGCTGCATAAAACTGAGGAGGTCCGGGCTGATAAAGCTCATCACGCCAGAAATATAACAGGAGATATATATGAATCTGGTTGGATCAGCGAGATGTATGGTTATTCATTTGGTGCAGCAGAGGTATTTTATTTTAAATTCGTGTCCGTCTTGTCTTGTTTGTGAAATATGAATTATTTGTTCTTAATAACTGTTCACGAGATTATAGGCTGCATAAATAATTGTGGAAAGAAATAACCATCCTATTTCTTTCCCTATCATACTTACCATTTATCTTTAACATGGTTTGTTGAACTGTGCATTTGTATAATATGTAATTTTTTACATCATCCTTAAATTTTGAACAGGTTTTCACTAGTATAACCTGTAATTCTGTTGATGCAGTTGAAATTGAAGCATACTATAAACAGAGAGATAATGATATATCCTGGATATGATCCTCAACCCGGCATCAATTATAGAGTATTTCACTACAGATTACAATTCAGTGTTGGTAATTGGAGTTTTGACAAGGCCAAATGGCGAGAGGTCGACATGGTCAACAAATGCTGGGCCGAGTTTCCAGAACCACCAGACGCTTCAACTCTTGATCTCGATGATGACAAGATTTTACAACAAAACCTTCTCAGTATAGAATGTGTTAAGACACTGAATGAAGCACTGCACATGCATCATGAGAGAAGGGCTTGCCCTAAGGCCAGTTCCTTATCCACATCAAAAGAGGACACTACAGAGGAAAGTATAATAATCTCAAGGAAATTTGATTCTAAAGGCAATGATGATATGTCAGTAAATGATTCTGAGAAATTGGGAAGTGTTGGTAAAGATAGGATGGGTATACCTATTTCTTTCAGATTCTGGGTCTTATTTTTATGTGCATTTTCTGGATTAGGTTTCTTAGTAGTCGTATTTTTATTGCATTCAGGTCATAAAAAAAGAGGAATGAAAATGAAACACAATAGAGGCAGAAGAAAAAGCATGTATCCAGGATACATGGGGACATGGCTTGCATAGCCATGCCCTTGATGTGTTTTGATTCTTTTTTTTTGGCTGATATGTTTTGTTGTTTTAATTCTTATTGATATTTCATTAATTTTTTATTATTGAATTCAACAAAAAATGTATATTTGTAGTTGCTTGTCAAGGAACAAAAACTCATGGTTTTTTAACAGTTAAAAGTAAACATAACAAATTTAATGATGAAGAAACAAGCAATAATAATTTCAAAAAAATTGGAATAAATAAATACACCAACATTTACACTTGAATTTTCCAGTTCTTATAGGACAGTGCTCACTTTGTTACATCTCTTATAGATGCAACAAAAGAATTCATCAAGTGTTGAAAGCAATACCATATTTTTGGAACAGCTAGAAGCTTTGATGAGTTTTTGTAAAGCCAAATTTGATAAACACCTTATCGTTTGCCTGCATATGGGGCAGTTTTGGTTACATTTCTTTAAAGCAGACCGCAAACATACTCTGCAAAAGCTGCAAAATTGTATAGTTTCTGAATAAAAAATCTAGGATTTGATACATCAAAGATAAATTCAGATTAATGGGGTACTAGTATTTGTTTGTTTGAGTCATGATTTGATATTTACCTGTGACCACAAGGAGTGGTAGTTGGCTTATACAGTATCTTCAAACAAATCTGCAAAAGTAAATACAAAATATGAAACTAAATCGTATGGAACATCCCAAAATTCTTTCTACTTACTGGGCCCAAAAGCTCCTGCCTGATTTTATCAGTGCATGTGCATGGAGGGCCAAAATGATATTGCTTGCTGATTTTATCACTGCTTGATTTTATTGACTGCATCTCAGCCTATAAAGTGCCTCCAAACTGTATCTACATTTTAAATGACCGCTTGTTTTGGGCATATAGAAGCATTCTATTCAACTCTGCCAAATAAGAAGATTTATCTCCATTGCTCATAGGCGCGCAGTGCACTCTAGGCAGAATAATAAATAACATAAAAATAATCAAGTCCATACCTGCACTTTATTAACTACAAAAAGATAATAAATAACATAAAAATAATCATTATTCAATTAAAAAAGTGGTGATTTTTCTAAATATACTTATAAAAATATTATAAATTATAGTATTTAGTGAAATAAAAATATTTAAAATATTAGTAGTTAGATATATGTTTAGCGGATTTATTTTTTTAAGTTGGATATACTTAAAATTAAAATAATAGTAACAAGTAATAAATAAATTATATATATATATATATATATATTACAAATTACAAATATTACAAGTTTAACTATATACATATTTAAGAAAATAATCCTAGATGCATGAAAGATTTGAGGCCCAATTTCTTATGCAAAAAGTGCTAGCAAGCCATATGAAAGGAATCCTACCTATGTGCATATCTCAGGAGCAATCAACTTTTATAGAGTCGCGGTCCATTCTAGATAATGTCAAGGTTGTGGTAGAAACCATTCACCACATGAAATGTGTTCCGGACTAGGTTAAGCAGCCCAATTCGGCATTGTTGATAGTGACATAGTGGGTGATGTAAAGCTAGGGAGAGGTCTGGGGCAAGGGGGTCCTCTTTGTCCCTACCTTTTTTGCACATGTGCGAAAGGCCTGACAACACTTCTCATAAGAGCAGAATCAATTGGCGACATCCATGGTATCAAAGTGTGCAGGGGAGCTCTCATCCTCTCACTTGTTATTTGCTAATGTATGTTTTATGTTTTTCTAGGCTACTACAATTGAAGCAGAAAAAATGAAAAATATTCTTCAAACTTATGAGAAAGCTTTGGGACAAGCAATTAACTTGTTTAAATCGGAGATTTTCTTTAGCAAAAATACAAGACAAGGAGTTAATGACTCAATTGCATCTCTGCTTAGGGTCAGTGGAAGTCTTTGCACTGGTAAAAATTTTGGTCTGCCTTCTATGGTTGGTAGGAAAATGAGGGCCATTTTTAACTACCTCTTTGATCGCCTATGGAGGAAGATTCACAGCTGGTCTGGAAAGCATCTGTCAAAATCAGGAAATGAAATTATGGTGAAGTCAGTTACACAGGCAATTCCAACATATTGCATGGGCATTTTTTACCATGCTCTCTAGGTGAAGAAATGGAGAGAATGATTGATTCTTTTTTGGTGGGGTTCTAGTCGTAACCAAACTAAAGGTATAAATTGGAAAAGGTGGGAAAAGTTGGCGGTTAGAAGGGAGCGTGAAGGGATGGGTTTTCGGCATTTCTATAGCTTCAACATTGCCATGCTAGGGAACCAAGGTTAGCTATGAAGCCCAGACACGGGATACGACACGATATGGATACGTGGATACGCGAAAATTTTGAAAATCAAGATACGACACGACTGGGATACTTTAATAAAAAATTAAATTAAAAATTAAATATATAAAAACATAATAGATAAAATAAAATAGAATAGAAACACATAGAAAAAAACAAAGATGAAAAACTGAAATATTGCATTTTATTGATATGAAAAAAAACTGCCCAAATTGATAAAAAAAATCACACAAAATATATGGATGAAAGGAAGGGGACAGCCGACACACCTATGTATGAGTGACTAGTCATAAAAAGTAAGGGTGGGCAAGTAACTGAGACCACCCGAAATCGTATATTCTGAGTAGTCAATGGCAGAAATAGATAACTTTTTATAGACTAAGGTATTCATATTAGTACCTAGTTGCTCAACAAAACATAAGCATATCATTTGTCAATATATGATTATCACATTGTAGAAATAAATACTTGTGAGCATATCAAGTAGAGATAGTTAGGTATATTTATCCCACTTATATCACAATGTATTATTTCTTCTATTATTGTATTACGAGAAAACATATAATTTTGCCTTTTAGTTATTGAGGTATTAAAGTGTATCATATATATGTGACAATCATGTGCTTAGTTGGTAAGAGGTATCAGAAAAGTATCTGAGAAGTATCTTAGTTGGTAAGAAATATAAAAGATGTATCTGAAAAGTATCGAGTCAAATATTTTTTAAAAAGAATTAAAAAATTGTTGGATACTCTTTGGGTACGTATCGGGAAGTATCGGGTGTGTGTCGGTATCGGATACGTATCCAACACGGGTACGTCTCCATTTTTGAAGTATCGGGGCTTCATAGAAGGTTAGCCTTTGCTAACTAATAGTGATGCTATTGTTTCAAAAGTCTTCAAAGCTAAGTACTACATGGACGGTAACACTACAAGAAAAACGTGTTTTTCCGGCGGATTTTTTCCGTCGGTACGGTTTCGGCGGAAATTTGGCATTTCCGGAGGATTTTTTCCGTCGGAAAATTTCCGGAGAAAAAAATAATATTACCGACGGATTTTAAAAAAAAAATCCGCCAGAAATGTTACCGGCTGATTTTTTGAAAAAAAATCCGCCGGAAATGTTAAAAATCCGCCAGTAACATTTTCGGCGGATTTTTTTTACATTTTCTCCTATAAATAAAACTTTCTCCTACACTCTTCTCATTCTCTCATTTCACTCTTTATTTCCTTCTCATTCTCTTCTACATTTTCTCTATCTTATCTTTCTTCTTCTTTCTCATACTCCCCAATCTCCATAAATTTATCTACATATGTCTCTTCTATATTTCCCATTTCTTCTTCCTTCTTCTTCATTCTCACTCATTCATTCTTATTCTTTCTTACTTCTTTATTAGATCTCATTATCTCCTATATTATTACTTCTCATACTCTCCTTCATTATTATTCCTTCTTACTTCTTCATTCTTATTCTCTCCTATATTACTTCTTCCCATACTTTCTTTCACTCTTATTTCTTCCTACTTCTTCATTGTCATTCCTTTATTCCTTCTCATTCTCTTTTATATCAATTTTTCTCATATTCTACTTCATTTTCAGTTTTACTTAATTTTTATTAAATTACATATTTAATTTAAAAAAAATTAATTTTCAAAAAAATTTAAATATTTTTTTTAAAAAAATCCGCCGATAATGTACATTTCCGACGGGTTTTTAAACTTTTTTTTAGAAAAAAAATCCACCGGTAATGTACATTTCCGGCAGATTTTTAAATTTTTTTTTTTAAAAAAAAATCCACCTCTAATGTACATATTACCGGCAGATTTGCCAACTTTTTTTTAAAAAAAATTCGCCAGAAACGCCCATTACCGCCGGAAATTGGCTAATATTATGAAAAGTTCCAGTGTCAAACCAGTTCAACCAACTTGTTTGGAGGGCCATGAGGATCTGTTTTCCTTCTAGACTAAATTTGCGAAAAAAGGTGTGGAGTGCTCACAATTATGTCCCTATTGTGATCAAAGAGTGGAGGACAATCTTCACATATTTTCGGCTGCAATCAAGCACGTTCTTGCTGGATGGAAAGTGACTTACTACATGGTAGTCCCTGCTAACAGTAAATGATCCAATGGATCTATTCATTTCATTGATTGAACTCTTGGTTACAGTACACCTTATATACTACATTTTACATTGACTGAAGTACTACTTTGACTTATTTGATACAACTGTGTTGACTTATTATACTGACTATTAATACATCCAATTGCTATCCAATTATGTCACTGCTTCAGCTTTCAATTCTTGCTTGTTCAGTTTCCCTGTTACTCCCCCCTCAAACTGAAGGTGATTGAGTGGAAGCACCTTGAGTTTGGCTTTCAGCATATGAAACTGAGGAGCAGGCAAGGGCTTGGTAAGAACATCTGCAATTTGATCTACTGCTGGAACATGAATGATTTTAAGTGCCTTGGCAATAACCTTCTCTCTGACAAAGTGAGTATCAAGTTCTAGATGTTTGGTGCGAGAGTGAAGGACAGGATTGTGAGCAATGGCTACAACACTGAGATTATCACACATCAAAACAGGGATATGGTGCTTGACTCTGAGCTCTCTCAGTAGAGACTGTATCCAAAGTAGCTCTGCTGTTGCATTGGCAAGTCCTCGATACTCTGCTTCAGCACTTGACCGTGCTACTAATGTCTGCTTTTTGGAACTCCAAGACACCAGGTTCGGACCCAGATAGATGCATGAGCCAGATGTAGATCTCCTGTCATCAGGATCACTTCCCCAATCTGTGTCACTGTATGCCCTTAGAGTAAGAACCTGATCTGCTGGGGCCATCTGGAAGTGCAGGCCTTGGTTGAGAGTACCACTGAGATACCTAAGGATCCTATTGACAGCTTTGAAGTGGGATTCCAAAGGTGCAGAGAGGAATTGGCACACTTTGTTCACTGAGTATGCAATTTCTGGCCTTGTGAGAGTGACATATTGGAGGGCACCAACAAGTGATCTATAGCTGTGTGGATCAGGAATTTTGTCAGCCCCAAACTTGCTCAGTTTTGTTGTGGATGCCATTGGTGTGGCAATGCCTTTGCAATCTGTCATTGCAGCCTTATTCAGTAGATCTCTGATGTACTTATCCTGTGTTAATATCACTGAGCCGTTTGGTTGATACTTCAGTTCTAGGCCAAGAAAGTAATCTGGCTTGCCTAGATGTTTTAGAGCAAAAACAGTGTGAAGTTTGTTGATTAGATCATTGATGAGAGGAGTGGCTGAACCAGTGATGAGAATATCATCCACATACACAAGAGCAAACAGTTGTACACCCAAGGCAGTATATAAAAACAGGGAGGGGTCACACTTGCTGGGTGTAAATCCAAACTGATGTAGCACCTGTTTGAGCTTCTCATGCCAGGTTCTAGGTGCTTGTTTAAGTCCATAAAGGGATTTGTGTAGTCTACACACTAAGGACTTGTCACTGCACAGGAAACCAGGGGGCTGCACCATGTAAATCTCTTCTTCAAGTGTGCCATTGATGAAGGCATTGTTGATGTCTATTTGCTGGATGTCCCATTTATTAGATATTGCCAAAGACAGAAGGATTCTGATGGTTGTAGGCTTCACTACAGGAGAGAAAGTCTCACCAAAGTCCTTTCCTGGCAGCTGATTGTAGCCTTTGGCTACTAGCTTGGCCTTGTATTTGTTCACTGTACCATCTGGATTTTCTTTCACCCTGAATACCCATTTGCAGCCTATGGCTCTTCTATTGGGAGGGAGAGTGGTAAGTGACCAGGTTTTGTTGTTATTCAGAGCCTGGATTTCAGCTTCCATGGCCTGTTTCCAGTTTGCATCTTTAAGAGCAGTCTTCACATTGGTTGGCTCAAGATGTGTTAAGAATACTTTTGGTTTAAGGGATCCAGTTTGTAGACGAGTGATCATGTGATGAACCTTGGTAGTTGGAGGAGGAGGTGTTGGTGAGGCTACTGTGGTGGGGGCAGCAGTGTCAGTGGTGTCTATCACAGTAGGTAACTGAGTGGGGAGGTCTATTTGTTCTGAGATAGTCTGTAACTGATCTGAAGGTGCAGTGGTGACTGTAAGTAACTGATCTGAAGGTGCAGTAGTGACTGTAACTGACTGTGTTGTGTTGGGGTTGTCTGGGACATTAAAGGTGGGGATAAGCATTGATGGTTGCTGTTTAGTGAAGTTGTTTGGAGTGGAGATAGCTGGAAAAAGGGTGGTAAAAGGAAAGCATTGTTCATTGAATGTGACATCTTTGGAGATGATTATTTTACCTTCAGAGGTTAGGCACTTGAAGCCTTTGTGGCTTGGAGAGATCCCTAGGTTGATGCATTGGGAACTTTTAAATTGGAACTTGTGTTTGTTGTACGGTCTGAGGTTAGGGTAGCATGCACAGCCAAAGGTTTTGAGTTGGTGATAGTTTGGGGTGGCATGATAGAGGGCCTGGAAAGGAGAAATGAAGTCAGTGTGGCCTGAAGTGGGGAGTCTGTTAATGAGGTGAACAGCTGTGGTGAATGCATGATCCCAATAAACTAAAGGAATGGAAGCATGGGCAAGGAGAGTAAGTCCCATCTCAGTAATATGCCTGTGTTTTCTCTCCACTGATCCATTCTGATGCGATGTATATGGGCAGGTAAATCTGTGTGTGATGCCCAAATTGGCTAGATGCTTGGTGAAAGGGAGGAATTCACCTCCTCCATCTGACTAGACAGATTTAATAGTTGCAGAGAATTGTGTTTGAACAAATTTGTGAAACAGAACAAAGGCAGATAAAGCATTAGATTTTTGTTTGAGAAAGTAGATCCAAGTGAACTTGGTGCAAGCATCAACAAATGCAATATAATAATAATAGCCACCATTGGACACCATGGGGGCAGGACCCCAAAGATCAGTGTAGATTAAATCAAAAGGTGTGTGATGCTGTGTGAGTGATGGTGATGCATGTAATCTGTGTGATTTTCCAATTTGACAGGCATTGCAAAAATCAAAAGACATTTTATTAGATGAATTCATGTTACAATGCTTCATGATGTGAGAAACTAATTGAGTATTAGCATGACCAAGTCTAGCATGCCAGACAGAGGGAGTGGAAGCTGTAACAGAACAAATAGTAGGTGAACTAGTGTTATTTTGCAACAATGCAGAAGACATTAAATCAATGGAATGCTTTTTGACAATAGGCAAGCCTTTGAAGACATACAAGCCATCTTTCCCAAGCTTGCCTTGAAGAACAACTTCATTAGAGGCCTGTGATTTCACGAAGCAATAAGGAGTGTGAAATTCAAAATACACACGATTATCATGCACAAATTTGGAGACAGATAGGAGATTTCTAGTTATGTTAGGTACATGCAATAGATTATTGAGAACAAGATTGATGTGAGGGTGTAGAGGAGAGGTGAAAGAGGAACTGCCAATAGCCTTAATGGTTGAGCTATTGCCATTCCCCATGGTGACATGTGTGGTGCCTCTGTAAGGTTGTGATGTTTGCAGATTAGCATGATTGGCTGTGACATGGTGTGATGCTGCTGTATCACCACACCAATCCTCGTAGGGATCACTACTCAAGGAGTGTGAAGGAAGAGAGTTACCTGTGGCATCAAGAGGCAATGCCTCTGTGAGATTGACAGTTGGAGTGGTGTTAGCAGCATTGTCATCAGCAGTTTGGGAGGTGGATGATGCTGCATTCACAGTGGCTGCTTGGACAGCAGATGGAGGAGGCACAAACGTCTCATCAAACCTGTACCAGCAGTCAAGCACTGAGTGACCATAGCGCGCACAGAGTTGGCAAGTAGGTCTGTTGCCAGTTTGAGATGTGCTACGTCCACGACCACGAGCATGGCGCCCTTGGCGCCCACGACCACGAGCGTGATAGCCTGAAGCGGAATTTCCTCGAACACCTTGTGCGCGATCGTTGTTCTGACCATTATTCGAACCAGAGACCTGCGCAATGTTGGCTGTGGCAGTGATGGAGAGTTCTTGACGGAATTTATCAAGTTGAGATTCTTGAACCAGGAGAAGTGATTCAATCTCAGACAGGGAGGGAGTTTCACTCTTGCTGAAGATCATCATCACGAAGGAGTTGTACTCCTCTGGCAGTCCATCAAGAACAACATCAGTCAAGTAGGAATCTGTGATTACTTCACCTGTGGAGATCAAAGCATCAGCAATTGCATGAACCTTGGTGATGAACTCCGAGATGGATTTTGATCCTTTCTTCGTGTTCTTGAGTTCGTTGCGTAGCTGTCTGACCTTGGCCTTGAGGTGAGCGAAGTAATGTTGCTGTAGTTTCTCCCACACTTGCCATGAGTGATGACAGGTGAGCACCCTAGGCAACGCAGATTCGGATAGCGTGGACAATAGCCAGGTGAATAGCGTTTGGTCCTGCACAAGCCACCTCTCGAATTCGTCTGAGACGTTGTCCGCCACGCGATCTGCCTCCGTTGCGTACTTCTGCGGAATTGTAGGATTGACAAGTAAGCGATGCAGTTTGTGCATCTTCACGACTCCTTCAACTTGCTGGTTCCAGAGCAAGAAATTCTTGTCATCAAGCTTGATGGAAAGCTTCGGACCAGTAGCGAAGTGAGAAGGCGAGTTGGAGGCGCCTTGAAATCTCGGGGTAGGATTCCCGCATCTTGCTCTCTAGCTCCCACGTCATGCTCTCTCCGGCAGCTCCTAGCCAGACTACTTTCACCAACGCAATCTCCTTGCCTCTTAGAATTTTCACCTCATGATATTCGATTCGTACATGCATCATCTCCACCGTGAGATTATCCCGTACCTCCACATCATCCATGCGGATTACATGAGATGGATCTGAAATGTACTTCCGAAGTTGCGACACATGAAACACGTCATGCAAATTCGAAAGGTTAGGCGGTAAAGCCACTCTATATGCAACATTCCCGACCCTCTCCGAAATCTGATAAGGACCAATGAAACGAGGAGTGAGCTTCTTTGACTTCAAAGCGCGTCCAACACCGGTCACCGGAGTGACTCTCAAAAATACATGCTCACCCGCTTGAAACTCTAAATCTTTCCTCCGCTTGTCGTGATAACTCTTCTGTCGACTCTGTGAAGCCTTCATCTTCTCACGAATCAAGTTGACATTTTCAGTTGTCTCTCGAACAATCTCCGGTCCAAGCACCACACTCTCTCCAGACTCATACCAACACAGCGGGGTTCTACACTTCCGGCCATATAATGCTTCAAAGGTGCCATCCCAATACTAGAATGGTAACTGTTGTTATACGTGAACTCTATCAGTGGATGGTAGGAATCCCACGAACCTCCTTGTTCCAAAACACAGGCGCTCAACAGATCTTCTAATGACTGAATTGTCCTCTCTGACTGACCATCTGTCTGAGGGTGATATGCCGAACTCAACCTCAACTTAGACCCCAACTTCTCTTGCAAACTCTTCCAGAAATCTGAAGTGAACCTCGGATCTCAATCCGAAACAATACTCATAAGAACTCCATGAAGCTTCACAATCTCCCGGATATAAATCTCTGCCAACCTCGACACCGGATACGTGATGTTGATAGGAACAAAATGAGACGATTTCGTTAACCTGTCAACAATCACCCAAGTTGCATCATACCCTCTCGCAGTATTAGGCAATCCCGTCACAAAGTCCATCGAAATGCAATCCCATTTCCACTCTGGAATTTCTAACGGTTGCATCAACCCAGCAGGCTTCTGATGCTCAACCTTTGACTTCTAGCAAGTCAAACACGCATAAACGAACTGCGCCACATCTCGCTTCATACCAGGCCACCAAAACAACATCTTCAGGTCTTGATACATCTTTGTAGCTCCCGGATGAATGCTTAACTTACTTCTGTGACTCTCTTCAAGAATGGCTCTCTTCATGTCTGCATCATCAGGAATACAAATCCTACCACGGAACCTCAACACACCTTGGGAATCCAACCTGGAGTCCTCATTCTCAGATCGATCAATCCCGACCGTCAAGTCTACCAGTTTAACATCTGATTTCTGGGCCTCTCTGATGCTGTCCAGAAAATCATTACCAATCTTCAATATCCCTAACTTAACACTCTGAGGTGTCACTTCACACACCAGACTTATATCTCTGAACTCCTCAATCAGTTCTAACTCCTTAACCATCATTGCCGACATATGCAAAGTCTTCCGGCTTAAAGCATCAGCCACGGCATTAGCTTTGCCTGGATGATAGTTCAAACCGAAATCATAGTCCTTCAACAGCTACAACCATCGTCGCTGCCTCATATTCAACTCCTTCTGGTCAAACAAATACCTCAAGCTCTTATGGTCATTAAATACCTCAAATCTGGAACCATAGAGATAGTGCCTCCAAATCTTCAGCACAAAGACCACTGCAGTTAACTCCAAGTCATGAGTGGGATAATTCTTCTCATGAACCCTTAACTGTCTCGACGCATACGCAGTAACCTTCCCATCTTGCATAAGCACACCACCTAAACCCATTTTTGAAGTATCACAATACACCACAAACGACCCTTCCAGATTGGGCAACGTCAAGACAGGAGACGTTGTCAATGTCTTCTTCAATTCCATGAAACTTTCTTCACAACGGGCGTCCCAAACAAAAGCCTTTCCTTTGCAGGTTAACTGAGTTAACGGAAGTGCTAACTTAGAAAAACCTTCAATGAATCTTCTATAATAGCCGGCCAATCCCAAAAAGCTTCTAATTTCAGTAGCTGACTTCGGAGCTTCCCAATTCAACACTGCTTCTACTTTCGACGGATCCACCGAAATACCACTACCAGAAATGACATGACCGAGAAAACTCACTTCCTTCAACCAGAACTCACACTTTGACAACTTTGCATACAGCTTATTTTCCTTCAGTTCCTCCAATACTAACCTCAGATGCTCTGCATGCTCTTCCTCCGATTTAGAGTAAATCAGAATGTCATCGATGAATACCACCACAAACCGATCTAAGTAAGTATGAAATATACGATTCATATATTCCATAAATACTCCTGGTGCGTTGGTAACACCGAACGGCATCACCGAATACTCATAATGACCATAACGGGTTTTGAAAGCCGTCTTCTGAATATCTTCGTCCTTCACCTTGATCTGATGATAACCCGATCTCAAATCAATCTTACTGAATACTTGAGCACCCACCAACTGATCCATCAAATCGTCTATCCTCGGAAGTGGATACTTGTTCTTAATTGTCACCTTATTCAATTGCCGATAATCCACACAGAGTCTCATACTACCATCCTTCTTCTTAACTAACAACACAGGAGCTCCCCACGGCGATACACTCGGCCTCACAAACTTCTTCTCGAGCAGATCCTCAAGTTGCTTCTTCAACTCAGACAATTCGGATGCGAACATCCTGTACGGTGCCATAGAAACAGGTCTGGTACCAGGTACAAGATCAGTAGAGAATTCAACTTCCCTCTCTGGCGGCACACTTGGAATCTCATCAGGGAAAACATCAGGAAACTCGCGCACCACTTGCAACTCTTCAATGATAGCTTGATTCGCAACAGACAACGATACCATCAGCGAGAATAACTGAACTCCTTCCTTCATCAACTTCCGCAACTGGCTAGCGGTTAACAGACCAGACTCCTCTCCTTCAAAACTCACCGACTTGCTACGACAATTAATATGGACATGGTTATGTTCTAACCAGTTCATACCCAAGATTACATCCAATCCGCTCAACGGCAAACAAACAAAATCCACAACAAAGTCTCTGTCGAAGATGGACAAGGAACACTGAGAACACACCAGAGAAGTAGTTACCGACCCCTTAGCTGGAGTGTCGACAACCATCTCTCCATTCATAGCAGACAATACAAGACCCAATCTCTTACAACAATCAGCAGCAATAAAGCAATGAGTAGCACCAGTATCAACAATAGATTTTAAAGGAGTACCATTAATGAAGCACGTACCTCTAATAAGTCCATCATCTTCAGTAGGCTCTTCACCTGCCAAAGCGAACACTTTTCCACTGGACCTTTCTTTCTTCGGCTTCGGACACTGCGTACTAATGTGCCCTCCTTCACCACAGTTGTAGCAGACCACCTCCTTACGCTCACACTCAGCCACCACATGACCCTCCTTACCACAACGGTAACACTTCTTCACTTCAGCTTTGCACACGTTACTCTTGTGACCAGCTCTGCCACATTTGTAACACACAATGCTAGCAGGAGCATCTCCCCCACTAGTCTTCTTGCAAACAGCAGCTTTTTGTTTACCCTTACCAGCAGGAATATCATACGGCTTACCACGACTTTGAAATTTGCTCCTCTTCTCATTCATAATCTTGTAGTGAGCATTGTTGTCTTCCTCATAAATTCTGCAGCTATCAATCAAGTCGGAGAAAACACGGATCTTCTGGTAACCAATCGCCTTCTTAATCTTAGGACGCAGCCCATTCTCAAACTTAATGCACTTGGAAAACTCAGCAGTAGCCTCACTGTAATGCGGGTAAAACTTTGCTAATTCCACGAACTTAGCAGCATACTCAGTCATGGACATATTCCCTTGTTTCAGCTCCAGGAACTCAATCTCTTTCTTACCTCGGACATCCTTCGGATAATATTTTCTCATAAACTCCCTGCGGAACACAGCCCAAGTGATCTCTTCGTTTGCAGTCTCCAACCTCTGCCTAGCCTCTAACCACCAGTCATCGGCCTCCTCTGCCAGCATATGCGTACCATAACGGACCTTCTGTGCTGGAGTGCAGTCCATCACACGAAAGATCCTCTCCATCTCTTTCAACCAAGCTAAAGCCCCATCGGGATCATACCTTCCCTTGAAGGTAGGCGGATTCTCTCTCTGAAAGGTAGCCAAACTACGAGACCCAGCATTCTCACCAGCATTCTGCTGGCCCTCCACGGCCTGAGCCATAGCAGCCAACGCAGCAGCAATAGCAGCATCGTTCCTTCCAGCCATCTCAACTAATCACTACAATCATAAGCAACAGTTAGAACTAATTGACAATACCTAATCGTCAATGACACAATAACTTGAGAACTTGGCCGGACAGACCGAAACTGCTCTGATACCACTAATGTAACACCCCTCTTCTACCCAGAAAATTGTTGACAAAATCAGAGTTTTCAAAAACATTCTTCACTACACCCACAAGGGATGCCACATTTTCACCATTAAAACATCACACACCAATAAAATTCATCATTAAAATAGTACGATACATAACAGTAACTCCATCACCACGCAGCGGAATAAAATAAAGGTTTCAACGAATAATCTTAACATCACCATAAAACTACAGAAACTAAATAATAAAGATAACTAATAAAAATTAGCGTTCATCCCCCCGAGTGCTACATATCAGAGCGACGACACCGACTCGACTAGCGAAGGTAGACATGCTTTCACTCGCAATCACCTGCGCGTTACCAGCATAGGGGTAACATTCAAACAGAAGGGGTGAGATATCAAACATTATAATAGCATATATGATAGGCAATATGCTAGAGTTACGACAACTATATCCACCACTTCACAACAACATCAAATTGCAATCACCAAGAATCATCACCAATATCATGAGTAAATGAATGAGATGCAACCCACACCACCGGGTATATGCATGTGGTACCAATCATCACCAATAAAATAGCCAGTAAGGGCATCATCACCTGTATCATCACCTATAGCTCCAAGGCCGAAGCCACCATCACCAAAATAATGCATATGCAATATATGCGACACCATGAACAATGCACCAGAGACAATTAACAGCAATAGTCATTTAATTGACACAACAACACCAATATCAACAAATGGTCATAAACCCATCACCTATCACCTTAGCCAATAAAATAGGCACATCACCTGTTGTATAATCACCAATAACACCAATAACACCTACACCTATATGACAGTCTAACAACTTAATCAACCACCACCGACACCAAAGACACCAATAATTTACAACATCAATGGCAACAACAATTTTACAACACCGAGAACAACGACAATTTACATCACCTGGAACGACAACGACTTTACAACACCAATGCCAACGACCACCGGGGCAGCCACCCAGGCGCCCCAAACCACCAGAAAATGGCGCCCTTGGTGGCGCCCAGCAAGCCAACAACACAGAAAATGGCGCCCAGGAGGGCGCCCAGCAGCACAACAGACATGGCAGGAACTGGCGCCCAGCAACAGGGAGCCAACAGGCAACATCACCAAATAGAAACTGGCGCCCAGCAACAGGGCGCCAACAACATCAGCAACAAAACAAAAACTGGCGCCCAGCAACAGGGCGCCAACAGCATCAGCAACAAAACAAAAACTGGCGCCCAGCAATAGGGGGCCAACAGCATCAGCAACAAAACACAAACTGGCGCCCAGCAACAGGGCGCCAACAGCATCAGCAACAAAACAATAACTGGCACCCAGCAACAGGGCGCCAACAGCATCAGCAACAAAACAGAAACTGGCGCCCAGCAACAGGGCGCCAACAGCATCAGCAACAAAACAGAAACCGGCGCCCAGCAACAGGGCACCTAGTGCAACAGCAACACAAACAGACATGGCGCCCAGGGGCAGGGCGCCTAGCACAACAGCAACACAAACAGACATGGCGCCCAGGGGCAGGGCGCCTAGCACAACAGCAACACAAACAGACATGGCGCCCAGGAGCAGGGCGCCTAGCACAACAGCAACACAAACAGACATGGCGCCCAGGGGCAGGGCACCTAGTGCAACAGCAACACAAACAGACATGGCGCCTAGCACAACAGCAACACAAACAGACATGGCACCCAGGGGCAGGGCGCCTAGCACAACAGCAACACATACAGACACGGGAACATCACCGGGCGCCTAGGGCGCCCTCCCCAACAACACAGAAACGCACAAGACAACACTGGGCGCCTAGGGCACCACTTTCAGCAACACAGGAACACACTGGCTCGGTGCCCAGGAGCAGGGCGCCTTCAGCAGGAACAACATGCGACCCAGACATGGCGCCCAGGAGTAGGGCGCCGTTTCCAGCGACCAAGACAACAACAAAAACACATGCGATACAACATCAATGGCGCCCATGGCGCCTAGGGATCAAATTTTCGATTTTTACCATGACCAATCATCAAGCACCAATTCAATCATCATGAATATCACCAAATAAACACCAACAACATCAAAAGGGACAACATAGGGCCTATCTCCCACATAACACCCGTCATACACCCTATTATAAAGATAGAACCCACCCTTACCTTAGATTTGCCGAATACGCGATCCCCTTGCACGAAGACTCCAAAGAACCACAGCAACAAGAGCTCCTCTCCCTTCTCCTTGGTTGCGCCTCCACCCCTCTCTTCTCTCTTCACAATCTCTCTTTCTTTTTCTCAAAAATTCGCAAATGACCAAACCCTAGCCAATGCCTTCACCTATGCGCCTATGCCATTGGGCTCTTGGATCACGGGCCTCCGTCTACTACTCAGCTTAATTACTAAACACCACTCCCTGATTTAAATAAAACATCAATTTATTATTTTAATATGACTATACTGATAAAATACCTAAGAAATTTAATTAAATAAATAATTAAATTATTTAGGCGTTACACTTTCCACTAGTAAATCACTTTTAACAGCATTATGTTACATATGATGTTGTAGCATTGGATGTTGTAGCAATTGGTGCGCCTTTCCGTCACTAACGTCAGAGTTTCATTACAAGGGACAACATATCTGCGCCCTTAAATAGGTTCACTCCTGTATATGAAGCACCCACATTATCACCCTATGGACTATGCTGCCAATGTCTAGGTTGAGCACAGAATTACAAAGTTTCCTCTGTTAAAACACTTATCCACATTAGTTCTTGAGTTCCAATTATAAACCATGTCTGAATTTATAATTTGCATTCATTTTTAGTTTGCCAATTCTAAAGAATGAATTTGAAAGAATTATCATGCAACAACAAAAATGCAAACATCAATATATAACACAAAGCTAATTAAAAGATCATTACAAAGTGTATGACATCCCAACAACAAATGAGTTTAACTCATGCCTAATATTACTGAAATAATAATCAAGTTCAAGTTACTGAAAAATACAAACGAAAAGAAATAGCGTAGAAAGTACACAATTAATTTCCCTTGCATGAATCAGCCCAGTAATGCTGCAGCATCGCCTCAAAGAATTCCTTGTAGTTGCGTGAAGTTGAAGGAAGAAGTTGTGAAGTTCTTCCCTCTCCTTCGAAATCAGCTCTAATGATGATTTTAGTGATAAATTCTGGTCTGCTTGTAAATGAGTAGGTGAAGGGTATTTATAGTCTTCATGGGAGAGGTTTCTTCAAGGTAAAGTTTGGTTGAAAAGGAGGTTAATTGAACTTTCATCTACTTGTTTCAAAAGGATTGACTTGATTACAAAACTACCACCAAAGGGGTCCTATGGCGTAAGGACAAGTGTCCCTAAAAACTGCAAGTTGCAAGTCATCTTGCCAATAGAGTGGCGCTGAGGTGAGCAACTTGGGCCACTTGCTTAACTTTTTGACTTGTGAGCTCATACGTCATCATGGTAATGATGTGGCATCCATTGCTTTTGCATCTAATGTTGTAGCATTTCAGTCTTCTAATGTTGTGGCATTACTCTTTTCTGATGCTGTGGCTTTCCAATCTCCCATTGCTGTAGCACTGAACAAACGCATGAAAATACCACAAAACGTCTAAAAGCGCCAAGTTCTTTCTCAAAACATTCTTTAACCCTTGTTTGGTGTTTTCTTTCATATTTAATTATTTACAAGACAATATTATTGAGATTCAACTCATAATTTAAGTCTTAGAAGCGTAAATGACTCTATATAAAATAGAGTCATCACACCTCCAAACTTAAACCATTACTTGTCCTCAAGTAATTACACTTGGAACAAGACAACTTTAAAATAGACTTTTTGAAAATTAGAAGAACAGTTCAGCTGTATCCTTTGCTCAAACAGATTTTCAAAGCTGGACTTGAAAGTTCGGTTGGGGAGTCCTCTCTCGAGTGGTAGAAGCATTCTTCGGTTATGGCGGAACAGGGCTCGGATATCGAGAACTACCCCCTCCTGGAGTTATAGAATCAATCTCCATAGCCTTTCCTCTCTTGGCAGCCATCAGGCGAGTGCGAACAGTGGCTCAGTCATTGTTCCCCACTGAGTTATTTGCAAAGAGGCAAAGCAAAAATCAGAACCCTGCATAAACAAATAGACATGCTGGAGAAATCAAATATAAAATGGGGCTCACCCATGAACGAAACCCATCCATACAACTGATACCAAGCGATTATTGTCCGGGTATCTATCTCGGGCAACTCCTCGAGGCACCCGATAAATGCTTGGTCCTCGGGAGAAAGTCTCTCAAACTCGACCTCCTTAATGGGTCGGGGGAATTGGTTCTAATAAAAGGGAAAAGGTTTTCACCTTCCGGAGTCCAGAAAAGCTTATGCCTAGCCTCCTCTAGGACCCAAAAGAACCTGGTTTTCCTTTTTATGGCAAAAGACTCAAAAAGTTTCAAGAAGTCCCAATCAGACAGTTGGTTGAGGGAACACCACTTCAACGGGTGACTCACCTTCAGCAGGAATAAATAGAAGAATATGAGGGCCTTGGCGTCGACACTGTAATACAAACTCACGAGCTCGAAGGAGAGATATTGAGCCACCCGAGAACCTCTCACTCGAAGACGATGAAAGGAAGTTGAATTTTGACCCGAACAAGCATCGCCTCGTTTAGATATACGTGGTCGGGGCGATCACTGGGGCAAACGTAAAAAACTCTCTCTTTGGGCTGGCAACAATTAATGCGAACTTTCTCCTCGTAGTGATCGGTTCTTGCAATGTGGGGAACCAACTTACGGAGAGCATCTAGATCCTCTTTCCTGTGAACTAACGATTCCACATCCACATAAGATCGACCAAGGAATAATCGGAAGGATGTCACACGTTGCTCCAATTTTTCTTTGGCTTGTGGAGAGATAACATGACCTCTCCTAGAAAAGCCATCAGAATGCCACCACACTCAACGCCCGTAATCTTCAAATCCCTCAGAGCACCTTCGTTTTCCGGACGAGTATCGTCGCTTTGCACGGTGGAGACCTCATTCGAAACTTCCTCAACCCCTGTAGGTTGACAGATGGGAGAATCCATCAGCGAAGAAAATGAGGAATGAGAAGAGGATAAGACTACAGTGGGTTTCTAAGGAAAGATAACCCAAAGGGAAGTGGGTTCAGGCTCCATAAACAAAAACAAATTGAATAATAAACAGGGAAGAGAAAATTAACCCAGAAAACTCGAAAAGTCTGAAACTTGACTTATATAGAACGAGAATTCGAAGAGATTGCAGGAACATTGCAACAGAAACACGAAGAATTCACAAAGAAAAAGAAAGAAGGAGAGCTTCTCTCCCTTTCATAGGCAACACCCTTAACCTCGAGGAGCTCCGAGCGGTTGAAGATTCAAAGGGCGATTACTTTCAAATCAAGATCCAACGATCAAGATTGCATCTAGGAATCGACACACTTGATCGCCTAGATCAAAGAAGGTCGCATCAGTGCAAATTCGGAAAAAACGCGCCCGACGAGACACGAGCCATCGCGCGTCAACCATATCATCGTATCAAGACGTCCCTGCATTTATTTTTGTTGGGTAAACCAAGGTAACCTCCACGGCGACTGTGGAGACTAATCCTTCGAGGTATCTGAGATCCATTTAAGGGGTTGACCTCTCCCAACAAATGTTTTTCCATACACACCGGCCAGGGATTGAACCCGGGACCAAATGGTTAAGGGACACAAGTATCTACCACTTGTGCCACATCATATTGGTAGACGTCCCTGCATTTAATGTAGCACAACATGATTCTTCTTTGAGAAGCGCAATGATTCCACTCTTTGAGAAGCGCAATGATTCCACTACCTCGACAGCTCGGCTCGGCAAATGATAGCTATGACATTCTTTAGATTTCCTTCCGCTCCTCAACCAACCAGAAGTCTAGGGGGCTTGTGTTATGGTCGCGATTAGCTCTGACCTAATCTACTGTCGAGCTCCCTCGAAATTCCTATATAGAGTAAACTTAGACCGACCACTATACGCGGGTAGGATACGAACAACCTCTCATGAAAATTCCGATCTACAACTCAACATAACCGAGTCCCTAGGACGATCTCCTCGGTCTGCCCCGAGTAGCACATCGGAACCAGATCCACACTCTCAACGGGGTCGAAACTAACCCTAATTCCCCCCAGCTTACCAAAACAAGTAACGACTCTCAAATAGCCAAAGATATCACTACCGTAGCAGTGACTTGCGCTTCAAGCAACATAATCCTCCAGCGGGTAGGGTTAGCTTCTTGGGGCCCCCAGTAACCCTAGACGGACCATCTAAAAATAGGGATTTTCACCCCCCAGGTTTGACAGAAACAATAGCTCAGAAAACTCTGATTATTTGCTCTCCTCTCTTAAAAAGCCCTAATACTAACTTAGGCATCGTAGTGTCTTTGCAGGGGTCACCTCCCGGCATGGAGACGAGAAGACACCAACCGTCGTACGAAGCTGCCAACCGCAGCACGAAGCCTTCAGCCGCCGTACGCAAACATCAACCACCACCGGATCGTTCAAACTAGAGGCTGGTCTATTAATAGTTAAACTTAATTTTAATAAAAACCACCTTTTTTCAAACTAATAAATATGTCTATTAATAGTCAATACTTTGTATGTATATGTTGTTTGTCGAAAAGAATGTAAATATGATAAAATGCACAAAAAAAAATTATATAAAAAAAACGTAAAAAAACTGTAAAATTAGGAATATATTGTGTTTTTTTGTCTTTTATTTTTTATATATTGTATTAAAAATATAAAATAATCTACTTAATTATTTTCGGTCCAACTCTAGTTTGAACGATCAAACCAGTTAAACTTTAATTTAAACTAGTGCCTCATCCTGTTAAACCAGCCTTCAAGTTCAAACATTATTGTTTTTTCTTATTTTTGTGTTTGAATTTCTTAAATTTTGAATGTATGCTAAAAGATCTTGAAGTTTTGTAAAATCTCAAAAGTCCACAAAGTCCTGCAGAGTCCACAAAGTCCGGCAAAATCCTTATGATAAAAAATCATTAAAGTCCTTTAAAATCCTAAATGAAAGTCTTAAAAATCCGGCAGAGTCCTAAAAAGTCATGAAATTTCTGCAAAGTCTTTTAAAATTCGTGAGACTTTTTTCAGCTAAAAAAGCTCTTTTATACCCCCCCCCAAGAAGCCAAATCACACTTATATATTTAAAAGAATGTACCAAATAGATGATCCGTAAGGCCTAGCTCAACTGGAAAATGCTGATACTATTAGGCTGGATACCATGTCACGGGTTCAAACTCGGTACCTCACAGTTGTGTATGTGAGTTTCAAGTGACATTTGTCACTCCGTCTAGAACAAAACCATATAAGTGTAATAAAGAATATATTTTAATATTTTTTTTGTTTGGTTACTTTTTTTACAATGGTGTTTCTAATAAATAACTTTGTAATAAAAAACCGATATATATTCAATGCTTCTCCTATTTAATTTTTAAAAGAATATTTTTTTTAGATAAGCAAAATTTCATTGATGGAGCACTAGGGGTGCTTGAACCCAAACAACAAGAGTACATATTGTTTAGGCAAAGAAGAGGATTGTTCCACCACGTGGAAATAGATAAAGTAGAACTACAACCCCCTCTATAAACCAACCAGCTCCAAGATAAACTCTTAATGCGAGTAAAAACAGATTCGATGCTTGATTCCTCATTAGGATTCCTAATGTATCAATAAATAGAGATAGTTTTGTTTTACAAATATTTTATTAGCACCATTTAAAAAAAAAGCTAATGAAAGTTTGTAAAAAAAATAACTAATAAAAAAGTTATTTAAAATTTAATCCAAAATTAATAAAAAGATAACCGGTCAAAAAGATTAAGCAAAATATAACCATTATAAAGAATAGTATTGTACCAAAAAAAAGAATAGTAAAATTAACCAATGCAAATAGGGATATGGGAATTAATGTTGTGCATAGTAAAATAGTATTGTACCAAAAAAAAAAAAAGAATAATAAAATTAACCAATGCAAATAGGGATATGGGAATTAATGCAAGTAGTAAAATTAACCATTATAAAGAATAGTATTAACCGTCCCGCAAGTGTGCTCAGTTGGTAGGAGCATAAGGGACTTGCGTGTGTGTGGGTGTCGCGGCACGGGTTCGATCCCGTGATGCTGCTCTTATAGCTATGGGTGTGTGCCACTAAGCTATCTTCCAAAAAAAAAAGAATAGTGTTAACCATTATTAAGAATAGGTGATGGGTCCGGAGATGATGTCGGAATTAATGTTGTGCACGATTATAGGGATATGCATGGAGATGATGTGGGAATTATGATGTGCATGATAATAGGGATATGCATGGAGATGATGCAGCGAAGAGGAGCGTATCTTTTTCTTACGTGAGTAATTCGGTTTGTCAAGATAATGGGTCTGATGTGGATGGGCTTAATAAGGATCTGGGCTGCGCTTGCAATTCTAGATCCATGAAAGGCAAGGCTGTGTTAAGTGCGGATGTTGGGCCGACAGTTGAATTTTCTAATAGAAGGGTTCCACAAAAGAGTGAAATTATTATCGATGGCAATACAAATGATGCCATCACAAGACCCAAAAAGGCGACGGTAGGGTTTAGGATTGTTCAGAGGGTGCTGAAGCTGCACCGCGGGGGCAATGGTCGTCGTTGTGAACACAAAGGAGAGGGGGTAATCCATGAGACCAGGAGTGATGAGGTGATGGCGCTTAATTGACACGTCGAGGTAGTGCTTAGAGAATTGGGTACAAGAGATTAGGGATTTCCAATACTTACAGACACACTGGAGTTGTATGAGGAGCTTCACAAGAAGCCGACATAGGATTTTCTCTAAGACCTCGAATGGAAGAGTGGGAAGAGGCATCACATGAGAACCACCATCCCTAGTCATTGCCATACCTAAAGTAGCGAAATAACCATAAGGTCCATAACCTTAATATTAGAACAAAGTAAGCATACACCAAAACATACAAAGTCAAATGTTTAGATATCCATGCTTATAAATTGCAAGGAATGACCTATACTCCAAATCTGTTGAGTCTAATGAAACATTATGATCATCAGCTTCATCATCCAATTTCCTAACAAATTTGAAATGGCCATCAAGAATATATGTGATAGACACTTCAACACTGTCCACACCCCCATATACAATGCAAATATCATGTGTATTAGTTTCCCAAAATCCCATATTCCGTGTGCATTTCTTAGCAACAGCAAGGAAGACATGGCCACTCTCATTTTCTAGTATAACATTTTGAGGCAATGTGTTGACAAATTGCTGATAAAAAGGTTTTGGAATATTGATACGATTCGGCAATTAAATAGCAAACATTATAAATAATTGACTACTTTGCACCGACGTAGTCTATATTTAATTGGATAGTAATAAATAGACTCAATAATTGACTTACAAGAACTCTCTAGATAACAGTTACAAATTCTATTGTTGGGAGATTCTATGCAAAGGAACAAATTGGTTTGATTAACGGAAGGAATACAGGAGAAAAAGGAACACTAAAACTGGTTTGGCACTATAGTACCATACAGGTTGGGTACTATAGTGTTGGACATTGTTTTTCAACAATTCGATAAAACCGAGGTTTGACATTCTAGTACCGAACCTGTATGGTATTATAGTGCCGAACCATGCAGAAAACCAAAAGAAAAAAATGAAATATAACGCAGAGAAAGAGAAAGAGAGAGAGAGAGAGAGAGAGAGAGAGAGAGAGAGAGAGAGAGAGAGAGAGAGAGAGAGAGAGAGTACTTGTTTATTCCTACTAGTGAGACAGAAAGAGGGGCGAACGGGAGTGAGAGTGAGAGAGGGGTTGAGAGAGACGGTGAGAGGCCAATAGGGCGAGAGTTTAAGAGAGAGAGTGAGAGTTAGAAAGGGGTTGATTTTGTGAGAGAGGGAGAGTGTGGGAGGAAGGGTTTTAGTGGAGGGGTATTTTTGGGATTCGTTGGGTTTGGGGGTATATGGTGAGAAGGGTTATAGGCCTAATATAGAGTACCCTTCAAACCCAAATTCTTTTTTAGTTGGATGTAGCTTTCATCTTTGTAGACATGATACGTATGATTTTACGGTTTTGATTTTGCTCCCCCCCCCCCCCAATAGCCCATATACCTCTACAATTTCATTTATTCCCATTTTACCCTCAATTAAATAATCAATATTTAATACAGATTTTTTTTTTATTTTCCGGATTTATGTGTTAAAAGATAAATCCAGAATGGTTTTTTGGAAAATTTTTGGATTTATGTGTGAAAACATAAATCCGGAATGTAATTTTTTTTCCTTTCGTATTTATGTCCAAGACATCAATCTGAAAGTACATTTTTTCATTTCGGATTTATGTCCAACGCATAAATCCGGAAGGTTTTTTTTAAAAAAAACAATTTTAATTAATTTCGTTCAGAAAAACCCCGTTTCGTTTTTTCTTTCACCACTGAACAATTTGGCGTCGTTGCCAAGGATCTCTAACTAGGGATTGCCAAATTAATTGTAATACCCCAAAATAATTTTAATTATTTTGATTATCACATCGTACTCCTATGGTTTAATATGAGAATTTAATATGTTTTGATTGGATTTGAGATTTAAGTGAGCAGAAAGTAAGCAGAACTCATTGGATAAGCCCAATTTCCTTGTTAGCCCACTATGACTATAAACCAGCTAAAAGGTGGTGAGAAATCCCATTTTTTTATCTCTCATTATTCACTAACATTCAAATTTTAGAAAGTTGGTGAGAGAGAGTTCGAAGGAGAGAAGGGAGAGTGAGGAAATGAGAGCTTGAGAGACAATGACCCTTTTCATCTTCTTCCTTCCATCAACCTTCAAATCACACACTTGTGTTTCCTTCACCTCTCTCAACTCCACCCAAAATCAGAACACATTTCCTTCATAAAACCCCTCCAAATGCACATTTCTACTCATGTTCTTGAAGCAGGGCCGACCATTGGGCTGTGTACCCCGTGCTACCGCACAGGGCCTCGGCCCAATTTAAATTTTTTAGGGCCCCAAAAAAATATTCATACGATATATATTAGTTCTGTGCAACAATATCGTTAAATCTATATAGGTAGCCGAATGGTCAAAATAATACCCAATAGTGCACGCGTCCGAGGTTCAATACCCAGTGGCTCCACTTCTTTGTTTTCCCCCTTCAATTCTTTTACATATAATAGTAGTAATAATAATAACTATTGTGATTTAATTATTATTGTCAATATATTTTAGCCTATTCATTTATATATTGATAATATTTTACCAGTAATATATAAGTATATATTAATACTTGAGTTGCATAAACAAATTACATTTACATAATTTAATTATTAAATATTTAATTTATACCAAATGTTTGATAATTTGTATAAAAATAGTTAGAGCTAGATTTCAAGTTTCAATTTGCTTTAATTTATACCAAATGTTTGAAAATATCAGAATTGTTTCCATTGATAGTGAACTAATCGTTGTTTTGTATATATATTTTGTTGGGAAAGGCTATGAATTAGTTAATTGAAGTAAGGGGGATCATAACAGCAGTTTCTAGTAACAGCAGAGGAAACACTATCGTGTTTGAAAAACACGGCTACCTTTGGTTGTTTCTGTTTGATGCAATTGTTTTTGAAACCAAAAACACAGTCGTGTTTTAAAAACACGACTAGCCGTGTTTCCATCTGTTCTTAGAGTTGTTTCTTTGATATTTTGCCTTCATTTGCATTGTTTAGCAAGCCTACCTCAACTCCTCCGTGTGTTATGATGAATATGGTGGTTTAATGGTTATTTACTTATAAGAGATGAATTCATTGTGTTTGGGAAAGATTGGGTTACAAATCAAGTCTAGAAATGAATTGAGTTCACGTGTTAGATTTGAGAAAATAAAATACGAAAATGCTATGATGATGAATATATGCTAGGTGCTCAATGTGATGTATTGATGGGGAATGAAGATTTTATATAATTTTGAAGCAATTTTATAACGGGTGCCCAATTTCAATTTGGAATGATTACTTTGACCAAATCCTAGTTGTTAGTTTAATTCTTCTTGCATTATTTGAATGATTCATGTTATGTGGATGGAATGAACTAAGATATGGTTGAATGTTCATGATTTTTTCTCTACCTTGTGATATGGAATTATTTCAATCATGAATTTGATAGAAAAGAGATATGTTTGAGGCAGTTGAACTTTGAACTTTGATAATTGGGTGATATGATTAATCAGGAAACAAATAGTGAAATGGGTTATGTTGCATTACTCTGAATGCGCGTGTACTTAGATATGAAATTTGATAGTGATATGCATATGAAATTTCCCTAGTGATATGCATATGAAATATGACACTTTCCCTAGTGATATGGAATTATTTCATTCATGAATTTGATAGAAAAGAGATATGTTTGAGGCGGTTTAACTTTGAACTTTGATAATTGGGTGATATGATTAATCTGGAAACAAATAGTGAAATGGGTTATGTGTAAGTGTTTCATGCATTATGAAGAAGAAATAATATATTTTTTTGAATTATGTTCTGATATCTCTTTCAAAACCACATTCAGATTAAACTCTTAGGTCGTGTTTTGTTTCCGTTTCAGCCCTAGGTCATTCTGCTGATTAAGTTCTGTTGGAGAATGTGTATTCCCAAGTAGAAATATGTAAGACTTGACAAATTTTTGAGGACAAAATTTATTCAAGTTGGGGTGAAATGTAATACCCCAAAATAATTTTAAGTATTTTGATTATCACATCGTACTCCTAAGGTTTAGTATGATAATTTCATATGTTTTGATTGGATTTGAGATTTAAGTGAGCATTGCATGAATGGGTGCATAGTAGAGTTATTGGGTTACTAGTAAAAAGGGTAGGTGCAGAAAGAAAACTGAACTCATTGGATAAGCCCAATTTCCTTGTTAGCCCAGCCCACTATGACTATAAACCAGCTGAGAGGTGGCGAGAAATCCCATTTTTTTTATCTCTCATTATTCAGTAACATTCAAGTTTTAGAAAGTTGGTAAGAGAGAGAGAGAGAGAGAGAGAGAGAAGGAGAGAAGGGAGAGTGAGGAAATGGGAGCTTTCATTTTCTTCCTTCCATCAACCTCCAAATCACACACTTGTGTTTCCTTCACCTCTCTCAACTCCACCAAAAATTAGAATACGTTTCCTTCATAAAACCCCTCCAAATGCAGATTTCTACTCATGTTCTTGAAGCCACATACATTGTCTTTCATGTCCTATTTTTGAGGAGTTGTAGTATTGGTAACAAGGTGATAGAGTAAGGGAGTTGTCAAATTGAAGATTGAAGTTAGAAATAGGGTTTTGGAACTTCAATTTCGTGGGGTCTAAGGAGCTTGAAGAAGGGCATGGTTGCTGTCAAATTTTGTGGGCAAGATAGCTTCAAAGTTAATAAAAGAAAAAAAAAATAGAGCACTTACCAGAAAGAAAAGTGAAGCACCAACAATGGAGGAGGTGCTCCAATGGGAGAGAGAGGTAGGGACGAAAAAATTGGTGGGGGTGGTGGTAAAACAGGGGTGGTGTGCGTCGGTGGAGAGAGATCTCAGGCGAGAAGAAAGAGAGAAGAAGAGGGAGAGCTTTGGAAAGAGAGATGTGCACATTGGTGGTGGTGCTACAATGGTGGTGGTGGTGTTACCACGTTCGCAGTGGTGGTGGGAGAGGGAGGGAGAGCTCTGACTAAAAATGTTGTTGGGAGGGAAGAAGAAGGAAAGAATGAGAGAAATGAAATTCTGCTTCATGGATTAGAGTAAATTAAAACATCCCGACGGCCGTTCAATAAGTCAATAACGGTCAAAATTACTTAGGGTCTGTTTGGGAGTTTGGAGGGAAAGGAAGGGGAGGGCATGGGATAAATAGTGTAAATTCTTTATTGGTGGGGAGAAAGTTATCCCCCTAAACACCCCACCCCCCCACCCCCCGCCCAAACCCCCTCTCCTAGTTTGTTTTTGGAACCCTTCCAAAATCCTCAAATTTGGAGGGGCTCCAAAAATTAACTTGGAGAGGGGTTTAAGGGGATAGTTTTTCTCCCCATCACTTAAGAATTTACATTATAAGTCTCATGCCCCCCTCGCCTCCAAACTACCAAACATACCATTAGTTACCGATGGTCATGTCCGCCGGAAACTTGTAATGGCTACACTTTTCAGTTACTGACATTCATATCCTTCGGTAATTTTCATGTATACGTTTCGTATTCATCATTTCCGACGGCCAAGCCCATCGATAACATGGCCCGTCGATTAATGTTCGTCGGTCATTAAGGTTTATTTTGTAGTGACATCTTTTTATGAGTTTGTGAACTTAGTTTATGCAAACATACATGAACTGACTTCACATACGTGCATAACTTATTTCTGAACGTATGTCAACTGAGTTCACCTACACGTATGTGAACTGAGTTCACACAAGTGGAAAACCTATATTTGAACATATGTGAACTCAATTCAGAAACACACATGTGAATTGACTTCACATGTGTGCAAAATCTATTTTTGAACGTATGTGAACTCAATTCACATACGTGTGGATTAAATTGTGCACATATGTTAACTCAGTTTAACATACATATGTGAACTCAGCTCGGGTATCTACAAAATTTGTTTTTTAGCATAAGTGAAATTAGTTCAAACAATCACATGTGAATTGAGTTCACGCATGACACTAACATTTTGAAGAAAAAAAAGCATAACATAGTTCACAACATATACCCACTGATGGGGGTGACGAAAAAAGACATGCGCGATGGAGGGTGACAAAAGGAGGCATGCGCAACCAAGTTTGACATGTGCGACCGAATATTCAACACGATCAAAAGATAAAAGCACAGATCAGCACGATTCGAAGAGAAGGCTCGAAATGAAGAGTGAAGAGAAACACTACGGGACTAGTAAGTGAAGAGAAGGGCTTGAAGAGCTACGAAGAGAGAAGCCACAATATCCTCACCGTGGAATAAAGTGCAGAGCATGAACATCGTCATAATGAAAAGAAGAGTGGAATGAAGAGCATCACAATTGAACGAACAAAACAATAAACGGTCACAGTGTGTAAAATGGCAAAACTAGTTTGGGGGTGTAGTCGAAGACCAGCGAGCATGATATGGAGAATAACAGGAAGGATGTGTGTTTGAAGAGACATGTTTAAAAAGAGTAATAGATTGTGAAAATTTGGATTTTTGTTTAAGGGTATTTTCATCATTTCAAACAACCAAAAAGTGAATGTAGACTCAATATGATAATGATAACCCTAAGTCACTTCGAGTTTATTTGTTATATGTTATTCATTATAAACTGAAAATTTAATAATACGAAGTAGAGCCATTAATGAGAATGGATGCGAGAGGATAATACCAACTCCTACCCCACACCATTCCATCTCAAGTTATAAGCATCATTATTGAGTAACTAAGCAACGAAAAAAAGAGAAAAAGTATTTACTCATATTTTCAGGTTATTACCCCTTCACTGGCTTGACTCTGGAGCTTAAGAGTGTGTAGGACTTATCCCAACCCGCAAACTCGTCTTAACCAATTAGTTTGGGTTGATCTCAATCTTGTCCCACATATGTTTTGGTTACTCGATCCATCCCTAATATACATACTTATATGTTCAATACTCGATTAGTACATTTATCGACCAGCTGCTCTCGAGTTCGATTCACGCAGTGCACAAACACAATGTTAGCCAATGCGGAATTTGATCCTAAGCACGAGCGGAGATTAGTCTTTTGTTGAAAGTGTTGGTACATTCCGTGGGTAGTTAGCAATGGTTCGAAAACCAAAAAAAATACTTGTGAATTGTGATAATTTAATAAGACGTTAAAATTCAAAACACGTAGTTTGATGCTAGAAATTAACTACCTGAGACATTTACTTATAGCAGTAGCAGCGTCACTTTAATTTTATTGTAGTAGCAATAGAAATGCAAATTATACTTATATTTTCTAGAAAATTTAAAGTATCAATGCATTTTTAGCAAAGTTGTAAACAAAACAACGGTACTTTTATAAAAAAATTAACAGAATATATCTATTAAACTTCATTATCAAATGTACAATATTTAATTTTAGAAATAACAACATTATTTAAAAAAATTATTATATATATTTTGGGACATATTGTCCAGTCTTAGGGTCGACAAAATAACCCAAATTAAGGTTTGTTATGACCCCCAAACCAATGTGGCAAAGGAGTTTGGGATAATATGAGGTAGCGAGGCACGTTATGCAGGGAATGAGAGCTTGCTTTTTATTTGAATATTTTTTTGGTTAACCTAAAAATGAGATAGCAGCAGCCACAAAATTAAAGAAAACAAAGTATGACTAAAATAGTAATCACTCCAATTAAATTTCCGCAAAATTCGAAATACAAGATCTCAATTAAAAAATTAAAAAGATACATTACTAAAACTTAAACTAGAACGGATATAATATAATTTGAGTCATATGCACATGGCTCTACAAATTTTCACTGCACGAAATCTGTTCTCCTAAAGTTCTATAGTGTTGTTTGACGTTGTCTCGTATGTTGTTGATGAAAATGTATATTTAGTCACTACAAGAATAATCAAGATTAGCTACCAGTGTTTCTGACGGACTTTTTGTTTGTCACCACTGTTTACGGTTTCCGACGGATTTCTGACGGATTGAATCGTCACTATCACTTTTTGTTTAATCAACTCCCCTTCCTCCATATATTTAGATTAATGGATGATTATAAACGATCGGTGAACAATAAAGCTAGAGTCGAAGGACCGATCTGTGCAGCTTACTTACACCGTGAAACAATTTATTTCTATTCTCTTTATTTCAACAACTTTTTGTTGTCAAGAAATAATAGAAACGAAATAGAGGTTGAAGAAGAAAAACACGTGCTCACTTTATCTGTGTTTAGCAAACCTGGTCGCCAATATTTTAAATTTCTGTATTTATTAATATATTAGAAATAAAACAAAGTAAGTTTTTTTAAAAAAATATATTTAAATTAGTGGCCAATAGCGAGAGAATATTCCCTCGCTAATTAGGACATGTCTCACTGACATGGCTCGAAATGAAGAGTGAAGAGAAACACTACGCGACTAGTAAGTGAAGAGAAGGGCTTGAAGAGCTACGAAGAGAGAAGCCACAATATCCTCACCGTGGAATGAAGTGCAGAGCATGAACAGCCTCACAATGAAAAGAAGAGTGGAATGAAGAGCATCACAATTGAATGAACAAAAGAATAAATAAATGCTCACAGTGTGTAGAAGGGTAAAATTAGTTTGGGGTTGTAGTCGAAGACCCGCGAGCATGACATGGAGAATAACAGGAAGGATGTGTGTTTGAAGAGGCACGTTGAAAAAGAGTAGTAGATTGTGAAAATTTGGATTTTTGTTTAAGGGTATTTTCATCATTTCAAACAACCAAGAAGTGTATGTTGACTCAATATGGTAATGATAACCCTAAGTCACTTCGAGTTATTTGTTATATGTTATTCATTATAAACTGACAATTTAATCATACGAAGTACAGCCATAAATGAGAATGGATGCGAGAGGATAATACCAACTCCTACCCCACTCCATTCCATCTCAAGTTATAAGCATCATTGTTGAGTAACTGAGCAACGAAAAAAAGAGAAAAAGTATTTACTATATATATTTCGGGACAACATTATCAAATATACAATATTTAATTTTAGTAATAACAACATTATTTAAAAAACTTATTATATATATTTTGGGACATATTGTCCAGTCTTAGGGTCGACAAAATAACCCAAATTAAGGTTTGTTATAACCCCCAAAACAAAGTGGCAAAGGAGTTATGGAGAGCTTGCTTGCTTTTTATTTGAATATTATTTTGGTTAACCTAAAAATGAGATAGCAGCAGCCACAAAATTAAAGAATACAAAGTATGACTAAAATAGTACTGATTCCAATTAAAATTCCACCAAATTCGAAATACAAGATCTCAATTAAAAATTCAAAAAGATACATTACTAAAATTTAAACTAGAACGGATATAATATAATTTGAGTCATATGCTGATGGCTCTACAAATTTTCACTGCACGAGATCCGTTCTCATGAAGTTCTATATTGTTGTTCGACGTTGTCTCGTATGTTGTTGATGAAAATGTATATTTAGTATGACTTTGTTTAATCAACTCCCATTCCTCCATATATTTAGATTAATGGGTGATTATAAACGATCGGTGAAGAATAAAGCTAGAGTTGAAGGATCGATCTGTGCAGCTTACTTACAGTGTGAAACAAATTATTCATGTTCTCATTATTTCAACAACTTTATGTTGTCAAGAAATAATAGAAACGAAATAGAGGTCGAAGAAGAAAAACACGTGCTCACTTTATCTGTGTTTAGCAAACCTGGTCGCCAATATTTTAAATTTCTGTATTTATTAATATATTAGAAATAAAACAAAGCAAGTTTTTTTTTTTTAAAAAATATTTAAATTAGTGGCTAATAGCAAGAGAATATTTCCTTGCAAATTAGGACATGTCACACAGAAAGTAGAGGAAATATTCCCCCGCTAAAGTAGAGCAAAGATAGAGATTGAATATACCTCGCTAATTAGCGAGAGAGTTAGCGAGGAAATATTCCCTCGCTAAACATTAGCGCCGAATTCCAAATAAAATTGCTAATGTTTAGCAAGGAGTCTTTTTAGCGATAGAATTAGATCGTCACTATTTCCGTCGCAAATGTCTTTTAGCGAGGGATTTACTGACTTTAGCAAGGCAATCTCCCTAGCTAATACTGATTTTTTTTTGCAGTGGAAGTAGAGCAATAAATGAGAATGGATGTGAGAGGATAATACCAACTCCTACCCCCACTCCATTCCATCTCAAGTTATAAGCATCACAATTGACTAACTAAGTAATGGAAAAAACACAAAAAGTCTCTCTCCCTTGATTCTGGAGCTCAAGAGTGTGTAGGACTTATCCCAACCCGCAAACTCGTCTTAATCACTTTTTTTTGGGTCCCACATATGTTTAGGTTACTCCATCCATCCCTAGTATACATACACGTATGTTTAATATTTGATTAGTACATTTATGGACCCGCTGAATGCACGAGCGGAGACTAGTCTTTCGTTGGAAGCGTTGGTACACTACGTGGGTAGCTCGAAATGGTCCGAAAACCAAAAAAAATATACTTGTGAATTGTGATAATTTAATAAGACGTTAAAATTCAAAACAAGTAATTTGATGCTAAAAATTAACTATCTTAGACATTCACTTATAGCAGCAGCATCATCGCTTTAATTTAATTGTAGTAGCAATAGAAATGCAAATTATACTTATATTTTATGAAAATTTAAAGTATCAATGTATTTTTTACAAAGTTGTAAACAAAACAACGTTATTCAACAGAATATATCTATTAAACTTCCTTATCAAATATACGATATTTAATTTTAGTAATAACAACATTATTTAAAATTTATATATATTGTATATATTTTGGGAAATATGATCCTTTCTTAGGGTCGACAAAATAACCTAAATTAAGGTTTGTTATAACCCCCAAACCAAAGTGACAAAATATTTCTAACACATAAAGAACCAAAGTCATGCATATACCTTTCATGTAATCCCCTTTTAAGTTGTTCTACAATTTGCAAATAAAATCATAACAACTTATAGTTTCCAATAAACTCACAATTTGGAACCACTTATTACCTTACCAAAGCATCACAATTAGTTTCTGAAAGTTTTACTAATACTTTATCACCACTTTCATATAACTGAAATATTTTAAAAAAAATCACCAATAAGAATATTTTCAGATAGTTCTATGTAACCAAAATCATAAGATCACATCCCTAACTTTAAAATAAATATGCGTAAATATTTTGAATTTATGGCACTTACTTGGACTCCAAACTCATCTCAAGATGAGATACTAATACATTAGATTAAAATTTTTTTGACTTGATCATTTCTTTGATAAATGAATCGACGAACAATCCTTTGTAGATTCTCCAAACTACTACAAGGGAGAGAAATCACAAACAAATATCAATATTACTAGTGCAAAAATTGGAAAAGAATTAGAGATTTTAAGTCGGATTTGCAAATATCTGACTTAGAAGGTGGACGCGGTGGCAATTTTGTAATTAACATGAAAAAAAGAACTCTGCCGCATACCTTTTTAAGTGGTATGGAAACGTGTCCGACTTGCAATCTTATAACTTTTTGCGTGAAACAAAAACTCCCTCACTTAATTTTTTCCTTGAAAAAAAAAACTCCCTCTCACAAAAACCCTCGCACGTTTCCTATTCACCCAAAACAGAGCGTTCTCTCTTCCACCCAAAACACAAATCAACTCCACTACTATTGAAAGTGAAACCCTATGCTTGCATCGCTTCCCCTGCTCTCTCCGCCAGGGCTCGTTCTTCCTCTGCTCTCCCCGCCAACTCGTCGTCGTCCTCTTCCGTCGGTCTCTCTTCTCTGCTGCCGTCTCCATCTCTCGTCATCGCCGTCTCTCTCCCGGTCACTGTCACCATCTTTGCTGCCTTGGAGGAAGAAGGGGAAAGGTGCATACAGAAGTTGTTTTCGACTTTTCTAATTTCTCTTCCTTTCTCATGTGGTCTGTTTGGTTCTATTGGGTTTGTTTTGTTCTAACCCTTTCTCTTTTTCTATTGAGGGGTTTCTTCATATTAAACACTGAGTTTTAATTGTTGTCTGATTTTGTTATCAGATGTTCATTAGTTGTTGACAAAATTATAGTTTGTTTTAGGTTTTTTTTGATCTATTTTGTAGTCAATTTGATTAACTGAGTTTTATTACTGTACTGTATTTTCTATGCTTAATACATTAGGTTCTGAGATTAGGTTTTTTTAATTGTGGTGAAATGTTCAATGCTTGAGGTGTGATGCTGATGTTGGAAATTTGATCTTTGTTAAATTAATTTCTCTTTCTTCCTTTTGAAATTCAATAACAATGTGTCTGTAAGCTTTTCTTGAAATTGGATGAGGTTGACTACGAGTTATATTCTAGTTAGAAAAGTGAATTTTGATTCAGTGAGGAATATTGAAATATGCTTTCATATACAGATTAATTTGGCTATGGCTAAAGAATAATTCGTACATCAACAAATGATTATTTTATACATAAAGTTTTTGTGTGCCATGCGACGTATGGCATGGTTGAACGTCCTGCAAGTTGTGGTTTGGTTGTCTTTATGTAAAATGTCATTGCTTCTATTTGTGGGGAAATTCAGAGGTTCTATTATTACAATTAAGACAGCAGCAATTTCAACCAGTTTTTCAGGTACTCAGGGTGTCTGGACAAATTTTACTTTCCGTAGAACTGCTATTTTTATTAGATGCATTCAAGCTGCATACAATTGTGCATCCATCATATTTGGACTAGTGTCTGTTTAGGACAACACAATATGTATTTTAACTAAATAAATCATATAGATCTATATGTACAACCAAATTATCACTCTTCATGAATCTCTGAATGTCTCCCCACAAAATTCTGATCTCATGATACATACCAAGAGAAGAATATCCACGCACCATATGAGCAAAAGATTGACTTGTGGGTTGAATTTTCATTTCACCCATTCTTCTATATCCTTCAGTGCATCGTCTATCATTCTTGCCTTGCAAAAAAAGAATATGGAAGAATTGAAGTTGTAGACTACAGGAAAATCTGCCTGATTTTCATCTCTCAGTATGTCAGCCAATGTTATAGCCAAATCTGATTTACCAACTAAATCTGATGTTTCTTCACAGAATATGTTCAGACAATTCCCTCTCCAAACTAATCTTTTTCATTTGATTTGCTTAGGACAATTAACTCATCTACAATTAGAAAAAATATTACAAAATGAACCGGCTGGGACCAACTTATAAAGAGGGTCATTTCATTTATGCCTCTTCAATATTTAACCCAGTGGTCACATGCTCAAAAGCTATGCTCATGTGGGCACATGCTTGCGACTCATGTTAAGTCCCTGCATAAAGGGGGATTCTAATTAACAATCCTTTTCCTATCTTTCTTTGACCAAGCAGTTTAATTTTAATATATAACAAATAGTGAGGATCCTTAAGCTTAGTTGTTAAAGCTTGATGCATGTAGGAATAATGTAATCCCCTTGTCTTCTATGTATGTTCCTTCTACTGTATTGCCATAGCATTATTTAATTTCTTACCGATCTAAAAGAAAGAGGCCTGTATGCATTCACTTGATCTAGAAAATGTTTATCATTGAATATCATAACATGATGTTGTAAGTATATTTATAAGTATTTCTTCAATTTTTGTAAGTGTTTGATATTTTTGTTTAAATAGGAATCACGGCTGATTCATCTTCAAACCCCCAACAAAGAAGAGGACTAGACGTGCCACGACATAACATCAGTTTACGTCTAGACGGCCGCCAGGTTATAGGTTCTCTCTGCAGTCACAACATTTTGAGGGGTAAGGCTGTGATGTCTCTTTTTTGGTCTTGTGGTGGAGCTGTTTTTGCTACTATGGTGACATATCTCTAACCACTTCTTGTCTCGAGCCGGAATCTGTTACGGCTTTGGGATCCTAACTGGTATGGAACAGTTGGTATCACTGTGTATTATTATGGCTACAATAAGTATGTTTAGTTTGTATATAGGCGTTGCTATCGCAAGTCAGGGCAGCTCTGGATCTGTTATGAACATTATTGCTGTTGAGCTACCGTGGCTTGGTGTGGGATACTTGGGTATCTTAGGTGTCAGCAAATTAGTGCGGTGATAATTAGAAGTTCTTCTCAGTGTTGTGTTGAGGGCATTGTGGTGTAGGCCATCTTATGGAGTGGAGATGTTCTTGAAGTCCTAGTGGAAGCTGATACAAATACAATTCCTTTTGCCTATTGGGTGTTATGTCAGTAGCGAGGCGTGGGAATCTTAAGTTCAATACAATGATGTGTGGCAGGGCTGTATGCACTAGGAGTCACAACTGGTTTTCAAGCTTGAGAGATGCTGTCCTCCCTTCTTGGCTTAAGCTCTTGCTGCACGAGTATCGCCAACTTAATTGGCCGGAGTTTTCCTTTCCTTCAACTATTTCAACTTCAACTCACTTCAATTTCAAGTCCTTTGAGTTATGCCTTCTTACTGATTATCTTATTTTAGCTGTTTTCTTGTTCTATACACTTGTGTGGATAGTCTTTAGGTAGCTTTTTTTTTGGTCAAGGTCCTTAGATGTTTCTTTTTTCGTGTTTAGTCTTTTCTAGTGGCTTTGGGCCCTTTCCCCATTGTTGGGATGGGACATGGTGTCTGTCAATGATGCTGAGATAATTTGATATCAATATATTCTTCCAATTATCGAAAAAAAGAAACAGGGAGGGAGACTGTTTCTATGAAATTTAAATAAGTTTAAATTATAGTATTATTCAATATTCATGGGGGTTTAGTTTGTATATGGAAACTGTTAAAGTCTTCAGCTTATCTATTAATTAAGTATTATAAATAGCGAGCTCTTGTAAAAGATCACTATTTGAATGACAAAAACATAAATTTGCAGGCTCGGATGAAAAAGATAATGCAAAGCAGACGAAGATGTTGGAAAGATAGCACTGGCTGTGCCTATTTTAGTTTGTAAGTCTTCCGCTTATTGTGTTGTTAACTTTAGGCTGCTGCTTTTTGATTTTTTTGACATTAGTCTCTGAATGCATTCCAGCTAAAGCTCTAGAGCTATTTCTTCAAGATCTTTGTGACCACACTTATGAAATAACACTTCAAAGAGGAGCAATAAGCATGTATTCATTGCATATGTAAGTTGAAGAAATTAAAACTAATATTATAATTTACTTCTTTGAATTTTTTTAGCTTTAATTTATGTCTCACTTTGTTATTAGCGTAAAATATACCTTAGGAAAGTACCTTAGTTTAGTTGGTTAATTAATGAGGAAGATAAATGAATGGTTCAGTTATTCATAGTTGATTAATTCGTTGTTGAATGTTTGAAGTCTTTATTAGGATTTAATGTATTTCAATCTTCAGTTATTCAATAGTTTTTATTAAATTAGGATTTAATGTATTGTTTTTCCTGATTGGGGCTTCTTTGGCAACATGTGATTATACATGCTATTGTTGATCTGGTAGAATAGTTGATGAAAGAAAGGTTAGTTATTGGAATCTTTACGCCCTTAGGTTATGAATTTGTGATACTTGCATTTCTTGAATACACTAATTGTGTTGCTGTCAAAGGCATTGGTAGGTTTTATCTTTATGTACAGACATTTTTTTTAAGTTATTTTGCTCATGATTGAAAAAAATTCCTTTGTTGTGTGTATATCATGACATTGATTATTGTTATTCAATTTACAGGTAAATGGAAAACCAAGGTTCCAATGTAAATGTATCTGTAAGAGATTGAATTCAGTTGGGAATTGGGAATGTAAATTTTTTGAATTGTTTAGTTAGGTGTGGTGGTTTTGGTTTATTTGTACTAAATTTGTTGGAAGATTCCATATTTATTTTATTTAGCTTACCTTGTTAATGGTGTACATATCCTATGATGTCATGTCACATCCTTTTGAAGGACATTCCATGTCAATGGTTAACAAGTACTTTATATTGCTGGAATCAGTACATATGTTGTTATCTAATGGTTTTTATTGATATAGATTTGCTCAACATTTAGGAGACCATGGAAAGATAAAACATCAATATTGTAGACATAAGACTCCAGGATGCGAAAATACCCAAAAAAAAATTAAAAATAAACTTTTAAAGTCGGATATTCTAATCCTCTGACGTTAAAAATAAACTTTTGAAGTCGGATTTTCCTGTTATCCGACTTGAAAAGTGTTTTGCAAAAGCCAGAAACACAGTATACAAGTAGTAATTAAAGTCGGATGCTGATTGCCCGACTTTAAAACGGACTTTTTAAGTCGGACTTTAGTCCGACTTTAATTCTGCAGACTTTCTAAGTCGCCTTAATAGAAGTCGGACGCACATCCGACTTTAAAAGTTCAAAATATCCGACTTTGAATCCCTTTTTTCCACTAGGTATCCAAAAGGTAAAATATAATAATCAAATTGCTTTCAAATTGTAGGAAATATTGGATAAGATAAATAGTTTTAGAAATAAGAGAAGGATTAGAAACTGTGACGTGGCAAAAGCCACAACCTTGAAAGCAAATTTCGGTGGACCTCCGGTGCAACCCAATATCCGGTTTGCTCCCCAAAGTTTTCACAGCATGGTGTCTGAACTCGTGCACTCGAGGCCAGAATCACGTTGGAGCCTCACAAATAATGCCCAAAATAAAATCACAAAAACTAGTAGGAGAAAAAGCCATTTTCTTTTTCCACACCTCTCAGTGTTGTAAACCACATGCTATATATATACACGTATGAAATATATGCCTAGTTCATTATTATAATTTTAATGACAATAACTTCACATATGTTTAGGTTACTCGATCCATCCCTAATATACATACATGTATGTTTAATATTTGATTAGCACATTTATCGACCCGTTGAAAGCACGAGCGGAGACTAGTCTTTTGTGTAGTCCCCAATGGTCCGAAAACCCAAAAAATATACTTGTGAATTGTGATAATTTAATATGACGTTAAAATTCAAAACAAGTAATTTGATGCTAAAAATTAACTATCTGAGACATTCACTTATAGCAGTAGCATCGTCGCTTTAATTTAATTGTAGTAGCAATAGAAATGCAAATTACACTTATATTTTGTAGAAAATTTAAAGTATCAATGTAATTTTAGCAAAGTTGTAAACAAAACAATGTTACTTTTATAAAAAAAATAACTGAATATATCTATTAAACTTCATTATCAAATATACGATATTTAATTTTAGTAATAACATTATTTAAGGTTTGTTATAACCCCCAAACCAAAGTGACAAAAGAGTTAGGGATAGGTAGGGATAATATCAGGTAGGGACAAAACAACCCAAATTAAGGTTTGTATTTGGATAGGTAAACCTAAAAATGAGATAGCAGCAGCCACAAAATTAAAGAATACAAATATATGTGATCAAAATAGTAATCACTCCAATTAAAAATTCCACAAAATTCGAAATACAAGATCTCAATTAAAAATTTAAAAAGATAAATTACTAAAATTTAAACTAGAACGGAGATAATATAATTTGAGTCATATGCTCATGGCTCTACAAATTTTCACCGCACGAGATCCGTTTTCTATAGTGTTGTTCAACGTTGTCTCGTCTGTTGTTGATCCCAAACATTCACTAGATGTTCGTTTTGGTTGTGCTGCTTCATTCCTTCCATTGACATCCTTTTCTAGGATTTCTAGGATCTCCTTATGAGAATATTGTTGACAATCTAATGCATCAGTTTCTTGCTTTTCATCTACCTTGCTGCAAAAATCATGAAAAATAGAGAAAAAAACCAATTTATGATTTGTCATATTTTTTTTAATTTAGTCATTTGTTATTCAAAATGTTACAAACGTGAGATCTTTTTTATCCAATATTGTAATGTCTATTTGAGCATAAAAAATGTCAATGTTACTAACATCTTCTGATTTTGAAACACCAAATTGTAAAATAAAAAACATATAAATCTTCGAAATAACTAGAAAAACAACCAAAAACTTGTCAAAACATTATAAAAACCTTATCAAAGAAAGCTACAAAAAAATTAAAAATTGAAACTTTCATTTGTCAAAAATGTTGTTCTACAAAAGTTGCAAAATAAAAAAAAAATTTAAATAAAAAATCTAGGAATAAAAACTTAAAGATTGAAACTTTCATTTGACATATAAAAACTTCAATCTAGTGGAGTACTGATTCTTATACCTGTGACCACAAGAAGCTGTAGTTGGGTCAGAACATTTCTTCAAAGAAATCTTCAAAAAAAAATTAAAAATTAAAAATTAAAAATCGACATTAAACAATATTATGTCCCAACAAAGTATGAAACTAAAGCGAATGAAACATCCTAAGGTATTACTTACTGGGCAGAAGCATGAAGACAAAGCAGAACCCATTGTATTAGCAGTGCTGAATTCAATCGACAAGAATGTTAAAAATTGTGAAGGTATTATATTGCCCCTTATAGGCACACATCATGACCCAATAAGGAAAATTGTAATCGAATATTAATTGTGATTGAAATTATAAAACAAAATTTAATTTAAATGACTGGTAATTGATATTCTAATATCAATTTGTCCATAAAAAAACCATCAATTACTAATCATACTTTTTTTTTGGGATACGATTACCAATCATAATTTATTAGTAATTATTCGCTTTTCATTTTATCTTTTGATGACTTTTTTGTAATTTTAATTTTTTTGGTGTTATATAAACAAATTGATATGTCACGGTTTTCTTTTATAGATTTACCATTTATCAATTATCAATATATCAACCATGCTTTTCTTCTATTGAATATTTTTTTTTTTAAAATATTTAACCAAAAATTAATAAAAAAATAACCGGTCAAAGAAATTATTAAAAATATAATCAGTATCAAAATATAGTACAATTATTAGACAAAGAAGTGCTGAATTCAATCGACAAAGATGTTAAGAATTGTGAAGGGTATATATATTGCCCCTTATAGACACACATCATGACCCCGGTCAAAATGATTAAGCAAAATATAACCATTATAAAGAATAGTAAAATTATCCAATAGGTAACAACTAAAACCATCCCATGAAAGGCAAGGATCCGGAGATGATGTGGGAATTAATGTTGTGCATGATAATAGGGATATGCATGGAGATGGTGTGGGAATTAATGATGTGCATGATAATAGGGATATGCATGGAGATGATGTGGGAATTAATGTTGTGCATGATAATAGGGATATGCATGGAGATGATGCAGCGAAGAGGAGCGTATCTTTTTCTTACGTGAGTAGTTCGGTTTGTCAAGATAATGGGTCTGATGTGGATGGGCTTAATAAGGATATGGGCTGCGCTTGCAATTCTAAATCCATGAAAGGCAAGGCTGCGTTAAGTGGGGATGTTGGGCCGGCAGTTGAATTTTCTAATAGAAGGGTTCCACAAAAGAGCGAAATTATTATCGATGGCAATACAAATAATGCCATCACAAGTCCCAAAATGGCGACGGTAGGGTTTAGGATTGTTCAGAGGGCGCTAAAGCTGCACCGCGGGGGCAGTGGTCGTCGTTGTGAACACAAAGGAGAGGGGTAATCCATGAGACCAGGAGTGATGAGGTGATGACGCTTAATTGACACGTTGAGGCAGTGGTTGGAGAATTGGGTACAAGAGATTAGGGATTTCCAATACTTACAGACGCACTGGAGTTGTATGAGGAGCTTCACAAGAAGCCGACATACTAAATGGTATATCAATAGAAGAAAACCGTGAGAAATTACCAATCACAATTCATTACAATATACATATTAAGTGTCGAGAATAAAATAATTATTCGCTATCCCAAGTAGGTAGCTCAGTTGGCGAGCTAAGGGATATCGAATGAGTGCACCAAAAAAGTGCAAGAAGGAGGTCCCGGGTTCAAACCCCGGAAACTTACATTCCCCCACCTCCACTAACATTGCTTATCTAAAAAAAAAAACTATTCGCTTTCCATTTTATCTTTTGATGACTTTTTTGTAATTTTAAGTTTTTTGTTGTTATATACATAAATTGATTTCTCACGGTTTTCTTCTATTGATATACCATTTATCAATATGTCAGTCATGCTTTATTACAATACATATATTTAAATCCATGGGCCAGCTGCCCCACCCTTCGAGGTGCCTCCAATTCAACGAGGGGGATTAGTCACTGCGTTCGGCGGGGTCTCGACCAAAAAAAAAAAGAATCAAGGATAAAATAATTATCCGCTTTCCATCTTAACTTTTCTAATAACTTTTTACTCTTTACTTTTTAATAATTACTTTTATGAGTGCTTCTAGGGTGGGTGAGGAAGTAAATCAAATTCCTCACTGATTGACCGTAGGATATTGTGTAAAATTTTTTGACCGGTTAAGATTGAACTAACCAGTATTAAATCTCAACCGTTGATAAATTTTTATACTATATCCTACGGTCATATTTAATGGTTCACCGGTAACCGATTTGATTTTCTCCCTCACCCTAGAAGAACCTTATTTTTTCGATCAGTATTTAATGTTTTTTATTGGTTTCCTTGATATTTATTAACTGATTATTTTTCAAAATATTTTTTTGACCATTTATTTATTTAACATTTGTGTTTGATGGAAATTTTTTTAAAGGCTATCACTACAAAAAAACAGCGTATTAGCGACGGATTTTTCCGTCGCTAATACCACTTTTTCCCTCGCTAACAGTAATTAGCGACGGAACTAGCGACGGATACATTCCGTCGCTAATAAGCTTGTCGCTAATTATTAGCGACGGATTTGGATCCGTCGCTACTTAGAGACGGATTAATCCGTCGCTAATTCCGTCGCTAATTACTGCCACGTGTTAGCCTATGAATGAGCAATATTAGCGACGGATTTCCGTCACTAATTCCGTCGCTAACTATTGCCACGTGTTACCCTAGGAATGAGCCCATTAGCGACGGATTTCCGTCTCTAATACCGTCGCTAATTGATGCCACGTGGGTGTGTCTGGTTAGCAATATTAGCGACGGAATTCCGCCACTAATTCCGTCGCTAATGACCCCTGGATTTTTTTAAATTTTTTTTGGAAAACCTGGCTTTTAATATTTGGAAAACCTGCTTTTTAAAATCGAAATGCGAACAACCTGTCTATTGCGCAAAACCCTGTCTATTATAAACACTATAATTAAGATAAATGCGAAAATCTGAATTAACAATAAAGTCGAAATCAAACAATACAATCCCAAATACAAACAAAATCCGAATCAAAATAAATAAGTTCAAACAAATCCGAATCAAAATAAACAAAGTCCCGCATCTCTCACAAATAACAAAGTCCTAATAGGGACCATCAGACCCCTCAGACTCAGACCCATTTGGATGTTTGCGGTTATAATACTTCAATATCTTCGCCTGCGCACGGGTAAAATTCAAGAAGTCTTCCTGCAAGGTTGTCTGCACCTGTTCATGAGTCTGTAGCCGCTGCTCCTGATCCTGAATGACCTGTGCCTGAGCCTGCACCTGCTGCCTAAGTTGCGCTGTCTCGTCAGCTGTAGCAGGAGGAGGAGGAGGAGGTCCACTGCCAGAAGGCCCACTAGTGTCGAAGTGATCAACCCCAGAGTCCAATAACGGCGCCAAGGGCCCCGAACCATACAGGCGACCCTTATTCGGACCGCCTACCGCCATCTTCCAATTGCGGTTCGCCAGAGCTATGATCTCAGGGGGAAGTGGACCAAGTGAGCCAGGGTTCCAGGTCCCCTGAGTCGGCTCAATCATCGTCTCACTAACACCCTCCTGTTTTCCATAACCAGATAACATAGCATAATTAGCGTTCCATTTTAAGAAAACAAAATTATTTAATACAAAACAAGTTGTATATACCTGAGTTTTCCTAGAGCGCTCATCAACATACTCCGTAGTACCCTTCCTCAAATGTGTTGCCCTGTGAAGCTCAGGAATAGTGATATCGCGTCCAGCCTTCTTACTCTGTAATAATGAAACACATTTTTAATTATTGCTAATCACCCTAAATAAACTAAAATAACACATACTTAAAATAATTTACCAATCTGACAGCATGCTGAGCCTGGTTGACGGAGCCGCAACAGTGAAGCGAGCCACCCTTTTCAGAATTTCTATTCTGCTTGGCCTTTTCAGCTTTTTCTTTGTAGCTCTCAGTAGCCCAAAGTTCCTTGTAGGCATTCCAAACACGGTCAGGGATGTATTTTGGCTGCTTATCTTTACAACGCAGTTTGTAAAGCAAATCCGACAATTGCTTGCCCATTCTTTTGAAAAAAAGCTTCTGCACAGCTACATCATGTTCCGGCAGCCACGTCAACTTAGACTGTATTAAGCAAAACAAAAATATGTATTATTATATATAACATAAAAAAATTAAAATTAACAATATATGTAATGACATAATTAACTAACAATTACCTTAAACAAATCCAAAAGTTTTCCCCTTTCCTCATCATTGACTTTTGTCCACTTTTCATGATAAGTTTTAAAATACATTTTCTGAATGACATATGTGATATGCGATGAAGCGGCCTTCGCAGGAAGCAACCTGCATAACAAAACATATATATCAAACATATATATAAGTCATTGCCACGTCATTTTCTTCGCAATTTCTGAGGTACGCCTATTCTCATAATGCCACGCTTCACCGTCAGATGGGTGGCGTAAAATGTCTGAGGTACGCCTATTCTCATAATGCCACGTCATTTTCTTCGCAATTTCAGCCGATGCAAACATTCTTTGCAACCTTGGAATTATAGACAAATAGAACATCGACTTTACAGGGATGGGTTTATAATTACGTTTTCCCCCTTTACGAACGTGATACCTCGGCTTTCCACAGAATTTGCATTCCAGTAGTGCACCATCGTTTTTACCAAATTCGTTATTGTAAAACAACATGTGCCCATCCACACAACAATCAATCTTCTTACATTCCAATCCCAGTTTCGAAACTAACATCTTTGCTTCATAATAATTTTTTGGCAAATTATCCTTATTAGGTGTCGCATCGATCATCATTTTAGTCACATAATCTAAACCCAACTCAGAAATATTACTCATGGACTTGAGAGCTAAAAGCTTCACAGAAATAGATAATTTTGACTCTGGCGACCCTTCAAACAACGGTTTGTTTGACTCCCTTAACAAATTATAGAATCTCTGTGCTTCTTCATTTGGAAGTTCATCATGATCGTCATACTGAGGTTCATCAAATGGCACATTCACCCTGAGACCATCACAAATCATGTTTTCCATCGACTCAAATTGTTCATTAGATGGAACAACACCACCAGAATTGCTTGAAGCCCCTACGTGAAAATTCGGAAGTACTTCTCCATGATCCACCCAAATCCAATAATTAGGCATAAACCCAAGACGATACAAGTGCTCCCTGACTTCATCATCAGTACTAATAGGTACACCCTTGCATTTAAGGCATGGACATCTAATCCCCCCTTCCTCTTTAGTTAAATCATGTTGCCATGCTACCCTAATAAATTCTTCAACCCCATTTACAAAAGTTTCCTTTAAAAACGCTCTTCCCGGATATAACCGATCATACACCCAACCACGATTCAATTGACTCCAATTCATCTACACGCATTTAAAAAAATGTTTTACATTCTCATAACATTCCCAATATAAAACCAATAAAACCTCACCCTTTTCCATCAACAACACACAATAACAACATCAAATAGTCATCTAACCTAGGGTTCATCAAACATCAAAACAACAATTTAACATCTCAAACGACATACACATTACCATTACACATTTTTCAATTAACAACATACACATTTCAAAATTAACATACACTATCTCCAACAACATACACATTTCATACACTTACAATTACACTATCTTAAACACATACACTATTCAATTACATTTTTCAATTTCAATTCAATTCCAATTACTTCATTCAATTACAACTTTCTAATTAACAACAACAACAATTTTATTCTACAATACTAATCTTAATATTTCTAACAATAAAATTTTATCCTATAACAACGGAACAAAAAATCAATTCGAAAATAAAAAACAAAAAAAACTAACCGTGACCGTGACTGTGACTGTGGTGGCTGCTGTCCGGTGCGGTGGTGGTGGCTGCTGTCCGGTGCGGTGGTTGTCCGGTGACGTGGTTGTCCGGTGACTTGCGAAATAGAGAGGCACAAACAAAATTAGAGAAAAATAGGGAGAAAATTCGTGGAGACAGAAAAGAAACAAACCTTGGTAACGTGGATGGTGGTGGTGCGGTGGCGTGAACGGTGGTGGTGCGGTGGCGGTGGCGTGGACGGTGGCGATGGCGTGGACGGTGGACGGTTCGGAGAGGGTGAGTCTGAGAGAAAGAATGGAGAAGAGGAAAGAATGGAGAGAAAAGGGAGCGGTGCGGCGTGGACGGTGGTGGTGGCGTGGCCGGTGGACGGAGAGGAAGAGGGAGGCGATTCGGTGGACGGAGGGGAAGAGGAAGACAGAAACAGTGGAGAAGAGGAAAGAAAGAGAGAAAAGGGGGAGGGATCCGGCTTTAAAATTTTTTTAACACTTAGCGACGGAATTAGCGACGGATTTCCGTCGCTAACTTTGGCCCACGTGTCAAACTAAAATGTAACGGACAGTGGCACAATTTTCAAAGCTTAGCGACGGATTATTAGCGACGGATTTCCGTCGCTAAACTTTGAAAATTGTGCCACGCGTCAATTAAAACTGAAACGGTCAGTTGCGCTATTTAATATGATTAGCGACGGATTATTAGCGACGGATTTCCGTCGCTAATAAAATTCAAATTTTTTGTTTCTTCGCGCCTTGTCCAATCCGTCGCTAAATAAGCATAATTCCGTCGCTAACTTTGTGAAACCCGGTCCGTCGCTAATGATGTAAAATTCCGTCGCTAATGTTTTTATTTGCGACGGAATTTAGATCCGTCGCTAAATTCCGTCGCTAATCACTAGTTTTTTTGTAGTGTATATGTTTTAGTTTTTTTGTTTGCTTACTTTTTTAAAATTGCTTTTAATTTTTTTTGTCACAATAGAGAAAACCGTTATGTACGTGATCTTTAATTAAAAGAAAACAATCACACGAGATCATGTAATTAGTGGAACAATTTGAACCGTTAAATTTAATTCAACCGTTATAATGAAGAGTTCTCATTTCGCAAAATGAACAAAACTTCTCACCTGATACGTTCCTTATACACGTACCTATTTAACCTTTAAAACAATAAGAGAGAATTGACAAAAATGTATATGTTGTATTGTTATAAGCTAATATTTACCAAACTCCTACTACAAGTGGTTGGGGCTATTAACACCCCTTAATTAATTTAAAAAAATAATGTTCAAAGACATAAAATGTCCTTAATTTTTAATACCATCTTCCTCTTTTTTCTCCGTACACAATCTTAATGTGAACCGAGGTCACACAAACATACGCGAACTGATTTCAAATATGTGCATATCATTGATAATTAAAGTAGCAATACTATTTTGTTGTGGAATGAAAAATTTGGGAACAAGACTCAACAATGGCTACCTTCGCTAAGAAATGGGCAACCAAGTTTGCTAGTCTCCTTACAAAAACAACTCTGGTAAATTGATAAAAATTACGTAATAAATTCCTAACGTCGATTAGCAATAATCAAACCATACTCTAGAATATATTTATTTTGAGATGTGTGAGTCCTTAACCCAATTGAGTGTCAACCAAAGATCGTATGCCTCTCCCTCCTTAATACTACTGGAAGTGTTATTCCAACAGGTTTTTGCCTTGAGAAATTGTCCCGAGTCACTTCGTAAGCACATACCAATTCCAACACCTCAATTATTTAGAGCAAAATCAGCATCAATAGTATATTTAAAATGGCCCATTGGAGGTTTTACCCATCTAAGACTCGCTACAATAGTCACTGAGGAATCCTCCGGCTGATTGTTGAAATGCTTCTTTTCCCATTTGCATAAGTTGATATTGAACCATACCTTATAAGCTTATTGATCTCATCTTGGAGTGTATTACTACCGTACAGTGTCTTGTGGAATGGTAACCGTAATCCTTTTTTTAAACCTCGGCGGGGCATTAGACAGGGTGATCCTATATCCCCGTATATTTTTGTGCTTTGCATGGATAAATTGCCTCATACGATTTCTGAGAAAGTGGAGAATGGTAACTAGAAATCCCTTTAAGCTAATCGGAGTGGACCCTATGTGTGTCACTTAATGTTTGCTGATGATCTTTTACTTTTGGCCAAGCTTCCATTATTTGAATTAGTTGCATGTGTAACACTTTGGAAATTTGTAATAGCTCTGGTCAACTTATGAGTGTTGAAAAAACTCCCGTTCTCTTTTCTGAGGGTGTTCTTGTGAATATTAGAAGAAATATTGTGTCTCATTCTGGCAACAAAGAAGTTACTTCCTTGGGAAAGTACCTGGGAATTCCTCTCATTGGCAGAAGTCCTAAAAGGAATGATTAAGTTTATCTTGTTGATTTGGTTAAAAACAAGTTGTCAAGTTTGAAAGCTTCACAGCTTGCATTGGCAGAGCGTATTAATTTGTCAAAGGCGCTTGAGGCTCTTCCTATCTATTCCATGATGACTTCAATGATTCCTAGAACTTGCCTTCAGGATATTCAGCAGCTTCAAAGAAGCTTCATTTGGGGAGACACTAATGAGCATCGTCGTTTTCATGTTGTGAGCTGGGCTGTGAGTACTCAACCAAAGAAACTTGGAGGTTTGTGAATTCAGAACCTTTTAATTTTCCCTCCTATGTCTAGGTTTTAAGCAAGGAGTATTAAAGTGTCATTTAATAACCACTATTCATATTATCCTTTGAGATCAATTTATAAACCATGTCTGAATCTATAAATGATACTTATATTTAGGTGATCAGTTTAAAAGAAGTTTGGAAATTGTATCACGGAAAGGATAAAAATGCTAAACTTCAAATACATACATTAAACACACTAAGACTTCATTACATAGATCAAAGCATCCCAACTAAGAGTATTTAGTTCATGATGAGCAAACAACACAAAAAATACAACTTAAACATAATGTTTAAAGCCATAAATACGAAAATACAAAGAAGAAATATAGTAAGAAGTGGTATACTGAAGATTGACTCCAAGAACACTAGCATGGAGGTTCAGATCAACTCCCAAATCCACGAAAATCTTCAAGTAATTAAGCTTCTGTATGGCTGCAGCATCTCCCAGCATCAGAATTTCCACTTTGGTATTTTAAAGGTAGCTTGGTACAAAAATGGAGGAAAAGCTATTTCTATACTTTTTCTCCTCTGAACCATCTTCTGGAGGTGATCCAAGAAATATCTTTTGGAGGTGCTATTTATCATTACATGTGCCTAGGAGTACAATGTGCCCACAAAAATGGAATATTCTGCGCATGACAGCCTGGTACCAGCAGCAGGACGTGTTTGTCCTTTTCTGACAGCTAGCAGGCGCTGAAATCAGTTCCTCGGCGTTTCTCTCTCATCTGTTACAGAAATGCGTTGCTGTGGCACGTATTGCTGCAGCCTGCAGTATTGAAAAACACACACATAAAAGCACAAATGGGTCACCAAAGTGCCAAATGACTCAAAACCATAATTAATTCTTCTTTTACACTAAACAACATATTTTAACTAATTAAAGACAATATTACTTTAGAACTCACAACAATTTAAGCAAAGAAAGCATAAATAACTCTTATAAATAAGAGTTATCACATGCGCAACCAAGTTTGACATGTGCGACCGAATATTCAACACGATCAAAAGATAAAAGCAGGGATAAGCACGATTCGAAGAGAAGGCTCGAAATGAAAAGTGAAGAGAAACACTACGCGACAAGTAAGTGAAGAGAAGGGCTTGAAAAGCTACGAAGAGAGAAGCCACAATATCCTCACCATGGAATGAATTGCAGAGCATGAATAGCGTCTCAATGAAAAGAAGAGTGGAATGAAGAGCATCACAATTGAACGAACGAAAGAATAAACGCTCACAGTGTGTAGAAGGGAAAAACTAGTTTGGGGGTGTAGTCGAAGACCAACGAGCATGACCTGGAGAATAGCAGGAAGGATGTGTGTTTGAAGAGGCACGTTGAAAAAGAGTAGTATATAGATTGTGAAAATTTGGATTTTTGTTTAAGGGTATTTTCATCATAGGGTGGTTCTGAGGAAAAAGGAACTTGGTTCGTGAATCTTGGTCAGGAATTAATCCGCTCAACATAGGGTGGTTCTGGGGGAAAAAAGAACCTGATCTAGGCTCGCAACGATCCGAACGGCTCTCTAACTGTGGCATAATTTGGGGTAATAGCATGAACCATAAGGTAGGGTTAACTGCTAAATCGTACCTCGATAACCGATAGGTTGGTTAACAAAGGTCAGGGTTTCGGGGTGTCAGACAATCGTAATGGGTCTTAAGACACTGGCACTACTACGGCCTAAAGGCTTTGCTTAACTTGTAACTCTCTAGATGACCTACAATGACTTACGCTGCAACACCACGGTTTCTCCAGTTCCACAGACTGAACAGTCACCCATAGGTTTCCCCGAACCAACACGGATGACCATCTTTTGCTTCGGACATTTTCGGGGCTGAGGTAACCAATTGTCATCATTCTCAGTACGTTGCATGAAATATCGAGTGGATCCAGGCTCAATTTCTCACACAAAATACTGAAAGGTTCTGACATTTAATTGTCTAAGTCCCTAGCTGACTCGATCTAACCTCTTGAACATAATAAGGTCAATAAGTCCGACAAGGTCGAACTGCTCTGATACCATAATGTAACACCCCAGTATCTCTAACCAATGGAAATACTAAAACGTACACTTTAGCATACATCAGAGATAACTTCCTTGTTAAGAAATTGAACACATCTAAAATTTCAATAAAAAGTACTTTGAAACTTAAGTACATTAATGATCAACATAAGAAAACCTAGTGTTCAATATTCAAGTTAAGGAAGTAGCGGAAACGATATCAACTGTCAATACATAACCAATCATGATATCGTGATACAAAAACTAGTGAAATAAAGACTTGAACTTAAAACTAAAGCTTCATGCTCTCCATAAAGCCTCAGCAACCTTGCTTCTTTACATGGTTCTTTCCCTGCGCCTCTGTAAAACAACAACATATAATAAGTGAGATACATATCTTAGTGAGTTTTACCGTGACCCCAGACATGGTAATCCCGGTGAACCGTACTATCTAACTTTAACATAACACCGACCCCAGACATGGTAATCCCGGTGAACCCCCTTCCCATTAGTACTTTCCCTAATGGTAAAATATACAGGGCCTAGGTTAAGGGCTCATGATTCTCCCCGCCTAGTATGCTAACTTCTTTGGGTCGTCACCCATACTCGATATTATATATATGATAAACCTCAAACAATGTTTGATGAACTATTTTCTCATCCATGATTAGTGTACAACAACTAATTGAACCTTTAGTTCCTTAAACTTACACGATACATGTTCGCACACGTGTACTATGTTACGGTTTTTTTTCCAAAGTAAATTAACGAGTTCCAGAACAGGACAGCATCTGTACCCTAGTTTGTAACATTAATAACTTTGGGTATACTCACCTAAAGTCAACCAAACCAGTGCGAAAACAAAGCAAGTCAAGTCTAGTTTCTAAAAAAACAAGAATTGTTCAAAACGGATTTCATTTGAGACTACAAAGCCCAAAACACTGAATCTATGGCCAGTTTAACTTCCGAAATTTGATAACTTGGGATACTCATAATTCGAGCTACACAACTCCAATTTTGATGAAACCAGTACCAAAATGACCAGTATTAAATCTAGTTTCTAAAACAATAAACCCCATAATTTTTAAACTAACATAACATTCCCAGTTTCAACAAGACCGCACCTATGTGTAGAATGCTTCCAAAATATTACCCTAACTTGTAAAACCTATATACGGAGCTATAAAACTCCAATTTTGATGAAACCAGTGCCAATTTGAAGAGCCTTAAGTCTAGTTTTCAAAAATGTAGGATCAGAATTTTTTAATCATCAGAACTCACGCAAAAGCCAAAATACTGAACCTATACTAAACAGTCCCAAAACTGAAATTCAACACAATAACATCATAAACAATTAACACTATCAATCATCACAATCCCAACAATACAATAAATTCAGAAACAATAAAAAACTAAACGTGAGTAAAACTCACCTATCGTGTTGAAAATCGCGAAACACCGAGACTTTCTGAAACTCGAACGACCTGAAAACACACCAACTTGCTCCGAACTCGTCTAAACGCCTCCAAAACTGAACCCAAGCTTCCCAATCACTCCTCTACCACCAAACTCGACCCAAGACAGAAATGTGGTTGGTGGAATCACTCCAAAACTGAATGTCACACCTCAATCACCACTAGCAAACCTCAAGAATCCTAGAACTCCATTTTCATCATCAATGAGCTTGGAACTTCAACTATGGTGAATTGAGAAGGAGAGAAATGTAGGTTCTGTAATTAGTACCATTGAATAGGAAATGAAAAATGGAAGAGAATGGGCTATAAAACTCACACATGCATTGAAGGATTGGAAAGTTCTTCTTCCTTCTTCCTTCTTCCTCCTCCCTCCATTCGCGTTTTCTCTCTCACTCTCTCTCTCTCTCTCTCTCTCTCTCTCTCTCTCTCTCTCTCTCTCTCTCTCTCTTTCTCTCTCTCCACTCTCTTACTTTCTAATTTTCAGAATTTTGCTAACAATGAGAGTGTGTTGGCTGTTTTGTCTAGTGGGCTGAGTGTATTAATGGGATAGAAAATGACGAAAATACCCTTGGCTTACTAATTCATACTTAAACCCATTGCTAACTACCCAATCAAGCAATTATTCATACAGTCATATAACTTAGCAAATTAAATATCATTCCCATAATTCTACCATGTCTAGGAATCGATCTATTAATCAATCGACAGATATGATGCAAAATGACTATTTTACCCTTGTACTCTAATTCACTACACCAAAATCATAGAAAAAGAGCGCACCCACCAGGAACGCTTTTGCAAAAGCGCTCCTCATTCCCCATCTCGCTAACCCATTCAGGAACGCTTTTTAAAAAGCGCTCCTCATTCCCAATTTCGCTAAACCCCTTCAGGAACGCTTTTTAAAAAGCGCTCCTCATTCCCAATCTCGCTAAACCCTTCAGGAACGCTTTTTAAAAAGCGCTCCTCATTCCCAATCTCGCTAAACCCTTCAGGAACGCTTTTTAAAAAGCGCTCCTCATTCCCTACCCCTTTAGGAACACTTTTTAAAAAGCGCTCCTCATTCCCTACCCCTTCAGGAACGCTTTTGTAAAAAGCGCTCCTCATTCCCAATTTTCTAAAATACTTGCCTTTCGCTGTGTTCTTTCCCTCACTTGCACACAGAACCAAAAACCCTCGCCTCCTCACGCCGTACCCTCTCTCGTTTTTCATCTTCCTTCATCGCTGTACCCTCTCTCGTTTTTCATCTTCCTCCATTGCGGTGAGCCTCATTCTTCTTCTATTGCTATGTTTCTTCCTTCTTTTTACCTAGGCTTTGTTTGTTTTAGTTTCTGCCTCTTTTTACCCTGCTTTTCTTATTCTAATCGATTTAGGTTTTCTCCTTCTAAGCCACTGTTAGCACATGAATCACTCTTTGATGCTGTTTTTCTCCTTCTGTGAAAACATTGATCTGACCATTTATTGATTCGATTGGGGAGAGTGTCGTTGAATGCTATAACCTTCTTCTATGTTTATTGGTGTGAGTTCGACCACGCCGTCCTTCCATTCAACTTCCACGCCGTCCTCCCTGTTGGTTATTGGTACTCACTCCCTGTGGGTTAGTTTTTTTCTTGCTCTTCTTCTTTTTCTTCCATTTTTTAAGCATTACGATGTTTTGCTGTACATGGAGTATACATATTTTTTTTCTTTATTTGAAACAATTGGATTTACATTCTTTATTCCTCCCCCAAAAAAGCATTAAGTTGATATTGTACTAAAACAATGATGCCAGAAATGCTGTACTTAAATTTTTAGATATACAATATCATTGATTTACTTTATTTTTCCCTGTTTGACTGTTTGTGTTTGTGTTGGATGATTCTATTGCTAATAAGCTTCCTTGGATGTGCTTGCTATAGGGAAGCAAGTGGCCTTTTTACCCTCAAGTGCAAACTGTCATCTTAATTTGCAAGAGAGACTTGTTGAAGGTCAGGGAAATAATTTTCTTGAGAGCCATTGTTTATACAATACCAGATGATTATCATAATTTATGTTTGTGGCATAATAATTTGAATTTATGATTTTTTTCATCACAAACAAGCATCTATTAAATGAATTAGTATTGGCTTGAGTACTGAGAGTCAATTGTTTGTTATCTCTACTATGGCCTTTAGTCATAGTTCGTAACTGAATATTATTTCTAACATTCTTTTTTTTTCCAACAAGGAATTACAAGTATTGCAGCCCCATCCAACCCCATCAGTTGTGAAGCATTTCAAGCCAGTTTGACTGCTATGTGCTGTTCATGAACATCTCTGGCATATGAACCAGTTTATAATAGTGACCAGCAAGCAAGGTAGACATAATTTTATAATCTCTTTTTATTTTCTATGCAGCTATATGTTGTTATTGTTTGTTGCTGGTTTATGTTGCAGTTTGTTAGATTAAATCTTGGATGCACTATTAAAATTCTTCATGCTGAGTTTATCTAGTTATCTGTAACATGAAGAAGCTGTATATAGATTGACAGAGGTTTTAAGAGAGGAAATAAGAACTGTACGCCTTGTCGCAAACCCTGGTTGTTATCCAACTTCCATTCAGCTTCCTCTTGTCCCACTTATAAAGGTTAGCAATCACTATGCTTTATAAAATACAAATTTAGAATAACTCAATTTTGTTGGCTGGCTGATTATGATGCATTAGTATTATACAACAGTTTCAAAACTGTATTCAGCTGCCACCAGAATGATACGTATGTGTTAAAAAACAACAGTTTCACGTGACTTTATGTTATAGTTTGTTTGGGCATTTTGTTGCCTACTAATATATTGACATAATTGGCTACTTTAATTTGCATATTGAAACTGAAATTGAAATTCTTCCTTACAATATTGATCTTTCTGTCTCTGAAGGCCACACAGCCGGAGAAGTTACTCTTCAATTCTATGTGTTGATCAGGGTGTACACTATAAGCATTGGACTTCTGTCTTATACATTCTTGACGCGGTCACAGCTTGACAGAATTATAGTACCCATGGTGAGTAGTATTTTCCATTTTTACTACTTTCAGTTCTATTTAAGTGCATTGATTATATGCTGAGCTTTATTTCCAGCATTTTTCCTGTCATGTCAACCATAATGATGTTGTGAAGCATTGCTTGTACTCTCTCCTTCTGATGGTCACCTTATTATATAATATGATGAAGGTTCTACTCTAATATTTTATTGATGCAACTAGGTGATAATGTTTATTTCAGGTAAATTATAATTTTAATACATCTACTGGACTCTGGGAAATACTGAATGGCGAAGAACATTTTACATCTAACTTGTCCTTGATGCTGCAGTGGTCTCCATTTCGATCAGAAGCAGAACTTATAGAACAAGTTAGCTTCTGAACTTTTCCTATCATTGATATAGTAATTAGATGCTTCTTTCCAAATTTAAACATATTGAATGATTATTATACTTCGAATTTTTCAATTTCATTGGTATCTAAGTTGGTTTATAATGTTTTTTACCATCTAAGTAAGCTACACATATTGCTCCATAGAGTCTATTTGATTCTCTTTTAACATTTCTTCACTCTTTGGCAGTCCACTGATATTTGATATCATGGTACTAAAATTATTATCTTCAATTTATGGTTCAATGATGATGGGAATTTGGAACTAGACTTTGATACAGATCCGGAGGTTGTACTTTTCTATATTGTTATTGGTTTTACTTTTCTTATTTTCTATCAATTATAAAATCACGTTCTCATTATGGTTAGTTGTCTATATTGTACTTGCGAATGCCAGAATGTTTTAGAATTATATTGCATGGGCAAGTTGTGAAGCTACATAACATTGCATATGATCTTAAATATACTCAGTATATCGTGTATAAACCACAAAGTGCTGGTTTAGAAAAGGTTTTTGTCTAACTATTGATTTATTTTACTTTAAATATACTCCGTATATCGTGTATACACCACCAAGGATTTCGTGCTAGCTATAATTTGATCTGGTTTTTCCTTCTTTTTTTGAATTAACTGTGCAGGTAAATGTTTACACAACAATTGGATTTCTTAAGGAAGCTCCTAAAGTCAACATACACGGCTTCAATATAGACCATGGGGAGCGCTTTTTATTACAAGCGCTCCTTATTGTCTTAGCGCGCCTAGGAATAAAGAGCGCTTATAATAAAAAGCGCTCCCTTTGCTTAAGACCATGATGAGCGCTTTTTACTGTAAGCGCTCCTTATTGTCTTAGCGCGCCTAAGAATAAGGAGCGCTTGTAATAAAAAGCGCTCCTCTTGCCTGTTTTTTGGGAGCGCTTTCCGAGCGCTACCGTTGGGTGATTTGCAACAGGAGCGCTAGCTTTAGGAGCGCCCGAAAGCGCTCCCTTTGGCCTAAAAAAAGCGCTCCCAATGCTTAAATCTGTTGTAGCGATTACTCACTTAGACCTCAATTTCTAACTAAAAAATCAACAATAATTCATGGGTTTCACATAACTAAGCAAATAATTATTGCTTTCATAATTCTAACATGTTCAATGATTTGATTTATTACTTAATCAAGTAAGCAATCGCTAGTCAATTTCGTTAATCGAAGTTAACCGAACTAGGTATGTTACAGAAAACACCGAGAGAGGAAATGTGAGGGGGTGCGAAAGAACTCACTGAGATTTATAATCTCACTGTATATGGTGTGGTGTTTTCAGATGTGCAGGGATAGCAAAGCAGATTGAGGAGAAGCGGAGTATGTTGTAGCTACTCAGGTTGAAGGAAGATCCTTTAGTGATCTTTAGGTTGTACTTTGCTTATTCCTTCCTTATGTATTATTATGTTTAAATCCTTGAATTGTAATCAAGGTCATGTAGCGTGTTATAACCGTGTCTTGTAAATGGACTATAGTTATGTATATTTTTTCGAATATGTACTTTTGAGTACTTATTTCGAAATTGTAATTGAGAAATTCCCATCTAAAAGTTATGTAAGTGGTTTTAATCCGCTTTAGTTTTATTTGGTCCATTATTATGAGCAGGTTATTCTTTGATGTTTATGATTATGTTAATACCTTTTTGATCACTGTGTGGTGAAATCTAAGGTGTTACAAAAAACACAACAACTTCTGAAAATCAAAACAAACAGCAAAGGGGTGGAGGTGGTAGTGCTAAAAAAGTTGTCTTGTTGGAGCAAAAATAGGAAAGCAACAAAGGAGCATGAAGAAGGGTCTTTTGGCCTAATACTAAAAAAAAATCCACTACTTGCACTAGAGGCATGCTCCACGCATGGCCTCTGATTTTTTGGATCACAACGCATGGCCTCTGATTTGTTTTCTTGTATACACTTTTTCAATTTTTTAATTTATATCTTTTTTGAAAGAAAAAAATATTTAAGAATTTGTTTTTTTTAATTTATTTTTGTGATTTTGATTTTGTAACTTCTGTACTGTTTTTTTTGGATAAGCAAGGGATATATTGATAGAGAGCAATAGGGGTGCTCAAAAACCACTCTTACATATTGTTAATACAAAGAGAGGCATTATGCCACCAAGACGCAACTGAATAATTTGAATGGCTACCCCATCCATAAATAAACCATTACCAAGAAATACATTTAATATGTAAAACAATGGAATCTATACTAGGTTCCTCCCCCTTGAATATCAAGTTATTTCTGGCAAGCCATAGACTCCAGCAAGTTGCAAGCCAAATAAGATACTTTGATTATGAACCTTTTTCCCCGACAAAGCTGTCCCGAAAGAACAAAAATGATCCACTATATTGGAGCTTGGTAACTGATGCAACCCGAGCCAACCTCCCACCGTAGCCCACACACCTTTCGCCACAAAACAAGAACAAAACAAATGTTCCAAATCTTCAATATGTTGTAAACATAATTGACAAATAGCAGCATCAGCAGAGCTAATTACATGACGATGTAGAAGAGAATCACACGTGGGCAGCGCCTTTGCGAAATTCCTCCAACCGAAAATGTTGATCTTAGATGGGATAGCAGTTTGCCAAATATCAGCACATAATTCAACATTAACAGTGGCTGTTCCTCCAACCGAATGCAAAATTTCCAGCAGAATTGTCGCCTCCTCCAGCTCTAAATGCGAAATATGATGCAAATTTGGATAACTCCAATGCCACTGATTTTCGGCCCAAAATCCAGCAGCTGCAACCGTCATGGATTTATCGATACAACCTACGAACAAGATGTTTTTCAAGATTAGTGGTGATCTTGTCTCTCACCACATGTTCACCATAGTACATTTTTACTCTTTCCCCATTGACCTTGAAGGTAGAGTTGATTGCTTCATCAAACAGGTATACAGCACCATGAGGGTAGACTTTTAATAATTTAAATGGCCCTGACCACCTTTATTTCAGTTTGCCAGGAAACAATTTCCTTCTATCAGCTCCCTTATATGTATATTTATATCATGGCATGCCTTGGTTCTTGCTTTGTAAATTTCAGCGTTTTCATATGCAAAATGCCTAATTTCATCTAGTTCATTAATTTGCAAAAACCTAGTTGCTCCTGCCTTGTTGAGGTTAAAATTGAGCTTTTTGAGTGCCCAGTAAGATTTGTGTTCTAAGTCTACAGGCAAGTGACAGGTCTTACCATATACCAACCTGTATGGAGACATTCCCAATGGTGACTTGTATGCATTTCTGTAGGCCCACAGTGCATCATCTAATTGCAATGACCAATCCTTCCTTGAAGGCCCTACCATCTTCTCAAGGATTCTTTTAATTTCTCTATTTGATAATTATGCCTGACCACTGGTTTGAGGGTGGTAGGCAGTGGCAATTCTAAGCTTTACGACATATTTGGAAAGAAGAATCTCAATCACCTTGTTGCAAAAGTGAGAACCTTCATCACTGATAATTGCCTAGGAGTTCCAAACCTTTGTGAAGATGTTTTTCTAAAGGAATTTGCTCACAGATCTAGCATCATTGTTGGGTAATACTACAGCTTCAACCCATTTTAGTACATAGCCTTCAGCCACTAGGATGTATAGATTACCAAAGGAAGGAGGAAATGGTCCCTTGAAATCCATTCTCCAAACATCAAAGAGTTCAATTTCCAAAATGTTTGTTAATTGAATATCATGTTTATTGGAAATATTACCAACCCTCTGACATCTATCACAATTTTTCACCATAGTGTAAGGATTGTTGCACCCGAAAAATCCGGAGGATCTTTCGCCGCCATCAATGTTTAAATATTTGGGAAAACATTGAAAAATCCCTTTAAAAAGAAAATGGTCTTGAAAACCAGATTTCGAGTTCGGGAGTCGATTATGCGTGGGGAAGGTATTAGCACCCCCACAACATCCTTTCGAAAAAGGTTACCTCTGATTAGTTTTGTAAACTATATTAACTTCAAAAATATTTATTTCCCTTTTATTATGAAATGAATTGAAAAAGACATAATAAAAATTATTTATTTTGAATTTTTATTGAGAGTTAACAAAGAAACGTTTTTGGAAAAGACTAAAAACAATTTTTTATTATTGCCCTTGACAGATGTGGGCCCCCATCTGCTCCTACATATCTCCGGGTAGAGAATCAAAGTCTACGTAGTTCTTGGGTAGAAAAAGGTTTTGTTGCTTTGTGTTTTTTAATTTAGGGTTTTTAGAACTTTTGAGCGGTACAGCTCATTCGTCCTAGAACACTGACTAATCCGATCGTACGACCGACTTAGTCCCATATTATGAAAATTTGTTTTTTGTTTGAAAGAAATGCCTCGTGTGTTTGTATTTTTTAGTTTAGAAATTACTTATTTTAAATAGCGATTTTAGGACCTGATCCGTAAGGTTCATTCATCCTAAAACAATGACTAACCCGGTCGTACGGCTGATTTAATCCCCTGTTTATTTTTGAACTAGAGCTTATTTATTTAGAAAAATGTAATTTTGTGAAAGAAATTGTTTTTTTAGAGAAAAATTAAAAAAGAAACGAAAAGGGGGTGCAGTAGTAAAATGGGGGTGTAATTAACTGCAGGAGGTTGTATTATTAACAAGGGGTGCGAATAATAGTTGACAGCAGCCAAACTTGGAAAATCTGGGCTGGTTTAGGGGGTGTTGTGTAGCTGATTTTGAAGGGTCTAATTGGTTGCAGGCTGCCGTATTATTAAAAGGGAGGTGTGAAGAGCAGCAGCCCAGTCCAGTTTCGCTGGGTTATGCGAATTGGGCTTACGAACTTACTAAAAAACAGGGTGTAGAAAATAATCTCAACTTAAAGAAAATAAAATAAAATAAAAATAAAAACAGATTAAGACTATATAAGGCAACAAGTTAAAATAGGAAACCCTAATTTTCACCTGCTTCCATCCTCAGCACCGTCTCACACTTCCCAGGAGAGAGACAAAAAAAATTTCCGGCCAGGAGAGGGAGAGAGGGATTCCGTCCAGAAGAGGGGGAGAGAGGGATCGTGAAAGATAGGAAAAATAAAGAGAGTGAGAGAGAGAGAGGGTTACGGAGAGGGAGGTTCGCCGGAGATGGAAGGTTCAGCACCGGAAGGGACGACGTCGTATTCACCGGAGGTTACGACGGAGAGGCGTTGGTGCGCCGGGCTTTCGATTGTGGTTTGGGCGTGAAGAGACTGGAAGAGGGAGGTACGTAGCAGAGGACAAACACGCCGGAGGTGGAACCATGGTGACGGCACCGGCGGTGGCTACGATGAGGGGAAACAGTGGTGTTCAACGGAGGTTTTTCGGTGATGCAATTGTGGTACTCGGCAGCGCCAAGGGGCGTGACGGCAGCGAGTTCACGGTGGTGATGAGGTGTAGTCTCTCCTGAATTTTTGATTCTAAACCCTCTCTATTTTCATTTGCCTCAATCTCTCAATGATGCCCCTCCTTTACTGGTTGAGATACACTGTATTTATAGGCAAATATGTGTGGTGTAGGTGTGGGTGCTGCCGCAGGGGAGTAAAACTCAATAGAGGACAAAAGCATAACAGCCACTGAGGAAAAAAAAAGATAGAACAGCAAGGTAGTGGAGGCATTAGCTGAGATGTTGTTGCCTAATATGGGAAAAGCAAAAGGATAAGGAGAAAGCATATTGACTCCATTCTTAAAATATTTCAGGTTGGGCAAAACCAAGGGCAACAGCGCCTGTCCCTCTTTTATTTGAATTCATTTTTGTCTATATGTGTATCAAACATGTAAAATAATTAGTTTTGTAATAAGAAGGCAGCATTGACCATTCAATTTGAATTGTTCATCTGATTTTATTTTTCATCTTTTGGTTAAGAGAGAGAGGAAACTACCAATATTAATAATAAACAGTAAATAATGAACAGTAAAATAAACACACGTATATGACGAGAAGCGGACATGCATGCGCAACGAGAACAAAACCTATACACGATTAGGAATGACATGCGTGAACGACAAACATCATAACAAACAATATTTTGGATTTTTTTCTAATAAATTTTAAATTTGTCGGACAAAATTAGGTTACAACAGCCGCCCCTCTTTATTTATATTTTGCTAGAAAATTTGAATGGTTTCCAAAATTTTCAAAGTAAAATAGAAATAAAGATAAAAGAACACTAATTTTGTCTTAAAACACGGTAAATAGGGGGATCATTGGGGATTTGAAGGAGCCACGGGCTCTGAAGGACCACTGGGGTCTGAAGGATCACTGGGGATCTGAAGGTCTAATTCAAAATCAATGCTTGGCGCATTGACTTGAGTTCAACCGAAGGACCGATGGGGTCTGAAGGGCTGCCTAGTCCTGATGGACCAATGGGTCTGATGGAGCGCAACTAGCTATGGTACTAGTAATACCGTCTGAGGGTGGCCTTTATTCGAGCGGCCGTGAGGGTCAAGATCAGATCCGGAATTGAAATGTTGACCACGAAGGACATCCACTATGTCTTAGGGCTGACACAACTAGTCTGAAGGACCTGGGGTCGGAAGATCGGTCGGTTGCTCGATAATGTAACACCCCTTTTCTACCCGGTAATTTGTTTAATAAAAATATCAGAGTTTTCAAAATTTATTTACACCACAAGGGATGTCACACTTACTTCGCTAAAACGTCACACTTCAAATAACTCGCTTTTCAAAAACAGTCTTATAATAACTTCAAAGCGTCATTATCAGTTAAAATACAACTTCACATCGAAAATTCAACAGTTTAATCATAAAAGGCATTACAACTATGCCAGGCTTGCAATACTAAAATCCAATAACCACAATAGTCATAAATGACTTAAACAACATTCATTCCCCTCCCTAGTGTTACATATCAGAGCAGACGACCCGACTCAGCTAGTGAAGGTTCCTAAGCCTTCACTCAAGGATCACCTGCACGTTACCGCATAGGGGTAACATTCAAACAGAAGGGGTGAGTTCATCTAACAATATAATAAAGCGTATGATAAGCACTATGCTAGAGCCAAGATACTATATCAACCACATCACGAACATCAAGTCAATCATCAAGGATAAGCAGTCGATTACATCATCAAGGGTAAAACAGTCAATTACATCATCAAGGGTAAAACAGTCAATTACATCATCAAGGGTAAAACAGTCAATTACATCATCAAGTTACTCGGCACAACGAGTCGTCACAATGTCATGCAGGAGTATGAAATGCAACCCACTCGCGGGCATATGCATGAGGTACCTTTTCACAAACGTCGCTTAGCCCTTAAGGCCTCATCGTCACTTAGCCACTCAGGCCCCAAAACGTCCTTGGGTTTATGCATATGGGGATGAGACACTATGACATGCACCACTCACAACACACAAACACACAATTACTCAAATCATAGTCAACTATGTGACCCGTCACTTACCGGTTTTTGCTCGCAAGAGCACAGCACCTGTCAAATTCACAATCAGCACACAACGTCACTGGCCATTTAGACCTTAACATCACTTAGCCCTTCGGGCCTCAAACGTCACTGGGTTTTCATCGTCACTTACACATAAATATCAATCAACTCAAATCATAGCCACTGAGGGCAAAAACGTCATTTGACTAGCCACCAAGGGCATCCTCGTCATTTACACATCATTACCATCAACTTTGGCCACTAGGGGCAAAACAGTCATTTTAGACCACAACAGCACATAGGGACCAAAACAGCACGCTAAACAGAGGAAAAATGTTGCACAGGGCTCCGGAGCCCTGTGCCCAGGCAACACACCTAGACACACCTAGACGCACCTAGACGCACCTAGACGCACCTAGACGCACCTAGACGCACCTAGACATCACCGGGACAACTCACAAACGACACGGGATAAAATGAAATCGCTCTAGCCAAAACGTTCACAATAAAAAGTTGCTCGGTCAATACAAAATTTGGCTAGGGAAAAAGTGCTCAGAAAATCGAGTTTTCCACAAAAGACCATTTTTTAACAGTCTTGACAGCAACACTGCACAGTGGCAGCAACACTGTCACTGTGCAACACACACATAAACCAAAACTTGCGCACATCTCCCAAATGGTGAGTGCTACAGAAAATCCGCTCGAGCCAAAACGTTCACAATAAAAAGTTGCTCGGTCAATACAAAATTTGGCTAGGGAAAAAGTGGTTAGAAAATCGAGTTTTTGACGAAAAACACATTTGTCACTGTTCTGCCAGCAACACTGCAGCAGAACAGCAACACAGCAAGCAACACACAGCAACTGTGCAGATTTTTCCTGCAGCAGTGCGCCTACTTCGGCGAATTAATTAAAATAGTAAACGATAACGGATTTCAACAAAAGACCACTCATTGGAAAGCTCTTTGAGTGTAGTTTCAGCCCGTGATTTTCATTTTTCAAAATAAGTATCCAACTGGTACAGTTTTTCAAATTACTACAGAGAGGTACCAATTCGGACAGAATTTTGTGACCCGACTTTGGAGACTTATAACTTGAGCTACACAACTCCGATTTAAACGAAACCAGTGCCAAAACGACCGGCGTTAAGTCTACTTTCTAACGCAATCAGCCACCAATTTTTTGAGTCGACCAAACAGTGCCAGTTTACGAAAACACGAAACAGTGTTCGGAAAATACACAACACGACACATCAATTTTTGACCCCGAAACTTGTCACGCTCCCAATTCGGGTTTAAGGCCACGTCATGCCACGCGAATACCAACATAAACTCCAAAATATAAGGCGTCCCGATTCGGGTTTAAGGCCACGTCATGCCACGCCAATGACCGCAACAATTATGACATTGAGACGTAGACACCTTATGTTCAAATCACCAATTCAACACCAATTCATGAATAATCATTGTCACCAATCACCAATTAAATTCATGTCTCAATCACACATATCAACAAACATCAATTATTCATCATAATTCACATACTTTCTCATTGAGTCAACATATCAAACATTCTAGAGGCAAACATAGTCACATAATCAATTTTTTTGACACCAAGACACCATAAATCACCCAATTCAAAATATTATCACAACAATCATGAAATTAATTACACAATCAATTTAACAATTAACTTAGAACCTTACCCAAACATAAAAACCCATCATAATTCCCAATTATAGAGAAGATGAGACCCACCCTTACCTTAGATTATGACGAACACGATAACTCCATACGTAAGCTCCAAAGAACCCGCAACACGACCCTTCTCCTTTTTCTCCTTGAGATTGGCGCACTTCACCTCTCCTCCTCTCCTCATGGGCGCCGCGCCCTCCTTCCCTTCCCACTCTCTCTATTCGCATTTTTCCTTTCTTTTTCTCAAAATGAACCAAAACCTTAAAATCTCAGCTTTTATATGCGCTTAGGTTGTCGGGCTTGGATTGCGGGCTTCCCCGCAGCTTAAGCCCAATTTAATTACAACACCTTATCCGATTACAATACTGCTCCTTATTTTATTTAAAACACCTTATACTCATTTTAATAAGTAATAAATAATAATTATATTATTATTTCTACCACCCAATTTCTTTTAACTAATTAAATAATTTAATCTATTATTTTTGGGGTGTTACAACTCTCCCCCACTTAAAGGAATTTCGTCCTCGAAATCCACCTGTCAACGCCAACACGCTCCCACTAAGGCCACCTAGACAACTAGTGCTATCATTCATGCTGATTACTATTGCTCTGATTACCGGCGGTAAGTGCTTGGGCGGCCGTCCCTCCTACTCGTTCAGCCAGGTAACTTCAAGCAGTAATAATTCGACCCACTCTCTACTCCGCTGCGCTACTCTGATAAACTAGCTCGCATTTCACCTCACTCATCTACCCTTAAGGATAACAAAATACATCAATCATCACAGCATCAAGACGAAATTCACAGGGTGCATAACAGTCGTACAACAAGTCTCATAATTTTAGTAACACGACAACAACATCCACAAACAACTCTGCCACTCAGGCGACATCAACAATTACAACTGCCACTCAGGCGACATCAACAACTACAATTGCCACTCAGGCGAAATCAGCAACCACAATCGCCACTCAGGCGACACCAACAACTAAAAACCAACGACAGAGTAACATCATCAACAACAACAATATTAACAACTCAGTCACACAATCGGGCACTAAGGCACCGGCAACAGTTAACAATCGAATTAGGCACAACTCATAAAAATAGGGGCAGCGCATAGGTTAGGAATAGTAACAGTACTTTTCGGTACGGTGAAAGTAATTTTTAAAGACAACAACGATGATTTTTCAGGAAACAACAACAATCATCTCTGGAGGACAGCAGCAGTAGCTTTCAGAAAACAGCAATAATAGTTTTTCGAGAAACAACAACAACAATAACATCAACAACATCACGAGGAAGTTTACTAAATGCGTAACTATAGAAAGAACAAGGCACACGGCACGGAAACAATGGCATAATGTCACATGGCAACAACAACAATAGTTTTTCAGGAAGTGACAACAATAATTTTCACAAAAACAGTAACAATAGCTTTTCAGAACAAAAAAAAAAAAAAAAAAAAAAAACTGCAACAATAATTTTCAATGCTACTATCAGTATCCAACCATAACATTGTCTATGAGTCGTTCAAAAGCAATTTTCAAAATCTCTTCATCCTTTAGACTCCAAACCCCAAATAGGACAACTCATAAAACTAGAGACAGTCAACAACCCAAAACAGGCACAACTCGTAAAATAGCAGCAATACCTTGAAGTAGTCCACAAAATAATTTTACAACGCATTCAGTTTTCAAACATCAAACGTATTCACAGGATTTTTTTTTTGTAAAAGCTCAGCGTCGACCTCTTAAAATAGTTCGGACATATCAACATAAGAAGGTACATGCGACTTAACAATCCACAGCAACAGCAATTAATTCGACATTTTATGTAAAACACACAGAGCTCAATATCAACTAAAACACATGTGAACATTTAAACAACATGACAATTCATTTAGAAGCACGCAGCAATAAGGTCAACAACAAGGATCACAACAGCAAAACACAGTTCTCACACTGAATACACAATAGGGGACACAGCACTAGTAAGGAAATCTCCCCCACTAGTTCACTTACCAATAGAAACTTTCCGGTGTACCTGCAACACAAACAACGGTCAGCACTGAAAAGACAACAGTTGGTCACTATCTGACACAACGACTCGACGACTCGGCCGGACAGACCAACCATTGCTCTGATACCACTAATGTAACACCCCTTTTCTACCCGGTAATTTGTTTAATAAAAATATCAGAGTTTTCAAAATTTATTTACACCACAAGGGATGTCACACTTACTTCGCTAAAACGTCACACTTCAAATAACTCGCTTTTCAAAAACAGTCTTATAATAACTTCAAAGCGTCATTATCAGTTAAAATACAACTTCACATCGAAAATTCAACAGTTTAATCATAAAAGGCATTACAACTATGCCAGGCTTGCAATACTAAAATCCAATAACCACAATAGTCATAAATGACTTAAACAACATTCATTCCCCTCCCTAGTGTTACATATCAGAGCAGACGACCCGACTCAGCTAGTGAAGGTTCCTAAGCCTTCACTCAAGGATCACCTGCACGTTACCGCATAGGGGTAACATTCAAACAGAAGGGGTGAGTTCATCTAACAATATAATAAAGCGTATGATAAGCACTATGCTAGAGCCAAGATACTATATCAACCACATCACGAACATCAAGTCAATCATCAAGGATAAGTAGTCGATTACATCATCAAGGGTAAAACAGTCAATTACATCATCAAGGGTAAAACAGTCAATTACATCATCAAGGGTAAAACAGTCAATTACATCATCAAGTTACTCGGCACAACGAGTCGTCACAATGTCATGCAGGAGTATGAAATGCAACCCACTCGCGGGCATATGCATGAGGTACCTTTTCACAAACGTCGCTTAGCCCTTAAGGCCTCATCGTCACTTAGCCACTCAGGCCCCAAAACGTCCTTGGGTTTATGCATATGGGGATGAGACACTATGACATGCACCACTCACAACACACAAACACACAATTACTCAAATCATAGTCAACTATGTGACCCGTCACTTACCGGTTTTTGCTCGCAAGAGCACAGCACCTGTCAAATTCACAATCAGCACACAACGTCACTGGCCATTTAGACCTTAACATCACTTAGCCCTTCGGGCCTCAAACGTCACTGGGTTTTCATCGTCACTTACACATAAATATCAATCAACTCAAATCATAGCCACTGAGGGCAAAAACGTCATTTGACTAGCCACCAAGGGCATCCTCGTCATTTACACATCATTACCATCAACTTTGGCCACTAGGGGCAAAACAGTCATTTTAGACCACAACAGCACATAGGGACCAAAACAGCACGCTAAACAGAGGAAAAATGTTGCACAGGGCTCCGGAGCCCTGTGCCCAGGCAACACACCTAGACACACCTAGACGCACCTAGACGCACCTAGACGCACCTAGACGCACCTAGACGCACCTAGACATCACCGGGACAACTCACAAACGACACGGGATAAAATGAAATCGCTCTAGCCAAAACGTTCACAATAAAAAGTTGCTCGGTCAATACAAAATTTGGCTAGGGAAAAAGTGCTCAGAAAATCGAGTTTTCCACAAAAGACCATTTTTTAACAGTCTTGACAGCAACACTGCACAGTGGCAGCAACACTGTCACTGTGCAACACACACATAAACCAAAACTTGCGCACATCTCCCAAATGGTGAGTGCTACAGAAAATCCGCTCGAGCCAAAACGTTCACAATAAAAAGTTGCTCGGTCAATACAAAATTTGGCTAGGGAAAAAGTGGTTAGAAAATCGAGTTTTTGACGAAAAACACATTTGTCACTGTTCTGCCAGCAACACTGCAGCAGAACAGCAACACAGCAAGCAACACACAGCAACTGTGCAGATTTTTCCTGCAGCAGTGCGCCTACTTCGGCGAATTAATTAAAATAGTAAACGATAACGGATTTCAACAAAAGACCACTCATTGGAAAGCTCTTTGAGTGTAGTTTCAGCCCGTGATTTTCATTTTTCAAAATAAGTATCCAACTGGTACAGTTTTTCAAATTACTACAGAGAGGTACCAATTCGGACAGAATTTTGTGACCCGACTTTGGAGACTTATAACTTGAGCTACACAACTCCGATTTAAACGAAACCAGTGCCAAAACGACCGGCGTTAAGTCTACTTTCTAACGCAATCAGCCACCAATTTTTTGAGTCGACCAAACAGTGCCAGTTTACGAAAACACGAAACAGTGTTCGGAAAATACACAACACGACACATCAATTTTTGACCCCGAAACTTGTCACGCTCCCAATTCGGGTTTAAGGCCACGTCATGCCACGCGAATACCAACATAAACTCCAAAATATAAGGCGTCCCGATTCGGGTTTAAGGCCACGTCATGCCACGCCAATGACCGCAACAATTATGACATTGAGACGTAGACACCTTATGTTCAAATCACCAATTCAACACCAATTCATGAATAATCATTGTCACCAATCACCAATTAAATTCATGTCTCAATCACACATATCAACAAACATCAATTATTCATCATAATTCACATACTTTCTCATTGAGTCAACATATCAAACATTCTAGAGGCAAACATAGTCACATAATCAATTTTTTTGACACCAAGACACCATAAATCACCCAATTCAAAATATTATCACAACAATCATGAAATTAATTACACAATCAATTTAACAATTAACTTAGAACCTTACCCAAACATAAAAACCCATCATAATTCCCAATTATAGAGAAGATGAGACCCACCCTTACCTTAGATTATGACGAACACGATAACTCCATACGTAAGCTCCAAAGAACCCGCAACACGACCCTTCTCCTTTTTCTCCTTGAGATTGGCGCACTTCACCTCTCCTCCTCTCCTCATGGGCGCCGCGCCCTCCTTCCCTTCCCACTCTCTCTATTCGCATTTTTCCTTTCTTTTTCTCAAAATGAACCAAAACCTTAAAATCTCAGCTTTTATATGCGCTTAGGTTGTCGGGCTTGGATTGCGGGCTTCCCCGCAGCTTAAGCCCAATTTAATTACAACACCTTATCCGATTACAATACTGCTCCTTATTTTATTTAAAACACCTTATACTCATTTTAATAAGTAATAAATAATAATTATATTATTATTTCTACCACCCAATTTCTTTTAACTAATTAAATAATTTAATCTATTATTTTTGGGGTGTTACAGATAACGCGACGTGTGATCTGAGCTGATGGACCATTGTTGGTCTGAAGGAGCGCTAGGGCTCTGAAGGACCACTGGGGGTCTGAAGGATCAGCTTGGTGATCTGAAATGTGTATGAGATCAACGCCTGAAGCGCTGATTTCGAGGGAACAATATTTGGGGATCGACACTTAGTTGTTTTCCCTGAACATACCTAATAAATGCATTTCCCTGATAAGGGAAAAACCATCTATATTTGGCATGTCTAACAATGCAATGAATGGTGTATGCATGCCTGCAATGTAAGCATGTGCAACGATAGGTGTTTGCTGGGGTGGTGAATGAAATGTGGCAGATAATGGTTGTTTGAAGTTGATGGAATATGAAAGTTGACAAACAGTGTATGTAGAAGCAGATAAGATATGAATGTGATTGTAATGATTATACACAAATGCTATGGTGAATAAAAGGAAACACATGAATCCATGGTAAATGATATGATTAGTGATTTAGAAAACTTTTTTTGGCAATGATGAGATCGGCACTTGGCATGTCTATCGAAACAAAAAGTGTTATATGTGTGCATGCATGTAATGTGATGAATGTACAAAGTGAAAGTAAATGAACTACAAAAAGCCCGTGAATTGTGGATGCTGGAGCTGGTCAGAAACAAAAATTGATAAGCTGTGTATGCGAATGCAGATAACATGCAAATGCAAATGTACTGCTTAGATGCAGGTGCTATGGTAAATGCATGTTTGCATGATGGAATGATTTATTGATGATGCAGAAAGATTTTTTTTGTAATGATGAGAAATGAGACTTTTGATGCGAGAAGCAGAGAAGTGAATATTTTGCGAGAATCATTCCATGGAAAAAATGATTTGAACTCAAACATGGCAATCTCAAGGTTGTTATTCTCGGACACTGATGTGGAAAAGCACTTGACTGTATTTACAGACTCGTTTATTTTGCTCAAGCTCTATTAACTTGTGTTCTCTCTCTTGAAGCATTGTTTAGCAAATATGTATAATAGTGCAAATAATAATGAAAGAGTCAGTTAATTTGGTTTTAGAGATCTGGGATACGGATAGGTGAAGGGATAAATGACAGGTTTTTGCCAAAGTCATGAAAGGCAGGTTCTCCCCAACTCAAGAAATGTAGGACTTCCCCAATTTAGAGTTGATGACGGTGAGTGCATAACTTGCTGCTGTCTAGTGGTGACAACGGCTAGGGGTGTTGTAGATGATGAATTGGGAATGCCTAGGGTTTGAAGCGAGAGTTGGAAAGCAAGAGATTTTGTCTCAACCCATGGCGTTTGGTGTTGGCCCAACTATGACAAGGACAAGGTTGCCCTGACTAGAGTTTGCGAAAGGCTGTATTTAGGATGGTGGGTTGAGAAATTGCTCTGGTGTGGTTTTATGGGTGTGAATATGGGAATGAAATGAGTGTATGGCGAATTTCCCTTTAGGTGGAGTGAAGGGTGACGGGATTGCCCCACTTTGGAAAGGTAATTCAAATGGTTGCTTTTAATGAGACTGTGAGAGGTGACGGAGTTAAGGTTATGGGTTTTTGGAGTTGGTCGTATGGCTATATGGATTGGGTGTGGTATATGGATGGGATGGACAATGGCTAAACCTCCAAGTTCAAGTGGTATGGATGATAAAAGGAATGCCCTACTTTGGGACGATATTTCTAGTTAGAGTGAGGTTGGGAAATGTGGCATTGTTAGGGTGATGGGTTTGGGAGATGGCCTAATATGGCTATATAGACTGGATGTGGTATACAAATGGGATGGACGCTGGAAAATTTCCCCAAGTTCAAGAAGAAAGAAAGGTGAAGGGACTACCCCACTTTGAGATCTAGGTGATGGTCCTAGTATAAACTTTTGGTTCTTTTATGATGACTCCCACGGACTATGGTAGTCCTGAGTTTTTGATTTGATGAAAACTTCACCTGGTGATCCCTAAACCTTGTCTTGATATCAGTGCAACTTGAATGAATCTTGGAGTGCAAGCCTTTTGAGTTTTTTTTCCTTTTTTCTTTTTTTTTTAGCTTTTTTTTAGATATTTTTCGAGCAAATATATTGTAGATAGATAAACTTACTTGTCCTAAAACTAAAACTTTGAGAAAACGAAAGCAATCAGTCATTGATTAGAATGGACTTGTTAGGGTTGTAAGGTGGCCAATGGTTAGGGGTAATGTGGCCAATGGTTATAGGCTCAAAGTGGTGTTTGATGATTTATTGAGACAGGGACCTTTTATGAAAGAAAGGATAGCTAGGCCAAAGAAGTGCTTGAGGGTTTTCTTTAGACAAGGATCTCTTATACGCTTTATGGTATGATGTATCAGCTCACAATTTCTACTCAGGATTTTTCAACCCTCTTTTTTGTCTCGTGAATTTCACTTCTTTTTTTCTTTTTCTTTCTTTTGAGCAGAGCAAGCTGATAAAAGTGATACACCATTTTTAGATGAGGAATTGGTCCTTGTCTAGGGTGATTGAAAGAAATATTTGATTCTTCGGCTTAGAGTGAGTAGCAAAGGGTATTTCTTTTTTTGGATGTTTTTTTAGGGATATAGAGAGCTGGCCACACTTCATTTCAAATCACAATTGCTTGTTTTCTCAAAAATTAACTCAGGGACAAAGATTTATTTATTTTTATATATTTTCTCTTTTTCTTTATTTCTTTTTATATGCCCTAATTTTTGCTTAGGCTGCTCTCGCGAGTTTTCAACCTAACAAGCTTTTTTGAATTTTTTTGTTTTGTTTTTGTAAAGGACTTGCACCAAGGGAATACAGTGTTGACAAGATGTCTAGTGATCACGAATTTGCCCAGTTTCGAGGACTGAAAGTGTTGGTTTATGAAATTTCATCATTGGGAACGAACCAAATAGTCGACTAGGTACTGGTGTGGGGAATATGTACTGGGTGGTCGGGGTGGGACTGGACATGAACAAGGGATGATGATAAGATGCAAAGATGTGGACACTAACTGACCCAAACAAGAGTAAATGCACATTGCATACAAATTCACTATACGAATGCTTTATAGAGAGTTAACGTTAGTTAGAAACATGATAAAAGAAATTTTTAATAACACATTAGTTAACAGAATGGACCATTTTGGTCATTTATCATGGGATGGATGAGATGCATCGTCTTGCTGACAAAAATTGGGGACGAGCTGCAAACATTGAATAATTTTTTTTTTGAAAATTGAGTGTCTTGAAACACCTTGAGTTTGCAACTAAGTTCGGCCTTGTTTTGTAAGGCTAAACTTTTCCAAAGAAGAATAATCAATTTCGCCTCATCTCTCATCAATTTTTATAAAAAAGTATGCTCGTGTTTTTTATGCATGGATGAACACATGATAATGTATATGCGTGATGAAAATGCAAAGGCAAATGCATGAAATGCGTGAATGAATGATCACTCGGAAAAACCAGTTATTCTAAATGATGCAAAATGCTAGCTAAAATAGATTTTATAGATGATGAATGCTGCAAGAATAACGACACTTACTTTTATTTAGAAATGATGCATGCAGGGAGAAATGATGCATTTGAACTAGGATGATAATATGAGTGTAATGATGTATGAATGTCATGTTTTTTTTTTTGTTTTTTTTTTGTGCGAGGAAATAAAATGCATGACACTCGCGGTGATTTTTTAATACATGGAAAGAAAAGAATGCATAATGCTTGACATGATTTTGAATATTTTTGTTTTTTTTTTGGGAAATGGAAACTAGATGCATGAGTGTTGACGAACCAACTTGCATTTTTTAAAAATAAGTACATGAATGAATGAATGAATGAATGAATGAATGTGGATGAAATGCGAATGTACCGTTTTATTCATCGCGTAGGGGAATTGTAAGCTTTTTATTAAAGTATGATTCTGGTGGCCTGACTTTCAAATGCATGTTTTTTTATAATTTCATCCACCTCCCTTATATAAAAATTCAAGGTTTTGTAATTCCCCGGCGGTCATTGAAATGCATGCAAAATGATATGTTTAGATATATTTTTATAATATGCAAAAGAAAATAAGAATGCATGACACATGTTTCCAAAGAAAGAGCTAGAAAATATGAACTATGATTTTATTGATTTTTTTTTTCAAGAAAATGGGAAGGAAATGTATCAGTGTTTGTTTGAATGCAAGAGTATTAAGCTCCTTTGTGAACTAGAAGGGTTTTCTTAGGATCAAAAGATTTAAGATAATTTTCTATTAAGTGAACTTTTCAATGGTAGCTCTACAAAGTCCTAAATAAGGTTCCTAGAGCCAAGGACCCCAATTAAGAATGCTAATCCCAACAAAAGGTAAACTATTAGGAGCGATGGCATCCTCAAAAGGAATCAAACTCTAGGTGAGGCTTTCGTGGCCATCAAACTGGATGTACATCCAGAAGGCCGTCACTACACAACCTCGTGCTAACTTAGGTTATACTCAAGTCCGGGTGTAGGACTATACTCACGTGTGTGATGATGTGTAAGAGTGGAGTGTGTGTAAGACGAATGTTTAAAATATACCCCGCGAGCTGCGAGACAAATAACACATATGCAAAGGAAATATAGTCTTCTATCCTAGGGTTCACATATCATATAAAATATAACATGTAACTAATGCATGAGGGACACATGGTGATAGACATGTATGATGAAAATGCAGGTGCATGAGATGCATGAAGAAGTAATTGCTTGATCATAACGCAATTATTCTAATTTTTATTTTTCAAGAGGCAATGCAACATGTATGCAAGAATAATGTCATTTTTTTGTTTTTTTATAGTATTGATGCATGAATGGAGGAATGATGCATGAGAATGATAATACGAGCTAAATGATGCATGAATGCTATGTTTTCAAGTACAATGATGCATGAATGCTATGTCCACAACGATAGATGACTACTAGATGTGGGATACCATAAAAGGGCGCACTCTGACTGAGATCCTCGTGATAGTCCGACGGAAGTCCAGAATGACTATCACTAACAATCTCCACTCGTCCTAGGTTTCACATAGACCCGGGTATAGGGCCCCACTCAAAAGTGTGTGCAAATGTGTACGTGATGTGTAACACCCTAAAATTATTTAATTAATTTATTTAATTAAGTAATTGGGGATTTTATTTAAATTATTTGATGTGTTTTAATTAATTAGAAATTATACTAATACATGTAGGAAGTATTAGAAGGGGAGGTGCCAAACCAAATGGACTTGGGCCTAAGTGAGAAGCCCAAGCCCATTATTCTTGTCATATGCGAAGTGGTTAGGTGTTGGGGGCTAGGGTTTTGGTGGAGGATTTGCGAAGTTGAAAGAAAGAACAAGGGAGAGAAAGAAATAGCGTGAGAAAGGGAGAGAGAGCAAGGGGCGCCGTAAGGAGAAGAGAAGAAGAGGAGAGAAGTCGCAACCAAGGAAGAGCAAGAACGTGATCTTGTTGCTGTGGTCCTGTACGTGACTATCTCCGGAGCCTCCGTTCTTCAATTTCGAGGTTAGGGGAGCTCTATCATTCTATCTAATAATTCATATGATGAGTTCTAGATCTAGGGTTAGACTAGATTTATTGATGCATTGTTGACGTTGGTTCCTAGATATGTATGTATGCGAATTGATGTAGGCACGAATTCTTGATGTGTTCTTGATGCATTGTTGGTATTAGTCATTATATATATGTGTATGCGAAGTGAAATAAATCATGAGGCTGAAATTCTTGATGTGTACGCGTTGTTTTGATGACTTGTGGCATTCGAATTGATCATGAAACTGAAATTGGTGTGTTGGGTTGCTTGTGTTGTTCGCAAATTGGAAGATTGGGTGTATAGGCGCCTAGGGCGCCAAGGGGATAGGGAAGACAATGCCCAATTGAATTTTTTTTGAGAAATTAATTAAAATAAGTGTATTTTTGGTGGCTGGAAAATGTTGAGTTTTTATAATTTAAAGGTTGTTAGAAAAACCAATTTTTAGTGTTAAAAGTGTTGGACAAATTCTGGGTGGTTGCTGGTTCTGGGCGCTAAGCGCCTGTGCTGGGCGCTGGGCGCCTGTGCTGTGTGTTGTTGCGCGTGGGGGCGCGCCTGGGCGCTAGGCGCCCGTGTTGTGTTGTTGTGTGTGCGTTGTGCGCGCCTGGGCGCTGAGCGCCTGTGGCGCTGTGTTGTGCGTGCGTTGTGCGCGCCTGGGCGCTGAGCGCCTGTGGCGCTGTGTTGTGTTGCGTTGTTGTGGCCTGGGCGCTGGGCGCCTGTGCACTTGTTGCCTGGTTGCCTGGGCGCCTAAGGCGCCTGTTCCCAGGATGTTGCCTGATTTTTCCAAAATTAATTTTATCATAACTTTTGACTCAGACGTCCGTTTTGGACGATTCAAAAAGTGTCGTGAAGCTTTTTACGTTGTCCATCTATGGGTCCAATTTTTAAAATGAAAAATTGTTATTTTCTGGCTGTTTGTGGACGCCCAAGTGGCTGTCCCCGGTGACCGTCCCAGTGACATTGAAAAATGATATGAAGCTCTTTAAAAATCCTTTTTGGTGTATAAACGACAGTTTTAGCAAAATAATGTCAAAAATGATGATTTTGACGATGATGCCTTCGGGGCTAGTTAAATGACTGTTTCGCCCTCAGTGGCTAATTATTATTAGTTATGATGTGTAAAAGACTGTTTTGCCCCTAGTGGCCAAAGTTGTAGATAATGATGTGTAAATGACGAGGATGCCCTTAGTGGTTAGTCAAATGACGTTTTTGCCCTCAGTGGTTATGGTTTGAGTTGATTGATGTTTATGTGTGAGTGTCGATGAAAAACCAGTGACGTTTGGGGCCCGAAGGGCTAAGTGATGTTAAGGTCTAAATGGCCTAGTGACGTTGTGTGATGATTATGAATTTGACAGGTGCTGTGCTCCGTGCGAGCAAACCGGTAAGTGACGGGTCACATAGTTGACTATGAATTGAGTAATTGTGTATTTGCGTATTGTGAGTGGTGCATGTCATAGTGTCTCATGCCCATATGCATAAACCCAGTGATGTTTTGAGGCCTGAGTGGCTAAGTGATGATGAGGCCTGAGTGGCTAAGCGACGTTTTGTGAAAAGGTACCTTCATGCATATGCCCGCGAGTGGGTTGCATTTCATAAATCGATATGACATGGGATGAGTTATTGTAAATGATGTAAATGATGACTGTGATGTGGGTGTTTTGTGTATTGGATGCTGATTATTCTAGTGCGTAGCCTGTGATTAGTCCTTATCATATTTTCTATTATATAGACTGAAATGATGCTCACCCTTTCCTGTTTGAATGTTACCCCCGTGTTGGTAACGTGCAGGTGATTCCCAGTGAAGGTCTTAGCTTCACTTTTCTTTCGAATCGAGTCGTCATGCTCTGATACGTAGCACTCAGGGGGGAAACGAACTCGGCTTTTATTAATGATTTTTGGTTGTTGGGTCCATGTGGACTATTTGGTTATGTTTTACTATTTTCCGCTGCGTAGATGGTTGTGTTATGTTGAGTTTTATAAGCGACGTTAAATGAGGCTTGAGATTTTTATGTTGAAGTGCTACGTGGATGAATGATCATTGAGTTAAACTGTTTTTGAAATTGATAAACGACGTTTTGTATGAAGTATGTGTAACATTCCTTAGGGACGAAATTTTCGAACTCTGATTTTTATAAACAAAGTGACGGGTAGAAAGGGGTGTTACATGATGTGTGTGATGGGAGCAAGACATAAGGTTATTTAAACAGTAAAACAGACGGAAGATATACAATATTTACAAAATAAAATATGATCGTCTAACCTAAGGTTTAAGCATAACAACAATATTTACAACATATAAAATGAATAACTCTAAAATATGAAAGGAAAGAAATATGGAAAAGTTAAAAGTTTGGCACAACTAACCATGTTAGGCTTGACTTTCAAAATCTCCCCAGTGAAATCGCCAGCTGTTGTACCTGAAAAATCCGGAGGATCTCTCGCATTCAATGAAGTCTCCATCAATGTTTAAATATAAGGAAAAACATTGAAAAATCCCTTTAAAAAGAAAATGGTCTTTAAAACCAGATTTCGAGTTCAGGAGTCGATTATGCGTGGGCAAGGTATTAGCACCCCACAACATCCTTTTGAAAAAGGTTACCTCTGATTAGTTGTGCAAACTATATTAACTTCAAAAATATTTATTCCCCTTTTATTATGAAATGAATTGAAAAAGACATAATAAAAATTATTTATTTTGATTTTTTATTGAGAGCTAACAATGAAACGTTTTCGGCAAAGACTAAAAAGGATTTTTTATTATTGCGCTTGACAGATGTGGGCCCCCATCTGCTCCTACGTATCTCCGAGTAGAGAATCAAAGGCTACGAAGTTCTTGGGTAGAAAAGGGTTTTGTTGGTTTGTGTTTTTTAATTTAGGGTTTTTAGGACTTTTGAGCTATACAGCTCATTCGTCCTAGAACACTGACTCACCCGGTCGTACGTCTGATTTAAATCCCCTGTTTATTTTTTAACTAGAGCTTATTTATTTAGAAAAATGTAAGTTTGTGAAAGAATTTTTTTTTTGTAGAGAAAAATTAAAAAAGAAACGAAAAGGGGGTGCAGTAGTAAAATGGATGTGTAATTAACTGTAGGAGGTTGTATTATTAACAGGGGGTGCGAATAATAGTAGACAGCAGCCCAACCTCGGAAATCTGAGCTGGTCTAGGGGATGTTGTGTAGCTAATTTTGAAGGGTCTAATTGGTTGCAGGTTGCCGTATTATCAAAAAGGGAGGTGTGAAAAGCAGCAGCCCAGTCCAGTTTCGTTGGGTTATGCGAATTGGGCTTACGAACTGTACGAACTAAAAAACGGGGTGTAGAAAATAATCTGAACTTAAAGAAAATAAAGTAAAATAAACATAAAAATAGATTAAGACTATATAAGGCAACAAGTTAAAATAGGAAACCCTAATTTTCACCTGCTTCCAGCCTCAGCACCGTCTCACACTTCCCAGGAGAGAGAAAAAAGATTTCCGGCCAGGAGAGGGAGAGAGGGATTCCGTCAAGGAGAGAGAGAGAGAGAGAGAGGGATCGTGAAAGATAGGAAAATAAAGAGAGTGAGAGAGAGGGTTACGGAGAGAAAGGTTCGTCGGAGATGGAAAGTTCAGCACCGGAAGGGACGATGTCGTATTCGTCGGAGGTTACGGCGGCGAGGCGTTGGTCCGTCGGGTTTTCGATTGTGGTTTGGGCGTGAAGAGACTGGCAGAGGGTGGTTCGTAGCAGAGGACGAACACGCCGGAGGTGAAACCGTGGTGACGGCGCCGGCGCCGGCGGTGGCTACAGTGAGGGGAAACAGTGGTGTTCAACGGAGAGTTTTCGGTGACGCGGCAGTGGTCCTTGACCGCGCCAAGGGCCGTGACGGCAGCGAGTTCGCTTTGGTGATGAGGTGAAGTTTCAGTGAGGTGGTGACGACGGCAACGACGGTGGTGCGATGGCAACGCGAACGGCGGGTTGCTTGACGCGAGGAAGAAGATCAGAGGTGAGGGAAACCAAATTTTCGGTTTATGTTTTCCTTTAATCTTCTGAAAATTTTCAATTTCCTCATATCTTTTGATTCATGCTTAAAACGTTCTCTCACTCAAAACTCAACTAATTTCCTGAATTTCTGTCTCTCTATTAGAGACCCCTCCACATTTGTTACTCTGACCTCTATTCTGTTCTCTAATTTGTAGTCTCTCCTGATTTTTTGATTCTGAACCCTCTTTGACTGAGGAAAAAAAAAGATAGAGCAGCAAGGGAGTGGAGGCGTTGGCTGAGATGTTTTTGCCTAATATGGGAAAAGCAAAAGGATAAGGAGAAAGCATATTGACTCCATTCTTAAAATGTTTTTCAGCTAGGGCAAAGCCAAGGGGAGCAGCGCCTGTCCCTCTTTTATTTGAATTCATTTTAATTTTTTGTACCTTTTACTTTTTTATTTTTGTCTATATGTGTATCAAACATGTAAAATAATTACTTTTGTAATAAGAAGGCAGCATTGACCATTCAATTTGAATTGTTCATCTGATTTTATTTTTCATCTTTTGGTTAAGAGAGTGAGGAAATTACCAATATTAAAAATAAACCGTAAATAATGAGCAGTAAAATAAACACACGTATATGACGAGAAGCGGACATGCATGCACAACGAGAAGAAAACCTATACACGATTAGGAATGACATGCGTGAACGACACACATCATAACAAACAATATTTTGAATTTTTCTCTAATAAATTTTAAATTAGCCGGACAAAATTAGGCTACAACAAGCATCCTTGAATAGTGTTGGCCAATAGTACCCTTCCTACAAAACCTTAGCTGCTGTTCCGGTGCCACCAAAATGTCCACCATATGGTGCAGCATGACAATGCTGCAGCATTGCTTGCTGTTCTTCTTCTGGGACACATCTCCTCATTATTTGATCTGGAAATTGTTTATATAGGAAGGGGTCAGTCATCCCAAAAGTATTGCTTGACTGAGTGGAAGAATTTTCTCCTCTACTAGTAGGTTATGTTGACTAGTGTTATATTGCTTGCCAAAAAGTTCAGTATGTCAGCAAACCAAGGTGCAACATCGTGTGATGCTACAGCATCAGATGATGTGGCATTTGATGCTGTGGCATTGATTGCTGCCACGGTTACTGCTAGCAATTTTTCATCAGGAAAACTCTCTTCAATGTCCACCTCTTTTGTACCTGAAATTTCTCCTTCAAGTCTAGACAAATGATCAGCTACTTGGTTCTCCACTCCTTTTTTGTCATGAATTTCAAGATCAAATTCTTGGAGTAGGAGAACCCATCTTATTAGCCTTGGTTTTGCATCTTTTTGTGAGATCAAATATTTGATGGCAGAATGGTCAGTGAAAACAATTATTTTTGTGCCTATCAAGTATGATCTGAATTTATCAAATGCAAATACCACTGCTAATAATTTTTTTCAGTCATAGTATAATTTAATTGAGTTTCATTTAATGTTTTGCTAGCATAATAAATGGAATGAAATACTTTATCATACCTTTTCCCCAGGACAGCTCCTACAACAAAGTCACTAGCATCACACATCAACTCAAAAGGCTTGGTCCAATCTGGTGTGACTATCAATGGTGCTGTCACCAATGTTGTTTTGAGTTTCTGAAATGCTTCCAAGCAAAGTTCATCAAAGTTGAACACTGTGTCATGCTGTAGCAATTGACAGAGTGGTTTTGAAATTTTTGAAAAATACTTGATGAATCTTCTATAGAAGCGTGCATGTCCAAGGAAACTTCTGACACCTTTATCACTGGTAGGAGGTGGTAGCTTTTCAATTACCTCAATCTTGGCCCGGTCTACTTCGAAACCTTTCTTTGAAATTCTATGGCCTAGAACAATGACTTCTTGAACCATGAAATGCCATTTTTCCCAATTGCGAATTTCTTCTAAGTTAGAAAGGCATGTTTGAAATGTTTCCCCAAATACTAAGAAATCATCCATTAAGACTTCCAAAGATTTCTCAATGAAATTAGAGAATATAGCCATCACGCAACTCATGAATGTTGCTGGAACATTACATAGTCCGAATGGCATCCTTCTAAAGACAAAGGTACTATAGGGACAAGTAAAAGTAGTCTTTTGTTGGTCCTCAGGAACAATTGCAATCTGGTTATAGCCTGAATAACCATCCAAGAAGCAATAGAATTCCTTGCAAGCTAATTTGTCCAGCGTTTGATCTATGAAGGGCATGGAAAATGGTCCTTCTTTGTAGCCTTGTTGAGTTTCCTGTAGTCCATGCAAATCCTCCATCCAATAACAGTTCTTGTCGGTATCAATTCATTTTTTTCATTGGCTATTACTGTTACACCTCCCTTCTTTGGGACACATTGCACAGGTCTTATCCATGCACTATCTGAAATAGGATAGATAATTCCAGCTTCTAGCCATTTGAGTATCTCCTTCTTCACTACCTCCCTCATAATGGGATTCAACCTTCTCCGCCCTTCAATGTTGTTTTTGACATTTTCATCCAAAACAATTCTATGCATGCATATTGCTAGGATGATACCTTTTATATCTGACATTTGCCACCCAATTGCCTTCTTATGCTTCTTTAGGGTATTGATGAGATCATGCTCCCGACTTTGAGACAGATCAGAAGCAATGATCACTGGAAGTGTATCATTTTCCCCTAAGAAAGCATATTTTAAATGTTGTGGCAATTCTTTAAGTTCAAGAGTTGGCGGTTTCTCAATTGAAGGTACACTCTTCTTGAGTTCAGTGTTTTCAAGCTCCAAGGATTCATATCTTCTTGCCCAAATTTCTTTGACGGTGAAGTCTTCTTGTGTTGCTTCTGCTTCCATAAGTTCTCCTTTTTCTGCCAATGCTAGAGCATTGACCAAGTGGTCATGCTGCTTGTGGAAATGCTTCTGCACTACTTGATCTAGAGAGACTACAAATGAACACTCCTCATCCTCTGTGGGATATTTGAGAGCATCCATGACATTGAACTTTGTCTCTGGATTATCGACTCTAATGGTCAGTTCTCCTTTCTGCACATCAATGAGTGTCTTTCTAGTAGCTAGGAATGGCCTTCCAAATATGATTGGCGCTTCCTTATCTGCATTAAAATCAAGAATAACAAAATATGCAGGAAACATAAATTTGTCAACTTTAATCAAAACATCTTCTATGATTCCTTCAAGATAGGCTATAGACATATCTGCTAGTTGAAGGGTCACAGTTGTAGGTTTGGCAGTTCCAATACCAAGTTTGGTGAATATGGATTTAGGCATCAAGTTGATACATGCCCCTAAATCACAAAATGCACGCCGATTGTAAGATTTTCTAATTGAAAAGGGTATTGTAAAACTGCCAGGATCTTTTAACTTCCTAAGAATTTTACTATGCATGATCATGCTGCTTTCTTTTGTCATGGCTACTGTTTCAAACTCCCCCAACCTTCTTCTTCTTGTAAGCACATCTTTCATGAATTTTGCATAGTTTGGCATTTGTTGGAGTGCTTTAACTAGGGGAACATTGATGTGTAGCTGCTTCAGTACCTCTAGGAATTTACTGAACAGTTTGTCTTCATGTGCCTTCCTCAACCTTTGTTGAAAAGGGGGAGGAGGGTATTCTGGAACAAACTTGGGTGCTGGTACAGAAACAGCATTGGGTGCTGCAGCTTTTATTGCATTATTTGTTTTTTCATTTTTTCTCATTTTTTCTTATTTTTTCTTTTTCTCCCTCATTCTCACTTACTACTGCTGGTGGATCTGCCAAATCCTATCCACTTCTCAGTGACATGGCCTGGACCTTCTCCTTCCTTGATTTCGTTTTCGATTTCGATTTTCTTTTCGATTTTCGTTCGTTCGATTTCGTTTTTTTGGTTGGTTTCTTTTCTATGTTCTTCCATGTTTCTTCTGAGACGAAATGGGAGAGGAGACAGAGATAGAGAGAAGATGAACTGGGTTGAAGGTTGAAGATGATGAACTGGGTTGAAGGTTGAAGATGAACCAGAGTTTTTTCTTTGAATTTTTAATTAAAATTAATAAAAATAATGACTTAGCAAAATGTGGCATGCCAAATCAGCATTGTAACAGACACGTAAGATCCTGATTAACGATGTTAATTTAATAATGTTATATGGGACTGCGGTGCAACAGTTTTAAAAGTTAAGGGACCTTCTTCATACAAGTTTCTTCCTCCACAGTATACACAGCTAGTTGTTCCTGGAGGAGCTTCTTTAATGGCAGCTGCTGTTGCTTCTGAGGATGCTGTAGCATTGGTGTTGCTGAGATTCTTTATCATGTAGGTAAGAGAAGCTACTTGGGCTAATAATGCTGCTACTTCACTGACCTCATGGACCCCTGCTATTTTCTTTTGAGAACTGAGTCTTTTTGTAGGCCATTCGTAGCTATTGGTTGCAATATTCTCTATCAACTCACAAGCTTCATTGTAAGGAGAATTCAGTAACACTCCTCCTAATGATGCATCTAACATGAGTCTGGTTTGTGGCTCCAATCCATTGTAGAAGGTCTCCATCTGAATGATGACAGCTATCCCATGGGGTGGGCACTTTCTTAACAGTTCCTTCCATCTTTCCCATGCTTCAAACAGTGACTCAAGTTTTTTTGTTTGAAGGAAGTGATTTCATTTCTCATCCTGGCATTTTTGATAGGTGGAAAATATTTTGCTAAAACTTTTTCTGCCATCTCATTCCAAGAAGTGATAGAGTTAGGCTCTAAAGAGTTTAGCCAAGCCTTAGCTCTATCCTTCAAGGAATATGGAAAGTGTTTTAATCTAAAAGCATCCTCACTAACACCAGGAATGATGAAATTGCTACACACTTCCAAAAATTGTTTTAAGTGCAAATGAGGGTCCTCATGGGGAGAACCACCAAATTGGCCCATTGTGTGTAGCATTTGAAACATCATAGGTTTAAACTCAAAATGTCGGGCATTGATTTCAGGTCTAACTATGTTGGTTTGCATGGTTTGAGGATCAAACACATCATAGTCTCTCATTGGTCTGTCTCTGTCATTCACCATGCCTGCAGCTCCTATGTTGATGAATTGGTGCCTTTCTTCATCCTCTGAATCACTTGGGGATCTAGTATTGTGAGTTCCACGTATAGAGCCTCCACCACCTTTGGGAGAATTTCTCCCAGAACCTCTGCCAGTACCTCTGCCAGTACCTTAATAAGACATTGTCTGTCTTCTGCTGCTTCTGTTTCTTTGTTGTCTTTGAATGCTCCTCAACCTTCTAAATCTCCTCTCTATTTCAGGGTCTAACTGATATTCTGGTGTGTGGTTCCTAGGCATAAAAATTCTAACACAGGAAAAACACCAGAGTAAAATGATCACTAATTTACTACAAACTTAAACTACAAAAATAATGCCAATCCTCGGCAACGACGCCAAAAACTTGTTGTGCTTGATATATATACACAAATGTATGTGCAAGTATACACAATCGTAATGCCAGGGCCCTAGCTTTGGGTTCAGGACTCCCCTCGGCTAAGTATGCTACATGAACTCAGGATCGTCATCCCCCTCAATATCTTTTACTTTTATCTCCGACATTAAGTCCGTTACTCGACACAAAGTTGTATTCTTTTCCTTCACTCGGACACTAGGTCCGTTACTCGACACAAGGTCGTATTCTTTTTACTTTGATTGTATTCACACTCGATACAAAACTATTCGGTTTGTACATAAACATTAACTTCAACCTTATTGAAAACATGTTCCGTGTCATCATGTCTTAACAATTCCTTACTCGGGGATACTAAACATTTATCGTTCATTAATATAATTTAGAGAATTCACGATATATAAATAAAACATAAGCGTTTTCCCTGAATTACAATTATTTCATCATTATATAGGGTTGGGAAAAGGATTGGAATAAGTTTGAAACACACTATTTAATTTACTTAGGGTTGTAGAAATTTTCGTTAGCTTTCCAATGCATCCAAGAACACTAAAATCGGAGTTCCGGATCAAAAGTTATGAACGAAACAAGTTGGAAGGCTACCGAGAAATTTCAGTGACAGATTTGGACACGGATACCCATGTCATTTGGACACGGACCGTGTCCTGATAACAGATATTCCATTTTTCTTGTATATTTTGATGTCCTTCGTTTCCAAAACTCATTCCGATCGATTCCTAACCCAAACACAGTCCAAACAACATTGAAAAACATGTCCAATCAACATTGATTAACAATCAATCATATCCATCACACAATTAAAGACGAATTTGACCTCGAATACGTTTATAACGGTTTTTACGCAAAAACATTTCTCGACACATATAACAAACCGAAACCATCACATTCAATCGATCAAACCTCAACTTAGCAATCAATCAAACATAAACTCATAACATTAAACAACCTCAAATTGGGAACCAATTCAACAAATCATCAACTCATAAACTTTCACATTCAACGATTAATCGAAAACTCAACTAAATCGAAGAACTCACCTAACTCATCGAATCCAAAACGTCAAATACGCGGGAAATTCCTACCTTGTAGCATTAATTTTCTTCCTAATCACCCAATTTGAGCTTCAACCACAAAACCCCCAAATTGGAACCGTAGCTCACCAAATCGCTTCCAACCAACGAATCGAACTTCAATCCTCGCTCAATCTACCTCGGGTTCGCTTCTAATCATATAGGAATCATCAAAATCATCATAAAACTCAAAATCACAACTCATCCCTCTTCTCAAGCTCAGCATTTTCGCACCCAAAATGAACAGAAAAAGAGAGAAAAACTTACCTAGCTTATGGGAAACGAAAATGGAAGGAAGGAGGTGATGATGGCTTGAAGTTAGGGTTTTGGGTGGTGGTGCTCCTCTTCTTCTCCTTCTTCTCTGCTTCCTTTCTTCTTCTTTTTCTTTTCTTTTCCTTCTTTCCTCTCTTCTCTCGACCTTCTCTCTTTTTCTCTTTCTTTTCTTTTCTTTTCTTTTTAAATACCAACATAAGTGAGGGTGTGGGTAAAAGACCCTTATACCCCACTCTAATCCTTAATTCATTAATTGCCCTAATTAACTCAATAACTCATTGACAACTTAATTCAATATCCTAAGACCTCAATCATCATAACTCAAAACTCCACATTGATCACTAATGAATTTAGTACTTAATCAACAAATTTATCAATCAAGCACTAAATTAAATTAATTGGGCTAAACATCAAAATAATTAACTTACTTATTTTGGGGATGTTACACAAGTGAACTCCTTACTCTATAAGGTTCTATTGATTGTTTTTGCCAATAGAATGAGTATGGGCTGAAAGTGTTTTGTCACATATTGCTTGATATAGTATAACTGATGACTGATGATTGTGTTTGTTAACTTCTTGATTGAGAAACTATTATTGTAGTCGTGTTGCAATGAAGTGTTTTAAATGTTGAGATTGATTGTATGATAGTTAGGATAGGTTGGAAGACTTTAGGAGTGAGTTAAAAATGTGAAGGACGGAGTTTTGAAATCTACAACACACGCACTACAACATTTAGACCCTATGGCAACGGTCGAAAACCGTTGCCGAAAGCCGAAAAACCGTTACCATTACCTTTGGCAACGGTTTTGAAACCGTTATTGTTTTGAGCGTTGCCTAAACTAAAGGCAACAGTTTTTGTGACCAAAGACAACGGAAACCTAAAACCGTTGCCATTGGTAACTTAAAGGCATCGGTTTTTATTTTCACACAATGGCAACGGGCACAAACAGTTGCCAGTTATGGCAACACCTAAAAACCGTTGCCAGATATGACAACACTAAAAAACCGTTGTCATAGATTAAAACTGTTGTCGTAGATTAAAACCGTTGTCGTAGAAAAAACCGTTGCCATAGATTAAAACCGTTGTCGTTTATAGAATAAAACCGTTGCTTGATATAAAACCGTTGCTGTTCTCTAGTAAATACAACAGTTTAAAACAGTTGCCATAGATTGTAATAAAAGAAAAAAATTACAGAAAAAAATATAGAGGTCCAATTCAATGAATTCATTCCTTCCCAACAAAAGAGTTGTGTGATATCACTCAAATTTAATGAATCAATTAATTATACAATCCAATAAAAACATGATATATCTAGGGTTTTTCCTACAATAAATTCCTTCCAGATAGTAACTGTTGCTGAAGATGAGAGTAGGGTGTTTGTTGCTGTATACACTGATTTGGAATCTGGTTAGAAGCAACTGTCATGCTATTCATCATCGTATTTTGAGGCAACTGTTGGTGTTGGTTTTGCATTTGTTGTGGCTGCTGTGCATTCTGTTGAGGCGGTTGCGGCTGCGACTGTGGCAGGTTTTGCGATCCAGGCAGCTGCTGTTGTCTCTGCTGCTGCTGGGGTTGGTTTAAGGGTGATTGCAATCACTTGTGTCATACCCTAATTTTGTCCGACTAATCGAAAAACCCAAAAAAAAAATGGTCTATGGTGCACTCGTATTATTTTTAGTCGTGTACACGTGTTAGTCTTAACGTTTTCACATTGTTGCGTGCATATGTTATTTCTAACTACATACGCGTGTCATTCCTAATCGTGTGCGTGTCGTTACACTCTTTGCGCGCGCATGTTCGCCTCTCGTCGTGTACGCATTTTTTTTCGATGCTCGTTTTATTTGTTAGTTTATTATTATTGTTATAAAAAAAATCTAACAAAAATCAATTTCTGAATTAATGTTTTATTATTATAAACAGTTTTTTTTAATAAGAGGTACAACCCAAGTCAACTTTGATTAACATGAGGACAAAAAAATTTAAATGCAATTGGTACAAAAATATAATTAAAAGCAAAAAAGAGTACAAAAAATAATAAAGCAAAAACCAAAAAAAGGGACAGCAGCCTGCGACTTGCTGCCTTGCCCTCTCCATGAAGCTACAAGCCCAAACTTCCTTCTCCTTGTCCCTTTACCTGCCTCCCATTTTCAGCAAAAAAAACATGGCAGCATTGGCAGGCACCACCCTGCAAGCTGCTGCCCCACTGCTCCACTGCTCCAATCTGCTCCACAGCAACAACCTGGTCTCCTGAGGGTTTTGATTCCCTGCTTCCTCCCACACCTACACCACACATATTGGGCTATAAATACTGTGAACATCAACTGTAAAGGGGGGGAAGAAAACTGATACCACCATAAAATTATAGAGAAAATAGAGGCACAGAGAGAGAGAGAGAATTCAGAGCAAATTTAGGGTTTCATACTGAAACACTAACCAAAGCATCAAAACTCCTGAAATAAAAGAAGGAATAGTAGGGAGCAGGTTTAGCAACAAGCAACAGAGTCCATTTCAGAGCCAAAAAAAACAAGGAAAAAGGTTGATCTAACTTATTCTCTTTTTTTTAAATGCAGTCTTAGTTTGTTTCCCTATCATGATTTGTTGTTTAGCATAGTCTCAGTTTATGTTCTTTGAAAGATTGTTGCCGTGAATATATGTTAGTAGCATGAATGGATTAGTATTAGAAATAAATAAGGTTTTCAGAATCAATTTTTAAATATAAACAAAGCTATGTTTAGCTAGTAACTTATTTAAGTTGGGTTCAGAAATAAAGATTATGATGTAAAATTTAGGGACAAATCGTTTTTTTGTTTAGTAATAAGAATACAGTGGGGACTCCATGTTCGGTTCATTTATCAAAATGGAATCAATAATTAGCTGAAATAGGCTTTTGCATTCTGTTCCTCAAAAATTAGTAATTAGTTGTTAGTTAAAAATTAGGGTTATTTTTAATAAGAAGCAAGACAGAGTTGAGAACAGGGTTCTCAGCAAAAGGGGGGGGGGTTTCAAAACCAGCGTAGGTTAACATCAAAAGAAGCAAAAAATAAATAAAAGAAGAGGAGATTCAGATACCTGTAGTTCCGACCGCCGTCTAGTTCCGGCCACCGTAGACGGTGGCCGTTCGTCCAGGACCTTCGTGGGTACCGTCATCGTCTGCCGTGAACGTGTAACACCCTAAATATTTAATTAATTAATTAATTTATTTAAGTATTTAGGTATTTATTTTATTTAATTGGGTTTTAATTATTTATTGGAATTATTTTAATTGAGGGGTGGTGTGATGCTAGGAGGAGGAGGTGCATTCGAATGGATTGGGCTTAAGTGAAGCCCATGGCCCAAGGGCTTGACCTAGGCGCATTTTGGTGAGGAGTCTTGCCTAGGGTTTCATTTGTGCTTTTCGAATTAGCAAGAGAGAAAGAGAGGAGCGTGAGAAAGAGAGAGCAAGGGCGGCCAAGAGAGGAGAGAGTTCGAAGATCAAGGAGGAAGGAGATCTCCATTGTTGCTGAGGCTCTGTTGGTGACTGCATCCTAAGGCTCGAGTTCTTCTTCTTAAAAGGTTAGGGGAGCTCTATCCTTCCATCTAATAGATCTCATGATAGGTCCTAGATCTAGGGTTTATACAAGATCCATGTTGTTTCTTGATGTTCTTCGATGTTTCTTGATGTTTCTTGATGTTTCTTGATGTTCTTGATTTGTCCTTGATGATGAATTTATACATACATATGTATATGCCTATATGCGAATTGATTTACTATTTGAACAAGGATATGATGTGATCTATGCGCTTGTTTTGATGATGATGGCACTTGTGTGTTCATGAAATTTCAATTGGGTGTGTTGGATGCTTGAAGGTTCGCATATGTATGTGCATAGGCGCCTAGGGCGCCATAGTGTTGATGTTGATAATGAGTAAAAATGATTTTTGATGATGTGAATAAAGTTGGATTTTGGTGGTTGGAATTTTGGGTGGTGTTGGTCATGTGAAAAATTTTGAAAAAAATAATGTTTTGTGCTGAAATTGGGCTAAAATCTGGTGCTGGTACTGTTTCTGGGCGCCAGGCGCCCTGTGCTGGGCGCCAAGGGCGCTGTGCGTGTGTTACTGGAGCGCTGGGCGCTGGGTGCCAGCGCTGGGCGCTGAGCGCCCGTGTGCGTGTGTAGCACTGGGCGCTGAGCGCCCATGTGCGCGTGTTCCTGTGTTGCGCCAAGGCGCTGGGCGCTGGGCGCCCGTGTGTGTTGCGTTGCGTGTTGCGCTGAGGCGCTGGGTGCCAGCGCTGAGCGCCCGTGTGTGTGTTGCGCCTTGCTGGGCACCAGGTGCCTGGGCGCCCAAGGCGCCAGTTTTCAGGATGTCCCAAAATATTTTTCGAAAACTGTTTTCGCTATATCTTTTGACTCAGACATCCGTTTTGAACGATTCAAAAAGCGTTGTGAAGCATTTTCAGTTGTCCATCTGCGTGTCCCATTTTTAAAAATAAAAAAATTATTATTTCTGAAGGTTGCTGGGGCGCCCCCGGGTGGCTGTTCCCGGTGATCGTTGCTGGGACAATAAAAAGACGTTTTGAGTATCTTTAAAAATTCCCTTTTGCGTACGACCAGTGGTTTTAAAGAAGTAATGTCAAAAATGATGATTTTGACGATGATGCCCCTAGTGGCTTGTTAAATGACTGTTTTGCCCTTAGTGGCTACTATTATTTATAATGAAGTGTAAATGACGTTTTTGCCCTCAGTGGCTATTGTTTGAGTTGATGACATTGATGTATAAGCGACGATGAAACCCAGTGACGTTTAAAGCCCGAAAGGCTAAGTGATGTAAGGTCTAAAAGGCCAAGTGACGTTGTGTGTTGATTGTGAATTGATAGGTGCTGTGCTTCTTGTGAGCAAACTGGTAAGTGACGGGTCACATAGTTGACTATGATTTGAGTATTTGGGTATTGGTGTGTTTGTGAGTGGTGCATGTCATAGTGTCTCATGCCCATATGCATAAACCCAGTGACGTTTTTGAGGCCCATGTGGCTAAGTGACGATGAGGCCTTAAGGGCTAAGCGACGTTTGTGAAAAGGTACCTCATGCATATGCCCGCGAGTGGGTTGCATTTCATATGCCTGCATGACATGAGATGAGTTATTGTAAGTGATGTGAATGATGATTGTGATGTGAATAATTTAGAGCTGTGACTTGACTTATGTACTTATCATATTTTCTATTATATGGATTGAAATGATGCTCACCCTTTCCTGTTTGAATGTTACCCCCGTGTTGGTAACGTGCAGGTGATTCCCAGTGAAGGCCTTAGCTTCACTTCTTGAGTCGAGTCGTCATGCTCTGATACGTAGCACTCAGGGGGGGACGAACTTAATGTTATAATTGGCTTTGGTTATTGTGTTTTGTTGACAATTTGGTTTTACTTTGTTATTTCCGCTGCGTAGTTGATTTTGTTGACGTTAAATTTTATTGCGATGATAATTGTGGTTGTGAGATTCGCCTGTTAGTGAGATGCTACGTAATATATGGCTATTATGCTTTTGAGCTATTTTAATTAAGAAGTGTAGTTTTATTGAAGTATGTGTAACATCCTTTGTAATGAAAAGAAAATTTTAAAACTCTGATATTTTCTAATTGAATTAACGGGTAGAAAAGGGGTGTTACATTAGTGGTATCAGAGCAGTTCGGTCTGTCCGGCCAATGTTGTCCTGTCATAGTGTCTTATGACAATAGATTAGTTCTGAATTTTTGGTTTGTGCTGCAGTGATAGTTCAGAATGGCTGGGAGAAACGACGCTGCTCTTGCTGCTGCATTGCAAGCTATGGCCCAGGCTGTGCAGGGTCAGCAGAATGCTGGAGATAACGCTGGTTTTCGGAGTCTGACTACTTTCCAGAGAGAGAATCCGCCCACCTTTAAGGGCAAATATGATCCAGATGGTGCTATGGCTTGGTTGAAGGAGATCGAGAGGATTTTCAGGGTGATGGACTGTACTGTTGAGCAGAAGGTCTGTTTTGGTACCCACATGTTAGCCGAGGAGGCCGACGACTGGTGGTTGGCTACTAGGCAGAGGTTAGAGGCTGTGCAGGAAGAGATTACTTGGGAGGTATTCAGCAGAGAATTTCTGAGAAAATATTTTCCTGAAGACGTCCGAGGGAAGAAAGAGATAGAGTTCTTGGAACTGAAGCAGGGTGGTATGTCTGTGACTGCCTATGCGGCGAAATTTGTGGAGCTAGCAAAATTTTATCCACACTACAGTGAGGCTACAGCTGAATTTTCTAAATGCATCAAATTTGAGAATGGGTTGAGGCCTGATATTAAAAAGGCCATTATTTATCAGAAGATTCGTGTGTTCGCAGATCTGGTTGACAGTTGCAGAATCTTTGAGGAGGACAGTACTGCTCATTACAAAGCTACTTCTGAGAAGAAGGGTAAGTTTCAGAGTCGAAGCAAGCCGTTTGAGGTTCCTGCGGGTAAGAGTTATCAGAAGGCTGCTGGAGGTAAGAGTTCTAGTGGGGGAGATGCCCCTGCTAGTATTGTCTGTTTTAAGTGTGGCAAGCCTGGCCACAAGAGTACTACATGCAGGTCTGATGAGAGGGTTTGCTACCGTTGTGGTAAAAAGGGTCATATGGCAGCCGAGTGTAAGGTCAAGGATGTAGTGTGTTTCAACTGTGGTGAGTCTGGGCATATCAGTACAAAGTGTACAAAGCCGAAGAAGGAAAGGTCTACTGGAAAGGTGTTCGCATTGGCAGGAGAGGAGCATGATGATAAGGATGGTCTGATTAGAGGTACGTGTTTTATTAATGGTACTTCTCTGAAATCTCTTATTGATACTGGTGCTACCCATTGTTTTATATCTGTTTATTGTTGTAAAAGATTGGGTCTTGTTTTATCTGCTATGTGTGGGGATATGGTTGTCGATACTCCTGCGAAGGGATCGGTGATTACGTCCCAGGTGTGTTCTCAGTGTCCCGTGTCGATCTTCGGCAGGGACTTTGTCGTGAATTTTGTTTGCTTGCCGTTGAGAGGTCTGGATGTAATCTTAGGCATGGACTGGTTAGAGAATAATCACGTTCATATCAACTGTCGTAGCAAGTCGGTTAGTTTCGGGGAAGAAGATTCGGTTTTGGTATCTGCTAGTCAGTTGAAGAAGTTGAAGAAAGAAGGGGTTCAGTTATTTGCGTTGATGGCTTCGTTGTCTGCTGAGAGTCAGGCTGTTATTGAAGAACCGAAAGTGGTACGCGAGTTTCCTGAAGTTTTTCCTGATGAAATTCCGGGTGTGCCACCGGAAAGAGAAGTTGAGTTTTCGATTGATCTTGTACCTGGTACGAGGCCTGTGTCTATGGCACCGTACAGAATGTCGGCGTCGGAATTGTCTGAATTGAAGACGCAACTTGAAGAATTGCTTGAGAAAAAGTTTGTGAGACCGAGTGTATCACCGTGGGGAGCTCCGGTATTGTTAGTGAAGAAGAAAGATGGGAGCATGAGGTTATGTGTGGACTATCGTCAGTTGAATAAGGTAACTATCAAGAATAAGTATCCGCTTCCGAGGATCGACGATCTGATGGATCAGTTAGTGGGTGCCCGTGTTTTCAGCAAAACTGATTTGAGGTCCGGGTATCATCAGATTAAAGTAAAGGATGAGGATGTTCAGAAGACGGCGTTCAGGACAAGGTATGGGCATTATGAATATTCAGTGATGCCGTTCGGTGTGACCAATGCTCCTGGTGTATTTATGGAATATATGAACCGTATTTTCCATAATTACCTAGATCGGTTTGTGGTGATCTTCATAGATGACATTCTAGTTTATTCTAAGTCAGAGGAAGAACATGCTGAGCATCTGAAGACAGTGTTAGAAGTTCTGAAAGAGAAAAAGCTGTATGCTAAGTTATCAAAGTGTGAATTCTGGCTGAAAGAAGTGAGTTTCCTTGGGCACGTGATTTCTGGTAATGGTATTGCGGTTGATCCGGCAAAAAGTAGAAGCAGTGTTGGAGTGGGAGGCTCCGAAGTCCGCAACAGAGATTAGAAGCTTTTTGGGTTTGGCTGGGTACTACAGGAGGTTCATCGAGGGTTTTTCCAAGTTGGCCCTTCCGTTGACTCAGTTGACTTGTAAGGGTAAAGTTTTTGTTTGGGATGCTCGGTGTGAGGAAAGTTTTATGGAACTGAAAAAGAGATTGACGACGTCGCCTGTTTTGACGTTGCCTAATCCAGAGGAAACCGTTTGTTGTGTATTGTGACGCTTCGAAGATGGGTCTGGGTGGTGTGCTGATGCAAGATGGAAAGGTTGTTGCGTATGCGTCGAGGCAGTTGCGGGTTCATGAGAAAAATTACCCTACGCATGATTTGGAATTGGCTGCTGTGGTATTTGTGCTTAGATTTGGAGGCACTACCTTTATCGTTCGAGGTTCGAAGTGTTCAGTGATCATAAGAGCCTAAAGTACCTGTTCGATCAGAAAGAGTTGAATATGAGACAGCGTCGGTGGTTGGAGCTCTTGAAGGATTATGACTTTGGTTTGAACTATCATCCCGGCAAAGCTAATGTCGTGGATGATGCTTTAAGCAGAAAGTCTTTGCATATGTCGGCAATGATGGTGAAAGAATTAGAGTTGATTGAGGAATTCAGAGATTTGAGTTTGGTTTGTAAAATGACACCTCGCAGTGTCAAGCTGGGAATGTTAAAGATCGATAATGATTTCCTGGGCAGCATCAGAGAGGCTCAGAAGTCAGATGTCAAGTTAGTGGATTTAATTAATGGGGTTGGTCAATCTGAAGAGGAAGATTTCAAATTAGATTCCAGTGTTGTGTTGAGGTTCCGGGGTAGGATCTGTGTTCCGGACGATGAAGAGATGAGAAAGGCAATTTTAGAGGAGGGTCACCGTAGCAAGTTGAGTATCCATCCTGGAGCGACGAAAATGTATCAAGATCTGAAAAAGATGTTTTGGTGGTATGGTATGAAGAGATACGTGGCACAGTTTGTGTATGCCTGTTTGACCTGTCAAAAGTCGAAGGTTGAACACCAGAAGCCAGCAGGGTTAATGCAACCGTTGGAAGTTCCAGAGTGGAAATGGGATAGCATTGCGATGGATTTTGTGACGGGATTGCCGAATACAGCTAAGGGTCATGACGCTATTTGGGTGGTCGTTGATAGGTTGACGAAGTCTGCCCACTTTATTCCTATTAATATCACTTATCCGGTGTCGAGGTTGGCAGAGGTCTATGTCAAAGAAATTGAGAAGCTGCACGGTGTTCCGAAGAGTATTGTGTCAGATAGGGATCCGAGGTTCACTTCTGAGTTTTGGACGAGTTTGCAGAAGGAATTGGGTTCAAAGCTGAAAATGAGTTCAGCATATCATCCTCAGACAGACGGTCAGTCAGAGAGGACAATTCAGTCGTTAGAGGATTTGTTGAGGGCTTGTGTATTGGAACAGCGGGGTTCATGGGATTCCTACCTTGCGTTGATTGAGTTTACCTATAACAACAGTTACCATTCCAGTATTGGGATGGCACCGTTTGAAGCATTGTATGGTCGAAAGTGTAGAACGCCATTGTGTTGGTATGAGTCCGGAGAGAGTCTAGTGTTGGGACCGGAGATTGTCCGGGAGACTACAGAGAAGATCAAGATGATCCGTGAAAAGATGAAGGCTTCGCAGAGTCGTCAGAAGAGTTATCATGATAAGCGGAGGAAGGATTTAGAATTTCAGGAGGGTGAGCATGTGTTCTTGAGGGTTTCTCCTATTACCGGTGTTGGTCGAGCGTTGAAATCGAAGAAGCTCACTCCTCGATTTGTTGGTCCTTATCAGATCTCTGAAAGAGTCGGAAATGTGGCGTATAGAGTGGCTTTACCGCCAAATCTTTCGAATTTGCACGACGTGTTTCATGTGTCGCAACTTCGGAAGTATGTTTCGGATCCATCTCATGTGATCCATATGGACGATGTAGAGGTGCAGGATAATCTCACTGTGGAGACGATGCCCGTACGGATTGAGGATCGTGAAGTGAAAGCGCTTAGAGGCAAAGAGATTGCATTAGTGAAGGTGGTTTGGCTAGGAGCTGCCGGCGAGAGTACGACTTGGGAGCTAGAGAGCAAGATGCGAGAGTCCTACCCAGAATTATTTGATCAGGTAAATTTCGAGGACGAAATATTCTAAGTGGGGAAGAGTTGTAACACCCTAAATATTTAATTAATTTATTTAATTAAGTATTTAGGTATTTATTTTATTTAATTGGGTTTTAATTATTTATTGGAATTATTTTAATTGAGGGGTGGTGTGATGCTAGGAGGAGGAGGTGCATTCGAATGGATTGGGCTTAAGTGAAGCCCATGGCCCAATGGCTTGACCTAGGCGCATTTTGGTGAGGAGTCTTGCCTAGGGTTTCATTTGTGCTTTTCGAATTAGCAAGAGAGAAAGAGAGGAGCGTGAGAAAGAGGGAGCAAGGGCGGCCAAGAGAGGAGAGAGTTCGAAGATCAAGGAGGAAGGAGATCTCCATTGTTGCTGAGGCTCTGTTGGTGACTGCATCCTAAGGCTCGAGTTCTTCTTCTTAAAAGGTTAGGGGAGCTCTATCCTTCCATCTAATAGATCTCATGATAGGTCCTAGATCTAGGGTTTATACTAGATCCATGTTGTTTCTTGATGTTCTTCGATGTTTCTTGATGTTTCTTGATGTTCTTGATTTGTCCTTGATGATGAATTTATACATACATATGTATATGCCTATATGCGAATTGATTTACTATTTGAACATGGATATGATGTGATCTATGCGCTTGTTTTGATGATGATGGCACTTGTGTGTTCATGAAATTTCAATTGGGTGTGTTGGATGCTTGAAGGTTCGCATATGTATGTGCATAGGCGCCTAGGGCGCCATAGTGTTGATGTTGATAATGAGTAAAAATGATTTTTGATGATGTGAATAAAGTTGGATTTTGGTGGTTGGAATTTTGGGTGGTTTTGGTCATGTGAAAAATTTTGAAAAAAATAATGTTTTGTGCTGAAATTGGGCTAAAATCTGGTGCTGGTACTGTTTCTGGGCGCCAGGCGCCCTGTGCTGGGCGCCAAGGGCGCTGTGCGTGTTGCTGTGCGTGTGTGACTGGAGCGCTGGGCGCTGGGTGCCAGCGCTGGGCGCTGGGTGCCAGCGCTGGGCGCTGAGCGCCCGTGTGCGTGTGTAGCGCTGGGCGCTGAGCGCCCATGTGCGCGTGTTCCTGTGTTGCGCCAAGGCGCTGGGCGCCCGTGTGTGTTGCGTTACGTGTTGCGCTGAGGCGCTGGGTGCCAGCGCTGGGCGCTGAGCGCCCGTGTGTGTGTTGCGCCTTGCTGGGCGCCCAAGGCGCCAGTTTTCAGGATGTCCCAAAATATTTTTCGAAAACTGTTTTCGCTATATCTTTTGACTCAGACATCCGTTTTGAACGATTCAAAAAGCGTTGTGAAGAATTTTCAGTTGTCCATCAGCGTGTCCCATTTTTAAAAATAAAAAAATTATTATTTCTGAAGGTTGCTGGGGCGCCCCCGGGTGGCTGTTCCCGGTGATCGTTGCTGTGACAATAAAAAGACGTTTTGAGTATCTTTAAAAATTCCCTTTTGCGTACGACCAGTGGTTTTAAAGAAGTAATGTCAAAAATTATGATTTTGACGATGATGACCCTAGTGGCTAGTTAAATGACTGTTTTGCCCTTAGTGGCTACTATTATTTATAATGAAGTGTAAATGACGTTTTGGCCCTTAGTGGCTATTGTTTGAGTTGATGATATTGATGTATAAGCGACGATGAAACCCAGTGACATTTAAAGCCCGAAATGCTAAGTGATGTAAGGTCTAAAAGGCCAAGTGACGTTGTGTGTTGATTTTGAATTGATAGGTGCTGTGCTTCTTGTGAGCAAACTGGTAAGTGACGGGTCACATAGTTGACTATGATTTGAGTATTTGTGTATTGGTGTGTTTGTGAGTGGTGCATGTCATAGTGTTTCATGCCCATATGCATAAACCCAGTGACGTTTTTGAGGCCCATGTGGCTAAGTGACGATGAGGCCTTAAGGGCTAAGCGACGTTTGTGAAAAGGTACCTCATGCATATGCCCGCGAGTGGGTTGCATTTCATATGCCTGCATGACATGAGATGAGTTATTGTAAGTGATGTGAATGATGGTTGTGATGTGAATAATTTAGAGCTGTGACTTGACTTATGTACTTATCATATTTTCTATTATATGGATTGAAATGATGCTCACCCTTTCCTGTTTGAATGTTACCCCCGTGTTGGTAACGTGCAGGTGATTCCCAGTGAAGGCCTTAGCTTCACTTCTTGAGTCGAGTCGTCATGCTCTGATACGTAGCACCCAGGGGGGGACGAACTTAATGTTATAATTGGCTTTGGTTATTGTGTTTTGTTGACAATTTGGTTTTACTTTGTTATTTCCGCTGCGTAGTTTGTTTTGTTGACGTTAAATTTTATTGCGATGATAATTGTGGTTGTGAGATTCGCCTGTTAGTGAGATGCTACGTAATATATGGCTATTATGCTTTTGAGCTGTTTTAATTAAGAAGTGTAGTTTTATTGAAGTATTGTAACATCCTTTGTAATGAAAAGAAAATTTTAAAACTCTGATATTTTCCAATTGAATTAACGGGTAGAAAAGGGGTGTTACAGAACGCGCCGTCGTGCGTGTTTCTTCTCAGACGCCGCACTTCCGGCGGAACCACCACCCCTACCTCCGTCACCACCGCCGAACCAACACTCCCATACACCACCGACCCACCACCCCGTGGCTCAAGGCGACGGTTAGAAAGGAGAGAATACGGCGTTTCTTTGGAGAAGGGAACCGATCGGTGAGGAGGAGAAAAAGAAAGACGAACTTAGGTTAGAGGGGAGAGAAAGCTTGGGTCGGTGACGGTAGGCGAGGAAGAGGAGAGTTTGAGAGGCGGTGAGGGAGAAGGTGAGGATCGGTTTCGTATGTGAGAGGAGAGAAGGGGGTTGCGGCGTGGTAAGACGAACAGAGTAGAGGAGAGGGAAACGAGGTCACGGCTGAGGGAGAAGGGGGCAAGCAGCGCTGCAAGGGAGAAGAGAGATTAGGGTTAGAGAGGTAGGGGTCACACGGCGCGCTGAGAGAGAGAACAAAAAAGGATTAGGGTTTGACATTTTGGGGAAAAGGAGCGCCGCGCGAGGGAGAGAAAGAATTAGGGTTTCCCAATTGGAGTTTTTGCTTTTATAGTAGGGGTGTAAGGGCATTTTTGTCCTTTCACATTTTTATTTTTCAGACCTCTATTAGCACCCCCTGCGTTTACTTCTCGCGCCCCTCTGAAGCCCACAAATTTTTGAAACGGATCAGCCCAAAAAAATGAGATTGGGCTATTATCTACACCCCAGTTTTAATAATACAACCCTCCTTTTATTTACACCCTTATTTTACCACTGCACCCCCTGTTTCTTTTTTTAAAAAAAAGAAATCTCTTTTCCCTAAATAAATATTTTCTCTCACAAACCTATTTTTTTTCAAATAACGAATAAATGTTTTCCTAAACAAAAAATTGGTTTGTTATTAATGGTCACTCTGAGCTTAGCTTGTTTGACCGTTGACATCAGCTTTGGTTTTCAAACGAGCTATGAGCGACGACCACTCTGAGTTTTACTTGTTTGGTCGTCTCGAGTACCTCTCCCGATTTCAAAAATAAATAAAAAAACACAACACACAAACATTTTCTACCCCAAGAACTACGTAGCTTTGATTTCTCCAGCGCACCTGGAGATACGTAGGAGCAGGGGCCCACTCCTGTCAAGCGCAAAAAACTAAAATTTTTATTAAGTATTCCTCTTCAATTTTGCAAATAATAAAAAGGTAAATTAAAGTATTTTCTTTAAATTAACTTTCTCTCTACACATTAAATTAAATGGTAACCTTTCCCTTGAAAGGATGCTGTGGGGTGCTAATACCTTCCTCGCGCATAATCGACCCCCGAACCCAAAAACAAAGGTTTTTTCAATGTTTTCCTATTTAATAAATATTGATGGCGGCTTCATTGCAAAAATGACGAAGAATCCCCTCCTTCGGATTTTTCGGTCGCTACAGTTGGCGACTTCACTCGGGACATTTTAGAGGGTTAAGCCTAATTTAATTAAATGTGTAGATTATTGTTAATTTAATATCTTTTTACCTTAGCGTTCATATTTGCCAGTCTATTTTTATTTTTATTTATTTGTTTATTTATTTATGGCCTTATTGAACCTTAGGGTAGAAAACTTTTGTACTATTATCTGTATTTCTTTTGCAGCTTGTGTGGTCTAGGTATTGTGCCCGTGTCACACACGTCACTTACACATGTCTATTCACACACTTCTGAGTGGGGCCTTATACCCGGGTCTGAAAATTAACCTAGGACGAGTGGAGATTATTAGTGACAGTCATTCTGGATTTTATCTGTCTGACTCTCATGAAAGTCTCAACCAGAGTACGCTCTTTCATGGTATCCCACACCAGGTAGCTCGCTATCGTTGTGGATCATATCATGAAGGGGATTTTAGCTCTGGAAACCTTTGTGAGGAAGCGAATAGAGCCACCTGAGAGATTGATCACGTAAGTGACCCTAGACCGTGACCTATATAAGACATAACCTGTTTAAGACACAAGGGCATTTCACCTACCCGCTGCATCATTACAGATATTTTTTTTTCCTTTCTCAAAAAAAATCAAATCATCAAAACCATTTATTACTATTATGTTTTTTTCCCTTTCGCGTATATAGGATGTGACACATAGTTAACACCTTTCTCAAAGATGAATCACCAAGTTTTTCCTTATTTTTTTTTAACACGCGTGACATCATTCTTCCATCCATCATATAGCATCATTATTTCACAAAATAAAAAAAAATCCTCCCATGCATGTTATTCATTTCATTTAGGTTTGCCGAGAATTGTAAGAGGCTCAAAAATTGTGTCATAAGCAAGACAATATGGGATCAAACGGTGAAGCAGTTCAAACCCTGAATTACCCTACAGTGAAGCAGCCCAATCTGACGAGCTTAAGAGAATGTGCGGGTTGGTTGCCGTCCATCGAGCGCAGGTCTTTCGATAGAACTTATGGGAAGATTATTATGTTATTACGGTTGGAAGTGCAAACAAATGCCATTGTTGCCCTGAGCCAATTCTACGACTCTTCCTTGAGATGCTTCACTTTCAAAAATTTCCAGATGGCACCTACCCTGGAAGAATATACGCAGATCCTTGGTTTTCCTCAACAAGACACTAGGCCCTACCAGTACCAGGGGCATTACTACACAGATGAGAAACTTGCCTCAATGTTACAAATCAGCAAGGAAAGTTTGAAGCTCCAAAAGAAAAACCGAAATTGCATTGTAGGGTTCCCGCAAGAGTACTTGGAAAGTCAAATGAAGTCCTTCGCCGACGCTAGAAATTGGGGTCCTTTCAAGCAATTGTTAGCTTTGACTATCTTTGGGATTGTGCTATTCCCGCGCCTTGAAAGATATGTGGACACAACCGCTATTGGTGTGTTCCTATCCTTCAAAGATGAAGAAAACCCAACCAACCCAATTCCAGCCATTCTTGCAGACACTTACTGTACCTTCACTCATTATAGTGAGCTAAAGGGAAAAAGGATATCCTGCTGCCTACAAACCTTGTATGTTTGGCTTCTCACCCACGCCTTCGTCAACAAAGTTAAGGTAGAAGGCCCAATTGAAGACGCTAGAGGGTGTGATGTGGAGTCGATGAATGCCGGTGAATGGTTGCAAGTGCTAAGGGGCCTTCATGAATACAAGGTTCGATGGCCCCCGTCATGGTGGAAAGATAGGCCTGAAGTGGTTTTTCAATGTGGAAGCTTCCAAAATGCCCCACTCATGGGAACAAGAGGATGCATAAATTACAACCCCTCTCTAACTCTAAGACAGCTGGGGTACCCCATGCGAAGTCCGCCCACCGAAGACATGTTGATCCCTTTCTACCTTTATGAGGGAGGCCCAAAAGATGTTGACATGCTCCGGAGGATTTCTCAAGCGTGGGATAAGGTTGTCCGCAAAGGACAAGAGCTTAGCAAGAGGAGCGGCGATAAGGAACCCACCTTTCGTCAATGGCTTCACAAAAGGCTCCAAGACACCCGATTGCCTTACCGAAGCGCCCTACAGGTTGAGGAAGAAGTACTTGAACCTACCCCTCCCACTGTCGAAGAGTTAGATAAGCTCAAGATGGCCTTGTCAAAAGCTGAAGAAGAAAAGAAGGGCTTACAGGCAGAATTAGAGAAAGTGCTCCTAAGAAACCAGAAATTGGAAGAGGAAAATACAACTAAGTCATCGGCCATTGAGGATAGCCGCAAGCAACTTAAGAGTGAAGAAAAGAACAAACAAGAGGTCCAAAAATACCTGAGAGGGGAAAAGGAAGAACTGAAGCGATGCAACCTGAAGATGAAGCAAGCCATTGATGATGCGCATAAATAGAAAGTGTTATGGGAGGAGTCAATGATTGCTGAAAAAACTGCACAAGGCTTGTTGGTGAAGTCAAAGAGAGAGTCCCGGATATTGATAGCTGAGTTTGAAGATCAAGTGAAAAGTATCCGGTGGGATAAAGAGACCATTGAAGAAATACTCCGAGAATACCAACAAGCCTTGAGAAGGGAGCATGAGAGATCTGATGAGCTGAAAGACCATATCAGATATCAAGAGGAAGTTTACCACCAGCTGAAGATTGAAAGCATCCACTGGGAGAGCCGCTTTGTAGAATTGGTCAGCAGGATAGAAAACCATGAAGTCTTCATAGAGTTGAAGAATGAAAGCTTATACTGGAGAGACAGATTTGCAAAGTTGGCATGGCTGGCCGATCAAGCTATCATGGGTATCCCAAAGCGTCTAAAAGAGGCTGACGCAGCAATGCACCCGTTCAACACCCCGGTCCAAGTTTCCGAATTTATGGAATTTTGCAGAATCCTGATTGCCGAACTTAGGGAGAAGGCTGGTAGCACCACTAGTAGAAAAAGAGAGAGGAGTGGAAAAATGAAAGCTATATGTATTTGAGTGAAATTTAAAAGAGCATGGTAATGTTTTTTTTCGAATTTTTATTTCAAGAATGCTGTACTTTTCCCCCATCAATGAAGTTTGTTTGTTCCACCTATTGATCCTCCTTTTGGAAATGCTTGAAACGTTAGTTTATGTACTTATGACAAATCAAGACGCGCTTACAATTCTCGGCCTAAAACAATAAAACTCATGCACACATGCATCACTCATTTTTCATCCATTCACATACTCATATCATGTATCCCGTCAACAGAGAATAAAAGACAAGCTGGTGCGTCAACACCGCTATTGGACTCGTTCTCAGGCCAGAAACATGGAAGCAAATCAGGACAATCCGCCTCAAGACAACCTGGATCAAGGAGATCCACATCAGGACGACTTAGGTCAGGGTAACCAGAACCTAGGCAATCAAGATCTTAGGGCAGAAATAGATGCGATGAAGCAACAGATGGCTGAGATCTTAAGGGTCCTACAAGCTTTGAGGAGTGGGAATGCAGATGAAGATGTCTCCGCTGGGAACACCGAAAATCAAGCTACCAACCCTCCTATTCCCAATGGACCCGGAATCCCCCATACAGTGTACCCTACTGGGGCTAACGAACAGGGTTACCAATGGCCTCCTTATGGACTTCCACAAGGTTACACACCTCCGACAGTCGCTGCCAATCCGGAAGATGGTCCCTCGGGAGTCGTGGGGCAAAGACATCCTGCACCGACAGGTCACAACAGTAATCCGGGGGCACCGCAGATTCACAACCCGAGCCCTGTTGTCGCACCACAAAGATTTCCACTCGGCTACACTTCACCGCTGGTAGTCGATGCTCAAGCTCAAGGGTCCAGCCTCAGGAACCCCACTCATTCACATATCCCAAATGTGAACCCAGCCATAGTTCCGATGATTCATCCTTACTATGGTATGAGTGGGCTCCCTCACAACTACTCTATGGAGAACCCTCAAGCCCAAGACAAACTGCAAATGCTGGAAGAAAGGTTGAGAGCAATTGAAGGATTCAGTATTGGTGCAAGAAATGCACAAGATTTATGTCTCGTCCCAAACGTGGTCATTCCCCCTAAGTTTAAGGTGCCGGATTTTGATAAATACAGAGGAGCAACATGTCCGGCAAGCCACCTAACTATGTATTGCAGGAAGATGGCCGCATTCGCAAATGACGATAAGCTGCTTATCCACTACTTCCAAGACAGCTTAGCTGGGGCAGCTTCAAATTGGTATATGCAGTTGACACGCACTCATATCCGGTGTTGGAAGGATCTCGCCGATGCTTTCCTTAAGCAGTATAAGTACAACACTGATATGGCTCCTGATAGGACTCAGCTACAAAACATGACTAAAAGAGATAATGAGTCCCTCAAGGAATAAGCTCAGCGTTGGAGAGGACTAGCAGCACATGTAGCACCGCCTCTGTTTGAAAGGGAAATGGTATCTATGTTCATGGAAACCCTTCCTTCACCCTTCTATGAAAAATTGATTGGGAGTGTATCGTCAAGTTTCTCGGATATGGTCGTTATTGGAGAAAGGCTAGAGAACGGAATGAGGAATGGGAAAATCGCTTATACTTCCCCCGAAAACACTAACCAGAGAAAGCCCTTCTTCGGATTTCCTAGAAAGAAAGAAGGAGAAGCCAACGCCATCACAGGAACCGGAAAAACTTCCTACTCCAATCCCTCTCACACCAATCCGTTCTCAGCACAAACACTATCTACCCCACCTACCCAAAATAACCAAGGCCATAAACCACAAAACTACTCAGTCGGAAAGTTCGTCCAGTTTGATCCAATCCCAATGTCATACTCCGACCTATTTCGCCACCTGCTCAGCCATAATTTAATCACCACCCGCCCAATGAGACAGATCCAGCCCCCTTTCCCTAGAGGCTTCGACCCAAACACCACATGCGAATTTCATTCAGGAACGGTCGGCCATTCCATAGAAAACTGCAAGGCATTGAAGTATGTCGTCCAAGATCTAATCGCCTCGGGCTGGTTGAACTTCAAGGAAAACGGTCCTAATGTGGCTACCAACCCGTTACCAGGACGTGGGACGCCCTCAACTAATGCAATTGAGGATTCTGCAGAACCGTCCCTAATCAGGAGGGTAGAATGCATCCAGACACCCCTGGAAGTGATTCATGCTAATCTGTGTTCCTTTGGGATTATTGAGAGAGAATGCACTGGAAAGAATCCATGCAATGACCATCACTGCATTGGAAATTGTGAGACGTTTAAACAAGTGCTTCAGGACCTGTTGGACCGACATGTAATACAAGTGGGCTTTCAAAAGAGGGAGGACCAGGTGTCAACTATCCTATCGAGCAATGGCCAGAACAAGGATACTCGGAAGCCGCTAGAGATCCGCTATACTAAGGACTCGAAGTCGTCCCTGGGTATGCCTAAACCAATCACTATCCAAGTGCCAGCTCCCCTCCCCTACAATGACACCAAAGCAGTCCCATGGAACTACAACGCGAAAGTCCAAGTGAAAGGTCCTCAGAACAATCCTGATGTCACTAATATCTCGGGAAGCAGCGGAATGACTTAGAGTGGGCGCGTCTATGCCCCTGAAAGACCCGGAGGAAGAGAATCAAATGAAAGAGGAAATATTGATAAAGGAAAAAACGTAGAGGGAGAGTCGTCTGACAAAAATACGGGCAATAAGGCACTATCTGAGCAAGAAGCCAGTGAGTTCCTAAAGATTATGAGGCAGAGTGAGTACAAGGTAGTGGATCAGCTGAATCAGACTCCTGCTAAGATATCCATGTTATCACTATTACTCAATTCTGAAGCCCATCGAGCAACACTAATGAAGGTGCTGAGTGAAGCTCATGTCACTGACGACATCACAGTTGGTCAGTTTGATGGGATCGTCGGAAATATCGTCGCAAACAACTACCTCACCTTCACAGATGACGAGATCCCCGTCGAGGGAAGAGGGCACAACAAGGCTTTGCATATCTCCGTGAAATGTGGAGAATACTCTCTAGCTCGGGTACTCATCGATAACGGATCATCCCTGAACGTACTACCCAAATCAACCATGAACAAACTAGACGTAGATTGTTCATACATGAAACCCAGTTCTACACTGGTCAGGGCATTCGATGGGTCCAAAAGAGAGGTTATCGGAGAGATGGAGTTACCTGTACAGGTAGGTCCAGAAGTCTTCATAGTGAGTTTCCAAGTGATGGACATCAATCCGTCTTACAGCTGTCTTCTGGGAAGACCTTGGATCCATTCTGCAGGGGCTGTGCCCTCTTCTCTACATCAAAAGCTCAAGTTCATAGTCAACAACAAGTTAGTGGTCGTTTCGGGGGAAGAAGAGTTGCTAGTCAATAAGCCGTTTCCTATCCGTTATGTTGAGGCTGCAGAAGAATCTTTCGAGACCGCCTTCCAAGCACTAGAAATTGCAAATGCTACCTTTGTGGGGGACGTGGCCCCATTGTTAAAACCAAAGCTGTCCAAAGCTGCATTGATGATTGCTAAAGTCATGACAAGCAAGGGTTATCAAGCGGGAAATGGTTTAGGGAAGACTGAACAAGGGATCCTAACACCCATACAGCTGCGTGAGAACAAGGACAGATGTGGGATAGGGTACCAGCCTAGTCGTACTGACAAAGGAAGGATCGCCGCGGAAAAGAAGGAGCAGAGGTTGGCCAAACTTGAGGGTCGGGAGCCAGATATGAAAAAAATTTTCATCTGCGACATAAAGCAAAGCTTTCAGAGCGCAGGGGTGCAAGATCCTAACCAGGTTGCAGCTATTGAAGGTGATTCAAGCGCTGAAAATGGCGGCGCCAGTCTTGTGCGCCGTTGTCCAGCAAGCGAAAAGCTCAAGAATTGGGAGATCGTCGATTTTCCTGTAGTTTTTAGTTCGAAGTAATGTTTCTGTAATGCAATCCTATGGCTCTGCCCAAGGCCATAGGACATTTCATTCGGGCACACATGTTTCCCTTTAATATCAATATCAATAAAATGTTATTTCAGATTCTCCAATAAATTTCAGTTTTCTTTTGCACTTGCGTTTTATTTTCTTTTTGCTCGTTTTTCATTCCTTCAATTTATAATAATGCAGATTTGAAAAAAACGCCTTTGAAAATAACAACGCCAATAATTCATACTGTGATTTTGATCACCCGATTAATCAAACTGAGGAAGATGTTGAAGATAACTGGGAAACTCCTCCAGAGTTAATGAGAATGATGGAACAAGAGGAAAAAGTGATTCAACCCCACGAGGAATCTACTGAGGTAATAAACTTGGGCACAGAAGAGGATAAGAAAGAGGTTAAAATCGACATCACAATGAAAGATAGTGAGCGAGAGAAGCTAGTTAGGCTCTTGTTTGACTATGTTGACATCTTCGCATGGACATACCAAGACATGCCTGGACTGGACCCCAACATAGTCGAGCATAAGTTACCAGTAAAACCCGAATGCCCGCCAGTAAAGCAAAAGTTAAGAAGGATGAAGCCGGAGATGTCACTAAAAATCAGAGATGAGGTCAAGAAGCAGTTTGATGCCGGATTCTTAGCGGTAGCAAAGTATCCTCAATGGGTAGCCAACATTGTCCCGGTTCCGAAGAAGGATGGGAAGGTCAGAATGTGCGTCGATTATCGAGACCTGAACAGAGCAAGTCCTAAAGATGATTTCCCTTTGCCCCACATTGCTGTCTTGGTAGATAGCACAGCACAACACTCCTTATTTTTCTTCATGGATGGATATTCCGGATATAATCAAATCAAGATGGCCCCCGAAGATATGGAGAAAACCACCTTCATCACTCTCTGGGGAACCTTCTGTTACAAAGTAATGCCATTCGGATTGAAGAACGCTGGTGCAACATACCAAAGGGCGATGGTAGCTTTATTCCACGACATGATGCATAAAGAGATTGAAGTCTACGTGGATGACATGATCGCAAAGTCCAAGACTGAAGAAGAACATGTTGTTAATCTGCAGAAACTATTTGAACGCCTAAGGAAGTTCAAACTCAGATTAAACCCGGCCAAATGCACTTTCGGTGTAAGATCAGGAAAGTTGTTGGGGTTCATAGTCAGTCAGAAGGGAATAGAGGTAGATCCAGACAAGGTACGAGCAATTCTTGAAATGCCGACGCCTAAAACCGAAAGGGAAGTTCGTGGGTTCCTAGGAAGGTTGAACTACATCTCCAGATTCATATCCCAATTAACATCGACCTGTGAGCCTATCTTCAAATTGCTGTGCAAGAACCAAGAAACAAAGTGGAATGATAAGTGCCAGGAGGCCTTTGAAAAGATCAAGAGGTACCTCCAAAATCCACCGATTCTGATGCCACCGGTGCTGGGCAGACCCCTCATTCTATACTTAACAGTGCTAGACAACTCAATGGGTTGCGTACTGGGGCAACATGATGAGTCTGGAAGGAGAGAACATGCCATCTACTACCTCAGCAAGAAGTTCACCGAGTGCGAAACGAGATACTCATTGTTGGAAAAAACATGTTGCGCTCTGGCCTGGGCCGCACGTCGTCTGAGGCAGTATATGTTGAGCCACACGACTTGGTTGGTATCTAAAATGGATCCCATCAAGTACATTTTTGAAAAACCTGCACTCACAGGAAGAATCGCCCGCTGGCAAATGCTACTATCCGAATATGACCTTTTGTACGTCACTCAGAAAGCAATCAAAGGTAGTGCCTTAGCTGAATACTTGGCGCATCAGCCCATTGAGGATTACCAATCAATGCAGTATGATTTTCTGGACGAAGATATAATGGCTTTATTCGGAGGAGGAAAATCTCCAGACAATGAAAGGTGGAGGATGTCATTCGATGGCGCTTCCAATTTGTACGGGCACGGGATCGGAGCTGTGTTGATTTCTCCTGATAACCGCTTCATACCATTTACTGCTAGACTGAGCTTCTACTGCACTAATAACATTGCAGAATATGAAGCGTGTGTCCTAGGCATCAAAGCGGCCCTGGAATGGAAAGTCAAAAGACTCGATGTATATGGGGACTCAGCACTAGCCATCCATCAGATAAAAGGTGTCTGGGAAACCAGGGATCCCAAATTGATTCCTTATCATGATCACATCCAAAAGATGATTGAACGATCCGAGGAGATCACTTTCCACCATCTCCCCCGTGAAGAAAATCAGTTGGCTGACGCCTTGGCGACTTTGTCATCAATGTTCAATATCAATAACAACAAAAGTCTGACATTCATCCGAATCCAACATCGAGACCTACCGGCACATCATTGTGTGGCAATCGAAAAAGAGCCTGACAGTAAACCTTGGTATTACGATATCAAGCACTATATCACAAGCCGAGAGTATCCTCCTGGTGCCACTGAGAATGACAAGAGGACACTTAGGAGGTTATCGATGGGTTTCTTCCTAAACGGGGAGGTGCTTTACAAAAGGAACCACGACATGGTCCTCCTCAGATGTGTTGCAAAAGAAGAAGCAGAAAGAATTATGAAAGACGTCCATGAAGGCTCGTTCGGAACCCATTCTAGCGGGCACACCATGGCAAGAAAAATCCTAAGGGCTGGCTACTACTGGTTGTCAATGGAGACCGACTGCTTTAACTACGTGAGAAAATGCCACAAGTGTCAAATCTACGCCGATAATATCCATGTGCCGCCTGCTTCTTTGAATGTCCTAACAGCACCATGGCCATTCTCAATGTGGGGAATGGATGTCATTGGTCCCATCGAACCTAAGGCATCAAATGGACATCGCTTCATTCTTGTCGCTATCGATTATTTCACCAAATGGGTCGAGGCCGCTTCTTACGCCAGTGTAACCAAATCGGTGGTTGTCAAGTTCATAAAAAGAGATTTGATCTGCCGTTATGGTCTGCCAAATAAAATCATCACAGACAATGGGACCAACCTGAACAACAAGATGATGAAAGAGTTGTGTGACGACTTCAAAATCCAACATCATAATTCCTCCCCGTACCGTCCAAAGATGAATGGGGCAGTCGAAGCTGCAAATAAGAACATAAAGAAGATCGTGCAAAAGATGGTAGTGACCTTCAAAGACTGGCATGAAATGTTACCTTTCGCTTTGCATGGGTACCGGACCTCAGTTCGCACGTCAACAGGGGCAACACCATTCTCACTAGTATACGGGATGGAAGCAGTTCTTCCCGTAGAAGTCGAAATACCCTCTCTGCGAGTGTTAATGGAAACCAAATTAGAGGAAGCAGAATGGGTTCAATCACGGCTTGATCAGTTGAACCTCATAGAGGAAAAGAGAGTGGTAGCTTTGTGTCACGGGCAGTTGTATCAGCAAAGAATGAAGAAAGCCTACGATAAGAAAGTTCGACCCCGACAGTTTCAAGAAGGAGATCTTGTGCTCAAGAAAATCTTGCCGATCCAAAAGGATTCCCGTGGAAAATGGACCCCTAATTACGAAGGACCTTATGTGGTAAAGAAAGCATTCTCCGGAGGAGCCTTAATTCTCACAAAGATGGACGGTGCAGACCTCCCACTCCCAGTGAACTTAGACACAGTTAAGAAGTACTATGCCTAAAGAAATATATGAAAAAAGAGAAAGATGAGCCAAGCAAAAATGAGCTCGCTAGGTTGAAAACCCGAAAGGGCGGCCTAGGCAAAAATTAGAGCGACCTGGTGGATTGAAAACTCTAAAGAGCAGTCCAGGCAAAAATTAGGGTCAATGAGTTGGACTTGGAACAAATGCAAAGGCAGTCCTCCGAAAGTTGGGTGATGGATGCTCAAGGTCATGTGTATGGGTGATTGGCATTGTTACCTCCAAGATACAAACAATCAAAAGATCTGCTTTTTCTTTTTCTTTCTTTCTTTTTTAGTTTAAACTCTCAATGTAATTTTCAGCCAGTGTGACCTTCTGCGCACTCGGTTTCCATTTGAATATTAAACTCTATCTTCACTCTCTCACTTCCCTATTTGCTTTGAAAAGATGTTTCATGGTAGATGATATTGAATGGCGAAACATGTGCATAATCGAAAGCATTACAATCATTGCGAAAGTTCTAAAAATCACAAAAAATGAGATGATCTCTTATAAAATGGCAAAGAGGACAAATGCATAATCACTTCAAGCAACAAAGCCCAATAACCCGCGCTTTGGCACCACTACTTTGAGGCAACCCTCATATCTCACGTCGAGAGTCCTGCGAGGTGAGGAGATCAGGAGAAAAGTCAAGAAAGAGCAAAAGAGCGAAAAGAATCAAAAAAAAAAAAAAAGAACACAAACAAAGAGAAAAAGCATCCCACATTTCATTCATCATACCACCAGATATCGATCTCGGTACATGCTTACACTGCATGCACGCATACATCATCCATTGCACCCTTAAATGCGTTAAAATATAGATATTTGTATCTGTCAAGATAAATTCAAATTATAATGTTAGCACTAAGCCTAGCATCAGCCTTTTAGACCCCAGTGGTCCTTCAGAGCCCTAGCGCTCCTTCAGATCAACACTTGATCCTTCAATCCAGATCGCACGTCGCGTTGATCGAGCAACCGACGGATCATCCGACCCCAGGTCCTTCAGACTAGCTGTGTCCGCCTAAAATAACACAGTGCATGTCCTTCGAGGTGTGCAAATCAGGTCAACGACCTGACCTTGCCACCCATGGCCGCTCGAAAAAGGCCATCCCCCAAGCAGACCGTTTTACTAGTACCGCTGCTAGTTTGCGCTCCTTCAGACCCATTGGTCCATCAGGTTTAGGCATGCCCTTCAGACCCCGCTGGTCCTTCAGTTTAGCTCCAATCAATGCGCCAAGCATCGATTGTGAATTAGACCATCAGAGCCCCAGTGCTCCTTCAGATCCTCGTTGATCCCTATTTACTTTTGTTCTATGTAAACCTTTTTTTCATGATTTTCTTAAAAAGAAAAGGTTGTGACAAAATTAGTGTCTTTTTATCTTTATTTCTATTTTACTCGAGAAATTTGGAAACCCTTCATATTTCCTAGTAAAATATAAATAAAGAGGGGCAGCTGTCATACCCTAATTTTGTCCGACTAATCGAAAAACCCAAAAAAAAATGGTCTATGGTGCACTCGTATTATTTTTAGTCGTGTACACGTGTTAGTCTTAACGTTTTCACATTGTTGCGTGCATATGTTATTTCTAACTACATACGCGTGTCATTCCTAATCGTGTGCGTGTCGTTACACTCTTTGCGCGCGCATGTTCGCCTCTCGTCGTGTACGCATTTTTTTCGATGCTCGTTTTATTTGTTAGTTTATTATTATTGTTATAAAAAAAATCTAACAAAAATCAATTTCTGAATTAATGTTTTATTATTATAAACAGTTTTTTTTAATAAGAGGTACAACCCAAGTCAACTTTGATTTACATGAGGACAAAAAAATTTAAATGCAAATGGTACAAAAATTTAATTAAAAGCAAAAAAGAGTACAAAAAATAATAAAGCAAAAACCAAAAAAAGGGACAGCAGCCTGCGACTTGCTGCCTTGCCCTCTCCATGAAGCTACAAGCCCAAACTTCCTTCTCCTTGTCCCTTTACTTGCCTCCCATTTTCAGCAAAAAAAACATGGCAGCATTGGCAGGCACCACCCTGCAAGCTGCTGCCCCACTGCTCCACTGCTCCAATCTGCTCCACAGCAACAGCCTGGTCTCCTGAGGGTTTTGATTCCCTGCTTCCTCCCACACCTACACCACACATATTGGGCTATAAATACTGTGAACATCAACAGTAAAGGGGGGGGGGGAAGAAAACTGATACCACCATAAAATTATAGAGAAAATAGAGGCACAGAGAGAGAGAGAGAATTCCGAGCAAATTTAGGGTTTCATACTGAAACACTAACCAAAGCATCAAAACTCCTGAAATAAAAGAAGGAATAGCAGGGAGCAGGTTTAGCAGCAAGCAACAGAGTCCATTTCAGAGCCAAAAAAAAACAAGGAAAAAGGTTGATCTAACTTATTCTCTTTTTTTTAAATGCAGTCTTAGTTTGTTTCCCTATCATGATTTGTTGTTTAGCATAGTCTCAGTTTATGTTCTTTGAAAGATTGTTGCCGTGAATATATGTTAGTAGCATGAATGGATTAGTATTAGAAATAAATAAGGTTTTCAGAATCAGTTTTTAAATATAAACAAAGCTATGTTTAGCTAGTAACTTTTTTATGTTGGATTTAGAAATAAAGATTATGATGTAAAATTTAGGGACAAATCGTTTTTTTGTTTAGTAATAAGAATACATTGGGGACTCCATGTTCGGTGCATTTATCAAAATGGAATCAATAATTAGCTGAAATAGGCTTTTGCATTCTGTTCCTCAAAAATTAGTAATTAGTTGTTAGTTAAAAATTAGGGTTTTTTTTAATAAGAAGCAAGACAAAGTTGAGAACAGGGTTCTCAGCAAAAGGTGGGGGGTTTCAAAACCAGCGTAGGTTAACATCAAAAGAAGCAAAAAATAAATAAAAGAAGAGGAGATTCAGATACCTGTAGTTCCGACCGCCGTCTAGTTCCGGCCACCGTAGACGGTGGCCGTTCGTCCAGGACCTTCGTGGGTACCGTCATCGTCTGCCGTGAACGCGCCGTCGTGCGTGTTTCTTCTCTGACGTCGCACTTCCGGCGGAACCACCACCCCTACCTCCATCACCACCGCCGAACCAACACTCCCATACACCACCGACCCACCACCCCGTGGCTCAAGGCGACGGTTAGAAAGGAGAGAATACGGCGTTTCTTTGGAGAAGGGAACCGATCGGTGAGGAGGAGAAAAAGAAAGACGAACTTAGGTTAGAGGGGAGAGAAAGCTTGGGTCGGTGACGGTAGGCGAGGAAGAGAAGAGTTTGAGAGGCGGTGAGGGAGAAGGTGAGGATCGGTTTTGTATGTGAGAGGAGAGAAGGGGGTTGCGGCGTGGTAAGACGAAACGGAGTAGAGGAGAGGGAAACGAGGTCACGGCTGAGGGAGAAGGGGGCAAGCAGCGCTGCAAGGGAGAAGAGAGATTAGGGTTAGAGAGGTAGGGGTCACACGGCGCGCTGAGAGAGAGAACAAAAAAGGATTAGGGTTTGACATTTTGGGGAAAGGGAGCGCCGCGCGAGGGAGAGAAAGAATTAGGGTTTCCCAATTGGAGTTTTTGCTTTTATAGTAGGGGTGTAAGGGCATTTTTGTCCTTTCACATTTTTATTTTTCAGACCTCTATTAGCACCCCCTGCGTTTACTTCTCGCGCCCCTCTGAAGCCCACGAATTTTTGAAACGGATCAGCCCAATAAAAATGAGATTGGGCTATTATCTACACCCCAGTTTTAATAATACAGCCCTCCTTTTATTTACACCCTTATTTTACCACTGCACCCCCTGTTTCTTTTTTTTAAAAAAAGAAATCTCTTTTCCCTAAAGAAATATTTTCTCTCACAAACCTATTTTTTTTCAAATAACGAATAAATGTTTTCCTAAACAAAAAATTGGTTTGTTATTAATGGTCACTCTGAGCTTAGCTTGTTTGACCGTTGACAACAGCTTTGGTTTTCAAACGAGCTATGAGCGACGACCACTCTGAGTTTTACTTGTTTGGTCGTCTCGAGTACCTCTCCCGATTTCAAAAATAAATTAAAAAACAACACACAAACATTTTCTACCCCAAGAACTACGTAGCTTTGATTTCTCCATCACACCTGGAGATACGTAGGAGCAGGGGCCCACTCCTGTCAAGCGTAAAAAACTAAAATTTTTATTAAGTCTTCCTCTTCAATTTTGCAAATAATAAAAAGGTAAATTAAAGTATTTTCTTTAAATTAACTTTCTCTCTACACATTAAATTAAATGGTAACCTTTCCCTTGAAAGGATGCTGTGGGGTGCTAATACCTTCCCCGCGCATAATCGACCCCCGAACCCAAAAACAAAGGTTTTTTCAATGTTTTCCTATTTAATAAATATTGATGGCGGCTTCATTGCAAAAATGACGAAGAATCCCCTCCTTCAGATTTTTCGGTCGCTACAACTTGGTTTTGCTTCCAGTCAATCACTTGGTTTTGTCATCCAAATCCATGCTACTAAATCAAAGTTTAATTTTTTTTTATTCAAGCAATGAACAAATATCATGAAAAACATCTAATGCAAAGGTGACTAACTAACTTCTGTGTACAGAAACGTCTAATGCAAAGGTAACTAACTAAAATCCCTGGTTCTTAATATTCAGTATATATATCGTGATGTCCGATGTCCACAAAGTCAGATTGTCTCGGAAAGGCTGCAAGATCAATGTATTGTCCTTGTATGACTCTTCACCCAATGTGTCAAGCTCAGAGATTGCCTCATCAAATGCCTGCCAGAGTTAAGCATTTTTCACAAATCATCAAAGAGAAGAAAAAGGCGGGCACAGGACTTTTTAAAAAAACAAGTCAGAATTTTTAGCTCCATCAAAAATGACATGGGAAGTGCAGCGTAAACAACATATTATATAAATATATATATATATATATATATATATATATATATATATATATATATATAAATCTTGTACAATAATAAAAGAGCAAATTGCCAATGAACAAACAGTACTGAAATCAGTATCACAGTGCAAAGTTCAATCTGAAAAAAATAACTAAATTCATACGGCATCTTCAAAAAGGGTTAATGAAATTATGGTCAATGAATTATATTTAAAAAGGATTTCCAAAGCAATTTTCACTACAGATTCATGAACAACCAGCTGATAAAAAAATAAGTTTGCAATAACAAACTGTGATCAAAGACTGATATCTATATTCTAGTATAACAAGTAAGCACAATTTATTCATTGAAGATCAACTGAGACATACCAAAAAGGAACATCAAGGACGACAACAACAAAGCTTATCCTACGGCAGTCAACAAGTAAAGATATATACCTGCTTCGCTAGATTACAAGCACGATCCGGTGAGTTAAGGATTTCATATTAGAACACAGAAAAGTTGAGTGCAAGACCCAGTCTAATCGGGTAGGTAGGGGCCAATTCTGCAAGAGCAATATCCTGCATAAAGTAAGCACAAATTTTGAGTTGAGTAACTAACTAATATTATTCCACAACAGCTTTCAAAAAACCTATAAATATCACATCTGGATAAATGTACAATGCGCATACAATTAGCAAGAGTAATAAGTAAATGCATATGCATATACCTGAGCAGATTTGTAAGCTAACAAAGTACTCTCTGCAGCTTCTTTTCTTTCAGCGCCAGTCTTGAACTCAGCAAGGTACCTATGATAGTAACCCTTCATTTTAAGGTATACGGAACAAAGAATGATATTTACACATGGACATATGCATATTTGCTTCTTCAATTAGTTCATATTTACAAAATTGTATTGATTTACAGCATAAATAGTGTATACAGAAAAAAGAATTATATTTACATGTCTCAAAAGGAAAATGGACATGTAGTTCAATGGTGGGAATCTTATGGTGATTAAACACCATTGATAAAATGGTTTGCTACGCGTGTCTTGAACTTGACATGTAGTTCTTCAGGTTGTGAGAGGAACTGGAGTGCATTTGAGATGGTATGGTCTCAAATTATTAGTAGTGCTACATCCGCTGCACCTGTGGATGAACTTGATGTTGATAATGGAGAGGATGATGGAGATGATGATGAAGGTTATGGTGAAGGTCATAATGGAGATGATTATGCGGGAGATGATTATGAGGGGACCGGTTATGGGGCATATGATGGCATTAATGATGATGTTAATGAAGATGAAGAAGAAGATATTATGGGTTCTATGCCTAATATCACTATGAATAATTTGATTTAGGCTTTATGATGGTTGTTGGTTTATGTCTAATACTTTGAGAGTAATATCTGTATTTTAGTAAAATCTTACGATTTTACTTGCGATTTTACGAGTTACAATTTTGTTTAACCCCTTCCGATTCTAGTTTTTGATACTTTTTTTTTGGGTAGAATCTTACGATTCTACTTGCAATTTTACGATTTCCGATTTTGCTACCCTACTTACGATCTTGCGTAGAATCTCGATTTTGATGACTATGGTCTCAATTTCTATATCAAATACAACAGATATAAATTAAAAAGTAGCAAGATACTAAGCGCCTCATACAAATCTTAGGATAAGGTCATAACAATTTATGTTTCAAGTTTTCAAATTTATTTGTCATTCTACCTCAGGCTATTTGGAAAAGACCATGGTTTCAAAATAAACGATGAATTAAAGTCCTACTAAAAACCATTACCTCCCAGAATGTTTTTGATTAACTTCTTCTCCCCCCACTCTAGTAGTACCAAGCCCACCACCTAGACGGCGGGGTCGCCAATTTGGAATAGTCCTCCCACGTTCAACATCCACGAGCACCCTTCTACCCTCAATTTTCCTACCATCAGCTTGTTTGTAAGCAGCTGCATAAATAATCAAAAATGTGACTAGAAAGTCATATATAGTAATAACCAAATAGATCACACTAAACCACTATCAACCTTTCATGTCTCTTGTGTGCAGGTACTCAATGAATGCATAACCCTTGGGCTTATTTGACATAGTATCAGTAACCAGTCGAACCTAAGTCAGAAGATATTGGAAAAGGAACAATTGTCAGAAGATAACATTTTGGTCTTAAGCTCAACAGAAAGTAACACGGAAAATGCTCTGTCGCACCTCAGAATCAATAAAATACTAACACTATAATCCTAAATGGCACGGCAGGCAGGCACTATGCCTAATTAGCTGGCTCACCTTTAAATCACACAGCTCCCAACGCGAGATGCATCACCACCAGCAATAGTTGCAGAAAAACGGATGTATTTGGGCTCAATTAACCAGTAGTTGACTATCGTCCCCTTACCAGGGATATTTATTTTTAAAAGATTGCTAAAATCAAAACAATTATGGGTAATATAGCAAATACCATAACATCTTCTCAACAGCTGATTTGGTTTTGATAGCCTTTAAAGCCAAAAATAAAGTTTTAGCCACATTAGAAGTAGGCTAGCTAAGAATTAGTCAAAAAGGGAAGAGATTGAAATACTCCAAACATATTTTACCCAGTGCAGGAAAAGAACAGAAGTTGTCAGTCTCCTTTACTTGCTTGAAAACAAAGCCAAAGGCACAATATTGCATCATTGCTCTGCCCAACTAAAATACCATGCAGGAGGAAGCACTTGATGGAAGGTGGGTTTGATTGAGATACGAGAATCATTTACCAATTAGCAAATGCAGTATAAGATATCACCCATTACCAGGGATGTGTATTAAGATGTTAAACTTGCAGCTAAAATAATCCCTAGGGACCCAAAGCCCCAATATCTCCTATCCACATATATTAACAGTGGAATGGAACTAACTGGAATTCAACTATAAATAAAGAGCCATCAATAACAAATTGGTGGCACGACTAAATGCAGTGGTTACCATATCAAAGCCACTCAACTCAAAAAATGACAAATTAAATCAGGAAAATTCATATTCTATACCCTTGAAACTTTGGACACGATGGGATAAAAACTATTAACTGATTGATTTCATGATAATCTGGTTAGTCGAGAGAACTGCTTACATTACAAGAAACAGTTTCTTCAGCAGTAAAAGGGAAGAGTTAATAGTCTTTATCATCATAAAATATGCTTGTATTTTGTTTTTCGGTTATACATAATTTCACATGGAAATTGTTTGATTTGAAAACACATTTTGAAGTCTCATGAGTTGTAAATATGTCAACTAGAAAAAAACACAATAGATTAATAAGCAAAAATATATGATACGCTTACCGAACCCCTCTGGACATATTCAAAATACCTACCCGTTTGATTGCACCATATGACTCAAACTCCCTTTTGATTCTGCTTTCAGTGGTCTCATAACTCTGTTAGAAGATAGCACCAATGAGATACGACAAGCAATATGCAAAAGTGCCAGAGTTGATATACGGGAAAATATAACTTACGAGTCTGGCCACAAACAAGGTCTTGTAAGGATCTCTTGATATATTTGGGTCGTTGTTTGGATCATCTACATTGAAGCAGATAGAAAAACAACATTCAGAGAACATAGATCAACAAAAACTAATAGAATTACAAAAATATAGGAGTCATCACATTTCTCAAGCTCCTCGGCAGCCTTCGCTGCTCCCTTCTCTAGTCTTAACTTATGAATTCTTTCTCTTCTTTGTGCCTGAAAAACCAAAATGGATCAGCAAGGTATGCCTATTGTACTCTCCACCGCTGGGACACGGACTCGGAGAACTAACTTATTTTACTGCTTTTATTTTCCATACTAACTCTATGCACAGTAATACATACTCAGTAAGTTCCAGGTTTGTCAGTCCACCAAACATTATAACAAACACATGTTCAAAACAATAAATCAATAAAAATGAAACATGGTAAAGGTTGGAGAGCAACAGTAATTATAATTTTCAATTAATTTGTTGTGCATCCAAAGTAACTACCTGTTATTCATGACATTGGAATACTTAAACAAATACTTCTTTTAAAGCAAAAAGGTACCATATTAAAGAGGAGGTAAGCAAGGAGTCATGGTAGATTAGTAACCATTTTGTTTGTAAAATCTTACACCATGGAAATCCTAATTTGGCGATCAAAACCAGTAAATTGGTTAAACTCTACATACATCGTCACTTACAAATTAATAGTTATAGAAATTGATATCTCAAGGAACTCTTGGAAAAGGCAATCAAACACAACATGGAGAACATAATTAAGGGCAATCATATGAACAAACAAACGGCAAACTGTCCATCACAACCTGGAGAATCTGCTTCACCTATATTAGTAACAAAATATAGTAAAATAAGATAGAAACCCACTGCATCAAATCAAACCTCCAGATGCTTGCGTGAATATCTCGCTGAGGGAGAGGATGAGTTTGAGAGTTGCTTGCGTGGATCTCGCTGGATTTCTGCCAGATTCATTAAGGGAAGGGGATTTCTGAAACCGTTGTTCCTGCGTGAATCATTGAGGGAAGGGGATTTCCGAGGAAGGGAGAAAGGGTTCGATGGTGAGGGAGAGGGTGAGCAGAGCAAGCAAAATGAGAAAGGGATTTTAGGGAGGGTGAGTTCGAGGGAGAGGAATGAGAAAGGGATTTTAGGGAGGGTGAGTTTGAGGGAGAGGAATGAGAGGAATGAGAAAGAAAGGAAGGGAGGGTGAGTTCGAGGGAGAGGAGTGAGAACCCTAAGTTTCTGCGTGCGAAATGATTTTAGTTCTTGATTTTCTATTTTTTTTTAATAATTTTCTCTACGGCAACGTTTTCGAACCGTTGACTAAAGCTTCAACAAAAAACTGTTGCCGTAGACCTTATTATGGGTACGGTTTTCAGCCGTTGCCATTAAAAAAAATTAAAAAAAAGGAATCAGCAACGGGTTCAAAAAACCGTTGCCATTGTTGGCTAAGGCAACGGTTTTTTTGATGTTGCAATTTTTGGCGTTTCCATAGGTTCCAAATGTTGTAGTGACGCACCAGTCGTGCTCTTTTACGTTCCGATCGTACAAGTCTGTGGTTGAGAAACTTCTCGATAGCCTTCCGACAGTTTTGTTCATATCTTTTGATCCGGAGCTCCGATTCAAGTTCTCTTGGATGAACTAGAAAGCTAACGAAAATCTATACAATTTTAATTACCCATTGGTTGTGTTTTTAAATTCACTCCAAGAATCATCCTTAACCTATCCTATCTACAAAAGTTTGAAGTATAGTCATTGCGTTGCCTTTGAAGGGATTTTGTTATACATTCTAAACTTAGACATGCATATGGTTACAGCTTTAAAAATGGAAACTTGAAATACCTAGTAAATACTTGGTGCTGTGCTGAAACATTGATGATGGAATCTGTAAAGTGTTGGTATGCTTTCTTTGATTCTCCATGGTGGTATTAGTGGTACTTTTTTTTAAGCAAACGAAACTTTTATAATCATGCAAAAATACTTAAGTAAATATTTTCAATCACAAATATAGATAGAAAACTGGAACATCTTTCATTGCAACTGATGAATTTCTCAATCAGAAACCAGGCTCATCCTCACACCCTAGTAGAAAAAACCCAGCACTTTACCACCAACATTCTTTCTCCTAGCCTCTTCATGATCCATGATACCAGCACTAGTAGTCAAGACAATATACCTAAATTGTCTAGAGGGAAGCAGCCTTGCAGTCCATCCTTCAATCTCTTTGACACCAACATCAAAACGGGGACTAATAACACCACACTTGTTCAACCTACCATTCAATTCTACAACAATTTTGCCAGCCCTGTGATCATCAACATATTCGAACTCCCCAATGTATCCGTGCTTTTGCATCACCAACAGAAATTTTATAATCACTTTTGACGATGGCCTAATCATGACCTGGCGCTTTCCACGTTTCTCAGCATTGTACATGGTCTTGAGAGCATCATTCAAGACATTGACCCTCACCATAGTCACAAACTTCAGAAAACTGTGCGGGTGCAGCGGCTACCGTCTCCGTGTTCAAGTCAGAAAACTGTGCGGGTGCAGCGGCTACCGTCTCCGTGTATTAGTGGTACTTTGGAATTGAAGATTAATTAAGGAAAGTGTTGGTACCAAAGGAATGACTAAATTTCAACCCAAATTTTTCAAATATCCATTTTACATCCTTTTGGGTACCAAATCTATCCCTAATTCATTCGAAATTCAAAGTTACTCATTTATTAATATTATAGACTTTCTCATCTCATCATGATACACTATCTTTAAATTAGTTGAGGAAGACCACATTTATCCAACTACTGAAATAGAGATACATTTTAGGACATTTTGTTGTATAAATAGCAAAGATTCTTAATTCGTAACGGTTTTACTTCCTCACTTTAGATTTATAAACTTGATTGTGAAAATTCAATTTATATAAAAATCGGTGTCTTCCCAATTTCATTCTAGTTATGGTACTAAATGTAATTCATTGGAGAGTGATAATATCCTCTGTTCTGTACCGTACCTCTGGACCGGTATCCGATCCTGAATACCAAGTCCGATCCGAGATAGTTGGTAGTTGTGTTCCTGGTCGATCCGATTAGGCTCCGATCCGGGGTGGTTGGTACCTACAATGACATTCCGACGCTCAAGTCAGATAGTGAGCCAATTGCAAGTTAGATGGTTGGAAAAAGTGAGTACCTTAAATGCTAGCATTGAATGCCTATTTATAAGCTTTTGGGATCCATGGGAGCCATTGGATCTAGGTCATTGATCTCAACCATTGGTTGATGGATCCAGTATTTGGTATTGGGCCTTGGCTAAAGCCATTGTTGGCCCAAACCGTAACAGTTGCCCCCCAAGTCGGGTTGCCTTTAGGGCGAGCTAGACTTGTTATCTTGGCATTCCACAGCGGGCTTCAACAGCCAGGCTTCTCTTTTGATCCGAGTTCTGCCCCAAACCTCTGAGGGACTCAGGTCGAATTCTAGCTCTTTAGGGGGCCGAGCTTCAACAGTGTATGGGCGGTTTCATGTCTTACCCGTCCTTGACTTCAGTCCGGTCCGAGGGGTGAGCCGAGTGACTCGAGGCGTTCCGCGTGCGGCGACGCGTTGTTCACCATGTCTGACATCAATGTCATTAATGGACGCGTCGTTCGAGGATGATTGTAGTGATGGTGACGCTTGGAACGACGCGCCTACGGGGGGAGCTGGTGATGGGCCACGTAGCTTCTACGCCCAGGCCCAATTTGTGACTGTTCGCTCCTTATAAATACGGGAGGGGACCTCCTTCATTTGCACTAGTTTTCTGCGAGTTGCTCTGATACCGATCTTAAAGTCGTTTAGTCAGTGCTTCATTCAGTAAGCTACCGAGTTCGTTAAGCTCGCCCAGGCACCTCATTCCGTCTTTCATCGTCGAACTCCCTGTCTTCGAGGTTACCCCTTTTATTTGTTTGTTTGTTTTTGTCTTATGTCTCTGTTGGGACTTATTTTAAGCCCACCCGTTTTTAAGTACAGAGTGGGAGTCGTCAGGTCGGGTTCCGACTTGGTTGTGAACCCACTGTTTAGTACTCAACTTGACAAAGCAAACCCCCATTTCTGCAGGTTCGATCTGGCCAGGACAAAGCAAACCCGTCGGGTTGTTAACGTAGATCGCCCAATCATAGCCATACTGATGGCCTCTGACGCTAGAGATTCGGTCGAGGTTCGTCCCGTCCATTCCGGGTCAGCTGGACCCGAGGTTCAAGATGGTCTCGGCCCTGCCCCTCTCAGTTTCCAGGTGGAGGATCGCTCGCCTGCAGTTCAAAGTAAAGAGATGCCTGAAGAGCCTGAAGCCGGGCCGGAACCCGAGGTAGTCATATTTGACCCGGATGAGTCTGAAACCGAGCTTAACCCCGAGGAGTAGGGAAGTACCAGTTGGAGCTCTGACGATAGCGAGAACGAGGTTGTTGAAAGTCGGAATAATAGAGAGGAGGCCGATCATAGCGGGGATCCCGCCGACGAAGAAGATTTCTCTGAGTAGTACCCCAGCACCGGGGTTGGACAAATAAATGTCCCTTTATCGCAACCCTTCAGCACACCCCGGGAGTACTCGTGGGTGTCGGAGACACTGAGGGAGATCCGATCTGTGTACTGGACCGGGGACGATCTGAGCTACATCGTCCAACGTATGACCAGGAAGGACCGAGTGTGGAATGCCGAAGGGATGACTGAGAACCAACATGAAGCTGTTTGGCCACAAGCTCTGAAATTTGTCATGTTTAGGGTGACGATGTTTGATATGAAGATCAGCCCCCCTTTTACTTCCTTTCAACAAGAGATACTGGGGAGCCTGAATCTCGCCCCCTCCCAACTTCACCCTAATTCTTGGGCATTTATGCGGGCTTACGAGCTGATGTGCATCCACTTGGAGAGGCCGATCTCTTGCAATTTGTTCTTGTATCTTTTTGAGATTAATCGGAGGCATGAGGAAGGGACCAAAGATCGATGGGAACATGTTAGTTTTCGGGCTAGGAGGGGCCTCAAGATTTTCATGCCCTACTCCGACTCTTTGAAGAAATGGAAAGACCGGTACTACTTCGTTGAACCCGTGAATGCCGAGGCAGTGAGGTGTGTCGGAAAGTATAGCGAGGATGGGCAATCCCTGGAGTCTACCAAGTTTCCCTTGGGGTGGTCCCTTGCTCATTTAAATCAACGTCTCCAAGCGTACACCGTCAGCTTGAGTAGGTTAAGTCCTTAGACAAGGACTCTTTGGCGATCCTGATCAATTTTGGCGATCTAATTCCCTGGAAGGATCCTAATTAAGAAGTTCGGCATTGACACAGAGAAGTTGGTCGGGGCGGGCTTGAGACCCAAAGTTTTAGCTGTGCTCGGTAGGATTTAACGGTTGATAATAACTTGAATTTCTCATTGTGGCTTACACATTGAGGTCGTTTTAACTCATGTCTTTCTTTTCACTTTTGTAGATAGGATGGGTCCAGACAAGTTTTCGCGGCTGAAATCAATCTCGGAACAGAAAGCCGGTGTCCGGCAGGGCCCGCAATCAAATCCCCTTCGGGACGAACCTGTGCGGGCCATTCCTATCAAAACGGTCACCGTAGCCAGCATCGCTAGCGTAGATGAACCAACTGCGGACCTTCGGCATTGAAAAAGGAAAAGACCTTCGGCGCAGGAGGACCATGCCTCCCCCTCTCAAGTCCCGGGGGAAAGGGTGCGGACTAACCAGGGTGGTTCTCCCCGGGCTTCCAAGAAGGACCTTCATGGGAAGCGGAAGGGTTCGAGATCTTCTGGGGTCTCGATAGACAGTGATTTCTTGAAAAAGTACCTCCAGGAAGCTAGGGTCGATCCGGTGGAAGCCGCCTGCAAGTTGTTCCTGCATTTGGCCGACGTTTCCAAACTTCAAAGAGCCGAGGCTGCGGAGCAGGCCAAAGGTAATAAGGGGTATACCCTGCCTTCTTAATTTTTATTTTTGCTTCTGGTGGCTCCGCTCTTGATTTTGTTCACCTATTAATTTCAGGGGCTTTGAAGGAGAGGGACGATCTGCGGGGAAGTACGAGTCTCTGTCTTCTGCTCTGAACAAAGCTCGGGAAGATCTGTCCGGTCTCCAGGAGGAGCGGAACAAACTTGAAGGCGAGAGGTGTAACGCCCAAATATTTAATTAAATATTTAGGTATCCGTTTATTTATTTATTTATTTCAGTTGGTGTAATTATATTAACATTTGATTAAGAGGTGTATAATTGGATATTAGGAGATGGTGTTAGTGATCGGGCTTAAGCTGGAGGAAAGCCCGTGATCCAAAAGCCCGCTAGCTAGGCACATAGGTGAAGCGCCTAGGCTAGGGTTTTGCTCATTTGCGATTTTGTGTGAGAAAAGGGAGAGAGGAGTCGCGAATAGAGAGAGGAGAGGAGAAGGGGTTCGGCGCACACCCAAGGGAGAAGAAGAGGAGGATTTCGCGAGTTCAAGGAGAAGAAGGAAGCTGTGTTGCTGAGGTTATTGTTGGTGACTTGATCAAGAGGATTAGTGCTCTCCTACTATAAGGTAAGGGTGGGGTTCTTCCTTATAATAGGGTTTTATGATGGGGTTATGTGGGAATAGGTCCTATAATGCCTCTTATTTGGTTTTGGATGTTTGTTTTGATGATAGTTGGATCGTGACTAGGTTGATTGAAATATTGGCTTGTTGGTGATTGTTGTAACTCTAAAAAAAAAATTGGCGTTCATTGTTGTTATCACGAAATTGCATGCTAAGTGTTTGAATAAATGTTGTTTGGTGTTGTGATTGACAATGCATGATAATTGACATTGGGGTTTAAGAATTGGTGAACTAAATTGGTGACTAAATCGAATTGGTGAACTAACATGGTGAAATTCTGAAATTTTGGGTCCCTAGGGCCCCATTGGCGCCAAATGTTGTTGCTGTTCCTGTTGCAGAAAACGGCGCCCTGTGCCTGGGCGCCATGTTTGGTCGTGTTACGTTCGGTGCCTGTGTTGCAGGAAACGGCGCCCTGTGCCTGGGCGCCACATCCTATGTGTTGCGTTTTTCCTACTGTGTTGCTGTTTTAGGCGCCCTGCTGCTGGGCGCCGTGTCTGGTGTGTGTTCCGTGTTGTGTTGCGTTGCTGTGCCGTGTTCTGAGTTGCCAGGGCGCCAAGGGCGCCATATCCTGTGCCATGTTGCGTTTTTGTGCTGTTCTTGGCTGCCTGGGCGCCAAGGGCGCCAGTTTCTGTTGTTGGCCATTTCCTGCGTGTTGCCTGCTAGGCGCCCTGCTCCTGGGCGCCATTTTCAGGATGTGTCTCAGTTTTTCCCTTATTTTGTTTTCGAGATATCTTTTGACTCGGGAGTCCGATTGAGACGTTTCAAAATGTTTTGGAAAGCTTATTCAGAGGCCTAACTGAATATTCTAATTTAAGGCAAAGTGATCTATTTTTCTGGAAATTGTTAGCCGTTGGCTTAACCGTTAAATGTTGCTGTTTTTGGAAAAAGAAAATTTGTCGCATTTCAAATATTTTGGAAAATTGTCTTCGTCCCAATACTTTGGAAAATTGTTGTCATCTTGGTGTCTTGGTGCTGTTTGATCTAGGTGTGAAGGCTCAAACCTTGGTGTTGTTGGAGTTAGGTGTGAAGGCTCCAAATCTTAGTGTTCCGTTGTTTCGGGTAGTTTTGGTGTTTTGGTGTCGTTGGGCTAGGTGTGAAAGCTCAATTTTGGTGATATTCGGTGATTGATTTTTGGTGTGTCACGTTGTGACTAAATTTTGATGATTGTCTGTGTGCATTCATGGTGTCGCATACAACATACGCATTTGTTTCGGTGAAGGCCTTTGGTCTTGGAGCTGGGTGTGAAAGCTCAACTTTTTCTAAAAACTAGTGAGCCGGGTGTGAAAGCTCAATTTTTCTAAATTGTTGAGCCGGGTGTGAAAGCTCTCAATATTGGTGACGCCTCTATTTACTGGCAAAAACTTTCGGTGATTTGGTACCACATGCATATGCCCGTTGGTGTGGGTTGCACTCATGCATTATCATAACATTTGGTGACTGATTGTGGTGTTTATAATTTGACGTGTGTTTATGATTCGATGTGTGTAGTGAGTGGTAGATATAGTGTCATATTCTGGCATATTTCCTATCATTTACGCTATTATATTGAAGATATCTCACCCCTTCTGTTTGAATGTTACCCCTATGCGGTAACGTGCAGGTGATCCCGAGTGAAGGCTTAGCTACCTTCGCTAGTCTGAGTCGGTGTCCTTTGCTTTAATATGTAACACTCAAGGGGGGGATGAACGCTATACTTTGGCTGTTGCATTTTATTTGTTTGGAGTCCATTTCGGGATGTTATGATTTTATGTTTTGAAACTTATTTCTATTCCGCTGCGTGGTGATGTATTTTTGACAAAGTGTTATATATCGTATGTGACGTTTTGGTTATCGATGAATGTGTGACATCTCTTTTCGAAGTATGGAATAATGAAATTTTTTGTAACTCTGATTTTATTAAATAATTACCGGGTAGAAAAAAAGGGGTGTTACATTAGTGGTATCAGAGCAAAAGTTCGGTCTGTCCGGCCAAATTGTCTAGTCGTAGTGTCAATTGACAATGGTGTGTTGTCAATTATATATAACTGTTGTTTGTTTTGTAGCAAGTGAGTTGAAATGGCTGGGAGGAACGATGCTGCAATTGCTGCTGCTCTAGCTGCTATGGCGCAGGCTGTGCAGAATCAGCAGAATGCCGGTGAGAATGCTGGGACTCGCAGTCTGGCGACATTTCAGAGAGAGAATCCGCCCACGTTCAAGGGCATGTATGATCCCGATGGTGCTTTAGCTTGGTTGAAAGAAATGGAGAGGCTTTTTCGAGTGATGGATTGTACTCCAGCACAGAATGTCCGCTATGGTACGCATATGCTAGCTGAGGATGCTGATGATTGGTGGTTAGAGGCGAGGCAGAGGTTGGAGACCGCTAATGAAGAGATTACCTGGGAAGTGTTCAGCAGAGAGTTTAACCGTAAGTATTATCCGGAAGATGTCTGGGGGAAGAAAGAGATTGAGTTTCTGGAGTTGAAACAATGGAGTATGTCCGTATCGGAGTATGCCGCTAAGTTCACGGAGCTGGAAAAGTTCTATCCGCATTACACTGGAGCTACTGCTGAGTTTCCAAGTGTATCAAGTTCGAGAATGGTTTGAGGCCCGAGATCAAGAAAGCAATCGGATATCAGAAGATCCGTGTCTTTGCTGACTTGGTTGATAGTTGCAGAATTTTTGAGGAGGATAGTAATGCTCACTATAAGATTGTGAACGATAAGAGGAGCAAGTTTCAAGGCCGTAGTAAGCCGTATGAGGTCCCTGCGGGCAAGGGTAAGCAGAGAGCTGGTGCTGACAAGAGGACTAGTGGGGGAGATGCCCCTGCTAGCATTGTGTGTTTTAAGTGTGGCAAGCCTGGCCACAAGAGTGTCATGTGCAGAAGCGACGTGAAGAGGTGTTTCAAATGCGGGAAGGACGGCCATGTGGTGGCCGAATGTGAGAGCAAGGTAGTGGTCTGCTACAACTGTGGTGAAGGAGGGCATATCAGTACACAGTGTCCGAAACCGAAGAAGGAAAGGTCCAGTGGAAAAGTGTTCGCTTTAGCAGGTGAAGAGCCTACTGAAGATGAAGGACTCATTAGAGGTATGTTCTTCAGTAATGGTACTCCTTTAAAGTCTATTGTTGATACTGGTGCTACTCATTGCTTTATTGCTGCTGATTGTTGTAAGAAGTTGGGTCTTGTATTGTTTTCTATGAATGGAGAGATGGTTGTCGACACTCCAGCTAAGGGGTCGGCAACTACCTCTCTAGTGTGTTCTCAGTGTCCCTTGTCGATCTTCGACAGAGACTTTGTTGTGGATTTTGTTTGCTTGCCGTTGAGCGGATTGGATGTAATCTTGGGAATGAACTGGTTAGAGCATAACCATGTTCATATTAATTGTCGTAGCACGTCGGTGAGTTTTGAAGACAAGGAGTCTGGCCTGTTATCCGCTAGTCAGATGCGGAAGTTGATGAAGGAAGGAGTTCAGTTATTCTCGCTGATGGCATCGCTGTCGGTTGAGAATCAAGCTATCATTGAAGAGTTGCAGGTGGTACACGAATTTCCTGATGATTTCCCTGATGAGATTCCAAGTGTGCCGCCAGAGAGAGAAGTTGAGTTCTCTATTGATCTTGTACCTGGTACCAAACCTGTTTCTATGGCACCGTACAGGATGTCCGCGTCCGAATTGTCTGAGTTGAAGAAGCAACTTGTGGATCTACTCGAGAAGAAGTTTGTGAGGCCAAGTGTATCGCCGTGGGGAGCTCCTGTATTGTTAGTAAAGAAGAAGGATGGTAGTATGAGACTCTGTGTGGACTATCGGCAGTTGAATAAGGTGACAATTAAGAACAAGTACCCACTTCCGAGGATAGACGATTTGATGGATCAGTTGGTGGGTGCCCGAGTGTTCAGCAAGATTGATTTGAGATCAGGTTATCATCAGATCAAGGTGAAGGACGAAGATATTCAGAAGACGGCTTTCAGAACCCGTTATGGTCATTATGAGTATTCGGTGATGCCGTTCGGTGTTACCAACGCGCCGGGAGTATTTATGGAATATATGAATCCTATATTTCATGCTTACTTGGATCGGTTTGTGTTGAAGATTTGGAGGCACTATTTGTATGGTTCCATATTTGAGGTGTTCAGTGATCATAAGAGTTTGAAATATTTGTTTGACCAGAAGGAGTTGAATATGAGGCAGCGTCGATGGTTGGAGTTGTTGAAGGACTATGATTTCAGTTTGAACTATCATCCAGGCAAAGCTAATGTCGTGGCTGATGCTTTGAGCCGGAAGACTTTGCATATGTCGGCAATGATGGTTAAGGAGTTAGAGCTGATTGAGGAGTTCAGAGATATGAGCCTGGTTTGTGAAGTGACACCTCAGAGTGTTAAGTTAGGAATGTTGAAGATTGGTAATGAGTTTCTGAACAGCATCAGAGAAGCCCAGAAATCAGATGTTAAGCTGGTAGACTTGATGGTTGAGGGTGATCAATCGAAGAATGAGGATTTCAGATTGGATTCCCAAGATGTGTTGAGGTTTCGTGGTAGGATTTGTGTTCCTGATGACATGGAGATGAAGAAAGCAATTCTTGAAGAGAGTCACAGAAGTAAGTTAAGTATTCATCCGGGAGCTACAAAAATGTATCAAGACCTGAAGAAGTTGTTTTGGTGGCCTGGTATGAAGCGAGCATCAGAAGCCTGCTGGGTTGATGCAACCGTTGGAAATTCCAGAGTGGAAATGGGATGGTATCTCGATGGATTTTGTAACGGGATTGCCTAGTACCGCGAGAGGGTAAGATGCAATTTGGGTGATTGTTGACAGGTTAACGAAATCGTCTCATTTTGTTCCTATCAGCATCACGTATCCGGTGTTGAAGTTTGCAGAGATTTATATTCGGGAGATTGTGAAGCTTCATGGAGTTCGTAAGAGTATTGTTTCGGATAGAGATCCGAGGTTCACTTCGGATTTCTGGAAGAGTTTGCAAGAGAAGTTGGGGTCTAAGCCGAGGTTGAGTTCGGCATATCATCCTCAGACAGATGGTCAGTCAGAGAGGACAATTCAGTCATTAGAAGATTTGTTGAGGGCTTGTGTTTTGGAACAAGGAGGTTCGTGGGATTCCTACCTTCCACTGATAGAGTTCACGTATAACAATAGTTACCATTCTTGTATCCGGATGGCACCTTTTGAGGCATTGTATGGTCGGAAGTGTAGAACCCCGATGTGTTGGTATGAGTCCGGAGAGAGTGTGGTTCTTGGACCGGAGATTGTTCGAGAGACAACTGAGAAGGTGAAGTTGATTCGTAAGAAGATGAAGGCGTCGCAGAGTCGACAGAAGAGTTATCATGACAAGCGGAGGAAAGATTTGGAATTTCAGGCGGGTGAACATGTATTTTTGAGAGTCACTCCGGTGACCGGGGTTGGACGTGCCTTGAAGTCGAAGAAGCTCACTCCTCGTTTTATTGGTCCTTATCAGATTTCAGAAAGAGTCGGGAATGTTGCTTATAGAGTGGCTTTACCGCCAAATCTTTCGAATTTGCACGACGTGTTTCACGTGTCGCAACTTCGGAAGTACATTTCGGATCCATCTCACGTGATCCACATGGATGATGTGGTGGTGCGGGATAATCTCACGGTGGAGACGATGCCTGTGCGGATTGAAGACCATGAGGTGAAGGTGTTAAGAGGCAAGGAAATTGCATTGGTGAAAGTAGTCTGGCTAGGAGCTGCTGGGGAGAGCATGACTTGGGAGTTGGAGAGTAAGATGCGGGAGTCCTACCCCGAGTTGTTTGATTCAGGTGAGTTTTCGAGGACGAAAACATTCTAAGTGGGGGAGAGTTGTAACGCCCAAATATTTAATTAAATTATTTAATTAAATATTTAGGTATCCGTTTATTTATTTATTTATTTCAGTTGGTGTAATTATATTAGCATTTGATTAAGAGGTGTATAATTGGATATTACGAGATGGTGTTAGTGATCGGGCTTAAGCTGGAGGAAAGCCCGTGATCCAAAAGCCCACTAGCTAGGCGCATAGGTGAAGCGCCTAGGCTAGGGTTTTGCTCATTTGCGATTTTGTGTGAGAAAAGAGAGAGAGGAGTCGCGAATAGAGAGAGGAGAGGAGAAGGGGTTCGGCGCACACCCAAGGGAGAAGAAGAGGAGGATTTCGCGAGTTCAAGGAGAAGAAGGAAGCTGTGTTGCTGAGGTTATTGTTGGTGACTTGATCAAGAGGATTAGTGCTCTCCTACTACAAGGTAAGGGTGGGGTTCTTCCTTATAATAGGGTTTTATGATGGGGTTATGTGGGAATAGGTCCTATAATGCCTCTTGTTTGGTTTTGGATGTTTGTTTTGATGAAGAATTGGTGAACTAAATTGGTGACTAAATCGAATTGGTGATTTAACATGGTGAAATTCTGAAATTTTGGGTCCCTAGGGCGCCATGGGCGCCAAATGTTGTTGTTGTTCCTGTTGCAGAAAACGGCGCCCTGTGCCTGGGCGCCATGTTTGGTCGTGTTGCGTTCGGTGCTTGTGTTGCAGGAAACGGCGCCCTGTGCCTGGGTGCCACATCCTGTGTGTTGCGTTTTTCCTGCTGTGTTGCTGTTTTAGGCGCCCTGCTGCTGGGCGCCGTGTCTGGTGTGTGTTCCGTGTTGTGTTGCGTTGCTGTGCCGTGTTCTGAGTTGTGTCATACCCCAATTTTGTCCAATCAAAAATAATAATAAACTTTCTTATTTGTAGTTACATATTTTATTTTGTGGAAGTTGAAAAATATAAATTTATTTTCAGGTTATACTTTATCTCCTATTTAGTTAGTACATGTATCTAATGGCATAAAAAAAAAGAAGAAAGAAAAAAAAAGAGAGACAACAAAGATAAGAGGGCGACTTAGTAAAAAGGAGGTGAAAATAAGGTATTTGTGTTACAGCGAATTGGGCTCACTGCCAGAGGCCCATTCGATTTAGCCTGACCCGGATTGCTCACTTACTCACAAACCCTAATTTCCTATCCCTCCTAACAGCAGCCTTCCACCTTTTCTTTCTCTCCTTTCACCTTCTCTCACACGCTCCCACACTCCATCAGAGAAAAGAAAAAGCAAACATCACCTCCACCTCTCCCATCAAACCCAAGCCGTCCACTCTTCCTTCTCCTCCTTCCACGCCTCCATCCGTCTTCCTTCACAGCCCCCTCACACGAAACCCTCCTTCACAGCCCCCCTCTTTCTCTCCTCTCACACGAAATCCCCTTCACAGCGCCTCTTTCTCTCCTCTCACACGAAACCACCATTTTTGATGTCTCCTTTCCTTTCTCTCACGGAATCGCCATTTTTGGCATCAGCACACAAGTGTCTGTTGGTTTTCTCCACGGTTCGTGTGTCTATCCAGAGGAGCGCGTTTTCCATTTCGTTTTCTCCAAGGCTCACACGCAAACGGATCTGCAGACGAATCTCAATGAAGAAAACGAGGGACAAAGCACATCACTGAGAGTTCAGATTTTTCACTATAAATGCAAGCCGCCTCGGTTAAGCGAAGAGGGATTTTTTTTTCTGGAAAAAACGAGTGGGAGGGTTCAGAATTTTGTTGAAGATCCAGGAGCAAGAGGAAGCAAAAAGCGGATCTGGAGAAGTTTCAGTGAGAGAGAGATTTTTCGTTTTTCCTTTTTTCTCTTCCATAAATTTTCCCAGTCTTATTTTTTGTTGCTGTTACTATTAGTGAGATTTTCTTAGTTTTATTTTGTTGCTGTTGGTGATATCTGGGGGAAGAATTCTTTGTTCAGGGTCTCTGGAGTTTGAAGGTATTGTTAAATGCCTTTCCTCTTGTTCATCTGTGTATGTAATGTTTCTGCAACATGTATGTAACATTTCTGCAATTTGGGATTTGATCTGTTAATTTTTTTTTTTACATCGATTATGCCTGTTTGGTTTTGTCCTTCGGTTCCAATCTCATTCTTCTGGCTTCCAGATCAGAAATCTTTTCAGTAACATGACAATAATGTTGGTCATAGCAATATTTTCCCCTTATTTTGAAAACCCAAAATTCAATTCAATTAAAGGCTCATAAATAAATATTGGTCATAGCAATAATTTCCTTTTTCAAAAAACCAAAATTCAATTCAATTAAAGGCTCATAAATAAATACTGGTCATAGCAATAATTTCCCTTTCAAAACCAAAATTTAATTCAATTAAATGCTTATAAAGAGATATCTGTACTTTCAAACAAAAAATATACAATTCTTGGTTGCAAATCTCAGGTTTTTTTGGAAGGTCAAATAGTCCTTTTTTTTTCTTTTTTTTTAATAATCAAATAATTCCTTTTTTAAAACAATGATGACAATGATTTATTTATTTATTTTACAAAAAAAATATACAAAGTGTTAACCATATTAGTGATGTTTTTGTCCATGAAAATGTTAATAATACAGTCATTAACTATAAAGTTCAGGCTCTTTTTCTTAATAATACAACATTTTAAAAAAAATCAGACTGCTATTCGCACCCCTCTGTTTCTAATGACACAGCCTCAGCTTCTCTTAAAATTTTGGACTGCTACTCGCATCCCATTTTCCTAATGATATACCCCCTGCCGCTCTATGCACCCCCTTTTTACAAATGCGCTCCCTTTAACTCTTTTCTTCTGCAGATGGGCATTTTTCACAACCTTACATTTCGTCCCAAAATGCTTTTAAGCCCATTGTTGCTAGTAGCTCATCAGAACCTTTGTTCGCTTAGCTATTAGTCGCAATGTCTTGTTCTCATAAGAATAATGCACGATGATCCATCATAACTTTTGTTAGTTTGATCATCGCGCAAATCAATCTCTTTCGAAAATCGCTTTCACAAAAACAATGAAAACGAGTTGTTATCAATAGTCCATCAGAACCTTTGTTCGTTTGACTAACGGTACGACTCTCTTTTTCGGGTATTTAGTGGTGATTCATCATAGCCTCTGCTAGTTTAATCATTCGCTAATGCTCATCCTATTTCAAAAACTCATTAAGAAAAGATAAAAAAGAAAAAAAACAAAAACTTTTCAAAAAGCCAAAGAAGAACTACGTAGCTTTGAGTTCTCCATCGCACCAGGAGATACGTAGGAGCGGGCCATGTCCCGTCAAGCGTTTTTTCTAAAAACCCATTTTTCCCCCCTTTTTTCCTAATAAATAAAGATTTTTATTAAGACTTTTTCAGTAAGAAGTAGAGAGGTAAAATTAAGTATTTTCAAGTCAGCACACTAAAACCACACATTTAATTAAAGGTTCCCTCTCAGTAGAGAGGACGTGTGGGGTGCTAACACCTTCCCTGCGCGTAACCGACCCCCGAACCCTATTCTCTAGTTTTGCAAGACCAATCGCTTTCCAAAAAAGGTTTTCCTAATATTTTCCTTAATAAATATTGGTGGCGGCTTCATTGTTTTAGAAAAGTTGTAAACGAGGAAGGTTCTCCCTCGGGGACTTTTTCGGGCGCAACAAGTTGCCTGGGCGCCAAGGGCGCCATATCCTTTGCCATGTTGCGTTTTTGTGCTGTTCTGGGCGGCCTGGGCGCCAGTTTCTGTTGTTGGCCATTTCCTGCGTGTTGCCTGCTAGGCGCCCTGCTCCTGGGCGCCATTTTCAGGATGTGTCTCAGTTTTTCCCTTATTTTGTTTTCGAGATATCTTTTGACTCGGGAGTCCGATTGAGACGTTTCAAAATGTTTTGGAAAGCTTATTCAGAGGCCTAAATGAATATTCTAATTTAAGGCAAAGTGATCTATTTTTCTGGAAATTGTTAGCCGTTGGCTTAACCGTTAAATGTTGCCGTTTTTGGAAAAAGAAAATTTGTCGCATTTCAAATATTTTGGAAAATTGTCTTCGTCCCAATACTTTGGAAGATTGTTGTCATCTTGGTGTCTTGGTGTTGTTTGAGCTAGGTGTGAAGGCTCAAACCTTGGTGTTGTTGGAGTTAGGTGTGAAGGCTCCAAATCTTAGTGTTCCGTTGTTTTTGGGTAGTTTTGGTGTTTTGGTGTCGTTGGGCTAGGTGTGAAAGCTCAATTTTGGTGATATTTGGTGATTGATTTTTGGTGTGTCACGTTGTGACTAAATTTTGATGATTGTCTGTGTGCATTCATGGTGTCGCAAACAACATACGCATTTGTTTCGGTGAAGGCCTTTGGTCTTGGAGCTGGGTGTGAAAGCTCAACTTTTTCTAAAAACTAGTGAGCCGGGTGTGAAAGCTCAATTTTTCTAAATTGGTGAGCTGGGTGTGAAAGCTCTCAATATTGGTGACGCCTCTATTTACAGGCAAAAACTTTCGGTGATTTGGTACCCTATGCATATGCCCGTTGGTGTGGGTTGCACTCATGCATTATCATGACATTTGGTGACTGATTGTTGTGTTTATAATTTGACGTGTGTTTATGATTCGATGTGTGTAGTGAGTGGTAGATATAGTGTCATATTCTAGCATATTTCCTATCATTTACGCTATTATATTGAAGATATCTCACCCCTTCTTTTTGAATGTTACCCCTTTGCGGTAACGTGCAGGTGATCCCGAGTGAAGGCTTAGCTACCTTCGCTAGTCTGAGTCGGTGTCCTTTGCTTTGATATGTAACACTCAAGGGGGGGATGAACGCTATACTTTGGCTGTTGCATTTTATTTGTTTGGAGTCCATTTCGGGATGTTATGATTTTATGTTTTGAAACTTATTTCTATCCCGCTGCGTGGTGGTGTATTTTTGACAAAGTGTTATATATCGTATGTGACGTTTTGGTTATCGATGAATGTGTGACATCTCTTTTCGAAGTATGGAATAATGAAATTTTTTGTAACTCTGATTTTATTAAATAATTACCGGGTAGAAAAGGGGTGTTACAAGAGGGACTCTGCTCTAAATAAGAACAAAGAGCTCGAACTCAGAATATCCGACCTTGTGGAGCAGGAGAAGAATGCAGCGGAGGTGGTCACTTCGCTGAGGGCTCGAATTTCCGAGCTTGAAGCTGTGGTTGAGGAGACTGGGGCAAGCAAAGTTGCCGAGCTTGAAGAGGAGCTCAAGCAAGTCCGGGAGAGGATCCGGAGTGTCGAACAGGAGATGGTTGAGGTGGAGGACATGGCTGTCGAGGTTGCCGAGGAAAGTTTTGAAAAGGCGCTTGCCCAGATTGCCGTGATTCACCCTTCCTTGCCCCTAGACAGGGGGACCCTGAGCGTGGAACACACTGTGCAGGAGGGGCGAATCGTCAAGGTTAACTCTGACTCAGCGGAGCGTGAGATAATGTACCCACGCACGTCCAACGCCTGATTCGTGAGCTGAAGTGCCTCTTCTTGGGTTCAGGGTGGAACCGGGCTGGGGAATGTCCCGGGTTCCGAGCGGAACCGATGTTTGTAATATTTTGTAATGTTTTGTAGTCCCCTTTTTGAACTTGAGGTCCCGGCCGTATCCTGGGTAATTTGTAATATCCGTTTTAATCTACCTGCTCGTATTTTCGGTTTTGTTTACCTCGGCTTAGTTGTATCTTTAGCTTGTTAAAGTTGTGCACTTTGCGTTTAATTCGCGTAAGTGGCGGATGTCGCCATCGGGGCAGTTTACCGGGACTCGGCCCAGATCGAACTCGCCCTTTAGGGTTATGGCAGCCTCGGTCATTTGATCAACAAAGAAAGTACTCGTTCTTCATAAATAACATCGGTATACACCGTTCTTCATAAATATTGAAATCAAATCGGTATACACCGTGGCACAAAATATCATCAGTATACACCGTTTTTCGTAAAGACTGAAATAAAATCGGTATACACCGTGGCATTAAATAACATCGGTATACACCGGTGTTGACTTTCTGTCATATGTATAAAGTTGTTCAACTTTAGAACCAAAACTGGGGGTATTTCATTGTAATTCGGTTGATTGCCAGGGAATTAGCGTAGTTTTAGATTGATGTATTAGGATTCATTTTGTAAGCTATTTCCCTCACTCCTGGTGCCAAATGCAATGGAAGACCTTCAAGTTGTTGTAGCATCACCTAGCAAACCAGACATTTGCCTCGTGATGCAATAGGAATTTGAAAGAGAAGCTTCGGACAAATTTGCCTAGAGATAAGTGAAGAATGTTCATTGCTTTGGCATTTTGAGAGATTTTGTCTAACTCGGACTTTCTCAGCTCACTCAGGTCAATGGTATAGATATCTTCAACAGGAACTTCCTCTGCTTTGCGACTAGCTTGAATTTTAGTAGTATCTCCGTCAACAGCACCACCAGGTTTTGTAATTTTGATCTTCATAGGAATCAGTGGTCCATCAACATTGATCCTCCATAAGGTGAAGTCTATAGCCTGCACATGACATTTCATTTGACTACTCCAATAGTCGTAGTTAGTCCCATCAAACAGGGGTGGCCTATTGAAGGACATCCCCTCTTTCATAAATGAACCCATGATCAAATATAAATAAATACAATAAAATTGCGAGATGTTAAGCTCTATATGCAATTTCTAGCTACTGATACCAATTGTTGATCTATATGATAACCTTAGAGGGGGGGGGGGGGTGAATAAGGTTATAAGCTTAAATTTGAATTCTTTTCAATTTAACAGTGCTCGTTTAAATCAAATGCGGAAACTGAGATTTAAACTTATATGATGTATCTAAGCAGGCAGATCAGGCACAGTGCAATATTACTATAATGCTTCTATTTTCAATATTCACGAGAAGCAGATATTTATATGTAGAGCAATGATATCAAATATAATAAGAAACTAATATAAGCGATAAAGAAAGTAAAGAGAGAGGGAAAGAGATACACCAGGATTTTTACGAGGTTCGGGATAAAACCTCTACGTCTCCGGCCTCCGACTTTGCAACCTTTGGACTTGATAACAACCACTATATGAGAAGAATGTTTTACAAATAGCTAATCTCAATTTACCCAAATTGAGAACCCGACCTCCCCGCTAAGGATTTCACAACCGCATCAATCTCCCTGATTGAACGACCCAAGAACGCTTCCCAGGATTTCACAATAACCACGTAGAAAATGAATACAATTTGAGATCTATGAACCAATCACTTCAGCAGAGTAACAATATAGTAGAGTGAGAGATGATTGGTTTTGAAAATGAAGAACTTTGAAATAAAGATTTGACAATGAAAGCTCTTTTTCTCTTTTCTTGTGATTTGAAAATTGTGCGTAGAAGAGAAGTGTAGTTGATAAACTCTAATTTAGTGCATTTTTAGAGATACTTTTGGATTACTTTTTAGAGCAATTATTGCCAATTAATTAGATTGTTGACTAAATTTGTTCTATTTTTTGTAGGAAAGAATGAAAGATAAAAATGCATAATATATATATATATATATATATATGTATGTGTGTTTGGTTTTGAAAGATGAAAATAAATTGAAGCCCAAAAGGGATTAGAAGAGAAGCCCAACACTGCAACTTGGAGAAAAAGTCACATAAACCTAGGCTTCTTCATATATAAAAAAGGGTATTGCACTTGAATGAACGGCGGCTGTACATACGCGAGAAACAGTAGTCGCAAACAATAGAAAAAAAACAACGTGAACAGCATCAACGCATAGGAGAGTGGGAAGAATTTGGTACCCGTTATTGATACCGTGAGAGAGCTTTGGAGCAGAAAAAGGAGACTGGAGACTCAGAATAATAATTTCCCTAATTTCCAGGTTATTTTTATCTCTGTAATTCATGACTCTAATTTCTATTTTATTGTTCTTTATGACTTTGGATAGCTAAATCCTCTTCTAGGGTCTTAGGTGGATCTTGCATGTTTAGAGACATTTTTATGTTCTAATTTCTGGTCTGAATTCCTATTTTTATTTCAATTAATATTGTCCTATTGTTTTTATCACATGATTAGGATTAGCTACCATTTGCATGTTTATAATCAATTAGTTGATCAGCGACCGTACTGCAATTAGTTGGTGGACCTATAGGATAATTGGGGCTTTAATTAGGGCATGACCAACCTATAATTTAGTCTTCCAATCATTCAACCTTTTTGCTCTTTATGCTTTTCCTGAATTTAAATTCTTGCATGACCAAATGAGGGTTAATTTAGGAAAAAGAATATTAATCGCGAATGACCAAACGGGTTAATAGTTTTAGTAAAGGGATTGGTAATTAAGTAAAATAGGGGAATTCAGGTAGGATTAGACATAGAGGGAATCGAAGCTTGCAAGTGAAACCGTGATCCTAGGCCTCTCACCATTTATTAAACTTGTATTTTATTCTTGCTATTTTTTACTTTTTAATATGTTATTACAACCATCAGCTATTTGTTCGTCTAAACAATAGTATATCTTAAGTAGTTTGGTACTTGCTAATTAATCCCTGTGGACACGATAATCTTTTATACTACTTCTGCGAAAGAGTATACTTGCTCTAAGTGTGTTTTTAACGCAACAAGTTTTTGGCGCCGTTGCCGGGGATTAATTTAGCAATATTAAACGAAAAAGATTTTTATTGCTTTAGACATTTTTTTATGCACTTGTTTTAATTTTTTTTTATTTATCTTATTGAAAAAAAATACAAAAAAAAATCTGCTAATACTTTCCCAAGAGACCGCTGCAGTTCACCTTTTTTGCAGATAAAAGTTAAATCATCGTTAAGACAATTGGAGATTATATTAGAGATGTAGAGGCACAAAGGAATTTGGAGAAGTCGTCTTGGTATATGCCTCAATGTCAGACCCCATTTCCTCCTCCTCCTCCTCCTTAAGATCCTTATTCAAACTATTGGGATGACTATGAGCCACCTCCTTATTCCTCCAACTGGGATAATTATGAGCCACTACATTTTTATAGGCAAGAGGAGGAGATAAGATACCAATGATGTATTGACAAAGTTTATGCAGCAGACAAATGAAAAATTTGAAAGCTTGGAGGGTCAAATTGGAGCCATGAACAACGAATTTGGCATCCTGAAGGGTCAAATCTCAAGTCTCATTGCTTTGTTATCTCAAGAGGCCCAAGAAACTCCTTCACAAACTAAGTCTACCCAAAATGAAGAAGCTGAGCAATACAAAGAAAGTATTCCTTCGAGAGATGAAGGTGTCTCTATGGAATATAATCCGGAGGAAGAAGCTCTCAAGAACGATGAGGAGACTCCTACTGAAGGGAGTCAAATCAAAATAGTAGCTCATACTGAAGGGAGTCATATTGAAACAAAAGATCCTACTAAAGGGAGCATTTGTGAGGACAGTGAGAAAGATCCCATGGTTATGGATTTGGAGAAAGAGGAGAAAGCGCCCATTTTTGGGCAAATTGTTTTAGCCATTGGTGATGCTGTGATTGAGGTTCACCGGGGAAAGGTAACTTTAAGGAGTGGTAAAGAAGATGACGTTATTAAAGCTTTAAATTCCAATGAAATTTTCTCTTCTTAAACTTCTCCTTATTTTGATGATGTGGTTGAAACTAACATTTTTAATGAATTAAAGATGCAGGGCCTTTTGGAAAAAAGTCTTATTTTGCAGGATCCTAGCATAATGGTGGATGGAGATAAAATAAAAAATTCACCATCCTTTGAAGTTCATGCACCACATGGAAAAAGAAAGAACAATGTGAACCACATGGTTAGAAAGTTAAGAAGGTGCACTGCGTTAGATGTTAAATTTGCTCTTGGGGAGCCCCCTAATTAAGCACCAACTATCGTTAAGCTCACGACATTAAACAAGCGCTTCGCAGGAGGCAACCTGTGTTTTATTTTCAGTTATTTTTACTTTTAATTTGTTTCATTTTGTTTTTAGGAATAAGCTCGGACTACAAGCTCCCTCAGGGAAGTCACTATTACTCTCTCTCTCATTTATTTCTTTTGATTTCTATTTGATCATTTTGCATTGAGGACCATGCTTCATGCTAGTGTGGGGGAGGAGAGTTATTTTGCCACTTGATCTTTATTAATGCACATACCCACCATATATGTTAATAGCATTTTTTTCTGGCTTATTTTAGTGACTTATGCTTCAAGCTGAAAAAAAATAGAGATTTTGCCTTTAGGGGATCTCATAATTAATTTACTTGACAGACTTGTGCTTAATTGTAACTGTGGGGTTGTCCTTAGGAAGCTGCTAATTAGCAATCGTCCCTCTTGAGTAGTTTTTGTGAACTAGCTTCTAAATGTGAGATCTGAGCCTTCATAAGGGAATTGATACTAAATCATAAACTTTAACCCCTTTTCTTTCTAGGGTTAAATATGTTTTTGGTCCCTATAAAATTTGGGTTTTCGTTTTTAGTCCCTACATTAACGAAATAGGCGTTTTGGTCCCTATCTTATTTTGTCGTTTTTATTATTAGTCCCTCATCACTTTTAATAGCGCTTCAAACATTTAATAGCGCTTATAAAAGGTCAAAAAAGTGCTATTAAAAGTTTTGAAGCGCTATTAAAAGTAATGAGGGACTAATAATAAAAACGACAAAAGAAGATAGGGACCAAAACGCCTATTTCGCTAATGTAGGGACTAAACTTAGAAGGAGCCAATTTTGTAGGGACGAAAAACATATTTTACCCTTCTTTCTATGAGTGTGTTTCCCAATTTGCTACATTCTAGAATTTGTCTTTTGACCATTTCAAGGCGAAAATTGATTTGCATCATGTAAAAAGATTTGGGGAATTTAGGTATTTTTCTGGCCATTGAAGTTGTTTGTTGAATTTATCCCTTAGTTGCCTCCTTTGAACTTAATTGTTATATTTTTTTTTTCTTTGGTACCCAGATATAATTTTTTCTTTTTTTGTGGTAACCATTTGAACTTAAATTTGGAGCAACTATTGAAAGTTACAATTTTGTCCTGTATTTTAACTGTCTATATCGTCAGGACAGAGAAACAAAATAGGAGTGGCTAATGTGGTTACAAGTACATTTTCCTCCTAAGAAAAATATAGAAAAATGAAAAGTTGAAAAAAAAAAGAGAACAAAGGAAAGCAAGAAGGAGGAAAAGGCACATCAAAAGACTGAAAGAGCCAAAGGGCAAATCCAAAAAAAAAAGAGTCGATTCAAAACACTTAGAGAGATTGTCAAATTACAAGCTTATGGTAATGTGCATTTTGTGGAAACTTGAGTGTATATTTTCCCTAGTCCCAAAACACTTAGAGAGATTGTCAGCGAGTGCCTTTGTTCACAGAAATGTATTCTTCAGGGACATGAGACTCTAATTGGGAAACCTTTTGACATTGTGCTTTTGACATTGTGCTTTTGTCTATTGTCTGTCATTGTGCTTTTGACTTTGGGTCCCTTATTTGCTGTCTCTATTATTATTTTTGAAAAAAAATTTATTGAGCCAGGAAATTTGCTTGAGGACAAGCAAAAGTTAAGTGTGGGGGAGTTGATAAACTCTAATTTAGTGCATTTTTAGAAATACTTTTGGATTACTTTTTAGAGCAATTATTGCCAATTAATTAAATTGTTGACTAAATTTGTTCTATTTTTTGTAGGAAAGAATGAAAGATAAAAATGCATAATATATATATATATATATATATATATATATATATATATATATATATATATATATATATATGTATGTGTGTTTGGTTTTGAAAGATGAAAATAAATTGAAGCCCAAAAGGGATTAGAAGAGAAGCCCAACATTGAACCTTGGAGAAAAAGTCACATAAACCTAGGCTTCTTCATATAAAAAAAGGGTATTGCACTTGAATGAACGGCGGCCGTACATACACGAGAAACAGTAGCCGCAAACAATAGAAAAAAAACAACGTGAACACAGGGATTAATTAGCAAGTACCAAAAACTTGTTGCGTTAAAAACACACTTAGAGCAAGTGTACTCTTTCGCAGAAGTAGTATAAAAGATTATCATGTCCACATGGATTAATTAGCAAGTACCAAACTACTTAAGATATACTATTGTTTAGATGAACAAACAACTGATGGTTGTAATAATATATTAAAAAGTAAAAAATAGCAAGAATAAAATACAAGTTTAATAAATGGTGAGAGGCCTAGGATCACGGTTTCACTTGCAAGCTTCGATTCCCTCTATGTCTAATCCTACCTAAATTCCCTTATTTTACTTAATTACTGATCGTACCTGATCAATACGATGAGTTGTTGTTGAGGGACCGAGTGGTAAGCCGCACGCGGGTGGTACCTGCAAAGGCACTCCAACGCTCAAGTCAGAGGTGCTTCAACGGGCAGGGTCACAAGGTGAGTAAAACGTACCTGATTATGGAGCTCTGCCATGTATTTATGGTGATAGGGGCGCCCTGGCCGTTGGCGCGTCTTGCGGAGCACGCCTTGCGTGGGCCGAGTTGGGCCGGCCTTGGTCGAATGGGCCGCTGGCCCATGTTGCACCTGGTTGCTGTGCGCAGCACCCCCTTGCTGCAGGTTGCGCTGGACTGTCTCGTTGGGCCTATTGGGCCACTCCAGAACAGTTGCCCCCCAAGCCTAGGTCGCTTAAGAGCGGGCTGAGGCTTGAATCGTTGCCCCCCTGTATTCGAGTTGTGGAAGGGTGACTGACGGTCGCTGCCGCCTATTAATCGTTGAGTTTGGCGTCGATCGCTGCCGACCTCTGTTGTTTGAGATGATGTGACGTTTTGGACGATGGGAAGGTGGTCGCTGCCACCCGTGTGGTCGCACGGGACCGGTCGGTGTTCTGGGGTCGATGCCCCTCGTTAGGTCGCGCGGGACCGGTGTGGCAGAGGTCGCTCTGGATTCTGCTTTAGCGGGTGTGAAATCGGTCATGCAAGAGAAGGATAGGCTCGCTGGTAGGAAAAGCTTCTTGTCCAGGTCGGCTCGCTTAAGACCGACCTGGGGCTTGAACGGTCGGGTCTCGGCCCTATCCCTTGGGCAGTTTACCAAGTATCGACTCAGATCGAACTCGCCCTTGGGGGTGCGACTATTCTTAGGTCGCTTCGATTGTGCTTAAGTTCGCTTAAGCGTTTTGACTGGTCGACTGGGGCTCTCGTCCTACAGGGAGCAACCAATCGCAGCCTATTCGAGGCTTGACTCGTTGCCCCCGGGTAGCCTCGCTCGGCCGACCTACAGGGAGCGACTTAGCGTAAACCGTTGGGGGTGCGGTCGCTGCCACTCGTATGGGAACGTGGTCGTTGCCACTCCTATTGGAACGTGGTCGCGGCCACTCACTTTGCTTGGGCCATTAGATGGCGCTCGCTTTGGGTCATTCGATGGCACTCTTAGTAGGCCGCTCGGGACCTTGGGGCCATTCGATGACACTTGTTGTAGGTCGCTCGGGATCCTACGTTCGATTTGATCAACACGGTGATCTATTTTGGGCCAACTCGGTGGCAATCGCTTGTGTCAATGCGGTGACACCCGATGTAGGTCGCTCGGCGGCCTACGTTTGATTGTGGGTCATTCTGACCCTTGGGCCACTTCGATGGCGCTCGATGTAGGTCGCTCCGCGACCTACGCTTTGGGTTATTCAAACCCTTGGGCCACTTCGATGGCGCTTGATTGTGCCAACTCGGTGACACTCGTTTGGGCCAACTCGGTGGCACTCGTTGTAGGTCGGGCTCCCCACTTGAACGACCAGAAAGGGGTGTAGAACGCCCGAATCTGATTTTGACTTCAACACGAAAGTTGTAGCTCTACTTCTCAGCTTTCCAACGCATGCTCACACGCCCCCATCGGGTGAACGTGGACGACATTATGGTCTCCGAGCTAGGCAGACCTTCTGGGTCGCTCACGGGCGACCAGCTTTTGTGCGTCCCACTTGAACGACCAGAAAAGGGTGTAGAACGCCCGAATCTGATTTTGACTTCAACACGAAAGCTGTAGCTCTACTTCTCAGATTTCTAACGCATGCTCACACGCCCCCATCGGGTGAACGTGTACGACATTATGGTCTCCGAGCTAGGCAGACCTTCTGGGTCGCTCACGGGCGACCAGCTTTTGTGCGTCCCACTTGAACGACCAGAAAAGGGTGTAGAACGCCCGAATCTGATTTTGACTTCAACACGAAAGCTGTAGCTCTGCTTCTCAGCTTTCCAACGCATGCTCACACGCCCCCATCGGGTGAACGTGGACGACATTATGGTCTCCGAGCTAGGCAGACCTTCTGGGTCGCTCACGGGCGACCAGCTTTTGTGCGTCCCACTTGAACGACCAGAAAAGGGTGTAGAACGCCCGAATCTGATTTTGACTTCAACAAGAAATCTGTAGCTCTACTTCTCAGATTTCCAACGCATGCTCACACGCCCCCATCGGGTGAACGTGGACGACATTATGGTCTCCGAGCTAGGCAGACCTTCTGGGTCGCTCACGGGCGACCAGCTTTTGTGCGTCCCACTTGAACGACCAGAAAAGGGTGTAGAACGCCCGAATCTGATTTTGACTTCAACACGAAAGCTGTAGCTCTACTTCTCAGCTTTCCAACGCATGCTCACACGCCCCCATCGGGTGAAAGTGTACGACATTATGGTCTCCGAGCTAGGCAGACCTTCTGGGTCGCTCACGGGCGACCAGCTTTTGTGCGTCCCACTTGAACGACCAGAAAAGGGTGTAGAACGCCCGAATCTGATTTTGACTTCAACACGAAAGCTGTAGCTCTACTTCTCAGCTTTCCAACGCATGCTCACACGACCCCCTCGTGCTCAAAGAAAGGCATCGACCGACCAAGAAGTACTGCCAATACCATTGTAGTAAGGGGCACGATACGAACGATTGTATGGCCCTCAAAGATGATATCGAGGACCTGATTCAAAGGGGAGAGCTGAGGGAGTATGCTCTAGAGGAAGATGATGAGTTCAGCCCGCGAGCTGAAGAATGAATTCAAACGACCCTATAAACTGGTACTGATACTCGATCGATCAATAAAGGACAGGCGGGCACTCTTTTTACTAAGGCTCGACCTTTTGAAAGTGTGTTTTAGTTAACATGTACGAGCGCATGCCCGAACACTCAGTAAAGTAGCGAGCGATCGAACAGGGACTAAAATTAAAATTTCGAATCAAAAGTACACAACGGGTTCACCACGGTCGAAACCCGGCGCCCAATCCACCGACCGTTCGCAAGCCGGCAAGATGTATCAAGCCTCGAATAGGCTACGCTACTTCACCCCTGTAGGTCGGCCGCGCGAGGCTACACAGGGAGCAACGAATCAGCAACTCCCACTGTGGTCGCCAATTGATCGTACCTGATCAATACGATGAGTTGTTGTTGATGACGTTGATCGGTCGCTGTGATGAGGGACCGAGTGGTAAGCCGCAGGCGGGTGGTACCTGCAAAGGCACTCCAACGCTCAAGTCAGAGGTGCTTCAACGGGCAGGGTCACAAGGTGAGTAAAACGTACCTGATTATGGAGCTCTACCATGTATTTATGGTGATAGGGGCGCCCTGGCCGTTGGCGCGTCTTGCGGAGCACGCCTTGCGTGGGCCGAGTTGGGCCGGCCTTGGTCGAATGGGCCGCTGGCCCATGTTGCACCTGGTTGCTGTGCGCAGCACCCCCTTGCTGCAGGTTGCGCTGGACTATCTCGTTGGGCCTATTGGGCCACTCCAGAACAATTACCAATCCCTTTACTAAAACTATTAATCCGTTTGGTCATTCGCGATTAATATTCTTTTTCCTAAATTAACCCTCGTTTGGTCATGCAAGAATTTAAATTCAGGAAAAGCATAAAGAGCAAAAAGGTTGAATGATTGGAAGACTAAATTATGGTTTGGTCATGCCCTAATTATAGCCCCAATTATCCTATAGGTCCACCAACTAATTGCAGTACGGTCGCTGATCAACTAATTGATTATAAACATGCAAAGGGTAGCTAATGCTAATCATGTGATAAAACCAATAGGACAATATTAATTGAAATAAAAATAGGAATTCAAACCAGAAATTAGAACATAAAAATGTCTCTAAACATGCAAGATGTAACGCCCCAAAATTTAATTAATTATTTGATTGAATTGTTCGGGAATTTAATTGGTAGAAAAATAATAAAATAATAATAATGCTAGTATATGTGGGCCTATTGTTAGGGTTGGGAGTAGTAAAAAGAGAAGTGTTAGGGAGGCCCATGATGCAATTCGAATGAGCTAAGGAAAAAGCCCATAAAATTAAATAAAGTATAAATAAGAGGAATTTTAGGGTTTGGCTCATTTAGAAAGAACAAAAAAAATAGAATTAGAGAGGAGAGAAGAGGGAGAGAGCGACGGCCAAGAGGAGAGAGAGGGAGAGAGCGACGCCAAGAGGAGAGAGGAGGCTAGGGTTTGTGGTCTTCTAAGGCTAAGGTAAGGGTGGGATTCAAGCCTTATAATGGGATATATGAATTACTTTATGTGGGGGTTAGGGTTTGATGATTGTCATATGTATGATCATATATGTATTGAATGCCTCGTTGAATAATTGTGTTTGTGTGATTGATATTCCTATGCCCTAGAATCATTATTGTAACAGCCCAGGTCCACCGCAGCGGCCACCCCGGTCCCACTGTTACCTCACGGTCTTCTCTACCCCTCTTGTAGAGTTTTTGCCTTCCGTGGGAATCGAACCTTGCACCTGAGGCATAAGTGCAAGTTAAACCCCCTTCCCACTACCAATTGAGCGCGCAACGCCCCAAAATAACTAAGTAGTTATTAAATTAAATTACTTAGGTATTTCATAGAATAGTTATAATAAAACAATAAGATGATGTTTAATTAAAAAGAAAAGGGGGTGGTATCAATAATTCCGGAGTGGCAAGTATCGGCCCAAGAAGCCCAAGCCCATTGGCTTAGGCGCTCCTTAGGCGCTAGGGGTCTAGGTTGCGCCTCATTAGTGCCAAAAGAGAGAAAGAAAGTCGAAGGAGAGGAGAAGAGAAAGAAAGTCGAAGGAGAGGAGAAGAGAAGGAAGGAGGCGATTTCAAGCTAGGAGTTAGGGTTTCATTCCTCTTGATCCTAGGTAAGAGTTCCTAATGCCTTCTTATTCGATTTTCCTCCCCTTTCAAATGTTTAGGTTTTCGATTTTTCCTAACCCTTGCCATTGTTGATCAATTCGCGAATGGTCCAAGAGAAAGAGAGAGAGGGCGTGTTCGTGAATAAGGGAAGAAGAAGGGGAGGAATCCTTGTTGCGGTGATTTGTCGGTGCTTCGGTGGAAAGAGCTCTAGTTTCGTCATAATCAAGGTTAGGGGAGTCTCACTCTATAATAGAGAGTATAATAGGTTGTATGTAAACCATAGGATCCCACTTGACATTATTTTGTTAATTGTTAGATTTGTTTAGGTTAGTTGAAATTGGTAATTAGTGTGATTGATTCGATTTCCTATGCTAAGGTTAGATTACATGTGTTGATTTTATGCCTTGTTGTGTCCTTAATACATAAATGTGAGAATGAATGTTGTTGGTATGAGCATAATGTATTTTGTGAGTTGTTGTTATGAATTGTTTTGGAAATTTGATGTTTGGTAGATGTTGGGTCGCATGGGGCGCCAAGTGCCTAGGGAAAATGGCGCTCTGTGTACTGTGGCAGTGGGTTGGTGTTGCGTTGCGTGTGTTGTTTGCTGCCTGGGCGTGCGTGTGTTGCTGTCTGGGCGCCTGTGTTGCCCAGAATGGCGCCTGGGGCGCCTGTGTCCCATGGGGTGTGCGCCTAAGGGGTGCCTTGTGTGCACTTCAATTTCTAAACAGTTTTTACCGAGCCAAATTTTGTATTCACCTGACCAAATTGTATTTAAAACACTTTGGCTAAAGAATTTCCAGATTTGCACTTGTGGTTTTGAAATGGTCCTATTGGGCATCGTTTTGGCTTGTCTAAGGGGTGTCTTGTGTGCAATTCAATTTCTGAGCATATTTTACCGAGCCAAATTTTGTATTCACCTGACCAAATTGTATTTAAAACACTTTGGCTAAAGAATTTCCAGATTTGCACTTGTGGTTTTGAAATGGTCCTATTGGGCATTGTTTTGGCTTGTCTAAGGGGTGCCTTGTGTGCACTTCAATTTCTAAACAGTTTTTACCGAGCCAAATTTTGTATTCACCTGACCAAATTGTATTTAAAACACTGTGGCTAAAGAATTTCCAGATTTGCACTTGTGGTTTTGAAATGGTCCTATTGGGCATCGTTTTGGCTTGTCTAAGGGGTGTCTTGTGTGCAATTCAATTTCTGAGCATATTTTACCGAGCCAAATTTTGTATTCACCTGACCAAATTGTATTTAAAACACTTTGGCTAAAGAATTTCCAGATCTTCACTTGTTGTTTTGAAATGGTCCTATTGGGTGTTGTTTTGACTATGTTGTGGTGCCTAGGGGTGAGCTGTGAGTTCTGAACATATTTTTCCTAGCCAAATTCTGTATTCACGTGACCAAATCCCATTTTGAACATTTTGGCTAGAGCGGTTTTAATTTTTAGGTGACCTATTGTGGTTGTGCGTTTGGGTGTTGTGTTGGGCGCCAAGTGTGCCGCCCAGGGCGCCAAGTGGTGCGTCCGTGCCTTGTCTTTTGGCTTCGGTCCTAATAGTAACAGATTGGTCCCTAGAGCTAGCTTAGTCATAGAGACGTGATTGAGATGAGAAAATAATGTGTTGATTGATGATGAGGCCATGGGGGCTAAAACTAAGATTAATTAAAGATGTGATATGGGATACATGGACCGTGTTGTTAAGAATTATGATTGTGGATTTGTCATGGAGTCTCATGCATACATAAGGCTGCGGTCTGAGTTTTAAATTATGATGATAAGGCTGCGGTCTGAGTTCTAAATCAAAACGATAAGGCTGCGGTCTGAGTTGATATTATGATGATAAGGCTGCGGTCTGGGAAAATGGTACCACATGCATAACTGTATTGCATACATCCTCATGATAAGCATGCGAGTTGGTGATTGTATGAACTATGCTACTGTGTGACTGTATGAGTGTGATGCTATGACGGAATATATTTCTTATTATAGTCTTTATTATGTAGTTGAGACTCACCCTTCTGTTGTTGTTTACTACAGGTAGTCCTGAGTGAAGGCTTACTCCTTTCACTCCCGAGTCGGTCTGCTCTGATACATGACACCTAGGGGGTTGGCTTAGGAATCCTAATGTTATTCATTTGTTGTTGAATTTTATATGCATGGATTTAATGATTTTTCGATGAGGCTGTTGTTTGGCACTTTCGAGATTACGTTATTTTTCGCTGCGAGACATCTAAATTATAATGTGTGGATTCTGTTGGTAAAGTCAAGAGTACCCTAAATTATTTAATGGTGTTGCGTATTATAAAGGTATAAGGAAGGCATATACTGATTTGATCGTTGTTAGATTAAGTTTATGTGTAGCATTCCATTCGAAAAGAAATTTTGAAACTCTGATCTCTATGATAAATAGCCGGGTAGAATGGGGTGTTACACTAGGCGCCCTGCCACTGTTTCTATTTTTGTTGTTGCTGAAAGTGGCGCCTTAGGCACCCAAACCATGTTGTTGTTGCTGAAAGTGGCGCCCTAGGCGCCCAGTCCATGTTGTTGTTGCTGAAAGTGGCGCCCTAGGCGCCCAGTCCCTGCTGTGTTGCTGAATCTGGCGCCCTAGGCGCCCAGTCCCTGTTGTTGTTGCTGAATCTGGCGCCCTAGGCGCCCTGTGCCTGGTGTTCCGTTGCTTGCTGGTGTTGGCGCCCTGTCCCTAGGCGCCACACTCTATTTCTGTGCTGTTGGTGTTGGCGCCCTGTCCCTAGGCGCCACACCATATTTTTCTGTGTGGCTGATGATGGCGCCCTGTCCCTAGGCGCCGTGCTCTATTTTAATGTTTTTGGTGTTGGCGCCCTGTCCCTAGGCGCCACACCCTATTTCTGTGCTGTTGGTGTTCGCGCCTTGTCCCTAGGCGCCACACCCTATTTTTCTGTGTGGCTGATGATGGCGCCCTATCCCTCGGCGCCATGCTCTATTTTATTGTTGCTGGTGTTGGCATCCTGTCCCTAGGCGCCACACCCTGGTTGCTGTGTTGCTGTATTGCTGGCTGCTGTGCTGTTGTTGCTGTGCTGCTGATGGTGTGTTGTTGTGTTACTGTGTTGCTGGTTGCTGTGCTGCTGTTGCTGGCTGCTGTGCTGCTGTTGCTGTGCTGTTGATGCTGTGTTGCTGTGCTGCTGTTGCTGGTTGCTGTGTTGCTGTGTTGCTGGTTGCGGTGCTGCTGTTGCTGGTTGCTGTGTTGCTGTATTGCTGTTGCTGTGCTGCTGCTGCTGTGATGCTGTTGCTGTGCTGCTGTTGCTGTGTTGCTGCTGCTATGATGCTGTTGCTGTGCTGCTGTTGCTGTGCAGCTGCTGCTGCTGTGATGCTGTTGCTGTGCTGCTGTTACTGTGTTGCTGTGTTCCTGGTTGCTGTGCTGTTGTAGCTGTGTTGCTGGGCTGCTGCTGCTGTGTTGCTGTTGCTGGGCTGCTGTTGCTGTGTTGCTATTGGTGTTGTTGCTGCTGTTGTTGCAGTGTTGCTATTGCTGCTGCCGTTGATGCTATTGTTGCTGCTGCCAGTGTTGCCATTGTTACTGTTGTTGCAGTGTTGTTGTTGCTGTTGCCGTTGTTGCTATTGTTGCTGTTGTCGTTGTTGCTATTGCTGCTGTTGTCGCAGTGTTGCTGTTGCTGTTGCCGTTGTTGCTACTGTTGCTGTTGCTATTGTTGCTGTTGTTGCTGTATTGCTGTTCCTGTTTATTGTTGTTGCATGTTGGCGCCTTAGCGCCTATGGTTGTTGCTGTTGCTTGTTGGCGCCTTAGCGCCCATTGTTGTGGCTGAATTGTTGGTTCAGATGTTGTTAGTTTATGACGTTACACAAGTTGAATTGCCTCTATTTGTTGGCAGGTAGTATGTTGTAGGCCTTTGGCCAACGATGATTTCCGATGATGTTGTGTTGCTATGTAGTCGTTGTTTTTATTGGTTGTGCATTTACATAGCGTCACATACATAGCATATTTTTACGATGGAGCTATGCTCAAAACACGATGGCCTGGATTGGAAAATTACGATGAAATGACGTTACGATGTTAATGCCTCTATTTATTGGTTGGATTATGGTACCACATGCATTATAGGGCGGTGGCCCTGAGTCGAGTCACATTCTGCATTCATGTTGCATATTTATGCGATTGAAATGATTTTGACTGTTGTGACGTAATGACTTGACCGTTGTGATATGATGATATTGACCGTTGTGATATGATGATATTGACCGTTGTGCAATGATGATTTGATGTCCTGACCTGATATATATTGTCTTTCATATGATTCATTATATAGTTCGATATCTCACCCCTTCTGTTTGAATGTTACCCTCCTGTTGGTAACGTGCAGGTAACCACGAATGAAGGCTGTGTACCTTCGTTTGATCGAGTCGGTGTCGTCGCTCTGATACGTAGCACTCGGGGGGATGAATGTTTATCTATGTTATTTAAGTTGTTTACTGTTGGATTTTGAGTTATGAATTTTGCATAGTTGCCACGAATGTTTAGTTGAACCATTTGAATTTCCGCTGCGTAGTTAAAAGAAGTTTGACTTGTTTTGAAATGTTGTTTGTCGGTTCATCCGAAAGCGCTGTGTATCTGTGTTCATAAAGCGAATTAACCCGTCAATTGTTTTCACGAAGCAAATGTGGCACTCCATTGTTTGTTGAAAAAGATTTTTGCGAACTCTGATTTTGCATTATTTTACCGGGTAGAGATGAGGTGTTACACAAGATCCACCTAAGACCCTAGAAGAGGATTTAGCTATCCAAAGTCATAAAGAACAATAAAATAGAAAGTAGAGTCATGAATTACAGAGATAAAAATAACCCGGAAATTAGAGAAATTATTATTCTGAGTCTCCAGTCTCCTTTTTCTGCTCCAAAGCTCTCTCACGGTGTCAAGAACGGGTACCAAATTCTTCCCTCTCTCCTATGCGTTGATGCTGTTCACGTTGTTTTTTTCTATTGTTTGCGGCTACTGTTTCTCGCGTATGTACGGCCGCCGTTCATTCAAATGCAATACCCTTTTTTATATATGAAGAATCCTAGGTTTATGTGACTTTTTCTCCAAGTTGCAATGTTGGGCTTCTCTTCTAATACCTTTTGGGCTTCAATTTATTTTCATCTTTCAAAACCATGCACACATACATATATATATATATATATATAAATACCTAATATACATATATAATATTTATAAAATATTATATACATATATCAAATATATATATATATATATATTTTGCATTTTTATCTTTCATTCTTTTCTACAAAAAATAGAACAAATTTAGTCAACAATTTAATTAATTGGCAATAATTGCTCTAAAAAGTAATCCAAAAGTATCTCTAAAAATGCACTAAATTAGAGTTTATCAACTCCCCCACACTTAACTTTTGCTTGTCCTCAAGCAAATTTCCTGGCTCAATAATTTTTTTTTGAAAAATAATAATAGAGACAGCAAATAAGGGATCCAAAGTTAAAAGCACAATGACAGACAATAGACAATATAGCACATGTGAGATGTGAAAAGGTTGCCCAATTGGAGTCTCATGTCCCTGAAGAATACATTTCTGTGAACAAAGGCACTCGCTGACAGTAGTTGTGTCTGTGTTGCTCCCTATTTATAGGGAATGTAAAAAATTGACCGTTGAAATAAAACAAGTGAAGCAAGAATCGATTATGTGCTCTTATAGTGTAATGGGCATAATCGATTTTTCTCTTTAAAAAGGAATGTATTGTAATCGATTCTTTGCTTAAAACAAGGAGTATGGAATCGATTCTTTGCTTCAAAATAGAGGATGTTAAAATCGATTGTATGCTTTACATACTCAAGAAGAAATCGATTATTTCCTTTCAAAAAATAGCCAATAATCGATCATGTGCTTCCTAAATTGATTCTGTGTTTTAGTAAGGAAGTAAGTAATCGATTGTTTTATTTCAAATAAGAAAACATGACATCGATTATGTGCTCTAACCAACTAAGGGCAAAATCGATTTTGGACATTGTAAAGTAAGCATGAAATCGATTTTTTTTGCTTTAAAATATGTTCTCAAGTTACGTGCCTTTCTTGTGCATGCATGCATTTGAATAAAATATTTTTCAAAAGCAGGTAAACAATTAGGTCTTCTTTGAACTTTTACTAGCTTCTCCTCCAAGCTGCTGCACTTTGAGATATCCTGTTTTTTATGTCTGTACTTTTATTCAACTGTAATCATTAGTAGACAAAAACGTAATTTGTTATCATACAAAACAAATAGTGTTTGTCCTTGGTTCAACAAACTCCCCCTTTTTGATGATAACAAATTACGTTATGCATAGGGAGGCAATAAACAAGAAACTATGGCAAAAGGTCCCCCTAAGCATAAGCATAAATATAAGCAGCAATATTTTCTCCCCATAAGCATAACAAATTACATATTCAAATCAAGCAAGTATTTTCTCCCCCTTTGTTTTCATCAAAAAGGAGGGAAAACACATAGTACACATAATCACGCTATAATCTGGAAAAATCAAGCATTCCGAGCTCTCTACGAATCTTACAAAATTGAGCTTCGGCTAGGGGTTTCGTGAAGATGTCCGCTAGTTGTTCATCGGTGCTTACAAACTTTAATTCTATGCTCCCCCTAGAAACATGATCTCTAATGAAATGGTGACTTATGTCTATATGCTTAGTTCTAGAGTGTTGGATGGGGTTCTTAGCAATATTAATGGCACTAGTGTTATCACAAAGAACTGGCACATTTTCATATAACAAACCAAAATCCTCGAAAGTCTGTTTCATCCACAGACCTTGTGCAACGCAGTTTCCAACAGCCACATATTCGACTTCAGCGGTGGACAAAGCAACACTGTTCTGTTTCTTACTAGATAGGAAGTTAAACAAGGACCTAAGAAATGACAAGTTCCACTAGTACTCTTCCTATCTAATGTACATCCAGCAAAATCAGCATCACAGAAACCAACTAAAGAAAATTGACTCGATTTCGGGTACCACAATCCAAAGTCTCTGGTCCCCTTAACATATCTAAGAATCTGTTTTACAGCTTTTAAATGTGATTCTTTTGGACATGCTTGAAATCGAGCACACAGGCACACAACAAACATAATATCAGGTCGAGAAGCAGTCAAATATAAGAGACTACCGATCATACCTCGATACATTGTTTCATTTACTAGTCTACGTTGTTCATCCTTATCTAGCTTTGTTGCGGTCGCCATAGGAGTGCCAATTTCCTTTGCATCATTCATGTCATATTTCTTTAGTAGCTCCTTTGAGAACTTGTTTTGAGATATGAAGATTCCTTCATTCATTTGTTTTACTTGAAGTCCCAAAAAGAAATTTAGCTCCCCCATCATCCTCATTTCAAATTCACTAGTCATCATCTCAGAAAACTCCTTGCACAGATCATCATTAGTAGACCCAAAAATAATATCATCTACATAGATTTGAACTACAATGATATGTTTGCCCTTGGTTTTAAGGAATAAGGTAGAATCAATGCTACCCTTTTTGAAACTCTTGGCAAACATAGCCATGTCTTCATCATCGGTTTTGATAGGCCGCAAGTGGATGGTCTTGTCGCGTAATAAAAGAGTTATCGATCCACAGGGAGAGGCTAGGTGATTACCAATTTAATTTTCCAAAGTTGATTAACTGAAAAGAAAGTCTTTTTAGAAAGAAGGAATGTTTTTGTTGATGTTTTAAAGATAAAAAGAGACTTGGGGTACTAGTTTCATCGAAATGATAAGGTTTCCATTATTAATCCTTTCGACTATTTTCCAGCTTAAAGAACGATATATTTCTTAAGACAAGGCGACAGTTGTAGCAAGAGTTTCCTTTCGGAATACAAACGCGTGTTCTAAACTAATTATCAAGCCTATTTTCATGGTTGATTATTATTAGAACCCATTAAGCAAAGACCTTTTTGTGTCTCAATAAAACCAAAACTATTTTCATGTGTTGATTTTATTGTCTAATTTCATAGATCCAACAACCACACTTCCCCTTTCGGTACATCGTGTGGTGTTTTGAAAAATAATGAAAAGTGATGAAATTAGATTTAAAAATACAAAGCGATTAAGGTGGAGAATAGTCTCGGGAATTATTTAGTAGGAAGCCATCATTTGATGGTTGCCAAAACCCCAAGACTAGGAAAGTCTACTCACTCATGATCATTGTAGACAAAAGAGGAGAAGAGGAAGATTTTGTAAATTGCAAGAATTGTAAAGAAAGCGATAAGTGCGAAATGTGTAAATGAGTTAGGAATTAGATGTTAGAATGGCAAGAAAATAAATGTTAGGAATTGAGAAAACTGCAAAATTATAAATAGCGGAATTGTAAATGACAAGAAAGTAAATTTCTTAAAAAGTAAATTGCAAGGAATTTAAAAGACTTGGAAAATAGAAGAGCAGGAAAGTAAAAGGGCAAGAAAATAAAAGGGCAAGAAAAGTAAAGAGCAAGAATTAAAAGGGCAAGAAAATAAATGGGCAAGAAAAGTAAAGAGCAAGAAATAAAAGAGCAAGAAAATAAATGGGCAAGAAAAGTAAAGAGCAAGAATTAAAAGAGCAAGAAAATAAATGGGCAAGAAAAGTAAAGAGCAAGAATTAAAAGAGCAAGAAAATAAATGGGCAAGAAAGTAAAGAGCAAGAATTAAAAGTGCAAGAAAATAAATGGGCAAGAAAAGTAAAGAGCAAGAATTAAAAGAGCAAGAAAATAAATGGACAAGAAAATAAAGAGCAAGAATTAAAAGGGCAAGAAAGTAAAATAGCAAGAATTAAAAGGGCAAGAAAGTAAAAGAGCAAGAATCATAAAGAACATGAAGAGTAAATTGAAGTCATGAATCATAGAGAGTTTATTGAGAGTGATTTTCTAACAAAATTCAAGCTTTTTTACAAGTGAGGATCAAGGTCCAATTTATAGGAAAATATGAGGGAAAAAGCACTTGAGTGGAGGGGCAAAATAGTCAACTCAAGTTTTGGCAAAGATAGCCATCAACAAGTGGCCAAAGCAAGTTGGCAAAGATAGCCATCAACAAGTGGCCAAAGCACTTGAGTGGAGGGGCAAAATGGTCAAAAATAAGTGAAAAATCAAGTTGGCAAAGATGGCCATCAACAAGTGGCCGCAGCCAAAAGTGACTGCTTTTTGGCGCCCTTGGCGCCCAGTCCTGCGCCAGTCCTGCGCCAGTTTTGCTCCTTGGCGCCCTGTGCTGCGCCAGTTTGCGCCAGTTTTGCTCCTTGGCGCCCTGTGCTGCGCCAGTTTTGCTCCTTGGCGCCCTGTGCTGCGCCAGTTTTCCTCCTTGGCGCCCTTGGCGCCCTGTGCTGCACCAGTTTGCGCCAGTTTTGCTCCTTGGCGCCCGGTTCCCCAGCATTCTTAAGCTTGGGTCCTCCATTTACTAAGACCGGGTCTCGAAGGAGGGTCTTTATACGTTGGGTATTCAAGCATTTTTCTTTTCTTTTTGATTTTATATGCTAACCATTTATTTTTGACATTTAAAAATGCACCAATTTTTGCATTTTGAATTGGTTTTGCATATTTTTTTTTTGCTTGATACCCCAACTCAGACGTTTTTCTCCAGTAACCGCGCATCCAGTGAGTGTCACCAAGAGAACCAGGTTACTAGTTTCTCTTCAGTCCTTCTAATTGTATTAACAACTGAAAACAGTCTCAATAGTGTGTGTGTGAAAAAGCCCTAGAAGTAGAAATCGAACCATGATAAAATTTTGTTGTTCCCAACCAGTCCACCTAGATGATTGCTAATGAAAAATTGAAAAATTATTTTTGTCCAGAAAAGGCTTATCTAAAATATGCTTAGGGTTCACAAAGTTTCATCATGGAGGGAGCAGATACAACTCAAAGTACAAAAAGATAAAAACTTAGCAAAGCAATAAAGACATACCCAATAAAAGCAATAAAATACCCCCCCATGCTTGGACTAGGCATTGTCCTCAATGATTTTTCAAATAAAACAACACAAGAAGGGGTTAGGATAGCTCATCGGATCACAGCTGCCCGGGCGGGGAACCCTGGTTGATGCTGAAATGATGCATTTAGGGTTTGGAGCATATCTGTCGCGTGCTCCAATTTTTCTAACCGTGAGCCTTTTTTTTGATGAATCGAAAAAATACATTAAGTCGTGGGTTGGCTCCCACGCAGCGCTCTTTTAACGTCACTAGCTTGACGATCAAAATTTCAATTGGGATCATGTAGAACTAAACTAGTTCCTTTCTCAATTGGGTCACCAATTAGATAATTTTTCAACCTTTGACCATTGACTTTAAATGATCCGGTTTTCTCGCTCCAGATCTCTACAGATCCGAAGGGGTAAACCTTACGGATTTCAAAAGGACCGGACCATCTTGATTTTAGTTTTCCTGGGAAAATTTTTAGTCTGGAATTAAACAATAACACCAGGTCACCCTACTTGAATTCTCTGCGAATGATACGCTTACATTGCCAATTTTTTGTTCTTTCTTTGTAAAGTTTGGCATTCTCATAAGCATCCATTCTCAGTTCTTCCAATTTGTTTAGTTGGAGTTTTCTTTTTTCTCCGGCTAATTCCATGTTCAGGTTAAGGCGTTTAATTGCCCAGTAAGCTTTGTGCTCAAGTTCAACCGGAAGGTGGCAAGACTTACCATAAATTAATTTGAAAGGAGTCATTCCTATGGGAGTTTTGTACGCAGTCCGATAAGCACAGAGAGCATCATCAAGCTTTATCGACCAGTCTTTTCTTGAGGTCGAAACAGGTTTTTCTAAAATACTTTTAATTTCTGTTCGATACCTCAACCTGACCACTAGTTTGAGGGTGGTAAGGCGTTGCAATTTTGTGCCTTACACCAAACTTTTGCAGTAACATTTCAAAATGTTTTGAGATGAAATGGGATCCTCTGTCGCTTATGACAACACGAGGGACCCCGAATCTTGGAAAAATTATTTTTTTGAAAAGTTTTATGACTACCTTTGCATCTTTTGTAGGAGAAGCAATGGCTTCGATCCATTTTGACACATAGTCAACAGCTACCAGAATATATTGGTTTCCAAAAGAAGATGGAAATGGTCCCATGAAATCGACACCCCAAATGTCAAAAATTTCAACCTCTAAGATATTATTTAAGGGCATTTCATTTCTTTTCGAAATATTTCCGGTGCGTTGACACTGGTCGCATTTAGAAACGAATTGATGCGTGTCTTTAAAAAGGGACGGCCAATAAAAACCAGATTGTAGAATTTTTGTAGCAGTTTTTGAAGAACTGGCATGGCCGCCATAGGAAGAAGAATGGCAATGGTATAGAATGTTACTTACCTCTTCTTCCGGAATGCATCTTCTGAACACCCCGTCTGCTCCTCTTTTAAAAAGCAGTGGCTCGTCCCAGTAATACTGTTTAAGATCATGGAAGAATTTCTTCTTCTGCTGATAATTTAAATGTGGGGGGAGTACTCTTGCTGCAAGGTAGTTTACAAAATCTGCGTACCATGGTGCTTCAGTATTGACCAATGAGAAGATTTGATCATCCAAAAATGTATCATTAAGTGGTAACTCTTCTTCTGTTGTTCCTTGTATGCGGGACAAATGATCAGCCACAACATTTTCAACGCCTTTTTTATCCCTTATTTCAAGATCAAATTCTTGTAGGAGTAAAACCCATCGGATCAATCTCGGCTTAGCATCTTTTTTGTTTAACAAATATTTTATGGCCAAGTGACCAGTATAAATGATGATTTTTGAACCTACTAAATATTATCGAAACTTATCAACGGCAAAAACTACCGCCAATAATTCTTTTTCAGTTGTGGCGTAATTCATTTGTGCCTCGTCTAAGGTCCTGCTTGCATAGTATATGGCATGCAATTTTTTTTCCTTTCTTTGCCCCATGACTGCCCCAACTGCATAGTCGCTTGCATCGCACATTTTCTCGAACGGAAGATTCCAGTCCGGTGGCTGTACGATTGGGGCAGTAACCAAAGCCTTTTTCAACCTGTCAAAAGCTTCAAGACAAAGATCATTAAAAATAAATGATGCATCCTTAAGGAGCAGACTTGTCATAGGTTTTGAAATTTTTGAGAAGTCTTTTATGAACCGGCGGTAGAAACCCGCATGGCCTAAAAAGCTTCTCACCTCTTTTACTGAGGTGGGAGGTAGCATTTTTTCAATCACCTCAATTTTTGCACGATCTACCTCAATACCTCTATTAGAAATTAATTGTCCTAGGACAATTCCTTCATTAACCATGAAATGACACTTTTCCCAGTTTAGAACTAGGTTCACCTTCTCACACCTCTCTAAGACTTTTTCCAGATTGGCTAAACAGTTTTCAAAATTTGAGCCATGGACGAAAAAATCATCCATAAACACTTCCATTATGTTTTCAACAAAGTCTGAGAATATGGACATCATACACCTTTGAAAGGTAGCAGGAGCATTACATAGACCAAAGGGCATCCTTCTATAGGCATAAGTGCCAAAAGGACATGTGAAAGTTGTTTTTTCTTGGTCGCTAGGGTGGATGGGAATTTGGAAAAATCCCGAATAACCATCCAAATAGCAGAAATGTGAGTGTTGTGCTAACCTTTCTAGCATTTGATCAATGAACGGGAGAGGGAAGTGATCTTTCCGGGTAGCTTTGTTAAGCTTTCTGTAATCAATACACATTCTCCATCCCGTAATTGTCCTTGTGGAAATGCATTCATCCTTTTCATTTTTAATAACTGTTAGGCCTCCCTTCTTAGGTACTACTTGAACAGGACTAACCCACTTACTATCGGAAATAGGATATATTATCCCAGCATCAAGGAGTTTTAAAACTTCCTTTTTAACAACCTCTTTCATGTTTGGGTTTAATCTTCTTTGATGCTCGATAGAAGGTTTATAGTCCTCTTCCAATAGTATTCTGTGTATTCAGATTGATGGATTTATTCCTTTAATGTCCTCAATAGTATACCCTATGGCTTTGGGATACTTTTTAAGAACATTAAGCAATTTTTCAGTCTCATTTTGTTTTAGATCTACATTTACAATCACTGGAAAAGTAGAATTAGGGCCAAGAAACTCATACCTGAGAGATGCTGGTAAGGGCTTCAGTTCTATTTTTGGTGTTTCTTTTTGGAGAGGTCGAGGTTTTCCCTCACCCAAAGTTTCAGTACCCAATTTTTGTGATGGTGGATTCTTATCTAAAAGTTTCATGTAGAATTGGCTTTCCTCTACTGCATTTGTATCTGTGTTGCCTAAAAGGAAATCTTCCAGACTATCTTGTGAAGATGATGCTAAAGAGCAGTCTCGCATGCAATAGTCTACAATATTAATCCTGCAGCATGAGTCCTTTACAGACGGACTCCTCATGAAGTTTGAAACTTCAAACTCAACCTTTTCATCCCCCACGTTAAAAACCAACTTACCGTTTTTAACGTCAATTATTGCCCCTGCAGTAGCCAAAAAAGGCCTCCCTAGAAGAATAGGAATTTGTGAGTCTTCTTCAATTTCCATTATAACAAAATCCACCGGTATAAAAGTTTGCTCTACCTTGATAGGGACATCCTCTAAGATTCCAGTGGGGTATTTAATGGAACGATCTGCCAACTGTATTGTCATTTTTGTGGGTTTAAGTTCACCTATCCCTAGTCTTTTTGCAAAGAGAAAGAGGCATCAAACTTACACTGGCTCCTAGATCACACATTGCTCTGTTTATAGTTTCACTTCCAATTAACAAGGTATGGAAAAACTACCTGGATCTTTGAGCTTTTGTGGCAGCTTGTTCTGGATAATTGCACTACATTCTTCTGTTAATGCAATCGTCTCATAGTCATCTATTTTTCTTTTCTTGGATAAAATTTCTTTCAAAAATTTAGAATAAGACGGCATTTGAGACAATGCATCAGTGAAAGGAACGTTGATGTAAAGCTTTTTAAGCAAGTCGACAAACCTTTTGAATTGCTCGTCAAGTTTGTTTTTTGCAAATCTTTGGGGAAAAGGAATGGGTGGTTTGTATGGTGGTGGGGGGATGTATGGTTCTTCTCTTTCTTTTTCTGGTTCTTTCTCTTTTTCTTTCTCTTCTTGCTCACATGGTAAATTATTTTTTTCACTCACAATTTTTTCTTGGTTTGCTCTTGGTTCCTCTAATTGTTTTCCGCTTCTAAGGGTGACGACATTTATTTGGCCATTTTGGATTTTGTTCTGGTTGCCCAGGAAATACCCCTAAAGACTTAGAAGATGAAGCCACCTGTGTTGCCACTTGAGTTATTTGATTTTCAAGCATTTTATTATGAGTGGCAATAGAGTCGACTTTTGATACTAATTTGATAAGTGTGTCATTCAAATAACCAGTTTGATTTTTGAATTCTTCATTTTGTTTTGTTTGAGATGACACAAATTTTTCCATCAAAAATTCCAAGTTCGACTTTTGCGGGTTGTTTTCTGGGTTGTTAAAAACCCTTTGATTTTGAAAACCAAGAGGTGGTCTAGGTGCTGGATTGGGTGGAGGACTTTTATAAGAAAAATTTGGATGATTTCTCCACCCAGGATTATAAGTATTTGAAAACGGATCTTCTTTTGAGCATAGTTAACATGCTCATTTCCAGTACTAGATGCCTCAAGCTGACATTCAGCTCCAATATGGCCAACAACCCCACATAATTCACATGGTGGAGTAGTAGGAGAAAAAGTTAGTGAGACGGCACTTACATTTAATTTTTCAAATTTTTGAAAAAGTGCGTCCACTTTTGAGGCAAGATGATCAACAGCAGATATTTCATACTTACCTAGCTCTTTTGATGATGTTGGTTTATCTGTTATGGCTCGCTCACTTGCCCATTGACAATGGTTTTGAGCCATATCTTCAATGAGTGCATAAGCTTCAGTAAAATTTTTGTTCATCAAAGCTCCACCTGCAGCTGCTTCAAGAGTCATTCTTGTTGCATATTGTAATCCATTATAAAATGTGTGAACAACGAGCCATTTCTCTAGTCCATGATGGGGGCATAGCCTTAACATTTCTTTGAAACGTTCCCAAGCATCATAAAGAGATTCCCCGTCGTTTTGAGAAAATCGAGTAATTTGACTTCTCATTTGAGCTGTTTTACTTGGGGGAAAGAACCTAGTAAGAAAAGCTTGTTTTAATGGGCCCCAGCTGGTAATGGATTCCGAAGGTAAAGAATGTAGCCATGCTCTTGCTCTATCCCTTAATGAAAAAGGGAAGAGCTTTAGTCTTATGGCATCTTGAGGTACCTTGTTTAATTTGAGAGTTCCACAGTATTCCAGAAGAATTGAAATATGAAGATTTGGGTCCTCCGTGGGAGAACCAGAAAATTGGTTTTGTTGAACCATTGAAAGCAGAGATGATTTGAGTTCAGAATTATTTGCTTCCACATTTGGATGTACAATGACAGCCGATGGTTCTGCTGAAGGTGTTGCGTACTCTTTGAGAGCACGATTTTCATTAGCCGCCATTTGGTTATCGGGAATTTCTCTTCTCCTTCTATGTAAGAACCTTTCGATTTCGGGAATTTGTTGAACAGTTTCTCCGAAACTTCTGGTTCTTCGCATTCGAGGGACAAGAGAAGAAAAAGTAAAAATAAAGAAAATAAAACTTCAGTCTAACCGGTTTCGAAAAACTTAATTAATATCACTGCCTCCCCGGCAACGGCGCCAAAAACATGACAGGCCGCAAGTGCACGGTCTTGTCGCGTAATAAAAGAGTTACCGATTCGCAGGGAGAGCCTAGGTGATTACCAATTTAATTTTCCAAAGTTGATTACCTGAAAAGAAAGTCTTTTTAGAAAGAAGGAATGTTTTTGTTGATGTTTTAAAGATAAAAAGAGACTTGGGGTATTAGTTTCATCAAAATGATAAGGTTTCCGTTATTAATCCTTTCGACTATTTTCCAGCTTAAAGAACGGTATATTTTTAAGACAAGGCGACGGTTGTAGCAAGAGTTTCCTTTCGGAATACAAACGCGTGTTCTAAACTAATTATCAAGCCTATTTTCATGGTTGATTATTATTAGAACCCATTAAGCAAAGACCTTTTTGTGTCTCAATAAAACCAAAACTATTTTCATGTGTTGATTTTATTGTCTAATTTCATAGATCCAACAACCACACTTCCCCTTTCGGTACATCGTGTGGTGTTTTGAAATAATAATGAAAAGTGATGAAATTAGATTTAAAAATACAAAGCGATTAAGGTGGAGAATAGTCTCGGGAATTAATTAGTAGGAAGCCATCATTTGATCATTGTAGACAAAAGAGGAGAAGAGGAAGATTTTGTAAATTGCAAGAATTGTAAAGAAAGCGATAAGTGCGAAATGTGTAAATGAGTTAGGAATTAGATGTTACAATGGAAAGAAAATAAATGTTAGGAATTGAGAAAATTGCAAAATTATAAATAGCGGAATTGTAAATGACAAGAAAGTAAATTGCTTAAAAAGTAAATTGCAAGGAATTTAAATGACTTGGAAAATAGAAGAGCAAGAAAGTAAAATGGCAAGAAAATAAAAGGGCAAGAAAAGTAAAGAGCAAGAATTAAAAGGGCAAGAAAATAAATGGGCAAGAAAAGTAAAGAGCAAGAATTAAAAGAGCAAGAAAATAAATGGGCAATAAATGGGCAAGAAAAGTAAAGAGCAAGAATTAAAAGAGCAAGAAAATAAATGGGCAAGAAAGTAAAGAGCAAGAATTAAAAGAGCAAGAAAATAAATGGGCAAGAAAAGTAAAGAGCAAGAATTAAAAGAGCAACAAAATAAATGGGCAAAAAAATAAAGAGCAAGAATTAAAAGGGCAAGAAAGTAAAATAGCAAGAATTAAAAGGGCAAGAAAGTAAAAAATCAAGAATCATAAAGAACATGAAGTCATGAATCTTAGAGAGTTTACTGAGAGTGATTTTCTAACAAAATTCAAGCTTTTTTACAAGTGAGGATCAAGGTCCTATTTATTGGAAAATATTAGGGAAAAAGCACTTGAGTGGGGGGAAAAATAGTCAAAAAGATAGCCATCAACAAGTGGCCAAAGCAAGTTGGCAAAGATAGCCATCAACAAGTGGCCAAAGCACTTGAGTGGAGGGGCAAAATGGTCAAAAAGAAGTGAAAAATCAAGTTGGCAACGATGGCCATCAACAAGTGGCCGCAGCCAAAACTGACTGCTTTTTGGCGCCCTTGGCGCCCTGTTCTGCGCCAGTCCTGCGCCAGTCCTGCGCCAGTTTTGCTCCTTGGCGCCTTGTGCTGCGCCAGTTTGCGCCAGTTTTGCTCCTGGGCGTCCTTGGCGCCCTGTGCTGCGCCAGTTTTGCTCCTGGGCGCCCTTGGCGCCCTGTGCTGCGCCAGTTTTGCTCCTTGGCGCCCATGGCTCCCCGTGCTGCGCCAGTTTCGCTCCTTGGCGCCCTTGGCGCCCTGTGCTGCGCCAGTGCTGTCTCAAAAATTGCTCCTCCTCAAATATTTTCTTTGTTCTTCATTTTAGCTCATAGTTTCTCTTTTGCTTCAAAATAAAACCTGAAAATAAAAAGTAAACATTTGTAGTAAAATAGCTCAAAAATATAATTAAAATACCAAATAAACCTAATAAAAATAACTATTAAAAAACTCTAAAAATAGACTTATCAGGTTTCTTCATCAGACTCAACTTCTTTCCTTGCTTACCTTAGGAGTTTTAGCAGCAAGAGCAAGAGACTTCCTTTCTTTTACCACCTCTTTTTCTTGAACTTTCTTAGCTGCCAACACTACCTCAAATGCAAGAAGTGACCCAATCAAGTCTTCTTGAGGCAAAGTGCCAATATCTTTGGCTTCAGTGATTGCACAAGTTTTAGGAAAGAACTCACTAGTCAAGGATGCAAGAATCTTCCCATTTAGATTTTTGTTTAATACTTCTTCCCCAGTGCCCTTAAGTTGTTCACTATCAAATTCAGTCTCTGGTGCATAGCTGCAACAGATTCACCTTCCTTCATTTTGAAGGCTTCATACTCAGAAGTGAGAATTCTGATTTTTGTATCCTTCACTTGGCTTGTACCGACATGTGTTGCTTCCAAACAATCCCAGATTTCTTTTGCTGTCTGACACCCTTTTACCCTTCCATATTCTTCTTAACATAGAGATAAGTGAAGAATGTTCATTGCTTTGGCATTTTGAGAGATTTTGTCTAACTCGGACTTTCTCGGCTCACTCAGGTCAATGGTATAGATATCTTCAACATGACATTTCATTCGACTACTCCAATAGTCATAGTTAGTCCCATCAAACAGGGGTGGCCTATTGAAGGACATCCCCTCTTTCATAAATGAACCCATGATAAAAAATAAAAAAATAAAATTGCGAGATGTTAAGCTCTATATGCAATTTCTAGCTACTGATACCAATTGTTGGACTATATGATAACCTTAGAGGGGGGTGAATAAGGTTATAAGCTTATATTTGAATTCTTTTCAATTTAATAGTGCTCGTTTAAATCAAATGCGGTAACTGAGATTTAATCTTATATGATGTATCTAAGCAGGCAGATCAGGCACAGTGCAATATTACTATAATGCTTCTATTTTGAATATTCACGATAAGCAGATATTTATATGTAAATCAATGATATAAAATATAATAAGAAACTATTATAAGTGATAAAGAAAGTAAAGAGAGAGGGAAAGAGATACACCAGGATTTTTACGAGGTTCGGGATAAAAGCCCTACGTCCTCGGCCTCCGGCTTTGCAACCTTTGGACTTGATGACAACCACTATATGAGAAGAATGTTTTACAAACAGGCAACTTCAAATAGCTAATCTCAATTTCCCCAAATTGAGAACCCGAGCTCCCCGCTAAGGATTTCACAACCGCTTCAATCTCTCCGATTGAACGACCCAAGAACGCTTCCCAGGATTTCACAATAACCACGTAGAAAATGAATACAATTTGAGATTTATGAACCAATCACTTCAGCAGAGTAACAATATAGTAGAGTGAGAGATGATTGGTTTTGAAAATGAAGAACTTTGAAATAAAGATTTGACAATGAAAGCTCTTTTTCTCTTTTCTTGTGATTTGAAAATTGTGCGTAGAAGAGAAGTGTAGTTGTGTGTTAGATATGTGGATCCAAGCTCCCTATTTACAGGGAATGAAAAAATTTGACCGTTGAAATAAAACAAGTGAAGCAAGAATCGATTATGTGCTCTGATAGTGTAATGGGCATAATCGATTCTTCTCTTTAAAAAGGAATGTATTGTAATCGATTCTTTGCTTAAAACAAGGAGTATGAAATCGATTATTTGCTTCAAAGTAGAGGATGTGAAAATCGATTGTATGCTTTACATACTCAAGAAGAAATCGATTATTTCCTTTCCAAAAATAGCCAATAATCGATCATGTGCTTCCTAAATTGATTTTGCGTTTTAATAAGGAAGTAAGTAATCGATTGTTTTATTTCAAATAAGAAAACATGAAATCGATTATGTGCTCTAACCAACTAAAGGAAAAATCGATTATGGACATTGTAAAGTAAACATGAAATCGGTTTTTTTTGCTTTAAAATATTTTCTTAAGTTACGTGCCTTTCTTGTGCATGCATGCATTTGAATAAAATATTTTTCTAGGCTTTTAGCACAACAGTTATATTTTTTAAAACATCATCTACTAAAAGTCATATAACTGAAGTGATAGGATCTTACACTTTGTCCTATCAAAAGCAGATAAACAATTAGGTCTTCTTTGAACTTTTAGTAGCTTCTCCTCCAAGCTGCTGCACTTTGAGATATCCTGCTTTTTATGTCTGTACTTTTATACAACTGTAATCATTAGTAGACAAAAACGTAATTTGTTATCTTACAAAACAAAGAGTGTTTGTCCTTGGTTCAACAGGTCATTCCATAACGGGATTTCCAGGAAATCGCCATCAGGCTGCGGCCTTCTGATTTTCTTCTTAAGCTCTCGGGGAAGCTCGTCATCACCTTCTTCTTCGGAGCTGTCCGGGTCATACCTCGCATCCATGTCTCTGACGTTAACATCGGCTACAGCGCTGTCTCTTTTCTTTTTGGGGTCCATCCGGGCTTCTTCTTCATCTCCGGGGGGAACCCCTTGTTCGCTTGCCTTTCTGTCTGCTTTTACATGCAGGTTAAAACACCTCTGGGCGGATTCCAAGTCAGCGCCGAGGGTAATAACTTTGTTGCATAGGGAGTGAAATTTCATCTTGAGATGGACGGTTGAGGTTACTGCCTCGAGCCTCCCGAGAGTCGGCCTTCCAATGATACAGTTGTAAACTGAAGGGCATGATAATACTAAGAACTTTGTCCTGACCGTTCTTTCCAATGGCTCCTCGCCATAGGTCACCATCAATTCTAAATGACCAAGGGGCTTGGTCCGGGACCCATTGAAACCCGAGAGATCTGATCCCCTGTAGGGAGTGAGGTCCTCCTCCGCAATTTTCAACTTCCTCACCAAATCGATGAAGATGATGTCTGCCGAACTCCCTTGATCAACTAGAATTCTTCTTACCTCATGGATGGCCATAACCTCTCTGATCAACAGCAGTATGTGCTTGTTGGGTTTGCCGTCGAGCAAATCCTGATCGCCAAATGCTAGGGGGGTCGGCTTGGGGGTGGGAGTGTTCCCGAGGTGGAAGCAGCACTCATGATCTCCTTCCACTTTCTCTTCATGGTTTTTCCCGAAACATCGTTGGGGTAACCCCCCGAGATGACCATTAACATGGGTCGGCCTTTTGATTTCCGAAAGTCACGTTCATCTTCCGAGCTCTGCTCCTTCTCTCGAGGAGCTTTACCTTTATCCTTGGGGTTTTCCTGCTCTTCCCTGACCTCCCTCTCTTGGCTAGGTGGTTTATTCACATACTGGGTTAGCTTCCCTTTCTTGATTAGGTCCTCAATGTCGTTCTTCAACGCGTTACAGCGGTTGGTGCCATGTCCCTTACTTTGGTGATACCGACAGTATTTGTTAGATCGCTGGCCCGATCTATGCGGGAGTGGGTCGGGGAACTTAACCGCCTTGAAGTCCGTATTCATGCAGTCAGCAAGTATTCTAGCCTGTGTTTCGTTAAGCTCAGAGTAATGCTGGTGACGATTTTGAGGCCTGGGTTTACCATCGCTTCGGGGCTCCCTTTCATTTCAGGACTCTTCGCCGATCCAAGCCTCTTTTTCGTTTCGAAGCTTCGACGCTCCGGGGTCGGCATCCATCCTTCTCGCGATTACTCCTTCTTCGTGGTCGATGTACTTCTGAGTTCGCTGGAGGAACTCGGCAAGCGACTCAGTCTAATTGACTCCGACATCAATTTGGAAAAACTTCCCTCACGGAGACCGGCTTACATGAAGTACAGCCGGAAAGAATCATCGAGGTTCCGGACCTGAGCGGCTTCTCTGTTGAACCTCTCGATATAGTCCCGGAGCGACTCATCTTCGCCCTGCCGGATCGCCTGTGTAACACCCCCTTTCTACCCGATAATTATTTAATAAAATCAGAGTTACAAAAAAATTATTTCATACTTCGAAAAGAGATGTCACACATTCATCGATAATTCAAAACGTCACATACGATATATAACACTTTGTCAAAAAGGGACGAAGCCCATAACACCAGTTTAGTTAACCACATCGCAAAAAATACATCACCACGCAGCGGAATAGAAATAAGTTTTCAAAACATAAAGACATAACATCCTAAATGGAATCCAAACAAATAAAATGCAACAACCAAAGTTTAGCGTTCATCCCCCCCTTGAATGTTACATATCAAAGCAAAGGACACCGACTCAGAATAGCGAAGGTAGTTAAGCCTTCACTCGGGATCACCTGCACGTTACCGCATAAGGGTAACATTCAAACAGAAGGGGTGAGATATCTTCAATATAATAGCGTAAATGATAGGAAATATGCTAGAATATGACAACTATATCTACCACTCCACTACACACATCAAACTATAAACACACGTCAAATTGTAAACACCACAATCAGTCACCAATGTCATGATAATGCATGAATGCAACCCACACCAACGGGCATATGCATGTGGTACCAAATCACCAAAATTGTTGCCTGTAAATAGAGGCGTCACCAAAATTGAGAGCTTTCACACCCGGCTCACCAATCCACAACAATTGAGCTTTCACACCCGGCTCACTAGTTTTAGAAAAATTGAGCTTTCACACCCAGCTCCAAGACCAAAGGCCTTCACCAAAATAAATGCGTATGCTATATGCGACACCATGAATGCACACAGACAATCATCAAAATTAGTCACAAGGTGACACACCAAAATCAATCACCGAATATCACCAAAATTGGGCTTTCACACCTAGCCCAACGACACCGAGACACCAAACTACCCGAAACAGTGGAAACACCAAGTCTTGGAGCTTTCGCACCTTTGCTCCAACAACACCAATACTTGAGCCTTCACACCTAGCTCAAACAACACCAAGACACCGAGATAACAGCAATTTTCCAAAATATTTGAGACGCGATGGTTTTTCCCAATACCGGAGACAACGACAATTGTCCAAAATATTTGAGACGCGACACATTTTTTTGTTCCAAAACAGCAACATTTAATGGTTAAAAATTTCCAGAAAAATAGATCACTTTGCCTCAAATTAGAATATTCAGCTAGGCCTAGGCAACACAGCAGGATTCGGCGCCCAGGAGCAGGGCGCCTAGGGGCAACACGCAGAAACTGGCCAACAACAGAAAACTGGCGCCCAGGCAGCACAAAAACGCAACATGGCACAGGATATGGCGCCCTTGGCGCCCCTGCGCCAAGACACAGCGCGCAACACACCCAGACACAGGCGCCCATGGCATGGGCGCCCCTGCGCCAAGACTCAGCGCGCAACACACCCAGACACAGGCGCCCATGGCGCCCCTGCGCCAAGACACAGGCACACGCGGACACACACTAGACACGGCGCCCATGCACAGGGCGCCAGAAACAGCAACAGAACACCAAGGCAACAGGACCAGGCACGGCGCCCAGGCATAGGGCGCCAAAAACAGCACTACAACATTCCAGGGATGGCGCCCAGCACTAGGACCCCAAAAACAGCAACTAGGACAATGGCGCCCATGGCGCCCTAGGGATCAACATTTTCGTTATTTCACCAATTTAATTCACCAATCCTTAACCACCAATGTCAATCACAACACCAAACAACAATTAATCGAACACCTAGCATGCAATTAGTAATAACAACAATGAACACCAATTTTTAGAGCTACAACAATCACCAACAAGCCAATATTCTCAATCAACATAGTTTTGATTCAACTATCACCAAATCAAACATCAAAATCAATCAAGAGGTATTATAGGACCTATTCCCACATAACCCCATCATAAAGCCCTATTATAAGGAAGAACCCCACCCTTACCTTATAGTAGGAGAGCACTAATCCTCTTGATCAAGTCACCAACAATAACCTCAGCAACACAGCTTCCTTCTTCTCCTTGAATTTGCGAAATCCTCCTCCTCCTCTTCTCCCTTGGATGCGCGCCGTCCCTCTTCTCCTCTCCTCTCCTCTATTCGCAACTTTTCTTTCTTTTTCTCAAAACATTTCGCATAATGAGCCAAAACCCTAGCCTAGGCGCTTCACCTATGCGCCTAGCTAGTGGGCTTTGGATCACGGGCTTTCCTCCAGCTTAAGCCCGATCACTAACACCATCCCCTAATATTCAATTATACACCTCTTAATCAAACGCTAATATAATTACACCAACTGAAATAAATAAATAAATAAATAAATGAATACCTAAATATTTAATTAAATATTTGGGCGTTACAACTCTCCCCCACTTAGAATGTTTTCGTCCTCGAAAACTCACCTGAATCAAACAGCTCGGGGTAGGACTCTCGCATCTTACTCTCCAACTCCCAAGTCATGCTCTCACTGGTAGCTCCTAGCCATACCACCTTCACCAATGCAATTTCCTTGCCTCTTAACACCTTCACCTCATGGTCTTCAATCCGCACAGGCATCGTCTCCACCGTGAGATTATCCCGCACCTCCACATCATCCATGTGGATCCCATGAGATGGATCCGAAATGTATTTCCGAAGTTGCGACACGTGAAACACGTCGTGCAAATTCGAAAGGTTTGGCGGTAAAGCCACTCTATACGCCACGTTCCCAACTCTCCCAGAAATCTGATAAGGACCAATGAATCGATGAGTGAGCTTCTTAGACTTCAAAGCGCGGCAAACACCGGTCACTGGAGTGACTCTCAAAAATACATGCTCACCCTCTTGAAACTCTAAATCTTTTCTCCTCTTGTCGTGATAACTCTTCTGACGACTCTGCGAAGCCTTCATCTTCTCACGGATCAACTTTATCTTCTCGGTTGTCTCCCGAACAATTTCCGGTCCAAGCACCACACTCTCTCCAGACTCATACCAACACAGCGGGGTTCTACACTTCCGACCATACAATGTAACACCCCTTTTCTACCCATTAATTTAATTGGAAAATATCAGAGTTTTCAAAATTTTGTTTCACATAAGGGATATTACACATACTTCAACAAAACCCACAGGTCTCAATAAAACAGCTCAAAACATATTATCCAGGTATTACGTAGCACATCACAAAAAGGCGAATCTCAAAACCACAGTTATCATCGCAATAATACTCATCGTCAATAAAAATCATCTAAGCAGCGGAATAATAAAATAAAACAGAACTGTCAATAAAACTTAACTGTAACACCCCGGTATTTCTAACATGTAGAGAGACCGAAAGATGCACAGATTGCGGAAATTCAGAGGACACAGTTCCTGTTTAAGTTTGGACATACAAACTTTTTCCGAAATAAAACATAATCGGAAATAACATTACTTCATAAAATAGAAGTTTATCGGTTCCATACCGAGTGGATTACAATATCCCAGTCCAAATACCAAACAGAAACATAAACGGTTCATATAACTCATAATCAATACAAGTTTATACAACCAATTAGACAACAAAAGAGCAAGGGATCAAATGACTAAGTCTTCGGCACCTCCAAGAGTATACCAGCTACTCGTGCACAATAGTCTTCCTTTTTCCCTGCTTCTCTGTAAAACAACAAATATGGATAGGGTGAGATAACATTATCTCAGTGAGTCCTACCGTGCCCCCTCACTGACACTCGGTTCAATTCATTAAACCGTTAAAACCAAACTGACATAACCATGTCTTATATTTATTAATCGAAATGCCACGCACTTCGTGAATTTATTTAACACGTACCGACTGCAATCCAGTGCTAATCCCGGTAATCGTGTTTTCCATTTAGCATAAACCGACTGCAATCCAGTGCTAATCCCGGTAACCCGTGAGTTGACCACGCCAAAACACATTCAGGGCCTAGGTAAGGGGTCATGACTACCCTCCCTAGTATGCTACTTGTCGGGTCGTCACCCAACGCAATACGTATGACAATACGCATCAAGTTCTCGAGAGTTAGATAATTTATATCTTCTTTTTCAATTTGATCACCAAAGGATCAATCACATAATCTTTTTAGATAATTTATATCTTATTGATCTATAACCCGTTTTGATGAATTCATAAACATCCGGCATTATAATCATATTGTAATGTATTATTGACTTATAACCCGTTTTGATGAGTCTATAAACATCCGGCATTATAATCATATACAGTTGACATATATATAAATATATATACAGGCTATCCATCAGACGGTGTACCCACACGTATACTAGGGTTTCGGTTTTTCGATCAAATAGGCTTTCAAAGCTCTTTTTCAAAAACCATGAGTTGAACAAGTTCAAAATAAGGTTTTTAGTGAGGCAATCCCTTTTTGAATGGTTGAGAAAGAAATTAGAAAAGGTTCGGGATCAAACGGAGCAACAAAACGAGAAAACGGAAGCCGGTAACAGAACTACACGCACGACCCGTGCCCAGGGGCGCACGACCCGTGCGTGGTGCACTACTCAGGACCCATCTACCAGAAGGAAGCGCACGATCCGTGCCCAGGGGCGCACGACCCGTGCGTCCCGTTCTGTTTCCAATCCTTCCAACCCGAAGCAGGCGCACGACCCGTGCCCAGGGGCGCACGGTCCGTGCGACCTGTGTCTGTTACCAGAATTTCGCACTTTTCTCATTTTCGCTCTCCATTCTCGTCCGATTCGATTTCTAATTTCAATCACCTGAAACTCAGAAAATTCCCAGAATATATTTCCAGTAGTACACAATGCATTTCATTTCAACGATTTAAATCAAAATCTCATTTAAACCGTAAAACACCGTTTCGACTCAAAAACGCTTTTCAGTTCTAAGTCTTTCGTAAACAGAAAATGTGACCAAGGGATTCCATATCGAAAACAAGTTCAGAATATCAAAATGCCCTATCGTGAGTAGAACTCACCGTGATGTCGTTTTCGCTAGGAACCACGATCAAAACGTGAAACAGCCGAACACTAGAACGCACGAACAATCACCAACAACGCTGGAACAGCAGCTATCTTGACTGAACGGCTTGGAGCAGCAACCCAATCTTTCACGATCTCCCCTAAATCGAAATAAAAGTTTGAGATCCCCCCCCTCTTAACAGCAACACTGGACATGCAAGAGAAGTGGCAGCTCAAAACCCCATTATCTTCAACCTTGGAGCTTCAAGCTTCAAAAATGGCGCATAGAGGAAGAGTGAGAATCAGCCCTTGTCCTTGGTACCATTGAACTCAGAATCAAAAATGGAGTAGAGAGAGGTTTAGAAGACTTACATGCAATGAAAACTTGAGAAGCTCTCCTTTCCTCCTCTTCCTCCTCCCTTCGCCCTCTCTCTCTTTTCTCAACTCTTTCTTTTTCTTTTCTCAACTTCAGCTGAAATGTGTTCAAGTGAGAGGGTGAGTTCAGTATGAATATGGGCTGGGGGTTTATAATGATGGTGTAAAGACCATTTCGCCCTTGGCCCATAAAGTGATAGCTTAGGAGTTGAAAATCCTTTTCGGTACAAAACCTTCTCGATTAATTCAGTTCTGACCCGAAGTTCCTCAATTCTTTTGGTTCGAAATTAATTATAATCTTTACGATTATATTTTAAATTACTAGGGGTGTGAAAAGACAGATTTGCCCTTCGGTTCCAATTCCTCATTATTCTATGAATAAGCCACCTTTCAATGGAGAATAGGTTTTCTTGACGAGTTACTCGACTATTAATCCCCGAGACGCGACCAATTATTCCCACAAATAATTAATCGGCCTCCGGCATCATAATACGAGTCTTTAAAAATTAGGGATGTTACAATCTCCCCAACTTTTAAAAATTTTGTCCTCAAAATTGACGAAACATACCTTACTGAAAGAGATATGGATATCGATTGCGCATGTCTTCTTCCAGTTCCCAGGTAGCCTCCTCGATTGAGAATCCATCCCATACCACTTTGACAATAGGAATAGTCCTTGACCGTAGCGTCTTCTCGCCACGCTCCAAGATGTAGCTAGGATAAGGTTGGAACGACAAATCCGGTTGCAGGTCAATGGTATCAACACTCAATGGTTGATGCAGATCGGGAACATACTTTCTCAACTGAGATACGTGGAACACATCGTGGAGATTTGATAGGGCCGGAGACAATGCGAGGCGATAGGCAACTGGCCCAATCCGCTCGATGATTTGGAAAGGTCCAACATATCGAGGACTGAGCTTCTTCGCTCGCAAGGCTCTCCCAGTGCCTATGGTTGGCGAAACTTTCAAGAACACATGATCACCAACCTCAAACTCCAACGGTCTCCTTCGGTTGTCGGCGTAGCTCTTTTGCCGACTCTGAGCAACCTTCATCCTTTCTCGAATTAACTTGACCTTCTCTGTAGTCTCGCGAACCATATCGGGTCCCAAAAACTTGTCTTCCCCAATCTCCCACCAACACAATGGAGTTCTACACTTCCTACCATAAAGTGCTTCAAACGGTGCCATTCCAATGCTAGAGTGGTAACTGTTGTTGTAGGAGAATTCTACTAACGGAAGATGGTCCTCCCATTTTCTCCCACTGTCGAGCACACAAGCCCGAAGCATGTCCTCAAGAGTCTGGATAGTCCTCTCCGTCTGACCATCAGTCTGAGGATGATAAGCAGTGCTAACCAGCACCCTTGTTCCCAAAGCTTCATTCAATGCTCTCCAGAACCTGGAAGTAAACTTGGGATCTCGGTCTGACACAATACTTGTTGGGACTCCATGCAGTCTGATAATGTTCCTCACATATTCATCTGCTAACTTGGAAACCTTATAAGTCGAGCGAACGGGGATAAAGTGAGCGGATTTAGTCAATCGGTCCACTACTACCCAAATAGAATCATTGCCTGCCTGTGACCTCGGCAAACCCATGACGAAGTCCATTGAGATATCTTCCCACTTCCAAACTGGTACATCTAGCGGTTGTATCTGACCGCCCGGTCTTCGGTGTTCCGCCTTAACCTTCTGACAAGTTAAGCACCGAGAAACAAATTCTGCAATCTCGATCTTCATCCCAGGCCACCAATACATCAACTTCAAGTCTCGGTACATCTTGGTGGATCCCGGATGTACGGAGTACTGACTCCTATGAGCTTCTTCCAATACTTGCCTTTTGATATCATCATCATCGGGAACACAAATCCTCCCATTAGAGCAAATCACGCCATCACTATCCTCAGTGAAATCTGGCGATCCCCTCTGAGACTGCAACTTCATATCAGCTTCTTGAGCTACACGGATTTGTTCCCTTAGCACACTGGCTATCTGTATATGCCGCAGCACTACGCGATCCCTCTTTCTTACCACCTTGAGTTTCAAGTCTCTGAACGACTCCAACAAAGCCATCTCGTGAACCATTAACCTTGCCGTGTGGATAGACTTCCTGCTCAGAGCATCTGCTACCACATTGGCTTTCCCAGGGTGATACTTCAATTCGAAGTCATAGTCCTTCAAAAATTCGGTCCACCTTCTCTGTCTGTTATTCAACTCCTTTTGGTCAAATAGATATTTCAAGCTCTTGTGATCACTAAAAACTTCGAAACGAGAACCGTAAAGGTAATGTCTCCAAATTTTCAGTGCAAACACAATAGCCGCCAACTCTAAGTCATGAGTTGGGTAATTCCGTTCATGCGTCTTCAATTGTCTCGATGCATAGGCCACAACATGTTGATTCTGCATGAGAACGCATCCTAAACCTTTCCCAGATGCATCACTGTAAATCTGAAATCCCAATGACGGATCCGGAAGAATTAGGATCGGAGCAGAAGTTAACTTTTCCTTCAATCCAAGGAAGCACTCTTCACAATCGGCATCCCACGTAAACGGTTGACCCTTGCGAGTCAATCGAGTAAGCGGAAGTACCATTTGCGAAAAACCTTCAATGAATCTTCTATAGTAACCAGCTAAACCCAGAAAGCTTCTGATCTCAGTCACTGACGTTGGACGCTCCCAATTCAACACAGCTTCCACCTTGCTAGGATCCACTGCAACCCCTTCTTGGGAAATTACATGACCCAAGAATTTTACTTCAGACATCCAAAAGTCACACTTTGATGGTTTAGCATAGAGTTTCTTCTCTCGGAGTACTCCTAGGACAAATCGGAGGTGCTGCGCATGCTCCTCAACTGACTTGGAGTAAATCAAGATATCATCAATAAAGACGACCACAAACTGATCTAGGTAAGAATGAAATACTCTATTCATATAATCCATGAATACGGCTGGAGCGTTAGTTAACCCGAAAGGCATCACTACAAACTCGTAGTGTCCGTACCTCGTACGAAAGGCAGTCTTCGGAATGTCTAAGGCTCTTACCCTAATTTGATGGTACCCTGACCTCAGATCAATTTTGGAGAAAACGTTAGCACCTCGAAGTTGGTCAAGTAGATCATCTATCCTTGGCAATGGATACTTGTTCTTGATAGTGATTTTATTCAACTGACGGTAGTCTATGCATAACCTCATGCTTCCGTCCTTCTTCTTGACTAGCAATACCGGAGCACCCCATGGAGAAGCACTCGGTCGAATAAACTTCTTGGAAATTAATTCCTCAAGTTGGGACTTCAATTCTTTCAGTTCAAGAGGAGACATCCTATAAGGTGCTATGGATATTGGCCCTGTGCCAGGCGCCAAATCTATAGAGAATTCTACCTCTCGTTCTGGAGGTAAAGAGGAAACTTCCTCGGGGAACACATCTAAGAATTCATTAACAACTTGAGTAGATGATAAATCCAAATCAGCTTCAGTTGATGCAGACAAAATAACAACAAAAGCTTCCGCACCTTGGAATAGAGACTGGCTGGCTGAAGCGAATGAGATAACACCATCATCTGCAGGTAGTGAATGTTCAGCCACTTCAGAAGGAAAATTAATTGCACGATTGAAACAGTCAATCGTAATGTGATTGGAAGTCATCCAATTCATTCCCAACACGATCTCCATTCCTCTCATAGGCAGACAGATAAAATCAACAACAAAGTCCCTGTCTCTTATCGTAAGCAGACAGTTAAGGCATAATGATTGGGTTCGCACACGACCCTTTGCAGCAGTAAGGATAGATATTGGCTCGGATATAGGAGATACTATTAATCCTAGCCGTTCAGCACATGCTTCAGAGATAAAACAATGAGTAGCACCAGAGTCATACAGAATATTAACAGTTTGATGAAAGATAGAACCTGTACCCCTTATAAGATTATCAGCTGGTTTGATGGTCTTGGCATCCAAAGTGTTGACTCGAGCCTGTCTAGGAGCATCAGGGGACTCTAAGAAAGCCTTTCTCGCTGGGCAGTTGTTAGCATAGTGCCCCTCTTCATTGCAATAATAACACTGGTTTGATTTTGACTCCAATTGACATTTTCCACGATGACTCTTTTTACACACTCTGCAATTCCGATACCCAGAAGGGTTATCCGACTGAATCTGTTTCCCTTTGTCTAAATTCCCTTTATACCTCGGGTTTGAAGAAGTTGACCCGTTTCCCTTTTTCTTATCCTTCCAAAAATCTTTCCTCTCAGCATACATTCTTTTAAGATCGCTCTCGGCTGAATGAGCTTGTTGAACCAAAGCAGGATAAGTGGTCATGGAATAAGAACTGAGGCCTTGATTCACATCGCCTCTAAGACCTTGTCTGAACATCACCCTTTTCCACTTATCATCAGGAGCAGTGGTCCCCAATTCATAGAATTGTGATAATCTCTCAAATTTGGCGGCATATTCCCCAACTGTCATCTCTCCCTGTTTCAAACTCAGAAATTCCATCTGCTTGTCAAGTCTTTGGGAGTCGGGAAAATAATGACCCAAAAACAACTCTTTGAAGTTATCCCACTCAAGAGGAGTTCCTTGATTTTGAAGCATTCTACGAGCGTTAACCCACCAAGTGTGAGCATCCTCGTCCAGAGCGTTAGCAGCACAGATTACTTTTTCTCCTTCATTGCATTGCAAAGTATCAAAGATCCGTTCCATGGCATCTACCCAGAAATGGGCTTTCATTGCCTCGGATCCCCCTTTGAAGGTTGGGGGTTTCATCTTCAGAAACCGGAAATACATCCTGTTGGGATCCTCAGGTGTTGGCACATTAACTGGCTCAGCTGGTTGTGGTTGAGGCATTTGATGCATCTGCTGCATTTGAGCCATCTGAGCCATCTGTTGCTGTTGCATTAGCATCATGTCATTCATCATCTTTTGCTGAGTCTCGATGACATTCTGCATCCATTCTTGATGAGGATCAACAGGTGGGTTTCTTCTACCTCTCCCAGCCATGATTCTGCGAAGTATGCACAAAGTATTAAGTTGATCAGGCTCAATGTCTAATAGCATACTAAGAAAAATCAGACTTAGAAGACGTAAAAGACTCTTAACATCTAAGTCCGACTAGGTCGAACCGCTCTGATACCAAATGTAACACCCCGGTATTTCTAACATGTAGAGAGACCGAAAGATGCACAGATTGCGGAAATTCAGAGGACACAGTTCCTGTTTAAGTTTGGACATACAAACTTTTTCCGAAATAAAACATAATCGGAAATAACATTACTTCATAAAATAGAAGTTTATCGGTTCCATACCGAGTGGATTACAATATCCCAGTCCAAATACCAAACAGAAACATAAACGGTTCATATAACTCATAATCAATACAAGTTTATACAACCAATTAGACAACAAAAGAGCAAGGGATCAAATGACTAAGTCTTCGGCACCTCCAAGAGTATACCAGCTACTCGTGCACAATAGTCTTCCTTTTTCCCTGCTTCTCTGTAAAACAACAAATATGGATAGGGTGAGATAACATTATCTCAGTGAGTCCTACCGTGCCCCCTCACTGACACTCGGTTCAATTCATTAAACCGTTAAAACCAAACTGACATAACCATGTCTTATATTTATTAATCGAAATGCCACGCACTTCGTGAATTTATTTAACACGTACCGACTGCAATCCAGTGCTAATCCCGGTAATCGTGTTTTCCATTTAGCATAAACCGACTGCAATCCAGTGCTAATCCCGGTAACCCGTGAGTTGACCACGCCAAAACACATTCAGGGCCTAGGTAAGGGGTCATGACTACCCTCCCTAGTATGCTACTTGTCGGGTCGTCACCCAACGCAATACGTATGACAATACGCATCAAGTTCTCGAGAGTTAGATAATTTATATCTTCTTTTTCAATTTGATCACCAAAGGATCAATCACATAATCTTTTTAGATAATTTATATCTTATTGATCTATAACCCGTTTTGATGAATTCATAAACATCCGGCATTATAATCATATTGTAATGTATTATTGACTTATAACCCGTTTTGATGAGTCTATAAACATCCGGCATTATAATCATATACAGTTGACATATATATAAATATATATACAGGCTATCCATCAGACGGTGTACCCACACGTATACTAGGGTTTCGGTTTTTCGATCAAATAGGCTTTCAAAGCTCTTTTTCAAAAACCATGAGTTGAACAAGTTCAAAATAAGGTTTTTAGTGAGGCAATCCCTTTTTGAATGGTTGAGAAAGAAATTAGAAAAGGTTCGGGATCAAACGGAGCAACAAAACGAGAAAACGGAAGCCGGTAACAGAACTACACGCACGACCCGTGCCCAGGGGCGCACGACCCGTGCGTGGTGCACTACTCAGGACCCATCTACCAGAAGGAAGCGCACGATCCGTGCCCAGGGGCGCACGACCCGTGCGTCCCGTTCTGTTTCCAATCCTTCCAACCCGAAGCAGGCGCACGACCCGTGCCCAGGGGCGCACGGTCCGTGCGACCTGTGTCTGTTACCAGAATTTCGCACTTTTCTCATTTTCGCTCTCCATTCTCGTCCGATTCGATTTCTAATTTCAATCACCTGAAACTCAGAAAATTCCCAGAATATATTTCCAGTAGTACACAATGCATTTCATTTCAACGATTTAAATCAAAATCTCATTTAAACCGTAAAACACCGTTTCGACTCAAAAACGCTTTTCAGTTCTAAGTCTTTCGTAAACAGAAAATGTGACCAAGGGATTCCATATCGAAAACAAGTTCAGAATATCAAAATGCCCTATCGTGAGTAGAACTCACCGTGATGTCGTTTTCGCTAGGAACCACGATCAAAACGTGAAACAGCCGAACACTAGAACGCACGAACAATCACCAACAACGCTGGAACAGCAGCTATCTTGACTGAACGGCTTGGAGCAGCAACCCAATCTTTCACGATCTCCCCTAAATCGAAATAAAAGTTTGAGATCCCCCCCCTCTTAACAGCAACACTGGACATGCAAGAGAAGTGGCAGCTCAAAACCCCATTATCTTCAACCTTGGAGCTTCAAGCTTCAAAAATGGCGCATAGAGGAAGAGTGAGAATCAGCCCTTGTCCTTGGTACCATTGAACTCAGAATCAAAAATGGAGTAGAGAGAGGTTTAGAAGACTTACATGCAATGAAAACTTGAGAAGCTCTCCTTTCCTCCTCTTCCTCCTCCCTTCGCCCTCTCTCTCTTTTCTCAACTCTTTCTTTTTCTTTTCTCAACTTCAGCTGAAATGTGTTCAAGTGAGAGGGTGAGTTCAGTATGAATATGGGCTGGGGGTTTATAATGATGGTGTAAAGACCATTTCGCCCTTGGCCCATAAAGTGATAGCTTAGGAGTTGAAAATCCTTTTCGGTACAAAACCTTCTCGATTAATTCAGTTCTGACCCGAAGTTCCTCAATTCTTTTGGTTCGAAATTAATTATAATCTTTACGATTATATTTTAAATTACTAGGGGTGTGAAAAGACAGATTTGCCCTTCGGTTCCAATTCCTCATTATTCTATGAATAAGCCACCTTTCAATGGAGAATAGGTTTTCTTGACGAGTTACTCGACTATTAATCCCCGAGACGCGACCAATTATTCCCACAAATAATTAATCGGCCTCCGGCATCATAATACGAGTCTTTAAAAATTAGGGATGTTACATTAACAACCAAAAACATTCATGATATAAGTTCGCCCCACCCCCTGAGTGCTACGTATCAGAGCGTGACGACTCGACTCGAAATAGTGAAGGTACCTAGTCCTTCACTCGCAATCACCTGCACGTTACCGCATGGGGGTAACATTCAAACAGAAGGGTGAGTCCAATTCAATTCATATAATAAATCATATGATAAATAATAAGTCAGGTCACAGCTCTAAATGAATCACATCACAACAACAATTCATCACTATGTCATGTAGGCATATGAAATGCAACCCACTCGCAGGCATATGCATGAGGTACCTTTTCACAACGTCGCTTAGCCATTAAGGCCTCATCGTCACTTAGCCACTCAGGCCTCAAAACGTCACTGGGTTTATGCATATGGGGCATGAGACACTATGACATGCACCACTCACAAGCACACACATATTCAAATGCACAAATCGCAGTCAACTATGTGACCCGTCACTTACCGATTTGCCAAATAAGAGGCACAGCACCTGCAAATTCACAATTCACACAACAACAACATCACTTAGCCTTTTAGGCCTTAACATCACTTAGCCTCTCGGGCCTCAAACGTCACTGGGTTTCATCATCACTCTTACACAGATGTCATCAACTCACACAATAGCCACTAAGGGCAAAAACGTCATTTACTAGCCACCAAGGGCATCATCGTCATTTACACATCACTATAAATAATAATAGCCAGTAAGGGCAAAACAGTCATTTACACGTCACTATAAATAATAATAGCCACTAAGGGCAAAACGGTCATTTACACGTCATTATAAATAATATTAGCCACTAAGGGCAAAACAGTCATTTAACTAGCCACTAGGGCATCATCGTCAAAATCATCATTTTTGACATTTTCTTCGTTAAAACCACTGGTCGTACGCAAAAGAGGATTTTTAAAGACACCAAACGCGTTTTCAACATCACAACAACGATCACAGGGGACAGCCACTTGGGCGCCCAGCAACCTTCTGAAATTATAAGTTTTTATTTTTAAAAAATGGAACACGTAGATAGACAACTGAAAATGCTTCACAACGCTTTTTGAATCGTTCAAAACGGATGTCCGAGTCAAAAGATATAGCGAAAACAGTTTTCGAAAACATTTGGGAACATCCTGAAAAACTGGCGCCATGGGCGCCCAGCGCCCAGGCACCTGGTGCCCAGCGCCTAGCAAAACAACACACGCACGCACACACACCCAGGCGCTCAGCGCCCAGCGCCTTGGCGCAACACACAACACACGCACACGGGCGCTCAGCGCCCAGCGCTGGCACCCAGCGCCCAGCGCTACGCACACACACACGCGCACAGGCGCCCAGCGCCCAGCGCTGGCACCCAGCTCCCAGCGCCCCAGCCACACACGCACAGCAACACGCCCTGGCGCCCTTGGCGCCCAGCACAGGGCGCCTGGCGCCCAGAACACGTCCCAGCACCAGATTTTCATACAATTTCAGCAAAAACATCATTTTTCTCAAATTGTCTCTTGACTCAATTACAACACACATTACAACTAGGGGTGCAAAAAAAACCCGCACCCGCGGGTACCCGCGGGTAATACCCGTGATGGGCACGGGGCGGGTCCCTTAACGGGTACCCGCGGGCAAAATAAATGGGTATTTACAATACCCGTTAATAAACGGGGCGGGTCCGGGTAGTGAGGTACCCGTACCCGCGGATACCCGCACCCGTTAGTTTTATTATTTACCCTCATATATGTTGGTGTATATATGAAATTGTGGTGATGTAGATAGAAAAAGAATAGGCCCAGAATGTTAAAAAACAAACTAACCCAATCTGTATATATGAAATTGTTGTTTTTGTTATTCATAAAATCTGCTATTTTCAATTTCATTAATGTTTTGCTTGTTTTCTTCTCGACAATAGTTTGTTACAAAAAATATATTTTTATTTGTAAGGGTGAAGATGCAGTACAAAAAATTTATTTTTATTAATTTTGTAAAAATAAATATTTTTTATTAAATTACAAGTATCCGTGGGTACCCGTGGGTACCCGTTAAGAAACAATACCCGTTTAAGACCCGCTTAGCGGGTACCCGCGTGGGTACGGGGCGGGCACGGGTCCCATTTATAGTAAACGGGGCGGGTCCGGGTAGTGAGGTACCCGTGCCCGCCCCGCCCCGTTACCCAGCTCCCAGCGCCCCAGCCACACACGCACAGCAACACGCCCTGGCGCCCTTGGCGCCCAGCACAGGGCGCCTGGCGCCCAGAACACGTCCCAGCACCAGATTTTCATACAATTTCAGCAAAAACTTCATTTTTCTCAAATTGTCTCTTGACTCAATTACAACACACATTACAACCACCATGGATACACATTAAAATCGCCAAAATCATACACCAATTCGTAACCATGGATCAACAACGATTCGAATTCAACAACAATTCCAATTACAACATGGGTCACGCATATAACAACATCAAGAACACGATTTCGTACACATCCTAACAATCATAACTAACATCTAGGCTATCACTACTTAGGATCCATCATAGGAATCATTATAGGAATTGAAAAGGACATCCCCTTACCTCGAACTTGAAGGATAGAAACCCTAGAGACAGTCACGATCGAAACCACGGCAACACGATCACGTCCCTTCCTCCTCCTTGAACTCGCGCCCTTCTCCTTTCTCTTCTCCTCCCTACGGCGCCCTCCTTCTTTCTCTTTCTCTCTATTCTCAATTTCGCCCTTTCCAACACCAACCCTAACCCCCATTTGGCTTGCCCCCTTCGCATATGATCTTGGATCATGGGCTTGGGCTTTCCACTTAAGCCCAAGTCTAACTAATTGGCGCCCTCCCCTTACCTAATACCACCTACACCATTTAACTATAATTTTTAATTAATTAAATTATACCCAATAAATTAAATAAATTCCTAAATACTTAATTAAATAAATTAATTAAATATTTTAGGGTGTTACAACTCTCCCCCACTTAGAATATTTCGTCCTCGAAATTCACCTGTCAATGCCAACACTCTCCCTCTAAGGCCACCTAGACAACTAGTGCTATCTATTATGCTGATTACTATTGCTTTGATTACCGGCGGTAAGTGCTTGGGCGGCCGTCCCTCCTACTTGTTCAGCCAGGTAACTTCAAGCAGTAATAATTAGACTCACTCTCTACTCGCTGCGCTACTCTGATAAACTAGCTCGCATCTTACCTCACTCATCTACCCTTAAGGATAACAAAATACATCAATCATCACAGCATCACGACGAAACTCACAGGGTGTATAACAGTCGTACGACAAGCCTCATAATTTTAGTAACACGACAACAACATCCACAAACAACTTTGCCACTCAGGCGACATCAACAACTACAATTGCCACTCAGGCGACATCAACAACTACAATTGCCACTCAGGCGACATCAACAACTACAATTGCCACTCAGGCGACATCAACAACTACAATTGCCACTCAGGCGACATCAACAACTACAAACCAACAGCAACGCAACATCATCAACAACAACAATATTAACAACTCGGTCACAACAATCGGGCACTAAGGCACCGGCAACAGTTAACAATCGAAATAGGCACAACTCATAAAAATAGGGGCAGCGCATAAGTTAGGAACAGTAACAGTACTTTTGGGTACAGTGAAAGTAATTTTTTAAAGACAGCAACGATGATTTTCAGGAAACAACAACAATCATCTTAGGAGGACAGCAGCAGTAGTTTTCGGAAGACAGTAACATTTATTCTCCTGAAAAACAGCCAATATAGTTTTCGGAAAACAGTAGCAATATTTTTCAGAAAACAGCATCAATAATTTCCAGAAAAACAGCAACAAAAGCAAAACAACGACAACAATAGCGTCAACAACATCACGAGAAAGTTTACCAAATGCGTAAATATAGTAAGACAAATCACAAAATCAGAGTGCTTGATCCTTAAATCGGTTTCAGAAAATTCAGAGAGAATAACAATTGTGTAATAGGACTTTATTATTTTCCAAGAGTTACAGCATGCTAGTATGGCAATGACACCAAAAACAATTTAGTGGGCCAATATCCACAAAACACTTAGCCTAGAGTGTCAACATAGAAGTAAAAACATGCTACAGCAAAAGTATTTATATAAACTACACATCGACCGCACCAAATTAGTTCAAGCATTCATATAACGTCTAGCAACAAAACTAACTTTTAGGAAAACATATATCCATCCTCGGCAGACATTATCATCTTAATATTTTCAAAACTACCCAGGAAGAAGCAACTAAAAGGGAATTTATCATAAAGACTCAAGCGCACCATATCAAGCTTCACGTGGTATATACCGGATTAGAATACAACTACTAACACAAAATCACGAAGACTCGGTACAGGCGATTTCTATTCATAGTTAAGGCACATATACGAAATGTACAACCACACACATGCACAAAATACTTATTTAGAATTTTTCGACACGGAAAATAAATCACGTTATGGAAACTGATTTTCTCTCTATAAGATTAAACATCAACTTTAATAATTTGAACAGAGCATTCTTAAGAACACACGGCATTAAAAGCTAACTCCATGAAATACACAAACCGTGCCAATGCGCATTTTAAATGTTTATGGTTTCTCAAAATCACTTAGCACCAATTATAAAGAGTACAACAGCCAAAACAAAATCAGTGTTAATTTGTTAAAATAAATTTCATACCAATATTAGCACTCAACCACAAAATTGTTTTACAGGTGTCTAAAAACAACTTCAGAAACCACTTTATTTTTCAGATCTCAAAACCACGTAACACAATTCAAGAAGTAACGACCAAAAATCCTTTCATAAAATCCAAGCGTACAATATCAAACTCCAAGTAGCATGGAAATTGCAAAACAGTTCATGAAGACCCCTAACTTACAACACTGCATGTCAAAACAATCGGGGACAACACCCAAAAATAAACAACTAACGCAAAGGATGTCATAATTGTTTTCAAATAAAACTAACAATTCTCTCCTGATAAGTAAAAGATGTCATAGTTCCTTAAAATAAATATAAACAGTCTCACAATGGAAAACAATCATAATTCAAGGAACATCAAAACTCAACATTTTTAAGCATGGAAGACATCACTTAGAGTGATCAAAACATTTTTGAGTGTCGGGTAACAGCTTGACGTAATTTACCAAAACAACTTTCACAATGCACTTAGACTCCATATCAAGACACACCACCCAAGGGTTCATACAAGACCTAATGTCGAAACAAATTTAAACTAGTCGAAACACACGTAAATATTAAACAACGAGGTAAGTTATTGAAGAACCACACAAACGAAATCTGAATTCGTTCCACAAGAAAGTTGAAGAACAGCAACCAACAACAGGGACACAGAGTTCACACACGGAAATGCAATGCAACACAAAGCACCAGTAGGGGAATCTCCCCCACTAGTTCACTTACCATTAGCAACTCTTGGCTTACCTGCAATACAAATATTGGTCAGCACTTAAAAGACAACAGTTGGTTGTACACCGACGCAACGACTCGACGACTTGGCCGGACGGACCAACCATTGCTCTGATACCACTAATGTAACACCCTTTTTCTACCCATTAATTTAATTGGAAAATATCAGAGTTTTCAAAATTTTGTTTCACATAAGGGATATTACACATACTTCAACAAAACCCACACGTCTCAATAAAACAGCTCAAAACATATTATCCAGGTATTACGTAGCACATCACAAAAAGGCGAATCTCAAAACCACAGTTATCATCGCAATAATACTCATCGTCAATAAAAATCATCTAAGCAGCGGAATAATAAAATAAAACAGAACTGTCAATAAAACTTAACAACCAAAAACATTCATGATATAAGTTCGCCCCACCCCCTGAGTGCTACGTATCAGAGCGTGACGACTCGACTCGAAATAGTGAAGGTACCTAGTCCTTCACTCGCAATCACCTGCACGTTACCGCATGGGGGTAACATTCAAACAGAAGGGTGAGTCCAATTCAATTCATATAATAAATCATATGATAAATAATAAGTCAGGTCACAGCTCTAAATGAATCACATCACAACAACAATTCATCACTATGTCATGTAGGCATATGAAATGCAACCCACTCGCAGGCATATGCATGAGGTACCTTTTCACAACGTCGCTTAGCCATTAAGGCCTCATCGTCACTTAGCCACTCAGGCCTCAAAATGTCACTGGGTTTATGCATATGGGGCATGAGACACTATGACATGCACCACTCACAAGCACACACATATTCAAATGCACAAATCGCAGTCAACTATGTGACCCGTCACTTACCGATTTGCCAAATAAGAGGCACAGCACCTGCAAATTCACAATTCACACAACAACAACATCACTTAGCCTTTTAGGCCTTAACATCACTTAGCCTCTCGGGCCTCAAACGTCACTGGGTTTCATCATCACTCTTACACAGATGTCATCAACTCACACAATAGCCACTGAGGGCAAAAACGTCATTTACTAGCCACCAAGGGCATCATCGTCATTTACACATCACTATAAATAATAATAGCCACTAAGGGCAAAACAGTCATTTACACGTCACTATAAATAATAATAGCCACTAAGGGCAAAACGGTCATTTACACGTCATTATAAATAATATTAGCCACTAAGGGCAAAACAGTCATTTAACTAGCCACTAGGGCATCATCGTCAAAATCATCATTTTTGACATTTTCTTCGTTAAAACCACTGGTCGTACGCAAAAGAGGATTTTTAAAGACACCAAACGCGTTTTCAACATCACAGCAACGATCACAGGGGACAGCCACTTGGGTGCCCAGCAACCTTCTGAAATTATAAGTTTTTATTTTTAAAAAATGGAACACATAGATAGACAAATGAAAATGCTTCACAACTCTTTTTGAATCGTTCAAAACGGATGTCCGAGTCAAAAGATATAGCGAAAACATTTTTCGAAAACATTTGGGAACATCCTGAAAAACTGGCGCCATGGGCGCCCAGCGCCCAGGCACCTGGCGCCCAGCGCCTAGCAAAACAACACACGCACGCACACACACCCGGGCGCTCAGCGCCCAGCGCCTTGGCGCAACACACAACACACGCACACGGGCGCCCAGCGCTGGCACCCAGCGCCCAGCGCTACGCACACACACACGCGCACAGGCGCCCAGCACCCAGCGCTGGCACCCAGCGCCCAGCGCCCCAGCCACACACGCACAGCAACACGCCCTGGCGCCCTTGGCGCCCAGCACAGGGCGCCTGGCGCCCAGAACACGTCCCAGCACCAGATTTTCACACAATTTCAACAAAAACATCATTTTTCTCAAATTGTCTCTTGACTCAATTACAACACACACATTACAACCACCATGGATACACATTAAAATCGCCAAAATCATACACCAATTCGTAACCATGGATCAACAACGATTCGAATTCAACAACAATTCCAATTACAACATGGGTCACGCATATAACAACATCAAGAACACGATTTCGTACACATCCTAACAATCATAACTAACATCTAGGCTATCACTACTTAGGATCCATCATAGGAATCATTATAGGAATTGAAAACGACATCCCCTTACCTCGAACTTGAAGGATAGAAACCCTAGAGACAGTCACGATCGAAACCACGGCAACACGATCACGTCCCTTCCTCCTCCTTGAACTCGCGCCCTTCTGCTTTCTCTTCTCCTCCCTACGGCGCCCTCCTTCTCTCTCTTTCTCTCTATTCTCAATTTCGCCCTTTCCAACACCAACTCTAACCCCCATTTGGCTTGCCCCCTTCGCATATGATCTTGGATCATGGGCTTGGGCTTTCCACTTAAGCCCAAGTCTAACTAATTGGCGCCCTCCCCTTACCTAATACCACCTACACCATTTAACTATAATTTTTAATTAATTAAATTATACCCAATAAATTAAATAAATTCCTAAATACTTAATTAAATAAATTAATTAAATATTTTAGGGTGTTACATACAATGCCTCAAAATGTGCCATCCCGATACTAGAATGGTAACTATTGTTATACGTGAACTCTATCAGTGGAAGGTAGGAATCCCACGAACCTCCTTGTTCTAAAACACAAGCCCTCAACAAGTCTTCTAATGACTGAATCGTCCTCTCTGACTGACCATCTGTCTGAGGATGATATGCCGAACTCAACCTCAGCTTAGACCCCAACTTCTCTTGCAAACTCTTCCAGAAATCTGAAGTGAACCTCGGATCTCTATCCGAAACAATACTCTTAGGAACTCCATGAAGCTTCACAATCTCCCTGATATAAATTTCTGCCAACTTCGACACCGGATACGTGATGCTGATAGGAACAAAATGAGACGATTTCGTTAACCTGTCAACAATCACCCAAATTGCATCATACCCTTTCGCAGTATTAGGCAATCCCGTTACAAAATCCATCGAGATGCCATCCCATTTCCACTCTGGAATTTCCAACGGTTGCATCAACCCAGCAGGCTTCTGATGCTCGACCTTTGACTTCTGGCAAGTCAAACATGCATAAACGAACTGCGCCACATCTCGCTTCATACCAGGCCACCAAAACAACTTCTTCAGATCTTGATACATCTTCATAGCTCCCGGATGAATACTTAACTTACTTCGATGACCCACTTCTAAAATTGCTCTCTTCAGCTCTGCGTCTTCAGGAATACAAATCCTATCACGGAATCTCAAAACACCATGCGCATCCAACTTAAAGTCACTACCCTCAGGCCGATCATCCCCGACCATCAAATCCACCAACTTGATATCCAACTTCTGGGCTTCTCTGATACTGTCAAGAAACTCATTATTAAACTTCAACATACCCAACTTAACACTCTGAAGCGACACTTCACAAACCAAACTCAAATCCCTGAATTCCTCAATCAACTCTAACTCCTTAGCCATCATTGCCGACATATGCAAGGACTTCCGACTTAAAGCATCAGCCACGACATTAGCTTTGCCTGGATGATAGTTCAAACCGAAATCATAGTCCTTCAACAACTCCAACCATCGACGCTGGCTCATATTCAGCTCCTTCTGGTCAAACAAATATTTTAAACTCTTAAGATCACTGAACACCTCAAATCTGGAACCATACAAATAGTGTCTCCAAATCTTCAACACAAAGACTACTACAGCCAACTCCAAATCATGCGTTGGATAATTCTTCTCATGAATCCTTAACTGCCTCGACGCATAAGCAATCACCTTCCCATCTTGCATAAGCACGCCACCTAGACCCATCTTCGAATCATCACAATACACCACGAACGGCTCTCCCGGTTTTGGCAACGTCAAAACAGGAGACGTCGTCAATCTCTTTTTCAACTCAAGGAAACTTCCCTCACAACGAGCATCCCACACAAAAGCGTTACCCTTACAAGTCAACTGCGTCAACGGAAGGGCCAACTTAGAAAAACCTTCGATGAACCTTCTGTAGTAACCAGCCAACCCTAAGAAGCTTCTCATCTCCGTAACCGACTTCGGACTCTCCCACTGCATCACGGCATCAACCTTAGACGGATCCACAGCAATACCACTACCAGAAATGATATGACCCAGAAAACTCACTTCTGACAACCAGAATTCACACTTAGACAACTTTGCATACAACCTCTTCTCTCTCAGGATCTCCAATACTAATCTCAAATGCTCCGCATGCTCTTCCTCCGACTTCGAATAAATCAGGATGTCGTTGTCATACCCCAATTTTGTCCGACTAATTGAAAAGTCCCAAATTTTATTGCTTCGCATATCGTTCTAAACGCGGGTGCCTCTGGCACTCTCGTGCAGCGATTTTGTTTGGCGCTCGTTATTTTCAAAAAAAAAGAATCCGAAAATAAATAATAAAAATAATAATAAATAACGCGAGCGGGCGTTTCGTCTCGAGTCGTGTGAGTAATTGCGTCGGTGCGCGTTTATTTTCACCGTTTTCCTTTTAGAGAAGCGAGAATAGAATGAAATCGGTTTTAAAAACGTGAGCGCATGTGTATTCAAATCGCGTACGCGTTCCTAGTCTTAAGGCGAATGCGCGTTTCGTTTCGAGTTGTGTGAGTCGTCGCGTCGGTGCGCGTTGTTTTTACCGCTTTTATTATCATAAAGAAAAAATAAAATAATGATAAAAATAGTAATAATAAATCCAATCAGCTGTCCTTTTATTTATTGGTTACATATAGAAACAAAAACAAAAACAAAAAAAAGCAGAATAGTACCAAAAAAGGAGTCAACTCCTCTTTACAAAAAATTAATTAAAATCAAAACAAAATAAATTAAAAAAAAGGGGCAGGAGCGCCTGCTGCCAGGGGCAGCACTGATGCTGCCTTTTGAAGAATCAAGCCAATGCTATTTTCTTCATCCTCTCTGATCCTTTCCATTTCTGCTCCACTGCTCCACTCTGTGTCACTGCTGCCTCTGCTCCATCAATTTTGCTGTTGTGTTTTATGGTCTCCCATGAGCTTTGATTTCCTGCATCTAACCCACACCTACACCACATTTTTTGCCTATAAATGCAATAAACAGAAACAGTGTTAGGGGGGAACACACTCAGAGCAATTCACAAAAACAGTAGAAAACACAGCCATATATACACACAGTCAGATACACACAAACAGGAACAGGGACACAATATAATCAATTTCCAGCAAAACGAATTTGTTTCAAAGAGAAGAGAAAAGAAATTTTTCTGGAACTAGGTTAGTCCCTGAATTTATTTAGTGTCTCCAATTTACTTGTTCTATGCTCATGTAGTTTTTTTTAGTGTACAGATATATTGAAACAGAAATAAAACAAATCTCTGCATTGTCTTCATTTTACATAGAATGATATATACTGCTTTTTGTATGCATATGTATAGAAACAGGGAAAAGAAAACGACTTTCAAAAACAAAGGGATATTTCCAAACAAATAAGCATCATGAATAAAAAAAGGGATTTTCAGAAACACAGGAAAGAAGCAATAGTAGAATGAGAAAGAGAGGGAGAAGGGAACCAGACCTCCCCTCCAACCACCGCGTGTGGTGGTCGCCACCGCTCCACCACCAGCGCACCATCTTCACCGTCGTCTCCCTCCATGGCGAACAACCCAAACAACACCACCCCCTTCGCCACCACAGCGCCTCCACCACCGCCGCTTCCTACGCACCCAACCACCAAACCTTCACCACTCACAAACTCACGGCCCCCATCTACAGCAAAACGGCCAACACCCTCCGCCGTACCACCACCATACTCTACTACGAACCGTAAACCCCCAACCACCGTGCTCCACCATAACCACAGCCCTATCAACCACCACCCAGCAACCAATCCACCCCAACCACCGTGCGACAACCCCAAACACCAAACGATCATCCCAACCACCATCGTCGCGAACACCCTTCGTTTCCCCCACCACCGCTCCACCGAACCAACAACCTCCAAACAGCGACCACCACCGACCATCGGAACGAAGGTTAGGCTGAGAGGAAATAGAGGTTGAGGCACTAAGGGAGAGGAGGCGAGATCGGAGTTGGGAGAGAAGGAGGAGCGAAGTGGAATTTTGGGAAGGGAGAGAGCAAGACGGGGGAGTAAGGAGAGTGAGAGAGAAAAATTAGGTTTGAGTATTTTGGAGGTGGTGTGCGCCGCGTGAGGGAGATAGGATTTTAGGGTTTCCAGTTTTAGAATTAGGCTTTTATAATATGACAGCAAGGGCAGTTTGGTCTTTTCACATTTTTTTTTATTTTTCAGATTCTTATTCGCACCTCCCTGTTTACTTCGCGCGCCCCTTTCTGAAGCCCATTGTTTTTTTGAAACGCAGCCCAGCTTACAAAAAACAAGCTGGGCTCACTATCTGCACCCTAGTTTAAATAATGCAGCCCTCCTTTTACTTACACCCTTATTTTACTGCTGCACCCCCTGTTCTTTTTTTAATTTTTGTTTTTTTCCCTAAGCGAACTTATCCTTTTTCACAAACCTTTTTTTCCAAATGATGGATAAATGTTCCCCCGAACAAAAATTAATCTAATTGCGAAAACTCTTCAAAATCAAAAACTTTGTTAGTAGTCTTGCGAAGCCTCTGCTTGCATGATTATTAACAATGGAGTGCTAGTGATAATCACCCATAACCTTTGTTAGTTTGATTATCATGAATGCTTTCAATTTCAAAAGATATTTTCCCAAGCATCAAAAATCATGGCAAGTGTTAGTAATGATCACCCATAACCCTTGTTAGTTTGGTCATTATGAGTACCCTCCACTTTTCAAAACCTAAACAAAAAGACTTTCATTTTTAAGGCTCGTTAGAACTACGTCGCTTTGATTCCCGTTTGGGATGCGTAGGAGCGAGTCACATTCTCGTCAAGCGCAACCATAAAAAGTTTAGCATTTGCATAACGAAAAGAAAAGAGTTATTTTCGTAACAAAAAAGAATCACTTTCGCAAACCAAGATCATTTTCGGAACAAAAGCCTTTTCCTTTCTAAAATCATTTTCAACCCATCGTCGCTAGTGGTTAATCAGAACCTGTGTTCGTCTAGCCATTGGTGGCGATGTCTTTTTCCCCAAAGAACAACAAGCGATGATCACTCATAACCTTTGTTAGTTTGATCATTTCGTGTCAATCAATCTCTTACGAAAACCACTTTCAAAAAGATAATAAAAAACGGGTTGCTACTAATAGTCAATCAGAACCTTTGTTCGTCTGACTGGTGGTGGTGACTCTCATTTTCAAGAGTACTTAGCAGTGATTACCCATAACCTTGGTTAGTTTAATCATTCGCTAAATGCTCGTCCTATTTCGAAAACTCATTAAAAAGATAAAAGACAAAAACCTATTTTCAGGATAAAGAAGAACTACGTAGCTTTGAGTTCTCCATCGCACCGGGAGATACGTAGGAGCGGGCCATGTCCCGTCAAGCGTTTTTCGTTTTTTTTCTAAAAATCCATTCTTCCCCCTTTTCTTTTTCATAATAAATAAAGATTTTCATTAAGAATTTTTCAATAAGAAGTAGAGAGGCAAAATTAAGTATTTTCAAGTCAACACACTAAAACCACACATTTAATTAAAGGTTCCCTCTCAGTAGAGAGGACGTGTGGCGTGCTAACACCTTCCCTGCGCGTAACCGACCCCCGAACCCTATTCTCTAGTTTCGCAAGACCAATCGCTTTCCAAAAAAGGTTTTCCTAATATTTTCCTTAATAAATATTGCTGGCGGCTTCATTGTCTTAGGAAAAGTTGTGAACGAGGAAGGTTCTCCCTCGGGGACTTTTTCGGGCGCAACAGCTGGCGACTTCACTGGGGACTAAAAAACATTTTTTTCAAAAGTGGGTCAAGCCTAATTAATTAAGTGTTGTTGCACCCCAAAAAATCCGGTTCGGACTTCTCATTGTACAACGTGGAAAAGGTATGGAGCCGCCACCAATATTTTAATTTTAAGACCAAAACATTGAAAAAAGGTCTTTTAGACAAGGCGGATGGTCTTTCGAAAACTAGAGATATGGGTTCGGGGGTCGGTTAGGCATGGGGAAGGTATTAGCACCCCGCACCTCCTTTCTACCGATAGGGAACCTTTAATTAAATGTGTGGTTTGAAGTGTTGGTTTGAAAATGCTTTTATTTTGCCTCTTTATTGAAAAGGGAGTGAGAAGACTTAATGAAAATTTTTATTTTTGGCGCTTGACGAGAGTTGGCCTCTCGCTCCTACGTATCTCCTGGTGCGATGGAGAATTCAAAGCTACGTAGTTCTTGGTTGTCCTAAAAAGGTTTTTGTTTTTTAGTCTGTTTAGATGAGTTTTCGCAGTAGGAGTGAGGATTCGCGATGACCAAACAACAACGGTTTAGTGTGGCCGCGCTACTAACTCTTTTGAAAATGAAATTATCATGAACAACCAAACGGCAACGGCGCGAGTGATCATTAACGATAATCGGTTTTGCTTTTGATTCGAGTGTTCGCGACGACCAAACAACAACGGTTTAGAGTGGCCGCGCTACTAACTCTTTTGAAAATGAAATTATCATTAACAACCAAACGGCAACGGCGCGAGTGATCATTAATGATAATCGGTTTTTATTTTAGATGATCAAAAAAGGCTTTCGCAATCGAATTAATTTTGGTTTGTTGTGCTTGACGAGGACGTGACTCGCTCCTACGTATCCCCAATGGGAATCAAAGCGACGTAGTTCTAGCTCTTTGGTTTTGAAAAGGTTTTCGAAGTAGGACGAGCATTAGCGAATGATTAAACTAACTAAGGTTATGGGTAATCATCGCTAAGTACTCATGCGAAATTGAAGACCGTTCATAGAGATCAAACTAACAAAGGTTATGGGCATCAAGAACAAAGAAATACAATTAATCATAGGCATAGAGTATTCTAGGTTAGGTGAATGAACATGTGAGCAATGATGCATGATTAGGCGAGCATGTGGACGCATGAGCATACAAGAATGCATGAGCATTTAAGTAGGATTACGTTTGTTATGCAAGGCATAGATACTTGAGGATGCATGAGAGTGTTGCATAAAATAGGGATGAATGAAGATGCATGCAAGTGAAAATGTTTTGGTAAAAGGTTTAGGTAAGAAAGTGGTAAAATGTTTTTGGGTTTTGGTGTTTTGGAAATGAGATGAAATGTTTTTGGTCTTGAAAGTGGTAAAAGTATTTTGGGGTTTATTTTATAAAGTTGAAAAAGTTTGAAATGCAAATGAGAAAATGTTTTGGGGTTTTTATGCAAAGATGCAAGTGGTGAAAACTTTTAGTAAAAAGTTAGTGAAATGGTAAATTTATTTTACTTGGAGTAGAAAGTAATTTTTGAAAATTAGTAAAGGTAAAAAGTGAAAAGTAACTTATTAATGAAATGGTACATGTGAAATGGTAAAAGTGAAAAGTTAATGAAATGGTAAAAAGTTAAAAAACACAATGACACAACTTGCATTTACTCAACTACAATCAAAATGACACATTTCATGCAATCAAAGGGGTAAAAACCCTAGTCATGGCCGAATGCATACAAGCATGGAATCATCAACTTATTTCATGCAAAAATTGACAAATTAACACACAAAACAATACAAAAGAAGAGGACCTAATCTATCATGCAAGTTCCTAAAACAAACACTAGCCAAATCATGCATTTATTCATTCAAAATTAAAGAAAACAAAACAAGCAACATGAACCCTATTTTCCTTGCCCAAACCCAAGGCTATGTATGGTCCAAGATCAACAATTATTTAAACCCAAATCATAAAATGAACAAGAACCTTAGAATAGAGTTCATGGCCGAATGCACATGGAGTATGATAATGAGTTTTCATTTGATGAAAATTAGGCAACTAGATTCAAAATACAAGCAAATGCAAGAAAACACAAGAACAACTCCTTCAAAGCCAAGGAGCCACCTCAAACACCCAAGCCTCCCTAAGTGCTTGTCAATAGTGTTTGAGATGGCTCCTCAAAGCAACAACAACAATATATGAAGGAGTTGAGATGAGGAGAAGAGAGATTATGCAAAAATGAAGAAAATACAAGAGTTTTGAAGTTTTACCTTGAATCCAAGTTATGAAGGGAGTGATATGAAGAACAAGACCACGAATCAACTAAATCCCCCACAAACCTCCATGAAACTTGCGCCCCTTGCCTTGATCCTTAGCTTTGAGTTGATGATGATGCTTGAACTTTGAATGAGAAATGGAGGGAGTATGTGAAAGGGGGATGCAAAATGAGGTGAGTGGTTTGTTAGGGTTTTTTGGTGTAGGAGCAAAATGAGAAGGTTTCTTTGAGATGGAAGAAAACAAGATGAAGTGAGTGAGAGGAGGGGGCCACGGCCTTGGTTTCCTTTTTGGAGAGGAGTGATGTAACATCCCTAATTTTTAAAGACTCGTATTATGATGCCGGAGGCCGATTAATTATTTGTGGGAATAATTGGTCGCGTCTCGGGGATTAATAGTCGAGTAACTCGTCAAGAAAACCTATTCTCCATTGAAAGGTGGCTTATTCATAGAATAATGAGGAATTGGAACCGAAGGGCAAATCTGTCTTTTCACACCCCTAGTAATTTAAAATATAATCGTAAAGATTATAATTAATTTCGAACCAAAAGAATTGAGGAACTTCGGGTCAGAACTGAATTAATCGAGAAGGTTTTGTACCGAAAAGGATTTTCAACTCCTAAGCTATCACTTTATGGGCCAAGGGCGAAATGGCCTTTACACCATCATTATAAACCCCCAGCCCATATTCATACTGAACTCACCCTCTCACTTGAACACATTTCAGCTGAAGTTGAGAAAAGAAAAAGAAAGAGTTGAGAAAAGAGAGAGAGGGCGAAGGGAGGAGGAAGAGGAGGAAAGGAGAGCTTCTCAAGTTTTCATTGCATGTAAGTCTTCTAAACCTCTCTCTACTCCATTTTTGATTCTGAGTTCAATGGTACCAAGGACAAGGGCTGATTCTCACTCTTCCTCTATGCGCCATTTTTGAAGCTTGAAGCTCCAAGGTTGAAGATAATGGGGTTTTGAGCTGCCACTTCTCTTGCATGTCCAGTGTTGCTGTTAAGAGGGGGGGGATCTCAAACTTTTATTTCGATTTAGGGGAGATCGTGAAAGATTGGGTTGCTGCTCCAAGCCGTTCAGTCAAGATAGCTGCTGTTCCAGCGTTGTTGGTGATTGTTCGTGCGTTCTAGTGTTCGGCTGTTTCACGTTTTGATCGTGGTTCCTAGCGAAAACGACATCACGGTGAGTTCTACTCACGATAGGGCATTTTGATATTCTGAACTTGTTTTCGATATGGAATCCCTTGGTCACATTTTCTGTTTACGAAAGACTTAGAACTGAAAAGCGTTTTTGAGTCGAAACGGTGTTTTACGGTTTAAATGAGATTTTGATTTAAATCGTTGAAATGAAATGCATTGTGTACTACTGGAAATATATTCTGGGAATTTTCTGAGTTTCAGGTGATTGAAATTAGAAATCGAATCGGACGAGAATGGAGAGCGAAAATGAGAAAAGTGCGAAATTCTGGTAACAGACACAGGTCGCACGGACCGTGCGCCCCTGGGCACGGGTCGTGCGCCTGCTTCGGGTTGGAAGGATTGGAAACAGAACGGGACGCACGGGTCGTGCGCCCCTGGGCACGGATCGTGCGCTTCCTTCTGGTAGATGGGTCCTGAATAGTGCACCACGCACGGGTCGTGCGCCCCTGGGCACGGGTCGTGCGTGTAGTTCTGTTACCGGCTTCCGTTTTCTCGTTTTGTTGCTCCGTTTGATCCCGAACCTTTTCTAATTTCTTTCTCAACCATTCAAAAAGGGATTGCCTCACTAAAAACCTTATTTTGAACTTGTTCAACTCATGGTTTTTGAAAAAGAGCTTTGAAAGCCTATTTGATCGAAAAACCGAAACCCTAGTATACGTGTGGGTACACCGTCTGATGGATAGCCTGTATATATATTTATATATATGTCAACTGTATATGATTATAATGCCGGATGTTTATGAATTCATCAAAACGGGTTATAGATCAATAAGATATAAATTATCTAAAAAGATTATGTGATTGATCCTTTGGTGATCAAATTGAAAAAGAAGATATAAATTATCTAACTCTCGAGAACTTGATGCGTATTGTCATACGTATTGCGTTGGGTGACGACCCGACAAGTAGCATACTAGGGAGGGTAGTCATGACCCCTTACCTAGGCCCTGAATGTGTTTTGGCGTGGTCAACTCACGGGTTACCGGGATTAGCACTGGATTGCAGTCGGTTTATGCTAAATGGAAAACACGATTACCGGGATTAGCACTGGATTGCAGTCGGTACGTGTTAAATAAATTCACGAAGTGCGTGGCATTTCGATTAATAAATATAAGACATGGTTATGTCAGTTTGGTTTTAACGGTTTAATGAATTGAACCGAGTGTCAGTGAGGGGGCACGGTAGGACTCACTGAGATAATGTTATCTCACCCTATCCATATTTGTTGTTTTACAGAGAAGCAGGGAAAAAGGAAGACTATTGTGCACGAGTAGCTGGTATACTCTTGGAGGTGCCGAAGACTTAGTCATTTGATCCCTTGCTCTTTTGTTGTCTAATTGGTTGTATAAACTTGTATTGATTATGAGTTATATGAACCGTTTATGTTTCTGTTTGGTATTTGGACTGGGATATTGTAATCCACTCGGTATGGAACCGATAAACTTCTATTTTATGAAGTAATGTTATTTCCGATTATGTTTTATTTCGGAAAAAGTTTGTATGTCCAAACTTAAACAGGAACTGTGTCCTCTGAATTTCCGCAATCTGTGCATCTTTCGGTCTCTCTACATGTTAGAAATACCGGGGTGTTACATTTGGTATCAGAGCGGTTCGACCTAGTCGGACTTAGATGTTAAGAGTCTTTTACGTCTTCTAAGTCTGATTTTTCTTAGTATGCTATTAGACATTGAGCCTGATCAACTTAATACTTTGTGCATACTTCGCAGAATCATGGCTGGGAGAGGTAGAAGAAACCCACCTGTTGATCCTCATCAAGAATGGATGCAGAATGTCATCGAGACTCAGCAAAAGATGATGAATGACATGATGCTAATGCAACAGCAACAGATGGCTCAGATGGCTCAAATGCAGCAGATGCATCAAATGCCTCAACCACAACCAGCTGAGCCAGTTAATGTGCCAACACCTGAGGATCCCAACAGGATGTATTTCCGGTTTCTGAAGATGAAACCCCCAACCTTCAAAGGGGGATCCGAGGCAATGAAAGCCCATTTCTGGGTAGATGCCATGGAACGGATCTTTGATACTTTGCAATGCAATGAAGGAGAAAAAGTAATCTGTGCTGCTAACGCTCTGGACGAGGATGCTCACACTTGGTGGGTTAACGCTCGTAGAATGCTTCAAAATCAAGGAACTCCTCTTGAGTGGGATAACTTCAAAGAGTTGTTTTTGGGTCATTATTTTCCCGACTCCCAAAGACTTGACAAGCAGATGGAATTTCTGAGTTTGAAACAGGGAGAGATGACAGTTGGGGAATATGCCGCCAAATTTGAGAGATTATCACAATTCTATGAATTGGGGACCACTGCTCCTGACGATAAGTGGAAAAGGGTGATGTTCAGACAAGGTCTTAGAGGCGATGTGAATCAAGGCCTCAGTTCTTATTCCATGACCACTTATCCTGCTTTGGTTCAACAAGCTCATTCAGCCGAGAGCGATCTTAAAAGAATGTATGCTGAGAGGAAAGATTTTTGGAAGGATAAGAAAAAGGGAAACGGGTCAACTTCTTCAAACCCGAGGTATAAAGGGAATTTAGACAAAGGGAAACAGATTCAGTCGGATAACCCTTCTGGGTATCGGAATTGCAGAGTGTGTAAAAAGAGTCATCGTGGAAAATGTCAATTGGAGTTAAAATCAAACCAGTGTTATTATTGCAATGAAGAGGGGCACTATGCTAACAACTGCCCAGCGAGAAAGGCTTTCTTAGAGTCCCCTGATGCTCCTAGACAGGCTCGAGTCAACACTTTGGATGCCAAGACCATCAAACCAGCTGATAATCTTATAAGGGGTACAGGTTCTATCTTTCATCAAACTGTTAATATTCTGTATGACTCTGGTGCTACTCATTGTTTTATCTCTGAAGCATGTGCTGAACGGCTAGGATTAATAGTATCTCCTATATCCGAGCCAATATCTATCCTTACTGCTGCAAAGGGTCGTGTGCGAACCCAATCATTATGCCTTAACTGTCTGCTTACGATAAGAGACAGGGACTTTGTTGTTGATTTTATCTGTCTGCCTATGAGAGGAATGGAGATCGTGTTGGGAATGAATTGGATGACTTCCAATCACATTACGATTGACTGTTTCAATCGTGCAATTAATTTTCCTTCTGAAGTGGCTGAACATTCACTACCTGCAGATGATGGTGTTATCTCATTCGCTTCAGCCAGCCAGTCTCTATTCCAAGGTGCGGAAGCTTTTGTTGTTATTTTGTCTGCATCAACTGAAGCTGATTTGGATTTATCATCTACTCAAGTTGTTAATGAATTCTTAGATGTGTTCCCCGAGGAAGTTTCCTCTTTACCTCCAGAACGAGAGGTAGAATTCTCTATAGATTTGGCGCCTGGCACAGGGCCAATATCCATAGCACCTTATAGGATGTCTCCTCTTGAACTGAAAGAATTGAAGTCCCAACTTGAGGAATTAATTTCCAAGAAGTTTATTCGACCGAGTGCTTCTCCATGGGGTGCTCCGGTATTGCTAGTCAAGAAGAAGGACGGAAGCATGAGGTTATGCATAGACTACCGTCAGTTGAATAAAATCACTATCAAGAACAAGTATCCATTGCCAAGGATAGATGATCTACTTGACCAACTTCGAGGTGCTAACGTTTTCTCCAAAATTGATCTGAGGTCAGGGTACCATCAAATTAGGGTAAGAGCCTTAGACATTCCGAAGACTGCCTTTCGTACGAGGTACGGACACTACGAGTTTGTAGTGATGCCTTTCGGGTTAACTAACGCTCCAGCCGTATTCATGGATTATATGAATAGAGTATTTCATTCTTACCTAGATCAGTTTGTGGTCGTCTTTATTGATGATATCTTGGTTTACTCCAAGTCAGTTGAGGAGCATGCGCAGCACCTCCGATTTGTCCTAGGAGTACTCCGAGAGAAGAAACTCTATGCTAAACCATCAAAGTGTGACTTTTGGATGTCTGAAGTAAAATTCTTGGGTCATGTAATTTCCCAAGAAGGGGTTGCAGTGGATCCTAGCAAGGTGGAAGCTGTGTTGAATTGGGAGCGGCCAACGTCAGTGACTGAGATCAGAAGCTTTCTGGGTTTAGCTGGTTACTATAGAAGATTCATTGAAGGTTTTTCGCAAATGGTACTTCCGCTTACTCGATTGACTCGCAAGGGTCAACCGTTTACGTGGGATGCCGATTGTGAAGAGTGCTTCCTTGGATTGAAGGAAAAGTTAACTTCTGCTCCGATCCTAATTCTTCCGGATCCGTCATTGGGATTTCAGATTTACAGTGATGCATCTGGGAAGGGTTTAGGATGCGTTCTCATGCAGAATCAACATGTTGTGGCCTATGCATCGAGACAATTGAAGACGCATGAACGGAATTACCCAACTCATGACTTAGAGTTGGCGGCTATTGTGTTTGCACTGAAAATTTGGAGACATTACCTTTACGGTTCTCGTTTCGAAGTTTTTAGTGATCACAAGAGCTTGAAATATCTATTTGACCAAAAGGAGTTGAATAACAGACAGAGAAGGTGGACCGAATTTTTGAAGGACTATGACTTCGAATTGAAGTATCACCCTGGGAAAGCCAATGTGGTAGCAGATGCTCTGAGCAGGAAGTCTATCCACACGGCAAGGTTAATGGTTCACGAGATGGCTTTGTTGGAGTCGTTCAGAGACTTGAAACTCAAGGTGGTAAGAAAGAGGGATCGCGTAGTGCTGCGGCATATACAGATAGCCAGTGTGCTAAGGGAACAAATCCGTGTAGCTCAAGAAGCTGATATGAAGTTGCAGTCTCAGAGGGGATCGCCAGATTTCACTGAGGATAGTGATGGCGTGATTTGCTCTAATGGGAGGATTTGTGTTCCCGATGATGATGATATCAAAAGGCAAGTATTGGAAGAAGCTCATAGGAGTCAGTACTCCGTACATCCGGGATCCACCAAGATGTACCGAGACTTGAAGTTGATGTATTGGTGGCCTGGGATGAAGATCGAGATTGCAGAATTTGTTTCTCGGTGCTTAACTTGTCAGAAGGTTAAGGCGGAACACCGAAGACCGGGCGGTCAGATACAACCGCTAGATGTACCAGTTTGGAAGTGGGAAGATATCTCAATGGACTTCGTCATGGGTTTGCCGAGGTCACAGGCAGGCAATGATTCTATTTGGGTAGTAGTGGACCGATTGACTAAATCCGCTCACTTTATCCCCGTTCGCTCGACTTATAAGGTTTCCAAGTTAGCAGATGAATATGTGAGGAACATTATCAGACTGCATGGAGTCCCAACAAGTATTGTGTCAGACCGAGATCCCAAGTTTACTTCCAGGTTCTGGAGAGCATTGAATGAAGCTTTGGGAACAAGGGTGCTGGTTAGCACTGCTTATCATCCTCAGACTGATGGTCAGACGGAGAGGACTATCCAGACTCTTGAGGACATGCTTCGGGCTTGTGTGCTCGACAGTGGGAGAAAATGGGAGGACCATCTTCCGTTAGTAGAATTCTCCTACAACAACAGTTACCACTCTAGCATTGGAATGGCACCGTTTGAAGCACTTTATGGTAGGAAGTGTAGAACTCCATTGTGTTGGTGGGAGATTGGGGAAGACAAGTTTTTGGGACCCGATATGGTTCGCGAGACTACAGAGAAGGTCAAGTTAATTCGAGAAAGGATGAAGGTTGCTCAGAGTCGGCAAAAGAGCTACGCTGACAACCGAAGGAGACCGTTGGAGTTTGAGGTTGGTGATCATGTGTTCTTGAAAGTTTCGCCAACCATAGGCACTGGGAGAGCCTTGCGAGCGAAGAAGCTCAGTCCTCGATATGTTGGACCTTTCCAAATCATCGAGCGGATTGGGCCAGTTGCCTATCGCCTCGCATTGTCTCCGGCCCTATCAAATCTCCACGATGTGTTCCACGTATCTCAGTTGAGAAAGTATGTTCCCGATCTGCATCAACCATTGAGTGTTGATACCATTGACCTGCAACCGGATTTGTCGTTCCAACCTTATCCTAGCTACATCTTGGAGCGTGGCGAGAAGACGCTACGGTCAAGGACTATTCCTATTGTCAAAGTGGTCTGGGATGGATTCTCAATCGAGGAGGCTACCTGGGAACTGGAAGAAGACATGCGCAATCGATATCCATATCTCTTTCAGTAAGGTATGTTTCGTCAATTTTGAGGACAAAATTTTTAAAAGTTGGGGAGATTGTAACATCCCTAATTTTTAAAGACTCGTATTATGATGCCGGAGGCCGATTAATTATTTGTGGGAATAATTGGTCGCGTCTCGGGGATTAATAGTCGAGTAACTCGTCAAGAAAACCTATTCTCCATTGAAAGGTGGCTTATTCATAGAATAATGAGGAATTGGAACCGAAGGGCAAATCTGTCTTTTCACACCCCTAGTAATTTAAAATATAATCGTAAAGATTATAATTAATTTCGAACCAAAAGAATTGAGGAACTTCGGGTCAGAACTGAATTAATCGAGAAGGTTTTGTACCGAAAAGGATTTTCAACTCCTAAGCTATCACTTTATGGGCCAAGGGCGAAATGGTCTTTACACCATCATTATAAACCCCCAGCCCATATTCATACTGAACTCACCCTCTCACTTGAACACATTTCAGCTGAAGTTGAGAAAAGAAAAAGAAAGAGTTGAGAAAAGAGAGAGAGGGCGAAGGGAGGAGGAAGAGGAGGAAAGGAGAGCTTCTCAAGTTTTCATTGCATGTAAGTCTTCTAAACCTCTCTCTACTCCATTTTTGATTCTGAGTTCAATGGTACCAAGGACAAGGGCTGATTCTCACTCTTCCTCTATGCGCCATTTTTGAAGCTTGAAGCTCCAAGGTTGAAGATAATGGGGTTTTGAGCTGCCACTTCTCTTGCATGTCCAGTGTTGCTGTTAAGAGGGGGGGGATCTCAAACTTTTATTTCGATTTAGGGGAGATCGTGAAAGATTGGGTTGCTGCTCCAAGCCGTTCAGTCAAGATAGCTGCTGTTCCAGCGTTGTTGGTGATTGTTCGTGCGTTCTAGTGTTCGGCTGTTTCACGTTTTGATCGTGGTTCCTAGCGAAAACGACATCACGGTGAGTTCTACTCACGATAGGGCATTTTGATATTCTGAACTTGTTTTCGATATGGAATCCCTTGGTCACATTTTCTGTTTACGAAAGACTTAGAACTGAAAAGCGTTTTTGAGTCGAAACGGTGTTTTACGGTTTAAATGAGATTTTGATTTAAATCGTTGAAATGAAATGCATTGTGTACTACTGGAAATATATTCTGGGAATTTTCTGAGTTTCAGGTGATTGAAATTAGAAATCGAATCGGACGAGAATGGAGAGCGAAAATGAGAAAAGTGCGAAATTCTGGTAACAGACACAGGTCGCACGGACCGTGCGCCCCTGGGCACGGGTCGTGCGCCTGCTTCGGGTTGGAAGGATTGGAAACAGAACGGGACGCACGGGTCGTGCGCCCCTGGGCACGGATCGTGCGCTTCCTTCTGGTAGATGGGTCCTGAATAGTGCACCACGCACGGGTCGTGCGCCCCTGGGCACGGGTCGTGCGTGTAGTTCTGTTACCGGCTTCCGTTTTCTCGTTTTGTTGCTCCGTTTGATCCCGAACCTTTTCTAATTTCTTTCTCAACCATTCAAAAAGGGATTGCCTCACTAAAAACCTTATTTTGAACTTGTTCAACTCATGGTTTTTGAAAAAGAGCTTTGAAAGCCTATTTGATCGAAAAACCGAAACCCTAGTATACGTGTGGGTACACCGTCTGATGGATAGCCTGTATATATATTTATATATATGTCAACTGTATATGATTATAATGCCGGATGTTTATGAATTCATCAAAACGGGTTATAGATCAATAAGATATAAATTATCTAAAAAGATTATGTGATTGATCCTTTGGTGATCAAATTGAAAAAGAAGATATAAATTATCTAACTCTCGAGAACTTGATGCGTATTGTCATACGTATTGCGTTGGGTGACGACCCGACAAGTAGCATACTAGGGAGGGTAGTCATGACCCCTTACCTAGGCCCTGAATGTGTTTTGGCGTGGTCAACTCACGGGTTACCGGGATTAGCACTGGATTGCAGTCGGTTTATGCTAAATGGAAAACACGATTACCGGGATTAGCACTGGATTGCAGTCGGTACGTGTTAAATAAATTCACGAAGTGCGTGGCATTTCGATTAATAAATATAAGACATGGTTATGTCAGTTTGGTTTTAACGGTTTAATGAATTGAACCGAGTGTCAGTGAGGGGGCACGGTAGGACTCACTGAGATAATGTTATCTCACCCTATCCATATTTGTTGTTTTACAGAGAAGCAGGGAAAAAGGAAGACTATTGTGCACGAGTAGCTGGTATACTCTTGGAGGTGCCGAAGACTTAGTCATTTGATCCCTTGCTCTTTTGTTGTCTAATTGGTTGTATAAACTTGTATTGATTATGAGTTATATGAACCGTTTATGTTTCTGTTTGGTATTTGGACTGGGATATTGTAATCCACTCGGTATGGAACCGATAAACTTCTATTTTATGAAGTAATGTTATTTCCGATTATGTTTTATTTCGGAAAAAGTTTGTATGTCCAAACTTAAACAGGAACTGTGTCCTCTGAATTTCCGCAATCTGTGCATCTTTCGGTCTCTCTACATGTTAGAAATACCGGGGTGTTACAAGTGAGTTGCCAAAGATCTAATGGGTTAAGGGTTGTGAGAGGGAAGTAAAGAAATTAGTGTGTATTTAGTGGTGTAGAGAGAAGGAAGGTAAAAACATGTTGTGTATTCAAAGGTGTGCTTGATGAAAGGCTTGATGTGGACTTGATGAGGGCTGAAGTGAAGGTGGGAGGCGTGGAGCATGAGGGTGGAGTGAGGGAGATGGTTTGCTTGTGAAATTGGTACTTACTTTGGTCAAAAATGGATAAAAGCAAAAAGCACCTAAAAGGAATTAGCCCTAATTCTAAAAATACAATAAACATCCAATATTATTTTATTATTCATTTTTCATTTTTGATTTCAGATTTCATATTTTTAATTATACATATTTTTTGAGCCTTTTTGAAAAAAAAACCGTTACAATTGACCAAAATACCCTTTTTGACGCTAAAACCCTAATTTGCCCGAAAAATGCGTTTCCACTTCAAAAATGAATCTATAACCCTAGAAATGACCTCTAGAATCTTAGAATGCATGCTCAATGACCTTCATGAGGAATTATCATTTTTATTGTGAAATGACCAAAATACCCTTTTGGACTCAAAAAAATTTGATTTACCCAAAAAGTGCATTTCAACTCTAAAAATGATTTTAGAAACTTTGGAATGACTTTTAGGACTCAAAATGCAATGCATGATGCTTCTCACTCCTCAACTTATTTATTTTGTGGAAAATTAGGGTTTTGATCTAAGCTGGACAAAATTGGGGTATGACAGCTGCCCCTCTTTATTTGGATTTTACCAAGAAATATGAATTGCGCGAGACATATTTCGAAGGTAAAATAGAAATAAAGAATTCAGAAATTATACCAATTTTGTCCATTTGGAGAAACCCGAATTTTCTCCCTCTTTTTTTGGAAAGATAGACACTTTCGTGTCGATGCGAAAACAGTAAATGAACACTAACGTGCTGACAGAAAAGGTAAAATGGGCACTTGCGTGCATACAGAAAAGTAAAACGGGCACTTGGCGTGCAGACAGAAAAGTAAAACGGGCACTTGGCGTGCAGACAGAAAAGTAAAACGGGCACTTGGCGTGCAGAAAGCGGTAAATTGGGAATTCGGAGGCTGCCTAAAACCTTTTAACGGACTCTTGTCGAGTCCGAGCTCTGGGGGGGGGGGGGGTGGCCTTTTCGAGCGACCGATCAACATCAGGTCCGGAACTGATTTGATCAATGGATTTACGCTATGCCTTAGGCTGACACAACTAATCCGAAGGACTTGACGAAGTCTGATGGATCCATTGCGTGCTCGTACACAATGTTGTGATCTGTGGAAGGAGCTCACTAACTCGGTGGGAGTTCACTAACTCTGTGGGAGTTCACTAACTCTGTGTTGAGGGAGTTTACTAACTCAGGGTTGATGGAGTTTACTAACTCGGGGTTGATGATTTTCTAAAAATGAGATTTTTGGGATTCTCTGGTCCGAAGTAACTTTTCTCTTGGATGGTGCATGAAATGCGTGCACTTGGATGTTTGGGGTGCACATGAATGCAATGATTGACTTTGGTGGGATGCCTTTTCTGTTTGATTTTTCTCTTCTTTTCCTTTTGTCATTCTTTCTCTCTTCTGAGATGCGAATTTGAAGGCGTAATGTACTGTTTGATGCCATGGAGTGATGACTGGTATGGATGATATGAGAATGATGAATGATATGAAGATGTTGTCTTCTTTTATGTTCCGTCTTCTGTGATTTTCTTCTCTCCTTTCTTATTTGCTCTTTTTTTCTATGGAATGCAGATATCTATGTAAATGGAGTATGAATGTATGTTATGCACAGTGTATGTGATGTGATGATTTCAATGGAATGATGGATGCTATGAGATGCTATTTTTGATTTTCTTCCTTTTTATTTTGGTTAAGGATCAACACTTCAAGTTCCTACAAGGTAAACATCCTAATCCCCAAGGATTAAGGTGAGCACCAAAGCCCTACAAGATAACAACCTAATCCCTAAGGATCCAGGCGAGCACTGAAGCCCTACAAGATAACAACCTAATCCCTAAGGATCCAGGCGAGCACTGAAGCCCTACAAGATAACAACCTAATCCCTAAGGGTTAAGGCGAGCACTAAAGCCCTACAAGATAACAACCTAATCCCTAAGGATCCAGGCGAGCACTGAAGCCCTACAAGCGGCCAACTTTAGGCGACCCCCTCATGTGCTGAGATAGCTGGTTAAAGAATTTTTCCTATTTGTCTTTTTGCTATGTGAGGATGCAAATGCAGTATTTTGATGCATGATATGACAAAATTTTTTTGGGGTATTCAAATACTTTTTTTGTGAATACTTTCATAATGATGAGACGCGAGACTTTGGATGCAAAAGTGGGGGTGAATTTGATCATCCTTTTTCTTTGGAAAAACTAGTTTTGATTTAAACCGCGGTGTTCTCAAGGTTATTATTTACAAGCAAACCCATTTATGTTTTCCTCCATTCCATGATAACTGAACCTTCAATAACAATCTTGTGCTTTCTCTATGAAACATTGCCAAGTGAACACACATGAACATGCAGACGCCAGGTGAGTGTTTAGGATGAATGCCAGACTGCCCCAATTCAGGCCTTCGGCGACTGTGAATGAATGACTTGCCCCTGTCTGGAGTGTGAAAGGAAGCGGAGTGAAAGAGCAAATACGTAGGAACTAGTGCCATGGCTGACGCCGGGTGAAAGGATGAATGGCCATGGATGGACACTGAACAGACTCTCCCCGGACTAGGGTGGGCAGGTGGTGAAGAGAATACCCCAACTTTTAGATCTGAGTGGTGTTCTCAGTGCAAATCTTTGGTTCTCTGTGAATGTCTCAACTTTTGGCATGAAAGAAACCTTACTTGGTGATCACTAAACCTTGTTTTAATGCAACTTGAGTGTGTTTTGGAGTGCAAGTCCCTTTTTTTTTATTTTGTCAGCTTTCTTTTTTCTGACTGTTCGTTTTTGTTTCCTCAGTTCTCTTTTTTTCTGAGGGTTTATTCTTTCTTGATCAGCTTTCTTTTTTCTGATCGTTTGTTTTTTCTTTTGAGCAAACACATTGTACATAGATAGGCTTGTTCGTCCTAAGATTAGAATCTGAGAGAACAAAAGCAAACGGTCATTGATCGGAATGGACTTTTCGGGATTGTGGTGTTTTGTGGAGGAAGGAGGGTTAGGCTTAATGAAGTGTTTGAGGCTAATGGGAGGATGAGTTTTGTTCGGCGCTGATTGACGGTTAATGGTCTATGAGGAAGATGGTTATTGGGCTTGTTTGGGCTCTGTTAAAGCAAATTCGTGTCTCATGGTAGAATGACTAAAGGGTTTGATGTTGAGGCCAAAGGAAGTGTTTGAAGGTTTATGGAATCAGGTGTTGGAATGATGAAGTGTTTGAAGGTTTATTTAGACAAGGATCTCTTGTATTTTGTGGTAACATGTACCAGCTCACCACTTACATTTCTTTTGTATTTTCTTTTGTTTTGGGATTTTCACTTTTGAATCCCTCTTTTTTTGATTTTCTCTTTTTCCCCTTTTTTTCTTCTTTTTTTTTGTTTTATGATTCTTTTCCTTCTTTGACTCGGGTGAGCTGATAAAAAGTGATGCACTGTTTTTTTTTATTTGGGGTGATCCTTGTCTAGGGTGACTTTTGGATTTTGGTTTTTCTTGGCTCAAGGTGGGTAGGAAAGGGACTTTCTGGGATTTTGGGGTTTTTGAGGAGATGGCCAAACTTCATTTCAAATCCCGATTGCTTATTTCTATAAGACTTAACTTTAGAACCATAATTTATCTATCTTCATGTGTTTGCTCTTTTTTTCCTTTTTGTGCCCTAATTTTGCCTGGACCGCTCTTTGCGAGTTTTCAGTCCACCGGGCGCTCTTTTTTGCCTAGGCCGCCCTTTGCGGGTTTTCAACCTAGCGAGCTTGTTTTCTTGTTTATTATATTATTATTATTATTATTTTTTTGAGAGAGTTGCACTGTAGGAATATGATATTAACAAGGAAAATTAGTGATCACAGTCTTGCCCCAGCATGGAGGACTTAAAGCGTTAGACTGAACTAAAAGTCAAATATGCACTGATGGACTTATGATAAAACAGGGCAATGACGATCTTGAACAAAAGTGACTGAAAAGGGTAACTTTTATAGATGATGATGCTGACAAGGAAACATGTGCCCTTATTGAAATATCCTAAGGCCTTGGGCAGAGCCAGAGGATTGCATTACATAAAATTTGCTTTGAACTGAAAACTACGTGAAAATGCATGACGAAGACACAAATGCTTGACGATCAACACCTCGATCCTCTTCAACTACTGCCATCCCGGCCTGACAGCCCTGATCTCAAAGGGTTTAGTCCTTCACCTCCCTCATCAAAGGTCAACTGTTTTGTATCAATAAGATCCTGAACCGACCGCTTCAAAGGATGACAATTCTCAGTAGAGTGACCAATTGCCCCAGAATGGAATTCACAGGTAGCCTTTGCATTATACCTTCTTGGGAATGGAGGTTGGACTGGCTTCATCCCACGAGGAGAGATCAACCTATGGTTGATTAGATAGCTGCACAAATCAGTGTACGACACAGGAATGGGGTCGTACTGACGTGACTTTCCTTGTCCCACTATAGCATTGATTTCTCCATTTTTCCTTGTAGGCAAATCCCTAGCATTGTCGGCGCCAGTAGGATTGCAGGGGATTCTTCCTCTCTTCATCACGACTTCAAGTCTTTCCCCTACTTTGATCACATCTGAGAAGCTTGAGGACCCACTTCCAACCAGACGTTCATAGAAAACAGCTGGGAGAGTTTCCATAAACATGTACACCATCTCCTTTTCAGTCAATGGTGGCTTCACCTGAGCAGCTATGCTCCTCCATCTTTGAGCATATTCCTTAAAGGACTCATGATCTTTCTTGCTCATATACTGCAGCTGAATCCGATTTGGAGCCATGTCTTTGTTGTATTCGTACTCCTTTAAGAAAGCTTCAGAAAGGTCCTTCCAACTGTGGATGTCGGAAGGCTGCAACTGCATGTACCAATCCAGAGATGCCCCAGTTAGGCTGTACTGGAAGTAGTGGATGAGCAGTTTGTCGTCGTGATTGTATGCGGTCATCCTTCGGGTGTACATGGTTACGTGTCTATTTGGGCAGCTGGTACCACAATATTGGTCAAAGACTGGCACCTTCATCTTTGGGGGAATAACCAAGTCTGGAACAAGACATAGATCACGGGCGTCTTTAGCTTTGGTCTTTGAATCCTCTATGGCTTTTAAACGCTTTTCCAACTCATGCAACTGATCTCTGGGTTGAGAGTTCTCAAATAGGTGACCTTGAGGATCACTATCCATATTGAAAAGAGAAACCTTATGTGGATCAGCACCTCCCAGGGCGTGAGCAGGATAATTAACCCCAGATCCCGGATGGGGAATAGCAGTCACAGCTTCAGCGGGCCCCGAGGTAGGAAGGATGGTTGCGGCCCCACCTGGGTTTACAGCAGCAGTATCTTCGGTAGTGGTCCCGTTTTTTAAAGCTTGCGGGGTGCCTATCATTTCAGTCATCTGCATTCTTATCGCATCCATCTGCATTTCTATCACCCCGACTTTATTATTTAACGCCTGATTCTCTTGGACTAGTGCCTGATTCCCTTGGACTAGCTGCTTGAGGACTTCCATAATCGGATTATCTAGACCTGAATTGCCGGGATTCTCAATCACTAGGTTTCCTTGATTGGTCGCCATGAATCTTGAGTCTGAAGCGGATATCGGCAAACCAGTTGGCCTCTTTCTAGAGATAACAGGGCACACAACATAAGCGCAAGAACGAATGACTGAACAAATGCATGCGACACTTTAGGCTTTACGGGCGGGGCTAGACTAGGACGGAGAATGATGATAAAGCAGGGAAACTGACGGACACGGACAGGGGTGACTGCACATGACATGCATGCCTAGAAGAATGCTTCACATGATAGAAAAAAATTTATGAACAATTTTAATCTTTTATCATGGGATGGATGAGATGCAAAAATTTTGAAGTTATGTGAATGAGCTGCTGACTCGAGAACTGGGTACTTTGGAACACCTTGAGTTTTTTTTTTTTTTTTTTTGGGGGGGAATGACTATTTTGCAAAACCGTCTCGTCTCTCATCAAAACCTTTATTGTACAGATCATGATATGCAAATGCATGGAAAAATGACCACTTGAGAAGTGTACTTAAAATAAAAAAAATTGTTTTTTTTTGGTGCAAGATGAAATACAAAATTTCAATGCATTTTTTAATGCAAGAATGATGCTTTTTCAAAATGGCTTTTTTCATTTGTTATGCTTGACGGGGCGGACCCGCTCCTACGTATCCTCACTGTGATGAGGAATCAAAGCGTACGTAGTTCTACCGTGTCTTTTTGGAAATAATGCTTATGTATGAATGCCTCGTCTTGGATGATCTTGACGAAGATTTTTTGCATGATTATAAATGAAATGCTTATGCTATGCAGATAATAATTGTTTTTTGTTTTATCTTTATGTAATGAAAGGGAATGCAAGATGAATGATTCTTTTCAAAATGGGAACTTTATTTGATGCAAATGACGCAATGATGTAATGATGCAATGATGCAGGATGCAAGATACTTCTTTTTGTTTTTTTTTTTTTGAAAAATGCGGGCTATACGTGGTTTCATATGGACCAAGTAAGAGAAAGGCTACAACGGCAGCTCGTTCTCTCTTTTTTTTTGAAAAGAGTGGGCCATATGTCACTTCGTACGGACCGGCAGAAGAAATGCTACAACGGCAGCTCTTTCTCTACTTTTTATTTGAAAAACCTCCTGCTCTTTTTTGAAAACATGTCTATATTACGATGCAACACACAATTTGGTATGCCCCTTGTGTCCTACGAAGGTGGGGACCTAAGTTCTAGGACAACTCAAATGTTCCCCCCATGTGGGTTCTAGTCACTTCCTCACCAGGTTACCAAAGCTAATTCTCTTTCACAGTAGCACCCACAACGATGGAACGCCATCTGGTGTGAGGCATCATGAAAGAGCATACTCTGGCTGAAACTTTCGTGAGAGTCGGAAGGACAACAGTCCAATTGCCAGTCACTACTCGTTTCCACTCCCCTAAGTCTTGTCAGACCTTGGGTTTTAGGCCTCTCTCAAAGCACATAATCATAAGGGTGTGAGTGTGTGTGGTAAGGGCGTACCACTTAAAACTACCCGACACATATTACCCCACCTGCAAGTGAGACGCCAGAACAGTCCAGAAAAAGCAAGGTAACAACATGTCGTCTACACTAGGGTTCAATATCAAATAAGCTAGCCTGGGGTTTCAACAACAATCAGGTACATTGCTTACCTCAAGAAAGGGAGCCAAGAAGGGGGGATCCAGATAGAATTGGGGAGAGATGCATGAGCGTAAGCAATAAAAGAAAAGGAGATAGGGAACAAACATAGAAGAAGACAAATGCGTATGCCTACAATTAATGATAAGAAAGAAAGGAAAAAGGATGAAGGCAAATAAGGTATCAGTCAAATCAACAATACATTAAACCACACATCTTAATTAGTTAGGCTTGACCCACTTAAAAAAGAAAAGTCCCCAGCGGAGTCGCCAGCTGTTGCACCCCAAAAAATCCGGTTCGGACTTCTCATTGTACAACGTGGAAAAGGTATGGAGCCGCCACCAATATTTTAATTTTAAGACCAAAACATTGAAAAAAGGTCTTTTAGACAAGGCGGATGGTCTTTCGAAAACTAGAGATATGGGTTCGGGGGTCGGTTAGGCATGGGGAAGGTATTAGCACCCCGCACCTCCTTTCTACCGAAAGGGAACCTTTAATTAAATGTGTGGTTTGAAGTGTTGGTTTGAAAATGCTTTTATTTTGCCTCTTTATTGAAAAGGGAGTGAGAAGACTTAATGAAAATTTTTATTTTTGGCGCTTGACGAGAGTTGGCCTCTCGCTCCTACGTATCTCCTGGTGCGATGGAGAATTCAAAGCTACGTAGTTCTTGGTTGTCCTAAAAAGGTTTTTGTTTTTTAGTCTGTTTAGATGAGTTTTCGCAGTAGGAGTGAGGATTCGCGATGACCAAACAACAACGGTTTAGAGTGGCCGCGCTACTAACTCTTTTGAAAATGAAATTATCATTAACAACCAAACGGCAACGGCTCGAGTGATCATTAACGATAATCGGTTTTGCTTTTGATTCGAGTGTTCGCGACGACCAAACAACAACGGTTTAGAGTGGTCGCGCTACAAACTCTTTTGAAAATGAAATTATCATTAACAACCAAACGGCAACGGCGCGAGTGATCATTAATGATAATCGGTTTTTATTTTAGATGATCAAAAAAGGCTTTCGCAATCGAATTAATTTTGGTTTGTTGTGCTTGACGAGGACGTGACTCGCTCCTACGTATCCCAAATGGGAATCAAAGCGACGTAGTTCTAGCTCTTTGGTTTTGAAAAGGTTTTCGAAGTAGGACGAGCATTAGCGAATGATTAAACTAACTAAGGTTATGGGTAATCATCGCTAAGTACTCATGCGAAATTGAAGACCGTTCATAGAGATCAAACTAACAAAGGTTATGGGTGACCTCCACTACTTGCTTATTTTGTTTATTGAAAATGCTTCGAAAATTAATGGGTTTGGAAAAGAGTTTTTTAGAAAATAAATAAATCATTTTCAATCGAATTCTATGTCCAAAACCAAATGCAAAATGAATGAATGAAGTTCAAACATATTCAACTAATCAAGCAATCATGAACATGTTGACCATCAACTAAGATTAAGCATGCCGATATAATCAAAAGATTTAATTGTCAAAGATGCGAGACAAAGTTCTCAAAACAATTGTGTTTGTGTGTGAAGGGGAATTGCTACACAAGTTGGGAGCAATCTCAAGAGGGGCACATATACCTCTATGCTACACATGTTGGTAGTCTTATAAGGGCACATGATTGTGTAAAAGGGTTTGTGCACAATTAAGTCAAGACATTCAAATGGCATCAAGAACAAAGAAATACAATTAATCATAGGCATAGAGTATTCTAGGTTAGGTGAATGAACATGTGAGCAATGATGCATGATTAGGCGAGCATGTGGACGCATGAGCATACAAGAATGCATGAGCATTTAAGTAGGATTACGTTTGTTATGCAAGGCATAGATACTTGAGGATGCATGAGAGTGTTGCATAAAATAGGGATGAATGAAGATGCATGCAAGTGAAAATGTTTTGGTAAAAGGTTTAGGTAAGAAAGTGGTAAAATGTTTTTGGGTTTTGGTGTTTTGGAAATGAGATGAAATGTTTTTGGTCTTGAAGGTGGTAAAAGTATTTTGGGGTTTATTTTATAAAGTTGAAAAAGTTTGAAATGCAAATGAGAAAATGTTTTGGGGTTTTTATGCAAAGATGCAAGTGGTGAAAACTTTTAGTAAAAAGTTAGTGAAATGGTAAATTTATTTTACTTGGAATAGAAAGTAATTTTTGAAAATTAGTAAAGGTAAAAAGTGAAAAGTAACTTATTAATGAAATGGTACATGTGAAATGGTAAAAGTGAAAAGTTAATGAAATGGTAAAAAGTTAAAAAACACAATGACACAACTTGCATTTACTCAACTACAATCAAAATGACACATTTCATGCAATCAAAGGGGTAAAAACCCTAGTCATGGCCGAATGCATACAAGCATGGAATCATCAACTTATTTCATGCAAAAATTGACAAATTAACACACAAAACAATACAAAAGAAGAGGACCTAATCTATCATGCAAGTTCCTAAAACAAACACTAGCCAAATCATGCATTTATTCATTCAAAATTAAACAAAACAAAACAAGCAACATGAACCCTATTTTCCTTGCCCAAACCCAAGGCTATGTATGGTCCAAGATCAACAATTATTTAAACCCAAATCATAAAATGAACAAGAACCTTAGAATAGAGTTCATGGCCAAATGCACATGGAGTATGAGAATGAGTTTTCATTTGATGAAAATTAGGCAACTAGATTCAAAATACAAGCAAATGCAAGAAAACACAAGAACAACTCCTTCAAAGCCAAGGAGCCACCTCAAACACCCAAGCCTCCCTAAGTGCTTGTCAATAGTGTTTGAGATGGCTCCTCAAAGCAACAACAACAATATATGAAGGAGTTGAGATGAGGAGAAGAGAGATTATGCAAAAATGAAGAAAATACAAGAGTTTTGAAGTTTTACCTTGAATCCAAGCTATGAAAGGAGTGATATGAAGAACAAGACCACGAATCAACTAAATCCCCCACAAACCTCCATGAAACTTGCGCCCCTTGCCTTGATCCTTAGCTTTGAGTTGATGATGATGCTTGAACTTTGAATGAGAAATGGAGGGAGTATGTGAAAGGGGGATGCAAAATGAGGTGAGTGGTTTGTTAGGGTTTTTTGGTGTAGGAGCAAAATGAGAAGGTTTCTTTGAGATGGAAGAAAACAAGATGAAGTGAGTGAGAGGAGGGGGCTACGGCCTTGGTTTCCTTTTTGGAGAGGAGTGAGTTGCCAAAGATCTAATGGGTTAAGGGTTGTGAGAGGGAAGTAAAGAAATTAGTGTGTATTTAGTGGTGTAGAGAGAAGGAAGGTAAAAACATGTTGTGTATTCAAAGGTGTGCTTGATGAAAGGCTTGATGTGGACTTGATGAGGGCTGAAGTGAAGGTGGGAGGCGTGGAGCATGAGGGTGGAGTGAGGGAGATGGTTTGCTTGTGAAATTGGTACTTACTTTGGTCAAAAATGGATAAAAGCAAAAAGCACCTAAAAGGAATTAGCCCTAATTCTAAAAATACAATAAACATCCAATATTATTTTATTATTCATTTTTCATTTTTGATTTCAGATTTCATATTTTTAATTATACATATTTTTTGAGCCTTTTTGAAAAAAAACCGTTACAATTGACCAAAATACCCTTTTTGACGCTAAAACCCTAATTTGCCCGAAAAATGCGTTTCCACTTCAAAAATGAATCTATAACCCTAGAAATGACCTCTAGAATCTTAGAATGCATGCTCAATGACCTTCATGAGGAATTATCATTTTTATTGTGAAATGACCAAAATACCCTTTTGGACTCAAAAAAACTTGATTTACCCAAAAAGTGCATTTCAACTCTAAAAATGATTTTAGAAACTTTGGAATGACTTTTAGGACTCAAAATGCAATGCATGATGCTTCTCACTCCTCAACTTATTTATTTTGTGGAAAATTAGGGTTTTGATCTAAGCTGGACAAAATTGGGGTATGACAAGTGTGTGGTTTGTGTGATTGATTTGAACATCTTGCTTAGCCTCTATTCTTCTTCTTTTTCATAAGCATGTTGCATCCATATGCATTCTTCTTCTATGTTTGCTTTTGTTTAAAATAATAGATAGTTACTTCTTTGCTTAAATGCTTAGTTCCCTCATGCATATTTCCCCTCTCTTGTCATGTCCCCTTCTTCTTTGCTCGCTTTCTTGAGGTAAGTAGTGCATTGTTGTCGGCACCCTAGATTAGTTGTATTTGATTGATATTGAACCCTAGGGTAGACGACATGTTATTGCTTTCTATTGTCTGGACTATTCTGGATTTTCATTTGCAGGTGGGGTAGTTTTTTAAGGAAATGCCCTTCGCACACACACACATGTACCTTGAGGCTATATGATTAGAGAAAGAGACCATAACCCAGGTCTATTAGGATACCAAAGGATGAGTGGATTCGAGTAGTGGGAGCCCATCAGGACCTTTGTCCGTTTGGCTACTCGTGAAAGTTTCAATCAGAGTTGTGCTCTTTTATGATGCTTCGTATCTAGCAGTTTGCTGCATTTATGGGGATTTTCATGAGAGGGACTGTGGCTCTGATGGCCTTTGTGAGGGTGTGAATAGAGCTACATGAGAAGGTTATCCCTAAAGTGCCTTAGATCATAGGTTCTACCCCCTTTTAGGTCACAAGGGCTTCCCAAATTGTGTGCTGCACTGTTGCATTTCGTCCAGTTAATTTTTCCATCAAAGATTTTCAAAAAAATAAAAAAAAAAGATATGATTTTCCCTTAAACACCTATATAAGGTGGCATATAGTGTGAAAGTTTTCTAAATTCCGCCTGTGAATACCCTCCTTATGCAGAAACCTCAAAAAAAAGAAGTATCTTGCATCCTGCATCATTACATCATTGCGACATTTGCATTAAATAAAGTTCCAATTTTGAAAAAAAAATTATTCATCTTGCATTTCATTTCATTGCATAAAAATGAAAAAAAACAATTATCATCTTCATAGCTTAAGCATTTCGTTTATAATCAAAAAAGAGGAAAAAGCTCCTCGCCAAGTTCATCTAAAACATGGCATTCATGCATAAGCATTATTTCAAAAAAAAAGAGACATAGTAGAACTACGCAAGCTTTGATTCCTCATTACAATGGGGATACGTAGGAGCGGGTCATACCCCGTCAAGCACATTTTTCTAAAACTTTTTTTTCCAATAAATCATTTGCATCTCCAAATAATTTTCAAAATCATGTTCCAAAACTAAAAATGAAAAAAAAAAGGTTTTCAATGCATGCATCTTCTCTAAACAAAGAAAAAATAAAAAAGCTCTTCATGTAAAAGCTCAATGAGTAAAAGTGCACCTTCGAATGACGAAGGGTAATATCTCAAATTTGTTTGTGCACTACAAATTTGAGATGTTACTCTACGGTATCGGGGCACTTTGACCCTATCAAGTGGGGTTTGTTTTCAAATAAGAGAATAAGTTTGAGTTAACCAAATGTTGAAGCATTTCAGTATATTGCGTGAAGTATTGAGTCAGGATCCACTCAATGTTTCATGCAAGTTACTCAGAGTAACGACAATTGGTTGCCTCACATCATCATTTGCATACATCCTTGCATTACATAAAACAAAATTTTCAAAAAAGGCAAAAAGCAAAACTTTCAAAAAATCATCATAGTCTTTTCTTTTACCGGGCCACATGAGGTCATGCTCCCAAAATTTCAGTCACCAAACTCGAAAAAATGTTCTCATCTTATTTTTCATATGCATGTCAAGCCGCATTATCGCCGTCATTTTCATATAAAGACATCATTTGCATTGCATAAAACATGCATTTTTCTCAATCTCATTTAGGTTTGTCAGGAGTGCATTTTTCTCAATCTCATTTAGGTTTGTCAGGAGTGCATTCTCCACACGTGTGCGTCTCCATTCACTAAGGCTTTTTCCCCTAATTTTCTCGAAAGATCCAAAAATCGTGTCTTATTAGGAGCGCGTTTCATGCATTATTGTTGTCCTTTTTCACACATCATGAAAAATAATACATTAACCTCTCATCTTGCATGCATTTCCATTCAATAAAAATCATGTCTTCCCACGCATTTAAAAAAAAAAAAAATCATTGTGAGTATCATGCATTTCATTGCACAAAAAATGAAAACAAGAAAGCATCTCATTCATAATCATGAACAAAAGTCATCATCAAATTTATTCAAAATGTAGCATTCATGCATCATTTCATTAACCTCATCACTTTGGTTCAAATACATCCTTCCTCCATACATGCATCTTTCAAAAAGGAAGGGGCATTGGCATTTCATACCTTGTCTTGCCTCTAAAAAATCATCATTTAGAAAAAAAAAGCATCATTTCTGCATCCTTCATCATTCGAAAGAAAAAAGGGGCATTGGCATTTCATATCTTGTCTTGCCTCTTGCATCATTCATCATCCAAAGATGCATTGGCATTTCATATTTCGTCTTGCACAAAAAGAAAGCATCAAAAAGAAAAAACTTTTAGAATAATCACACTTTTCAAGTGAATATGCTTTCATACATTTCATTTTCATCATGTATACATCATAATGTTTTCATCCATGCATTGCATACAACAAAAATGTTGTGATGAGAGACGAGATGTTCTTGCAAAGTAATCTTTCCTTTTTGGAAAAGTTTACCCTCACTCATTTGCAAACTCAAGGTGTTCCAAGGCACTCAGTTTTTCACATCAATAGCTCATTTGTATTTCCTTCAAAAAAGACATTACATCTCATCCATTCCATGATAAAAGACTGAAACAGTTCATCAAAAAAGTTTTCATATCATGTTTTAACCAATATTAACTCTCTGTGAAGCGTTCTTCTAGTAAGCATGCATGCCACGTGCAGTTTCTCTTGTTTGAGTCAGTCAATTTCCTTCATTTATCATCATTCCCCATCCCAGTCTAACCCCGCCCCGTCCACCCATAAAGCGCATATTCTCTCCTATCAGTGCATACATGACTTTTTGGTTAATTCTCACTAACACTTTAAGTCCTCCATGCTGGGGCAATTCTGTGATCACTAATTTTCCTTGTCAGTATCATATTCCTTTAGTGCAAGTCTTTTTAAAAAATATATAATAAATAAAAAAGATAAAATAAGCTCGCTAGGTTGAAAACCCGCAAAGGGCGGCCTAGGCAAAAAAGAGCGCCCGGTGGATTGAAAACTCGCAAGGAGCGGTCCAGGCAAAAATTAGGGCAAAAGAGCAAACACATGAAGATAGATAAATTATTGTGCTAAAGTTAAGTCTTACAGAAATAAGCAATCAGGATTTGAAATGAAATTTGGCCATCTCTCCATACCCTCAAGAACCTAAAATCCCAGAAGGTCCATTCCCTACCCCTCTTAAGCCAAAGATTCAAAATCACAAAAACACCCTTTGTTACCCATCTTAAGCCGAGAAAAGCCCAAGATATCCCCATCACTCTGGGCGAGGTTTAATTCCACATAAAAAATGGTATATCATTTCCAAGTCAGAAGGAAAGGAAATTCACAAAAGGAGGGGAATAACAAAGTTTCAAAAAGGAGAATCCCAAAACAAAGAAAGGAAGACAAATGGAGTATAAATTAAGAGTCAATACATTTTGTCATGAAGCATAAGAGCTCCCTTTCAAAGAGGCCCTCAGATTCAATGGGTTCAATCATTCCACCTTTCAAAAAACAAAAAAGGCCCTCAATTCATTGGGTTTAGCGATCTCTTCTTTCATAAAACCTTCAAACACCTCATCAAACTTAATAACCATTTCCTTCACAAATCATTGACCATCGGCCAACACCGGATAAGACCCATCCTCCCCATCAACCCCAAACACTTCATTAAGGTCAATCATCCCCTTCTCCACATCACAACCCTAAAAAGTCCATTCCGATCAGTGACTAATTGCCTTCGTTTTCTCAAGTTTTAATTTTAGGACAAATAAGTTTATTTATTTGCGACGTGTTTGCTCAAAAGGAAAAAAACAAACAAGCAGAAAAAAGAAGCTGCTCAAAAAGAAAAAACAAACAATCAAAAAAGGAAAGTTGGTAAAAAAGGAAGAAGGACTTGCACTCCAAGATGCATTCGTGTTGCATTAAAACAAGGTCTAGTGGTCACCAAGTGGAGCCTCCCATCATACTAAAAAGTCAAAACTTTCATTGCATTTGAGTTGTTCTTAAAGAAAACCAAAAGTGTGTACTAGGGGGCATTCCCTTCACCTCTCACTCCACTCAACTTTGGGGAGGTGTGTTCATTGCCCACCTCATTCATATATCACCCTCAGTTCACAACCATCACCATAACTCTGTCGCCTTTCACAACCACACTCAAAGAAGCCATTTGAAATGTCATTCAGAAGTGGGGCAAGTGTGTTCCCATTCCTTCACCTCATTCATTCCTACAAAACCTCACCGGGGCAATCTCTCAACCCACTATCCTGAACAAGGCCTTGTCATTCTAATTGGGGCAGCTTTGTCTTTGTTATGACTGGGGCAACATCAAACTTTATGGGTTGAGACAAAATCTCTTTTGATCCACCTTCCCTTTCAAAAGCCGAAGCATTCCCAATTCATCATCTTCTACGCCCCTAGTTGTTGTCACCACTAGACCGGGGCAAACTATTCGCTCATCAAAGACCTGAATTGGGGCAATCTTGTATCCCTTGATCCCTCATAAGCTTCGGCAATAGCCATGTCGGTCATTCCCTCACTTGCCATAAATGTCCATGTCCTAAACCAATTCCAAGTTAACTGACTCATTCATTCACATTTGCACTCCTATGCATGCTTACTAGACAATGCTTAAAAAAGAGAGAACACAAGCTGTTTACATGATATCTAAAATTCAGTCATCATGGAAAGAAGGAGAAGAGTGAGGCTGTTTGTAAATAAAAACCTTGAGAACACCGGAGTTTGAATCGAATTCAATTTTTCAACAGAATGGTCAATAATCATCTCAACTCCTTGCATTTAAAGTCTCGCATCTCATCATCACAAAAATGTCTACCTCATGCATCTAGGCATCTCAATCTATTCATTATAGCATATGCATCAAAGCATTACATTTACATCTTCACATTTTGTAGCAAAAAGAAAACAAAGAAAAGAAACCACAAAAGCAACACAAAAGCATTCCATGTCATTCACCATTCCACCAGATACTAATCATTGCATGCACATTGCATCATCAAAATTCTTCAGACCATTAAATCGATACAGACATATGTTGACCCATAAACCAGACCCTTTGTGTCCATAATTCAAAGCTACTCCCTTGATCCCAAGCGATCCTCATTTCATGTCTTCTCATTCATTGTTTTTTCAATAGCACCCCTAGCATTGACCTTCACTTGTAAATTCCAAACAAACAACAAAAAGAACAGAAACATTCCTTGTCATCCAGCATTCCATTTCAGAAGCATTCCTTTGTCATTCAATCATCAAACATTAAAGCGGTGCATTTGCATCATATTAACGTTAGCATTTCCATAAAAGAAAAAGAACAAAAAATCATTGCATCAAACATCAGAGCATTGCATCATATTAATGTTTGCATTTCATAGAAGAAGCAAAAAGAAACAAACAGAAGTTAGAACAGGAGCATGCCATTCATCAAAGCACCAATCACCGCATACACTTGCATTCAAACACCAAAGCATTATGTTGATATTTGCATTTCATAAACTACAAAGAAGAAGCAGATACAAAAGAACAAAAGCATCCTCATGCCTAGTTCCAAAATTCAGCACTTCAAGTGTCAATCTTCAATCTAATTCTCAAGTCAGTCATCCTGGACTTGTCAGTCTCAAAATCTCATTCCCAGTCGCTCCTTCAGTTCGGAGTTCAAATGCCCTCGGGTCCCAAGTGGTTCATTAAAAGCACGCTAAGTGTTCATCCTCATTTACTGTTTTCTCATCAGCACGCCAAGTGTTCGTTTACTGCTTTCTCATCAGCACGCCAAGTGTTCATTTACTGCTTTCTTTCTAGCAAACCAAGCATTCATCATCATTGCATCAGACATCAAATCAAATCTCAAAATACAAAATCATTTTCAATAAATAGGAGACTAAGTCGAATGTACATTCGAAATAGTCATCACGATAGGACACTTGAATTGATCACTCAAGAATCCTAAGGTCCCTATGCCAAAAAAAGAAAACAAACAAAAACATTCAGTGTCGTCTACATCATAGTAATGTTTGCGTTCCATAAAACAAACAGAACCAAAAATTCATCATCCCATCAAACATCAAAGCAATACAGTTGCGTCACATCAATACTTGCATCTCATAGAAGAAAAGAAAGCTAAAACATCCCATGTCATTCATCATTTCATAGCAATATTCACATTTCATAGAAAAAAGGCAAGGAAGGAAAAGTTTTCCATTGCATGTCATCTGCCATTTCATCAAAACACAAGAGCATTACATATCATCAAACACCAAAATTTTGCATTCGCATACCTGCACTTCATCAAAAGAGCAAAACAAAAAAGAGAAATTCAGATGATTGCATTACATTCATCATAAGAAAAAGAAAATGGCAATCATGGCATTTGCATTGCATGCATTGGTTCATTTTTCAGCTGGAGACAAGTGAGAGAGGATAAACACCGCAGTGTTAATGCTCGCCTTCAGATTCCAGAAAATGCTCCCCAAGTTGGGAATTCAAAAAAAAAAGAAAAAAGAAAAGAGAGAAACAAAAAAAGAAAAGAAAAAGAAAAGAGAGAAACAGAAAAGAGAAGAAAGAAAGAAAAGAAAAGAGAGCGCTCAGGCGCGCATTGCGGATTGGAACCCAGAGAGATCATCGCTCGCTTCTGCCCAGGTCTCACATCGTATACAAGCAACGCGATAGACCGCAGCCCCATGTGAGGTTCAACGGAATAGTTGTATCAGTCTAAGATACAGTGGACGCCGTGCATTGATCTGTATATCAGTTCCGGAGCTGATAACGATCCCCCCGGTCGCACGAAAAGGCCAACAGGAAGAGCGTGCTCCTCAAAGCCACGTGCAAACTCGGATTCGTCAAGAGTTCGTTTAAGGATTACAGGTTTTAGGCAGCCTGGGCAATTTACCGCTTTCTGCACGCCAAGTGCCCATTTTTTTTTGTCTGCGCGCAAGTGCCCATTTTACCTTTTCTGCCTGCATATCAGTGTTCATTTACTGTTTCCTCATCAACACTCCAAGTGTTGATTCAAAAAAAAAAAAAAAAAGAAAAAGAAAAAGAAAATTCGGGTTTCTCCAAGTAGACAAAATTGGTATAATGTCTGAATTCTTTATTCCTATTTTACCTTCGAAATATGTCTCGGCCAATTCATATTTCTTGATAAAATCCGAATAAAGAGGGGCAGCTGTCATACCCCAATTTTGTCCGACTAATTGAAAAGTCCCAAATTTTATTGCTTCGCACATCGTTCTAAACGCGGGTGCCTCTGGCACTCTCGTGCAGCGATTTTGTTTGGCGCTTGTTATTTTCAAAAAAAAAAAGAATCCGAAAATAAATAATAAAAATAATAATAAATAACGCGAGCGGGCGTTTCGTCTCGAGTCGTGTGAGTAATTGCGTCGGTGCGCATTTATTTTCACCGTTTTCATTTTAGAGAAGCGAGACTAGAATGAAATCGGTTTTAAAAACGTGCGCGCATGTGTATTCAAATCGCGTACGCGTTCCTAGTCTTAAGGCGAATGCGCGTTTCGTTTCGAGTTGTGTGAGTCGTCGCGTCGGTGCGCGTTGTTTTTACCGCTTTTATTATCATAAAGAAAAAATAAAATAATGATAAAAATAGTAATAATAAATCCAATCAGCTGTCCTTTTATTTATTGGTTACATATACAAACAAAAACAAAAACAAAAAAAAGCAGAATAGTACCAAAAAAGGAGTCAACTCCTCTTTACAAAAAAATTAATTAAAATCAAAACAAAATAAAATTAAAAAAAAGGGGCAGGAGCGCCTGCTGCCAGGGGCAGCACTGATGCTGCCTTTTGAAGAATCCAGCCAATGCTATTTTCTTAATCCTCTCTGATCCTTTCCATTTCTGCTCCACTGCTCCACTCTGTGTCACTGCTGCCTCTGCTCCATCAATTTTACTGTTGTGTTTTTTGGTCTCCCATGAGCTTTGATTTCCTGCATCTAACCCACACCTACACCACATTTTTTGCCTATAAATGCAATAAACAGAAACAGTGTTAGGGGGGAACACACTCAGAGCAATTCACAAAAACAGTAGAAAACACAGCCATTATATACACACGGTCAGATACACACAAACAGGAACAGGGACACAATATAATCAAATTCCAGCAAAACGAATTTGGTTCAAAGAGAAGAGAAAAGCAATTTTTCTGGAACTAGGTTAGTCCCTGAATTTATTTAGTGTCTCCAATTTACTTGTTCTATGCTCATGTAGTTTTTTTTTAGTGTACAGATATATTGAAACAAAAATAAAACAAATCTCTGCATTGTCTTCATTTTACATAGAATGATATATACTGCTTTTTGTATGCATATGTATAGAAACAGGGAAAAGAAAACGACTTTCAAAAACAAAGGAATGTTTCAAAACAAATAAGCATCATGAATAAAAAAAAAGGGATTTTCTGAAACACAGGAAAGAAGCAACAGTAGAATGAGAAAGAGAGGGAGAATGGAACCATACCTCCCCTCCGACCACCGCGTGTGGTGGTCGCCACCGCTCCACCACCAGCGCACCATCTTCACCGTCGTCTCCCTCCATGGCGAACAACCCAAACAACACCACCCCCTCGCTACCACAGCGCCTCCACCACCGCCGCTTCCTACGCACCCAACCACCAAACCTTCACCAGTCACAAACTCACGGCCCCCATCTACAGAAAAACGGCCAACACCCTCCGCCGTACCACCACCATACTCTACTACGAACCGTAAACCCCCAACCACCGTGCTCCACCACAACCACAGCCCCATCAACCACCACCCAGCAACCGATCCACCCCAACCACCGTGCGACAACCCCAAACACCAAACGATCATCCCAACCACCATCGTCGCGAACACCCTTCGTTTCCCCCACCACCGCTCCACCGAACCAACGACCTCCAAACAGCGACCACCACCAACCATCGGAACGAAGGTTAGGTTGAGAGGAAACAGAGCTTGAGGCACTAAGGGAGAGGAGGCGAGAACGGAGTTGGGAGAGAAGGAGGAGCGAAGTGGAATTTTGGGAAGGGAGAGAGCAAGACGGCGGAGTAAGGAGAGTGAGAGAGAAAAATTAGGTTTGACTATTTTGGGGGTGGTGTGCGCTGCGTGAGGGAGATAGGATTTTAGGGTTTCCAATTTTAGAATTAGGCTTTTATAATATGACAGCAAGGGCAGTTTGGTCTTTTCACATTTTTTTTTATTTTTCAGATTCTTATCCGCACCTCCCTGTTTACTTCGCGCGCCCCTTTCTGAAGCCCATTGTTTTTTTGAAATGCATCCCAGCTTACAAAAAACAAGCTGGGCTCACTATCTGCACCCTAGTTTTAATAATGCAGCCCTCCTTTTACTTACACCCTTATTTTACTGCTGCACCCCCTGTTCTTTTTTTAATTTTTGTTTTTTTCCCTAAGCGAACTTATCCTTTTTCACAAACCTTTTTTTCCAAATGATGGATAAATGTTCCCCCGAACAAAAATTAATCTAATTGCGAAAACTCTTCAAAATCAGAAACTTTGTTAGTAGTCTTGCGAAGACTTTGCTTGCATGATTATTAACAATGGAGTGCTAGTGATAATCACCCATAACCTTTGTTAGTTTGATTATCCTGAATGCTTTCAATTTCAAAAGATATTTTCCCAAGCATCAAAAATCATGGCAAGTGTTAGTAATGATCACCCATAACCCTTGTTAGTTTGGTCATTATGAGCACCCTCCACTTTTCAAAACCTAAACAAAAAGACTTTCATTTTTAAGGCTCGTTAGAACTACGTCGCTTTGATTCCCGTTTGGGATACGTAGGAGCGAGTCACATTCTCGTCAAGGGCAACCATAAAAAGTTTAGCATTTTCATAACGAAAAGAAAGGAGTTATTTTCGTAACAAAAAAGAATCACTTTCGCAAACCAAGATCATTTTCGGAACAAAAGCCTTTTCCTTTCTAAAATCATTTTCAACCCATCGTCGCTAGTGGTTAATCAGAACCTGTGTTCGTCTAGCCATTGGTGGCGATGTCTTTTTCCCCAAAGAACAACAAGCGATGATCACTCATAACCTTTGTTAGTTTGATCATTCGTGTCAATCAATCTATTACGAAAACCACTTTCAAAAAGATAATAAAAAACGGGTTGCTACTAATAGTCAATCAGAACCTTTGTTCGTCTGACTGGTGGTGGTGACTCTCATTTTCAAGAGTACTTAGCAGTGATTACCCATAACCTTGGTTAGTTTAATCATTCGCTAAATGCTCGTCCTATTTCGAAAACTCATTAAAAAGATAAATGACAAAAACCTATTTTCAGGATAAAGAAGAACTACGTAGCTTTGAGTTCTCCATCGCACCGGGAGATACGTAGGAGCGGGCCATGTCCCGTCAAGCGTTTTTCGTTTTTTTTTCTAAAAATCCATTCTTCCCCCTTTTCTTTTTCATAATAAATAAAGATTTTCATTAAGAATTTTTCAATAAGAAGTAGAGAGGCAAAATTAAGTATTTTCAAGTCAACACACTAAAACCACACATTTAATTAAAGGTTCCCTCTCAGTAGAGAGGACTTGTGGGGTGCTAACACCTTCCCTGCGCGTAACCGACCCCCGAACCCTATTCTCTAGTTTCGCAAGACCAATCGCTTTCCAAAAAAGGTTTTCCTAATATTTTCCTTAATAAATATTGGAGGCGGCTTCATTGTCTTAGGAAAAGTTGTGAACGAGGAAGGTTCTCCCTCGGGGACTTTTTCGGGCGCAACAGTCGTCAATGAACACAACTACTAACCGATCCAAGTAAGTATGGAATATACGATTCAAGTACTCCATAAATACACCCGGCGCATTAGTGACACCGAACGGCATCACCGAATACTCATAATGCCTATACCGCGTCCTGAAAGCAGTCTTCTGAACATCTTCATCCTTCACCTTGATCCGATGATAACCTGATCTCAAATCAATCTTGCTGAACACTCGAGCACCCACTAACTGATCCATCAAATCGTCTATCTTCGGCAGTGGATACTTGTTCTTAATGGTCACCTTATTCAGCTGCCTATAATCAACACACAACCTCATGCTTCCATCCTTCTTCTTCACCAGCAACACAGGAGCTCCCCAAGGCGATACACTCGGCTTAACAAACTTCTTCTCAAGCAGATCTTCAAGTTGCTTCTTCAACTCAGTCAATTATGATGCAGACATCCTGTATGGTGCCATTGACACAGGCCTCGTACCGGGTACAAGATCAATAGAAAACTCCACTTCCCTCTCAGGCGGCACACTTGGAATCTCATCAGGGAAAACATCAGGAAATTCGCGCACCACCTGCAACTCTTCAATGATAGCTTGATTCTCAACAGACACCGATGCCATCAGCGAGAATAACTGAACACCCTCCTTTGCTAACTTCCACATCTGACTAGCAGATAACAAACCAGACTCTTCCTCTCCAAAGCTCACAGACTTGCGACGAAAATCAATGCGAACATGGTTATGCTCCAACCAGTTCATGCCCAAAATTACATCTAATCCATTCAGCGGCAAACAAAAAAAATCCACAACAAAGTCTCTATCGAAGATCGACAAGGGACACTGAGAACACACTAGAGAGGTAGTTACCGACCCCTTAGCTGGAGTGTCGACAACCATCTCTCCATTCATAGCAGACAATACAAGACCGAACTTTTTACAACAATCAGCAGCAATAAAGCAATGAGTAGCACCACTATCAATAATAGACTTTAAAGGAGTACCATTAATGAAGCACGTACCTCTAATGAGTCCATCATCCTCAGTAGGCTCTTCACCTGCTAAAGCAAACACTTTCCCACTGGACCTCTCCTTCTTCGGCTTCGGGCACTGTGTACTGATATGCCCTCCTTCACCACAGTTGTAGCAGACCACTACCTTGCTCTCACATTCGGCCACCACATGGCCGTCCTTCCCGCACTTGAAACACCTCTTCACGTCGTTTCTGCATATGACACTCTTGTGGCCAGGCTTGCCACACTTAAAACACACAATGCTAGCAGGGGCATCTCCCCCACTAGTCCTCTTGTCAGCACCAGCTCTCTGCTTACCCTTGCCCGCAGGGACCTCATACGGCTTACTACGGCCTTGAAACTTGATCCTCTTATCATTCACAATCTTGTAGTGAGCATTACTATCCTCCTCAAAAATTATGCAACTATCAATCAAGTCAGCAAAGACACGGATCTTCTGATATCCGATTTCTTTCTTGATCTCGGGCCTCAAACCATTCTCGAACTTGATACACTTGGAAAACTCAGCAGTAACTCCAGTGTAATGCGGATAGAACTTTGCTAGCTCCACGAACTTAGCGGCATACTCCGATACGGACATACTCCCCTGTTTCAGCTCCAGAAACTCAATCTCTTTCTTTCCTCGGACATCTTCCGGATAATACTTACGGTTAAACTCTCTGCTGAACACTTCCCAGGTAATCTCTTCATTAGCAGTCTCCAACCTCTGCCTCGCCTCTAACCACCAATCATCAGCTTCCTCAGCTAGCATATGCATCCCATAGCAGACCTTCTGTGCTGGAGTACAATCCATCACTCGAAAAATCCTCTCCATTTCTTTCAACCAAGCTAAAGCACCATCGGGATCATACTTGCCCTTGAACGTGGGCGGATTCTCTCTCTGAAATGTCGCCAGACTGCGAGTCCCAGCATTCTCACCGGCATTCTGCTGATTCTGCACAGCCTGCGCCATAGCAGCTAGAGCAGCAACAATTGCAGCATCGTTCCTCCCAGCCATTTCAATTCACTTGCTACAAAACAAACAACAGTTAGATATAACTGACAACACATCATTGTCAATTGACACTACGACTGGACAACTTGGCCGGACAGACCGAACTTTTGCTCTGATACCACTAATGTAACACCCCATTTCTACCCGATAATTATTTAATAAAATCAGAGTTACAAAAAAATTATTTCATACTTCGAAAAGAGATGTCACACATTCATCGATAATTCAAAACGTCACATACGATATATAACACTTTGTCAAAAAGGGACGAAGCCCATAACACCAGTTTAGTTAACCACATCGCCAAAAATACATCACCACGCAGCGGAATAGAAATAAGTTTTCAAAACATAAAGTCATAACGTCCTGAATGGACTCCAAACAAATAAAATGCAACAACCAAAGTTTAGCGTTCATCCCCCCCTTGAGTGTTACATATCAAAGCAAAGGACACCGACTCAGAATAGCGAAGGTAGCTAAGCCTTCACTCGGGATCACCTGCACGTTACCGCATAAGGGTAACATTCAAACAGAAGGGGTGAGATATCTTCAATATAATAGCGTAAATGATAGGAAATATGCTAGAATATGACAACTATATCTACCACTCCACTACACACATCAAATTATAAACACACGTCAAATTGTAAACACCACAATCAGTCACCAATGTCATGATAATGCATGAATGCAACCCACACCAACGGGCATATGCATGTGGTACCAAATCACCAAAATTGTTGCCTGTAAATAGAGGCGTCACCAAAATTGAGAGCTTTCACACCCGGCTCACCAATCCACAAAAATTGAGCTTTCACACCCGACTCACTAGTTTTAGAAAAATTGAGCTTTCACACCCAGCTCCAAGACCAAAGGCCTTCACCAAAATAAATGCGTATGCTGTATGCGACACCATGAATGCACACAGACAATCATCAAAATTAGTCACAAGGTGACACACCAAAATCAATCACCGAATATCACCAATATTGGGCTTTCACACCTAGCCCAACGACACCGAGACACCAAACTACCCGAAACAACGGAAACACCAAGTCTTGGAGCCTTCGCACCTAGCTCCAACAACACCAATACTTGAGCCTTCACACCTAGCTCAAACAACACCAAGACACCGAGATAACAACAATTTTCCAAAATATTTGAGACGCGATGATTTTTCCCAATACCGGAGATAACGACAATTTTCCAAAATATTTGAGACGCGACACATTTTTTTGTTCCAAAACAGCAACATTTAATGGTTAACAATTTCCAGAAAAATAGATCACTTTGCCTCAAATGAGAATATTTAGCTAGGCCTCTAAAAAATCTTTCCAAAACATTTTGAATCGTCTCAATCGGACTCCCGAGTCAAAAGATATTTCGAAAACAAAATCAGCAACAACCTAGGCAACACAGCAGGATTCAGCGCCCAGGAGCAGGGCGCCTAGGGGCAACACGCAGAAACTGGCCAACAACAGAAAACTGGCGCCCTTGGCGCCCAGGCAGCACAAAAACGCAACATGGCACAGGATATGGCGCCCTTGGCGCCCCTGCGCCAAGACACGGCGCGCAACACACCCAGACACAGGCGCCCATGGCGCCCCTGCGCCAAGACTCAGCGCGCAACACACCCAGACACAGGCACCCATGGCGCCCCTGTGCCAAGACACAGGCACACGCGGACACACACTAGACACGGCACCCATGCACAGGGCGCCAGAAACAGCAACAGAACACCAAGGCAACAGGACCAGGCACGGCGCCCAAGCACAGGGCGCCAAAAACAGCACTACAACATTCCAGGGATGGCGCCCAGCACTAGGACCCCAAAAACAGCAACTAGGACAATGGAGCCCATGGCGCCCTAGGGATCAACATTTTCGTTATTTCACCAATTTAATTCACCAATCCTTAACCACCAATGTCAATCACAACACCAAACAACAATTAATCGAACACCTAGCATGCAATTAGTAATAACAACAACGAACACCAATTTTTAGAGCTACAACAATCACCAACAAGCCAATATTCTCAATCAACATAGTTATGATTCAACTATCACCAAATCAAACATCAAAATCAATCAAAAGGTATTATAGGACCAATTCCCACATAACCCCATCATAAAGCCCTATTATAAGGAAGAACCCCACCCTTACCTTATAGTAGGAGAGAACTAATCCTCTTGATCAAGTCACCAACTATAACCTCAGCAACACAGCTTCCTTCTTCTCCTTGAATTTGCGAAATCCTCCTCCTCCTCTTCTCCCTTGGATGCGCGCCGTCCCTCTTCTCCTCTCCTCTCCTCTATTCGCAACTTTTCTTTCTTTTTCTCAAAACAATTCGCATAATGAGCCAAAACCCTAGCCTAGGCGCTTCACCTATGCGCCTAGCTAGTGGGCTTTGGATCACGGGCTTTCCTCCAGCTTAAGCCAGATCACTAACACCATCCCCTAATATTCAATTATACACCTCTTAATCAAACGCTAATATAATTACACCAACTGAAATAAATAAATAAATAAATAAATGAATACCTAAACATTTAATTAAATAATTTAATTAAATATTTGGGCGTTACAGCCTGCAGCACCTTACGAGATTTGGGCTTCATCTTCGAGTGGGTGAAGTGGGCGGAAAACAATTTGGCTATCTGATCCAACAAGGATATTGAAATTGGTTTCAGGGCTCTGAACCAGTCCAGGGCCAATTTCTCTAAAGTGAGGGGAAAAATCCGGCATTTGATCTCGCTCGGGACGTTCCGGTATTGCATCACCGTGTCGAAGTAGTCGAGGTGACGATCGGGGTCTCCATTTCCATCGTACATCTTCATAACTTCCGGGGGTTTCTCCAGATGTTTGGGTACCGGGAAGAAGTCTATCTCAGCTGTGAAGGGCCCTTTCCTCGCTGCCGATCTTTCCTGCCGGGGGGATTGTTGGGTACGGCGCTTGGGAATGGGTCTTTGGGAGCGCGGATGGCGAACTTTTAGTCTCGGGGACCTTTCCCGGCTTATGGAGTTGGAGTGCCGCCTCGGTGAGGAAGACGCTAGAGACGAGCCCTGGTGAGGGGAACCCTCGGGGTAGTAGGTATCGTCGTAGGTCTCGCTTGGAGGTGTTCCAGATCTTCGCCTCCTACTGCGCCGTGGTGGAGATCGGTGGTGGTGCCTCCTCCAGGATGGAGATCGGTAGTGCCTTCGACTAGAAGTCCTCCTGCTGGGAGAATCGTAATGACTCCTTTCCTGCTCAGCCCCGGCTTGTCTTGACAGTAACTGGATGAGCTGTTGAACAACATCGACCGGTATTTGAACGGACTGGGGAGGAGGTGGAAGTCGATCCGGGACGAAACCTGCTGGGATTGTCGCTCTGGATGAGTTACACTCACGAGCCTAGCTGAGAGGGAGTGTGACTACTACTCCTTCAGGGGTCTTTTGCTGCGGGTCTGGTCTTACAATATCACTTGAGATGTTCCTTTGTCGTAGAACCGGAGCCAACTCCGACCTAGGGGAGCCATCTCCAACCTGGGGGATGGGAGAGGAGATGAAGTCAGAGATCCTCCCACTGTGGTCGCCAATGTTCAGTACTCTACCTCTGGACCGGTATTCGATCCTGAAAACCAAGTACGATCTGAGATAGTTGGTAGTTGTGTTCCTGGTCGATCCGAGTTTGGCTCCTATCCGGGGTGGTTGGTACCTGCAATGACACTTCGACGCTCAAGTCAGATAGTGAGCCAATTGCAAGTTAGATGGTTGGAAAAAGTGAGTACCTTATATGCTAGCATTGAATGCCTATTTATAAGCTTTTGGGATCCATGGGAGCCATTGGATCTAGGTCATTAATCTCAACCATTGGTTGATGGATCCAGTATTTGGTATTGGGCCTTGGCTAAAGCCATTGTTGGCCCAAACCGTAACATCCTCTATGATTATATGGTGGGTAAGGACACATAGGCACAGGTGGTGGGGTTCCATAATGATCCACAACACGATTTTATCCGCCGACATATTGGTCTCTGGTTTTGGTTTAGCAAAACTCAACTTTGCTTTAACCTTAAAAATAAATATAATATATAAATATATTTCATCATTTAATTAATTTAATTTAAAAGAAAAAAAGTTGATTAAAAATACACAAAATGAATACATTTGATTTGCTTCAATACACCCAAAATTAGTACGTGACACTAAAGACAAAGGATGGTTTCAGACTCAACAAAATATTGAAGCAAACATAAGACTCAAAATAGTGAAGCAAACATAAGACCGTCCTATTCAACAAAATATTCTTTTGCTACCTCCTCTAACTGCCTTTGGTCCATTGCCATTGTTCTGTTGTTTCACTTAAGACTCAAAATGGCGTTCCTTCTCTTCGTCGCACTAGTCATTGTATGAAAGAATTTTGAATTAGTATTTCCATCGGTCAATGAACCTTGGCTCTCTGCTTCCAAAAATTTTCTTCTTGCCTAAACATACCCAACCTTTCCTTTTGCACTTTTCCAGTTCTCAACCGCAACCACATCATTCAGTCTCCGAAGCTGCTCAATATCCCTTCTACAACTATTTATCGCTTCCCTATACTTCGACTGAAGCTTCTTCCCCCAATCATCAATTTCCACAGTACAATGTTTAATCTTAGCTAGAAAATCATTACCTTCACTCATTCTCAGGTCCCTTCCACAATAGATGGTAACTCTTGCTCCTCAGCCCACAAATTTTCAAACCTAAACCCCCTTCTACCTCTTCAATTGCGCTCAAAAATTTGAAGCCACAATAGATAGTAACTCTTGCTCCTAAAGCTACAAATTTTCAAATCTAAACCCCCTTCTACCTCCTCAAGCCACGTGGTTTGACTTATTTGAAACCTCATTAATGAACCGGTACGCAAGAAACAAATGTTGCTAGCTTTGAATCACCAAAATCCTATCCCGTTCCTCATAACTCGCCGTCGTACCCAAACCCTTAGTCCAAGTAAACCGATACCCTTTACCCTTCATAGGAAAATCATGTACAATTCTGTATTGCTTCCTGAAAACCTCTAATCAACCAAGGTGGATGAACTATTTTCCCCCCTTTTGTCATCATTGAAGTCCCCCATAACCGCCCACGGTAAATCATTATCTCTAGCAAATGTCCTCAGCAAGTCCCAAGATTCTCTTCGCCTTTCCGTGTAACACCCCGGTATATTTAACATGTAAAAATACCCAAGTGAGCCAAAGTACAAACATCAGAGATAATAATTCCTGTTCAGACACTGAATACCACTATAAAATTTTTGCTGAAATATAACATAACCATCTTATACACAAATAAGATCAGACGGTACTCAGACCATAAACTGTCAGCAACTGTGGTAATCAGAGTCATACAAGAAAGCGGAAAGAAAGATAACAAAACACTAATGCCATGGTGTTGTGATACATGGACAACAGAAGGAAATTAAACTTAAACATAAAACTAAGTCATCTTCCATCACCCGGGGCCACCTACTCGTGCCTCTGAGGTTTCTTCTGTCCCTGTTTATCTGTAAAACAACAACATTTAAACAGTGAGATACAATCTCAGTGAGTTCTACCGCGACCCCTACTAACACTCTCGGTTCAATTATGAATCAACTGGGTTTAGGGTATAAGGGTCTAGGATGAGGGGATATAGTTGCCCCTTCCTATTATCCTAACATGGGCTCTACCCCAGACATAATAAACCGGAGGCAAGAACACGAAGCAGTACCAATCCGATTATTACACCTGTGCGCTATATATATATATATATTTTGTTTAATGCCGAAGGCAAGAACACGAAGCAGTACCAATTCGACAATTAAACATGTGTACCTTATATATATGTTGTCTAAAACCGAAGGCAAGAACACAAAGCAGTACCAATTCGATTATTAAACCGGTTATCACGTACATATATATATTTCGTCTAAAACCGAAGGCAAGAACACAAAGCAGTACCAATTCGATTTTAGTCCTATCATCGTACTTTACACTTTAGTCGAATAATCGAAGGCAAGAACACGAAGCAGTACCAATTCGACTATTAAACTCGGTTTCGAAACTCTATCTAAGTTTGCTCTCGCACTCTAGTTCGTCACCTTTCCAAAGAAATTTACGATATCAAAAACAGTTCATTTTGCCTTAAAAATAGAATATCCAGTTAGGCCTCTGAATAAGCTTTAAAACGCATCTTAGAACACCTCAATCGGGTTCCCGGATCAAAAGTTATCGCGAAACGAAAAACAGTGTTTGGTTGCTGAAATTCTGCCAAATGGCGCGCGAGTGGCGCGCCGCGCGCAAGTGGCGCGCGAACAAACAGCAGGTTCTGCCAATTGGCGCGCGAGTGGCGCGCCGCGCGCAAGTGGCGCGCGAACAGACAGCAGGGGGGTCTGTCAAGGGCAGATTTTGGCGGTTTCGCGCGAAAACCGCGGTTCCGCTCAATTCCGATTTTATTTCCGATCGAAAACAGATTTGACAACCAATACAATAGACCCAATACAAACCACACAATCAATCAATCCAATCAAAAACCCAATCAAAACGGATTGTATCAAAAACGACATATTTTCCAATTAACGGTTTTTAAGTCAAAATCTTTCGAAATCAAATCACCAAAAATTCCATTTCAACACGACACAACTCGAGACTCGCTCCGATCGATTCCTAACCCGAAACAGACAATATCCAGAAATATTCCAGTCCAGCGAAAGCGATAAAACAGTTAATTAATTAATTCGAAACGTAAAATCCTAAACGTGAGTAGAACTCACCTATCGTGATGAAAATCACGAAACACCGAGACTTTCCGTGAAAACGCTTTTCTGGCATAACCGCACGAACGCTCCCCGAATCAATTCCACGCTTCGGCGACATCCGTATCCGCTCCCAAAGCTTCCCACTCGACCTCGAGAAATCTTTCGACCGTAAAACCAAATTCCCGAAATCATTGCACGTTCCGGCGACACACAAAACCGCTTCCAAAGCTTGAACCTACAATCAATCACAAAACTTCCATGGAATTACTATTCATTATCTCCAACCTCCAATCACCCATATTCACATATAAACCCAATTTTTGAACCCTAACCTTAAATTCTTCATAAACCCCAAATCGGACTTCAATATTCGCGTAATCCACCTTGAGCTCGCTCCCAAACACCTTCCAAAGCTTTCCTTTGAGCTTGAACAACAAAAACCTCCATTTTGCTCTTAAATTCGAAAATGGCAAAGTGAGAGAGAGTGAGTTGATGATGAAGATCTTGGTACCAAAACGAAGAGGAAGTAACGTTGAACATTTTTCGTGTTGGAAGGAAGTCGTTTCGGTGAACCGAAGTCCTCCCTTTTTCCTCTTCTTCCTCCATGCCCCTTTCCTCTTCTTTCTCTTTTCTCCTCTCTGTTTCTCTTCTCTCGCTGCTTCCTTTCTTTTCTTTCTTTCTCTTTCAATTAATTCTTTTCTTCTCCTCTCACACACACACACACACACGTATACATATATATATTTATTTAATATATAAGCTGTAACGCGGTCAAATTACCATATTGATCGAATTCTCCTATTTCGATTTCGAAACTTCCTTGATCCGTATTATCCGGTTAACGATCCGAAGACAAACAATAAATAATTTTAGCACTCAATAAATTTACCAGTCGAGTACTAAATTAAGTTAATTGGGTTAACATCCAAATAATCCCATTAATTATTTTGCGGATGTTACATTCCGATTATGGGTATCCATAAAAACCAGTTAATCTTCAACATGGCCCTCCCATTATGAAAATATCTGTTGTAACAAAATTCCTGAAATACTTTAAGAGCAGGAACTGCATTCGGGTTGTCCAGGCTCCAGCAATTCCAACTTATAAAACTTATTGCTCCCGCAGACCTGCCTGCTTGGACCTGCCGACAAAAAAGGATCATTTATATTTTCTTGAACCAATGAAACATTTGTAGCTGTTGTTGAATCACTGAGTGTGTAGTGACCGAATTTTCAACCTGAATAGGCATATACCACTATGTACCTGACTTGATTTCTCCACGTGGTCTTTTCCTATCTCCATCTACCAAAATTACTTCTTCCATCAAATCACTTTGTTTGTTGTCATTAGTGAGCCTCTTCCCTGCTCTAGCACTAACTTTATTATGAAATACTGCCTTCGTCCCATATTATATGTCGTTCTAGCCCAAAAAAGTTGTCCCATATTATATGACGTTTTACAATACCAATACATCATTAATAAATTTTTCTATAATACCCTTCATTTAATAACCTCTATTCTTTCAATTCTATTAAGTTATCTTCCCAATGTCATTAATGAGAGATAATTTTGTAAAGTAACTCAAAATTTCTTTTTCCCATACAAAATTAACTATTTTTCTTAATTTATGTGAAATGGCCAAAACGTCATATAATATGGGATAAAGGGAGTAAAAAACTTGGATTTTCTTAAAAAGCAGCACTACTAAAAACCTCAGATTTCATTCCACTATTCTCGCCTGACGCACTAGCATTAATACCCACGATCCTGTTGCACCTTTTGAGAAACGGATCTCAATAGTTCCTCCAATCCCACGATTGTTGCTTGTCCCACCATAAAAGGCTATATTTTCAAATTTATTAAAATAGTTGCGTTTGAAAAAGTTTAAAAAAAGTCGGTATCTTTTTATAATAATAATAGAGTAAAAGGAAAATGAGATTTTAGGTAAAATATGCACCCCCGTTGGCACTCCCGTTGCCGATTCCATTGCCAGTCTCTCGTTGCCGATTCCATTGCCAGTCTCTCGTTGCCGATCCTATAATAAATAGTACATTTTAGATGGAGTAAAAATGAAGAGAAGGGAAAATGAAATTTAAGGTAAAATATGCACCCCCGTTGGCGCTCCCGTTGACGCTCTCATTGTCACTCCCGTTGGTTAATAAGATTTACAATAAATTATTTTTATCCTTCACCATTTTTTTCCCATGTTTTTTTGTGTTGATAGTAGGATAGAGAGTAGATTTATAGTAAGTAGTCTTTAAAAATTATAATTATCAATGACAAATATTGCTCCCGTGTTTTTTTATATATTAGTGAAATTATATTTTGCCCTTTTTGAAATATTCGTGACAAAAATTTGTCACGTGTTTTTTAATATTTATCATTAGTTTGAATAGTTATTAAGTCTTCTCATTTTCTTCTAAGAGAAGACTTCTCATTTATCATTAGTTACAATCATCAACGAAAAATATTTATCCAATGTATTTTCATTTAGGCTTAATTACAGTTTTGGTCCCCCTATTTTCCCCAATTCACGATTTTGGTCCCCAAAGTTTTAATTTGACGATTTTGGTCCCCCTATTTTCCCAATTTGTAAAATCTAGGTCCCCCTCTTAATTTGTCAAAATTGAAAGTCAATTTTGACTGACTTATCCTACGTGGCAGCCCACGTGAGCGGTTTTTTTTGAATTGTAATCTTGGCCATGAGATTAGACCAAGGCGTCTTGTTTGTAATCAATGACAATTGTAATCTAACTTGCAATTTTTTTTTGAATTGTAATCTTGGCCCGCCTGCGAGCGGTTTTTTTATGACAATTTTTATGGGAGCCCTGGATTCGACCAAGGCGTCTTGTTTGTAATCAATGACAATTTTTCCATGAATTTCAGCCTGTTTAATTGCTTTGTAATTGGTTTTGATTCTTTTTTTTTTTGCTACGGTCGGTCGCGACCAAAAATTTCGTTTGGGCCATTCGATGGCACTCTTTTAGGCCGCTCGGCGGCTCTCGTTTGGGCCATTCGATGGCACTCTTTTAAGGCCGCTCGGCGGCTTTCGTTTGGGCCATTCGATGGCACTCTACTGGTCGCTCGACTGCTACTCGCATGGTGAGCGACCGTGCATACAATTTGCATGAAAATAAAGTACACAAATCGAATTTTAAGGTCGGTCCTCGGTAAAAAACCCCAGTGGGAAAAAAGAGCGACCGCCTGTTCTTTATTGATTAATCAGTGTTTACAACTTAAACATAATACTTTCTTAACTTGTCAGCATTCCATGTTCTGGGGATGGTCGCCCCTTCCATGGTTTCCAGCTCGTAAGCTCCCTTTCCAGTCTTGCTGATGACACGGTATGGTCCTTCCCAATTGGGGGCGAGCTTTCCCTGGCGAGCGTTCTTGTTTCCCACGTCGACCCTCCTAAGGACTAGCTGTCCAATGGAGAACTCCCTCTTCTGGACGCGGGCGTTATACCTAGCAGCGACCTTCTGCTTGATGAGTTTCTCCCTAAGTGACGCCTTGGTTCGCAGCTCATCAACCAGTCGAGTTCTTCTCTTGTTGCTCGCTCATCTGCTAGGTCAGGTCGGTGAAGGATTTGCCTAATAGGCTGGTCGGTCCTTACCACGACCTGATGGGCCACGAAATAAGGGCGCAATGTACGGGTGGCCACAAGTAACGCTAAGGCTAGCTTCTCGATCTTCTGGTATCTGATCTCTGGGCCTTGAAATACCTTGCTGATGAAATAGACCGGGTTTTGCTTTAGGTCGCTTTCCCTGACTAGAACGGCGCTCATGGCTTCGTCCGTTATGGCCAAGTATAAGTAAAGTGTCTCCCCCGGTTGCGGCTTGGTCATGATGGGCGGGTTGGTGAGTGCCGCCTTCAGCTCGTCCAATGCTCGCTGGCATTGGTCAGTCCATTCAAACTCGACCTCATTCTTCAAGAGCTTGAACAGTGGAAGCGATTTGCACGCTGTTTTAGGTATAAATCGTGACAGGGCAGCGACCATGCCATTCAATTGCTGAATCTCTTTTTTCGTAGTGGGAGGCCTCATGTCGGCGACCGCCCTACACTTATCAGGGTTCGCTTCGATCCCTCGCTCTGTTAAGTGGAAGCCCAGGAACTTGCCCGCCCTTACTCCGAAGGTGCACTTCTCTGGATTCAACCTCAAAGAATTCTTCCTTGCTTCCTCAAAAATTTCCCTTAGGTCGTTGATGTGGTCTTGGTCGGTCTTGCTTTTAATGATCATGTCATCCAAGTAGACCTCTGATATTCGACCGATCTGCCGCCTGAAGACCTTGCTCATCATTCTTTGATAGGTCGCTCCGGCGTTCTTCAGACCAAAGGGCATTACCTTGTACTGAAAATTTCCACGATCGGTCATGAACGCGGTCTTATGCCGATCGGGTGGGTACATAGTGATTTGATTGTAACCTGAGTAGGCGTCTAGAAAAGACAAAAGTTTGTAGCCCGCAGCCCCGTCGACCAGTTTGTCAATGTTTGGCAGGGGAAAGGCGTCCTTCGGACATGCCTTATTCAGGTCGGTATAGTCGACGCACATGCGCCACTTACCATTTTTCTTCTTCACTAACACGACGTTGGAAAGCCAAGTTGTATACTTAATCTCCTCAATGAAATTGGCCTTGATGAGGTCGTCAACTGCCTGTGCGGCCGCCAATGCTTTCTCTTCGCTCTGAGTGCGCCTCTTTTGTGCGACCGGCCTGGCTGTCTTATCAACGGACAGTTGGTGGCAAGCAATTTCTATTGGGATCCCGGGCATGTCTGATGCCTGCCATGCAGAAAGGTCTGCGTAATCCCTGAGGCAGGTGATGAGATCTTGCTTGTCTTGTTCAGGTAGGTCGCTCCCCAACTTAACTGTTTTAGTTGGGTCGTCCGATAAGTGAACATCGATCAATTCCCCGTGGGGCTCGGGCCTCTTCAGTTTATTCTTTAGCTCGCGGGCTAAATCGTCGTCTTCGTCCTCAGGGTCGCTATCTGGGTCGTATCGGGCATCCAGGTCGGCCACATTGATCTGATGCCCCTCTCCGAGATTCTGCGGTTTAGCATTCGTCTCCTCCATGTCACAAATCTCTTGATAGAGGAAATGGCTGCTCATGGCCGCCTCCATGTCGGCCATTACTGTCACCACTTGGTCGCTTTTACTGTAAAACATCATCTTCAAATGTACAGTTGAGGCTACGGCCTCCAATTTTCCCAGTGTTGGCCGGCCAATGATGCAGTGATAACACGATTTGATTGGCAGAACTAAGAACGTCGTTCTGACCGTCCTGTACGACGTGCTACCGTTCGTATCATCTCCAAAAGTGACAAGTAATTCTATCGTCCCCAGTGGATAGGTGGTCGCCCCATTGAACCCGGTCAATGGGGTTGGTACTGCTTGGGGAATAATCTCGCTCCTATCCACATTTAACTTGTCAATCAATTCCTCGAACATGATGTCGGCCGAGCTCCCTTGGTCGACCAGTATTCTTCTGACCTCAGTGTTGGCCATTACGGCCGATACTACCAAAGGGACATAATTATTGACTTTTCCATCGAGCAAGTCTTCGTCCCCAAAGGAAATGGGAGGCCTATTCGAGGCCGGCCGTGGGGTTGAAGTTGAGCCGACCATCAAGAGTTCATTCCACTTCCTCTTCATTGCCTTGTTGGACTCTCTGATATCCAACGGATTACCTCCATGGATGACCATGGCTACATTGCGGCCCTTCGACTGTCTCTGGTCGCGATCTTCCTCAGAATTGTTACGCGCTTGCTCGACCGTTGAGTTAACGATCGCTTTACCTTTGTCATTGGCGGGTTGGCCAATGGCTCTTCCTTCAGGGCGATCGTTGCCTTCGTCTCTGACATATTGCCTCAGCTTGCCTTTCTGAATGAGATCTTCTATGTCATCTTTTAGGGCCATACAGTCATTGGTGTCATGCCCCTTACTCTTGTGGTATCTGCAGTATTTCTTGGTAGGCCGATCCCCTTTCTTCAATACTAGAGGGTCAGGTCGCCTAACACCAGTGAACTCGTTGTTTTGGCACTCCGTGAAGATCTGCGCGATCGGAGTGTTCAACTTTGTCCGATGCTCGTACTTCTTAGGCCGGTACTCGGGCTTACTGTCACGTTCTTGCCCCTTGGCCAGCCTGCTATTCTCTTCTTTGGGACGCGCGCGGGCGCCCTTGTCAGAGGCCAATTGCTCTTCATAGCCAATATGGTCGTTGGCCCTTCTAAGGAACAGGCCGAGGTCGTAGTAGCGGTTCAAAGAGAACTCTTCAGCAAACTGTGGTTTTTTCTTATACCACGTTTGAGATACTTCAGCTTGTCCGTGTCTGATAGGTTGCGGACTGTGTCAGCCTCTGTCATGAACCGATCGATAAACTCTCTCAATGGTTCGTTCTCTCCTTGGACGACCGAATCCAAGTGCTCTTCATAACGATACTGACAACGGTTGGTCGTATAATTGGCCAAGAACATTGCCACAAGACCTTCCCAAGAAGAGACGGAGTTGGGACGTAGGGATTCCCACCATTCTAACGCCCGACCTTCGAGCGACTGAGGAAAAAGTCTGCACTTCATCGTCCGACCTAGCTCTCTATAGCTACAGTAGTTGTTGAAGTACATGAGGTGTTTATCTGGATCCCCGCGCCCGTTGAACTTGTTCAGGTTTGGGGGCTTCCTCAGGTCCCTTGGGATGCGATAACGCCTAATTTCGCTGGTGAAGGGCCCTTGTCCGGTCGGGATGAGATTCTGCCCGTAAGGCTGCATGGCGGCATAAGTTTGGTCGACGGGCAAACCGTAAAGGCCGACCGGCTGACCAAGGAGTCTGTCAGCAATTGGAGGGGGTCCATGGTATTGTGGAGCATGTGACGGCGACCGTCTTCTAGGCCGCTCTGAATAGTTTCTTCTTGGTCGGCTGTTGGCGCGGGAGACATCTCTAATCTCCCCGTTGCGGTAGTCGTCGAACTCCTCATACGAGTCCCACGACCTGCTTCTTGATCGGCGGGATCCTGAGGACTCGTTGGACGAGTATCTTGTTGGCGACCTTTCTGACTCTGGTCGGTAGCTCGAGTCAGCATAGTCGTAATCTTCCTCGGGGGAACGACGGTGGCGACTTCTTCGATGAGGGGGCGACCTGTGAACGATCGCCCTTTTTGAAGGATTGCGTCGGGATACGCCTCGACGAGGAGGAGCTTCTCTTCTTGGTGGTGAACGATGGGGCCGAGATGGTTGGCCTCGGCGACCGCTGTCCGCACGCGGGCAGATCGAGATCGACCCTCTCTCATAGCGTTCGATCAGTTCGTCTCGATCAGCGATCACTTGATTCTTTTGCTCCAGAAATTGTATGAGCGGTTGGGTCACATGCTCTGGCAATGCTTCTGGGATTCCGGCTTCGGCCAGCTCGGCCGGTAGTTGCGGGGTTGGCTGGGTAACTGGCCCGCGGCCACCCTGCACTGAGGGTTCTTGGCGAGGCTCATCTTGTGATTCGTGAACTGTCACAGGCATGCCCTCTGGGGTCCGTTGAGGTCGGTTCTGTCCAGAGGTGTTGAGCCTGGAAGAAGTGCGTTTCTGGCGTGGCGGCATGGTTTGATGTGGAATAGTGCTCGGGCCTCCCACTGTGGTCGCCAATTGATCGTACCTGATCAATACGATGGGTTGCTGCTGTAGGATGATGTTGCTCGGTCGTTGGAATGAAGGACCGAGTTCTGGGTCGCACGCGGGTGGTACCTGTAAAGGCACTCCAACGCTCAAGTCAGAGGTGCTTCAACGGGCAGGGTCACAAGGTGAGTAAAACATACCTGAAGCCACATGCTGGTGTGGTATATATAATGTTGGCTGCGAGGCGTTCTAGCCGTTGCGCTTTTTGTGGGGCCGGCCGCATCTTGCGGAGCAGGTTAGGTATTGGGTCGCGATGGGCCTGTTGGACGAATTGGCCTTCGAGCCCACTCCAGAACAGTTGCTGTATATTTGGGATGAGTGATGACTTAGGAAATGAATGACAAAGAAGGTGAAGTTGATGATGATACGATGGAATAATGGTTACAAAGGAGAGTGACTCTTCTACTAACTAAACTTCTCCCTATGCTTCTACATGTTTTCTCTCCTAATTCCTTCTCCTTCCCGCCTATTACTCTCAGTTTGCCAATTTTTATTCTAAACCCCTTTTCTGTGTTGTTTCTCAGAAACGTTCCCCCCTTTGTTGTTTGCTGTTTTGCGTTTTTATAGGGTAGTAAATTAATGGGACAAAATTTGTTGTTATACTTTTGCAGAGAAAATGGAGCAGAGGAGGTGGAGAGGAGCAGACACTAGAGTAGTGGAGGTGCCTGCCAAAGCTGCTTTGTTGGAGCAAAAACGGAAAGAATCAAAGTGGATGAAGAAATGGGCTTTGGCATAATGCTCCAAAGGATTTTCCAAGGACAGCAACTTGTGCTGCCTTGCTCTCTTCTCTTTTTTTTTAGTTTTTGCTTTTTAATTAATTTTTATACTATTTTGTATTTAATTTGTTTGTCTACATGTATGTACTAAAGTTGACTTCTTTATTTGTAAACAAAAAACTGATTATAGTAATAATAATAAAAAGCAATTATTCAAATCTGATTTTTTATTACATTTTCTTATTAAACTAATACCTATAACAATAAAATAACGAGTACTAAAATGAGCACTCGTACACGACGAGAAGTGAACACGCGTCCGCGACTAGAATAAAAATGCGTACATGATTAGGAATAACACGCACGCATGATGACAAGCGACACGCATGCACGAGAGTGAAACCTGTACATGATCGGGAATGACACGCGTAAACGGCAAAAACAATACTTTGGATTTTCTAATAAACTTTATATTAGCCGGACAAAATTAGGGTATGACAGCTGCCCCTCTTTATTTATGTTTTACTAGGAAATATGAAGGGTTTCCAAATTTCTCGAGTAAAATAGAAATGAAGATAAAAATACACTAATTTTGTCAAGACTATTTTTTTAGAAATTATTGAAAGATAATGGGTTGACATAGAATAAAAGTAAATAAGGATCACCGGGGATCTGAAGGAGCACTGGGCTCTGATGGTCTAATTCGCAATCGATGCTTGGCGCATTGATTGGAGTTAAACTGAAGGACCGACGAGGTCTGAAGGGCATGCCTAAGCCTGATGGACCAATGGGTCTGATGGAGCGCAAACTAGCAACGGTACTAGTAAAACGGTCTGCTTGGGGGGTGGCCTTTTCGAGCGGCCATGGGTGGCAAGGTCAGGTCATTGACCAGATTTGCTCACCACGAAGGACGTCCACTGTGTTTTTTAGGCGGACACAGCTAGTCTGAAGGACCTGGGGTCGGATGATCCGTCGGTTGCTCGATAACGTGACGTGCGATCTGGATTGAAGGACCATTGATGGTCTGAAGGAGCGCTTGGGCTCTGAAGGACCACTGTGGGTCAGCAAGAGTACTGGGACTCTGAATTGATATGAGACCAGCGCTTGGAGCACCGACTTTGAGGGAACAGACTATTTGGATTGACACATGGCGTACTTGCCTAGAACATACCTAATGAATGCATTTACCTGAGAAGGGAAAAGCTATCTATATTTGGCATGTCTAAATATGCAATGAATGATGTATGCGTGCAATATATGTATGTGAAATGGTGAGTGTCTGATGGGATGAATAGATGATGTGAGTTGAAGTTGATGGAACATGGAGGTCTACAAACAACATATGTGAATGCAGATAGGGTATGAATGTGATTGTGCTGATTAGATGATGAATGTAAGGGAATGAGCGATTTTCCTCTTTTTGCTTTTTTGCTTTCTTTTTTTCTTGGCATATAATGAGTGTATGAAGTGCAAAGTGCGAATGTGATGCACATATAAAGCTTTGATGCAAATGTCATGGTGAATAAAAGAAAACACATGAATGCTTGGCACAATGATATGATTAGTGATGTAAAAAAAAACTTTTGGGCAACGATGAGACCGGCACTTGGCACATCTATCGAAGCAAACAATGTTATGCATGCGACGAATGTGCAATGATTGGTATCTGGTGGGATGATGAATGAAATGGGTGTTGAACCTGATGGAATGAGAAAGTCGACAAACGGTTGTATGCGGATGCAGATGAGATATGAATGTGATTTGTAATGATTGTATGCTATGGTGAATAAAAGGAAGCACATGAACGCATGGTAAATGACATGATTGGTGCAAAAATGTTATGCATGGAATGTGATGAATGTGCAATGATTGGTACCTGATGATGAATGAAATGGGGCAGGCAATGGGTGTTGTAACTGACGGAATGGGAAAGTTGACACACGGTGTATGAGATGTGAATGTGATTGTAATGATTAATTTTTGGTGTGATGATAAATGTAATGGATGGACTTTTCTTTTTGCTTTTTCTTATTTATTTTGCTTCTTTTCTTGATGCATGCAATGTGAACTTTGATGCAAATGCTATGGTGAATAAAAGGAAACACATGAATGCATAGCAAATGATATGGTTGGTGATGTAAAAAGCTTTTGGCAACGATGAGACCGGCACTTGGCACGTGTATCGAAGCAAAAAAAAATGATATATGTATGCAATGTGAGAAATGTGCAATGCGAAAGTAAATGGACTACAAAAAGTCCGTGAATGATGGATGCTAAAGCTGGTCGAAACAGGAATTGATAAGCCGTGTATGCGACGGCAGATGACATGTGAATGTAAATGTGCTGCTTAGGTGCAGGTGCTATGGTAGATGCATGATTGCATGGTGAAATGATTTACGCTATGATTTGTTGATGATGCAGAAAAATTTTTCTTGTTTGTAATGATGAGAAATGAGACTTTTAATGCGAGGGGAAAAGAAGTGAATATTTTGAAATAATCATTCCTTGAAACATTTGATTGCATTTGCAAGCTCTTTCACATTGTTCTTTCATTACGGTGTCCCATGATGACTGAATTTTAGGTCCACGAAGTTAACTACGTGAGTTTCCAACTTCACATTATTAACTCGTGCTTTCTCTCTTTGAAGCATTGTTTAGCAAGTATACATAATAATGCAAGTATAGATGAATGAGTCAGTTAACTTGGGGTTCTCGAGACCTAGGGTATGGACGAATGAAGGGATAAATGACAGGTTTTTGGCCAAAGTCATGAAAGGGTAGGTTCTCCCCAACTCAAGAAATGTGGGACTGCCCCAATTTAGACTACCGGTGAAGGTGAGTGAATAATTTGCCCCTGTCTAGTGGTGACAACAGCTAGGGGTGTAGAGGAAATAATGAATTGAGAATGCCATGACTTTGGAATGAAGGGTGGTAAGCAAGAGATTTTGTCTCAACCCATGGCGTTTGGTGTTGCCTTAATCTTGACGAGAGCAAGGTTGCCCCGACTCGAGTTTGCAAAAGGCTATATATAGCATGGTGGGTTGAGAAATTTCCCCGGTGTGGTCTTATGGATGTGAATATGGCGAGGGGATGAGATGGGTGTAGGGCGAATTTCCCGATTTTAGGTGGAGTGAAGGGTGACGGGATTGCCCCACTTTGGGATGGTATTTCAAATGGTTCTTTTAGTGGGGTTGTGAAAGGTGACTGAGTTAGGGACATGGGTTTTTGGAATTGGTGGTATGGATTGGATGTGGTATATGAATGGGATGGATGTCGGACATTTTCCCCAAGTTCAATGAGCTTGAAAGGTGAAAGGTGTGCCCCACTTTGATATCTAGGTGATGGTCCTAGTCTAAACTTTTGGCCTTTTAAAGGTGACTCCCACAGACTATGATAATCCTGAGTTTTTGATACGATGAAAATTTCACTTGGTGATCACAAAACATTGTCTTGATATCGGTGCAATTTGAATGAATATTTGAGTGCAAGTCCCTTTGATTTTTTTTTTAACTTTCCTTTTTTGATTTTTTTTCCTACAAATATATTGTAAATAAATAAAAATACTTGTCCTAAAATCAAATTTTTGAGAAAACGAAAGCAATCAACCATTGATCCGCATGGACTTGTTAGGGTTGTAGCGTGGCCAGTGGTTAGGGGTTTATGAAAGAAGGGTTTGTAATGTGGTCAATGGTTATGGGCTTGTGGAGCATCCGCTCAAATGGGCTCGGAGAGTTGTTTGATGGTTTATTGATACGATGACCTTTTAAAAGATAAATAGGTTCTAAGAAGTGTGGGATGCCAATGATTTGGGTTTTGTGGAAGAGATGAGAATTCGGCCTAAAGAGGTGTTTGTGGGTTTATTTGGACAAGGATATCTTAGGTATTTGGTGATTTTATGTATCAGCTCACAATTTCTACTGCTTTTGCCTTTTTCTCTAGGGATTTGTTTTTCAATCATCTTTTTTAATTTCACTTTCTTTTTTGTGATTTTTTTTCTTTCTTCTTTTTTGAGTAGAGTGAGCTGATAAAAGTGACACACCATTTTTGATGTGGAATTGATCCTTGTCTAAGGTGATTGAAAATTTGTTTTTTTTTTGAATTTTTCTGGCTCGAAGTGGGTAGCAAAGAGTATTTCTTTTTGGCTGTTTTGTTTTTTGAGGATATAGAAGGCAACCAAACTTCATTTCAAATTATGATTGCTTGTTTTCTCAAAAATTAATTCAAGGACAAAAATTATTCATTTTTATATATCCGCTATTTTTCATCTCTTTTTATGCCCTAATTTTTGCTTAGGCTGCTCTGGCGAGTTTTCAACCCAAGAGGCTTTTTGATTTTTTTTGTAAAGGACTTGCACCAAGGGAAAACAATGTTGACAAGATATCTAGTGATCACAAATTTGCCCCAGCATGGGGGCCTAAAGTGTTAGCTCATGGAAATTCATCATTGGGAACAAAACCAAATAGTCGACTAAGTGTTTGTGTGGGGGATATGTATTGGGTGGTCGGGGTGGGACTGGACATGTACCAGGGATGATGATAAGATGCAAAGATGTGGACACTAACAGACTCAAACAAGAGTAAATGCACATTGCATACAAGTTCACTATACGAATGCTTCACAGAGAGTTAACATAGTCAACGACATGATAGGAGAAATTTTTGATAACACATTAGTTAACAAAATGGACCATTTGGATCGTTTATCATGGGATTGATGAGATGCATCACTTTGCTGAAGAAATGAATGAGCTGCAAACAGTGAATAACTTCCTTTTTTTAAAAATTGAGTTTCTGAAAACACCTTGAGTTTGTAGCTAGGCTAAACTTTTCCAATGAAGGAATAACCAAACTTCGCCTCATCTCTCATCGAAGTTTTTGAAAAAGGTAATGCTCATGTTTTTTTGTATGGATAAACACATGATAATGTATATGCATGATGCAGATGCAGATGCCTAAAATGCGTGAATGAATGATTTATGAATGAATGGAAGTACATGAAAAAAATGGGATGTTCACAATTTTTTGAAATTGTGCTCATGATTGTTTTCTACTCTGTAATGCACGTGATGATGGATATGTATGATGAAAACGCAAATGCGTGAAGGGAATGATCTCCTGGAAAGATCAGCTATTTTAAACGATTTTTTTGAAGACAATATAGCATGCAGACGATGCAAATCGTCGTTTATTGCTAACTGAAATATATTTGGGACGATGAATGACTTTTGTTTTTTTTTTATTTAGAAAAGGACTCATGCATGGATGACTATTGCGTGTGAGGTGGTTTGGAATAAAGAACTTTTATTTTTCATTATTTTTTATGATGCATGAGGAAGAGTAACACGTTTGAATGAAAAAATGAATGAATGTAATTTTTTTATAATATCAAGGTGATATTATTTTCTCGTTTTTGGCGTATGGCTACGCAAGATGAAGTAATTTAAAAAGTATGATGTTTTGTTATTTTATAGATGATGAGATGCACGCTGGTATCATGATAATGGGATGAAGATAATGACTGTATTCTATTATGAATGCCTGATGATTTTTTTTATTTTCTAGTTAAAAGACTAACTATGTCACGCAAAAAGAATAATCAAGTTAAACGCCCCCTTGTGTCCTGATGCATGAAGGAACACATGGTGATAGATGACGAAAATGCAGATGCGAATGCATGAAATGCGTGCATGTATGATCAGTTGGAAATGTCAGTTATTCTAAATGATTTTTGGAGACAATGCGGCACGTGACCGATGCAGAGCCTCTTTCATGTATCAGAATGAAATGCTAAATACGTATCTATGAATGATGCGAAAATGATGACATAATTTTTGAAATGATGCATGTTGAAACAGTGTATAAATGATGTGTGGGTGAAATGGCGTATGGAAGCTTTAATGAAACAACAGTTTTTTGGATGAGTGAAAAGGTGCGTGAATGCCATGATGAAATGCCTATATTATTTGATGATGATTTTTGTTAATGATTATGAATGCATGCTAAATGAGATATTCGATTATTTATCACAACAATTTGTTTTTAATTGTGATCATGTTTTTTATTCTTTTCTTTTTCATGAAAAAAAATGTAATGTATGAATGAACGAAATCGTTGCATGATGCAGATGCGAGGAATGTGAATGAATGATCACTTGAAAAGATTGACTATCCAACATGATTTTTCGGAGGCAATGCAATATGATGATGAATAATGCAAAAGAGTGGCATCATTTTATTATTTTTCTTTTATTTTGGAAATGATGCATGCTAGATGACTAACGCATTCGAGGTGGTTAGGATTGAAGAGCTTTTGTTTTTATTTTTATTTTTCTATGCATAAAGAGGAGTAACAAATATAGTATGTTTTTTTCCTATATGAGTATGCAAGATGATGCAAGTTGGAGAAATATGTAGTGTCTATGTTTTTTTTGGATGATGATGTGCATGTTAGTACCATGAGAACGAGATGTATATGGAAACGAGCGATTCGTTCTATGATTTTTTTTTCTAGCAAAATATGATGCCCATGATGACAGATATGTATGAAAAATGCGAATGTATGAAGAAATAAATGTTTGATCCTAATGCAATTATTTTTATTTTTTCAAGAGGCAGTGCAACATGCATGCAGACTCTTATTTTTGATTTATTGGATGACAAATGATACAGTTATAAGAGCGTACTTATTCAGGTCGGTATACCATGAAAGAGCGAGCTCTGGCTGAGACTTTCATGAGAGTCAGACAGATATAATCCAGAATGACTGTCACTAATAATCTCCACTCGTCCTAGGTTATTTGCAGACCCGGGTATAGGGCCCCACTCAAAGGTGTGTGCAAAAGTGTAAGTGAGATGTGTGATGAGGGCAAAATACTTAAACTAACCAAGCTGGACAAGATATACAACAGTAATAACAAAAAGTCGTCTACCCTAAGGTTCAATAATATAAAGAAATGCTAATAAATAAATAAAATAAGCATAAGGGCAAAAACAAAATATAAAGCTAATAAAAACTTACACATTTAGTTAACCAGGCTTGACTCTCTTAATTTCTCCCCAGTGAAGTCGCCAGCTGTAGCGACCGAAAAATCCGAAGGAGGGGATTCTTCGAAGTTCTTGAAATGAAGCCGCCACCAATATTTATTTTTAGGAGAAAATATTGGAAAAAACCTTTTAAAAGGACAAGGGGTTTGCGGACCAGGTTTAGGCTCGGGAGTCGTTTATGCGTAGGGAAGGTATTAGCACCCTACGACATCCTTCCTAAGGAAGGTTGCCTTTTAACTAAATGTGTAAGCGTTTATTAATTCAAAAATAATGTTTTTACCCTTATAATAATATAAAAAAAAGACTCGATAAACAGTTAGTTATTTTTGTACTTTTTGAGAAAAAAAGAGAGAGAAGTGAATTAAAAGAATAAAAAGGTTTTTTATTAATGCAATTGACAGAGGTCGGCCGCCCTCTGGTCCTACGTATCTCCTGGTAAAGAATCAAATCGCACGTAGTTCTTGGTAGAAAATGTTTGTGCGTTGGCATTTTTTTAAGTATTTTGAAATTGGGATGGGCATTTGCGATGACCAAACAAGTGAAATTCAGAGTGGTCATCACTCATAGCCCGTTTGAAAGCCAAAGCTGCTATTAGCGGTCAAACAAGCTAAACTCAAAGTGACCGTTAATAACAACCTATTTTTTATGCGAGTTTGATGGTAAAAAAGGTTTTGCAAGCATCATGGTATAAAAAGAATTGCGTCGTTAACGTTGAAGGCGAGAATAAAAATTTGATGTTTGAAACTGGGAGGTTGTATCATTTAAAGGAATAAGTGTGAATAAGAATCTGGTATTTAGAACAAACAAGGGTTATGGCAACGAAATCTGGGGGTGTAAACATAAAGACGAATTTTTAAAAAAAGAAAGGGGGGGTATGTTATTAGCAATCCAGGGGTGCGAACAACCGCTTGATATAAAAACAGAAAGCTGTATGATTAAAAAAAAAGGGGTGCGAATAGTACTCATAAAAACACAAAAAAAAGGGAGGCGCTGTCATAAAATAACAAATTGAGGGGTGCGATTAGTGTTCTGAACTTAACTAAAAGGGATGCTGTATAAGTAGAACTGGGGGTGTGAATAACAAACCGAACCCTAAAAAAAACAAGCAGAATGCTAGGAGCCCATATAAAAGCCCAACAAACACATTAAACCTAATTTCTACTTCTAGATCAGGCGTCGCACACAATTTCGCCAAGGGAGAGAGGAAAAAACCTTACGGTGAGAGAGAGAGGTATTACGGTGAGAGAGAGAGGTTTTCGGAGATGGAGAGAAAAGACATGGTGGTGAGAGAGGACCTAGGGTGGACGGGATTAACCGGAGGAAAGCCACCACGGTTGGTACCGCGGTGGTGCCGGTGAATGCAAACGGAGGGGAAACGATTGCGGGCGTTTGGTGGTTGGTGACGGTGGTGTGAGAGAAGCAGCGGTTGCGAAGAGAGAGAGAGAGAGAGAGAGAAAAAAAGGGGTGGTTGCTGTGCGCGAAGAGAGAGAGTGAGTTTAGTGGTCGTTTGGCCGGAGAGATGGTGGTCGGCCGTGAGAGAGGGGTGGCGACGGTAAGGTTGCTTGGAGGTTGACGGTGATGGGGTGCGCTGTGGTTGTTGGTGGGTGGTGGTAGTGTGAAGAGGAAGAGAGAATGGTCGGTTTTGGTGGTAGTTGGTGGCGGTTTTGGGTGGTGGTGGCAGATGGTGGTAGTACGGCAGCGGGGGGGTATGGGACGGTGTTTGAGGTTTTGGTTGCTGTGCACGAAGAGAGAGTGAAGGGGGGTGCGTAGTGGAGGGTGGTTTTTGTAGTAGTCATTACGGTGGTTCACGGTGGCCGGAGGTGGCGCAGCCGTTCTAGTGGTGCTCCGGCGAGTTCACGGTAGTGGAGTGGTATGTGGTTCCTTATTCTAACTCACACTCTCCTTCTTTTCTATTTCCCCGCTATATTTTTTCTAGATTCTCATCTCTTCTTTCTTTTGATTTTGGAATTGGGTTGGCAAATGGGTTTGTGATTTTAGTGATTCATCATTAATTTTTGTAGATGGTTGCTGTATATTTGGGATGAGTGATGACTTAGGAAATGAAAGACAAAGAAGGTGAAGTTGATGATGATACGATGGAATAATGGTTACAAAGGAGAGTGACTCTTCTACTAACTAAACTTCTCCCTATGCTTCTACATGTTTTCTCTCCTAATTCCTTCTCCTTCCCACCTATTACTCTCAGTTTGCCAATTTTTATTCTAAACCCCTTTTCTGTGTTGTTTCTCAGAAACGTTCCCCCCCTTTGCTGTTTGCTGTTTTGCGTTTTTATAGGGTAGTAAATTAATGGGACAAAATTTGTTGTTATACTTTTGCAGAGAAAATGGAGCAGAGGAGGTGGAGAGGAGCAGACACTAGAGTAGTGGAGGTGCCTGCCAAAGCTGCTTTGTTGGAGCAAAAACGGAAAGAATCAAAGTGGATGAAGAAATGGGCTTTGGCATAATGCTCAAAAGGATTTTCCAAGGACAGCAACTTGTGCTGCCTTGCTCTCTTCTCTTTTTTTTTTAGTTTTTGCTTTTTAAATAATTTTTATACTATTTTGTATTTAATTTTTTTGTCTACATGTATGTACTAAAGTTGACTTCTTTATTTGTAAACAAAAAACTGATTATAGTAATAATAATAAAAAGCAATTATTCAAATCTGATTTTTTATTACATTTTCTTATTAAACTAATACCTCTAACAATAAAATAACGAGTACTAAAATGAGAACTCGTACACGAAGAGAAGTGAACACGCGTCCGCGACTAGAATAAAAATGCGTACATGATTAGGAATAACACGCACGCATGATGACAAGCGACACGCATGCACGAGAGTGAAACCTGTACATGATCGGGAATGACACGCGTAAACGGCAAAAACAATACTTTGGATTTTCTAATAAACTTTAAATTAGCCGGACAAAATTAGGGTATGACACACCCCTACTTATTACAATACATATACTCAGAATTAAGGATAACTTAATTTTTTTCCGACAAAAATGGATAACATAATTATCCGCTTTCCATTTTAATTATCCACTTGATCGACGTTTGCAAAGCCAATTCCTTAAACAGTGTTTTGACTACCTTGGTAAGGTGGAATACTGTTCCATATCTGCCCACCAGTGATACTGTAACACCCCATTCTACCCGGCTAATTTCCATAGAGATCAGAGTTTCAAAATTTCTTTTTGAATGGAATGCTACACACGTACTTGATGTAACCATTCACAATACGCAACACCATTTAATAAATTAAGGTACTCTTGATTTTACCAACAAAATCCACGCATAATAATTTAGACATCTCGCAGCGGAAAAATAACATAAAACACACAATGCCAAACAACGGCCTCATCGGAATCATTAGGTCAATGCACACGTAAATCAACAATACTTAAATAACATTAGGAATCCCTAATCCAACCCCCTAGGTGTCACGTATCAGAGCAGACCGACTCGGGAGTGAAAGGAGTAAGCCTTCACTCAGGACTACCTGTGGTAAACAACAACAGAAGGGTGAGTCTCAACTACATAATAAAGATTATAATAAGGAGTATATTACATCATAGCATCACACTCACACAGTCACACAGTAGCATAGTCTATACAATCACCAACTAGCATGCTTATCATGAGGATGTATGCAATACAGTTATGCATGTGGTACCATTTTCCCAGACCGCAGCCTTATCATCATATTATCAACTCAGACCGCAGCCTTATCATTTCAATTTAGAACTCAGACCGCAGCCTTATTATCATAATTAACAACTCAGACCGCAGCCTTATGTATGCATGAGACTCCATGACAAAACCACAATCATAATTATTAACAACACGGTCCATGTATCCTATATCACATCTTTAATTAATCTTAGTTTTAGCCCCCATGGCCTCATCACCAACCAACTCATTATTTTCTCCTCACAATCACGTCCCTAGGACTAGGATAACACTTAGGGACCAATCTAGCACCATTAGACCCGAAACTCAAACACAAGTCACGGGCGCCCCACTAGGCGCCCTAGGCGGCCACACTTGGCGCCCCACACAACACCCAAACGCACAAACATAGTAGACCACCTTAAAAATTGAAACCGCTCTAACCAAAATGTTCAAAATGGGATTTGGTCACGTGAATACAGAATTTGGCTAGGTAAAATATGCTCAGAACATGATGTGTGCACAAGGCACCCCCAAAACAAGTCAAAATGATGCCCAATAGGACAACATTCAAACCACAAGTGCAAATCTGGAAATTCCTTAGCCAAAATACTTAAAATATGATTTGGTCAGGTGAATACAAAGTTTGGCTCGGTAAAATATGCCCAGAACATGATGTGTGCACAAGGCACCCCTAAAACAAGTCAAAATGATGCCCAATAGGACAACTTTCAAACCACAAGTGCAAATCTGGAAATTCTTTAGCCAAAACACTTAAAATATGATTTGGTCAGGTGAATACAAAGTTTGGCTCAGTAAAATATGCTCAGAACATGATGTGTGCACAAGGCACCCCTAAAACAAGTCAAAATGATGCCCAACCGGACAATTTCAAAACCACAAGTGCAAATCCAGAAATTCTTTAGCCAAAATACTTAAAATATGATTTGGTCAGGTGAATACAAAGTTTGGCTCAATAAAATATGCTCAGAACATGATGTGTGCACAAGGCACCCCTAAAACAAGTCAAAATGATGCCCAACCGGACAATTTCAAAACCACAAGTGCAAATCCAGAAATTCTTTAGCCAAAATACTTAAAATATGATTTGGTCAGGTGAATACAAAGTTTGGCTCAGTAAAATATGCTCAGAACATGATGTGTGCACAAGGCACCCCTAAAACAAGTCAAAATGATGCCCAACCGGACAATTTCAAAACCACAAGTGCAAATCCAGAAATTCTTTAGCCAAAATACTTAAAATATGATTTGGTCAGGTGAATACAAAGTTTGGCTCAGTAAAATATGCTCAGAACATGATGTGTGCACAAGGCACCCCTAAAACAAGTCAAAATGATGTCCAACCGGACAATTTCAAAACCACAAGTGCAAATCCAGAAATTCTTTAGCCAAAGTGTTTTAAATAACATTTGGTCAGGTCAATACAAAGTTTGGCTCGGTAAAATATGCTCAGAAAATGAGTTTGCCCAAAAACATGATTTATGCGCCTTGCCTAAGCATAGACAGCAACTTGGCGCCACCCCAGACGCCACAGGCAGCAACATAGGCGCCCTGCCCAGAACACAGACACGCCCAGCAACAGAAAACAGCGCCCAGGGCGCCAAGTCCCCCCCCAGCCACTAGCGCCCAGGCGCCCCAACACAACCAAAACACCAAAAATTATTAATCATTTTTCTAAACCCAATCACCATAACATTCACAATTACATTGTGCTCATACCAACAACATTTAATCTCATATATATATATATTAGGAACACATCAAGGCACAAAATCAACACATGAAATCCAAACCTTAGCATAGGGAAATCGAATTAACCACAACAATTATCAAATTCAACTAACCTAAACAATTCTAACAATCAACAAGTAGTGTCAAGTGGGATCCTATGGTTTACATACAACCTATTATATTCTCTATTATAGAGTGAGACTCCCCTAACCTTGATTATGCCGGAATTATAGCTCTTTCCACCGAAGCACCGACAACCACCACAACAACGAATCCTCTCCTTCTTCTTTCCTCTATCACGATAGCGCCCTCTCTCCTTTTCTCTTGGACCATTCGCGAATTGCACAATAATAGGAAGGGTTAGGGAAAACGAAACTTAAGCACTTGATAGAGAAAGGAAATCGAATCATAGAAGGTTAGGAACCCTTACCTAGGATCAAGATGCACAAACCCTAACTCCAAGCTTGAAGTCGCTCCTTGCTTCTCTTCTCCTCTCTTCGACTTTCTCTCTTTTCTTCTCTCCTTCGACTCACTTGGTCACTTTTTGCACAATTGGGGCGCAACCTAGACCCCTAGCGCCTAAGGAGCGCCTAAGCCAACGGGCTTGGGCCTCTTGGGCCGTCACTTGAAATTCCGGTATTACCAATGCCATTCCCTTCAATTAAAATAAAATACAATATCATCGCATAATAAAATAAAATAGTGCAACACTTTAAATAATTTAATCAATTACTTAATTAAATTATTTTAGGGTGTTACAACTCTCCCCCACTTAGGAAATTTCGTCCTCGAAATTCATACCTGAGTCAAATAGCTCTGGATAGGACTCCCGCATCCTACTCTCCAGCTCCCACGTCACGCCCTCGCCAGAAGCTCCCAACCATACCACCTTCACTAAAACAATGCTTTTCCCTCTCAGCACCTTCACTTCTCTATCATCAATCCTCACTGGCATAGTCTCCACAGTGAGATTATCCCGCACCTCAATATCATCCATATGGATCACATGAGACGGGTCCGGAATGTACTTCCGAAGTTGCGACACGTGAAATACGTCGTGCAAGTTCGAAAGGTTAGGCGGTAAAGCCACCCTATAAGCAACCTTTCCGACCCTCTCGGTGATCTGATACGGTCCAATAAATCTAGGAGTCAACTTCTTTGCTTTAAGTGCACGCCCAACACCAGCCATAGGCGTGACCCTCAAGAAAACATGCTCTCCAGCCTGAAATTCCAAATCCTTTCTCCTTCTATCATGGTAACTCTTTTGCCGACTTTGGGACTCTTTCATTTTCTCCCTGATCATTTTTATCTTCTCTGTAGTTTCTCTCACCAATTCAGGTCCAAGAACAACACTTTCGCCAGATTCATGCCAACACAAAGGAGTTCTACACCTCCGCCCATACAGTGCCTCATAAGGAGCCATCCCTATACTCGAATGGTAGCTGTTGTTGTAAGTGAACTCAATCAACGAAAGGTGTGTATCCCACGCACCTCCCTGCTCTAAAACACACGACCTCAATAAGTCCTCCAATGACTGAATGGTCCTCTCTGTCTGCCCATCAGTCTGAGGATGGTAGGCTGAACTCAACCTCAATCTGGACCCCAATGCCTCTTGCAAGCTCCCCCAAAACTCCGAAGTAAACCTCGGATCTCTGTCAGATACAATACTCTTCGGGACACCATGCAACTTCACAATCACCTTAATATATATCTCGGCCAATCTCGCTACCGGATACGTGATGTTGATAGGAAGGAAGTGAGCAGACTTCGTCAACCTATCCACGATCACCCAAATAGAATCAAATCCCCGAACGGTTCTCGGTAACCCAGTCACAAAATCCATGGAAATGCTATCCCATTTCCATTCCGGAACATCTAAAGGTTGCATCAACCCCGCAGGCTTCTGGTGCTCAACCTTTGACTTCTGGCAAGTCAAACAGGCATACACAAACTGTGCTACATCTTTCTTCATACCAGGCCACCAGAATAATTTCTTCAAGTCATGATACATCTTTGTAGCCCCTGGATGAATACTCAGCTTGCTCCTATGACTCTCCTCAAGGATCATCTTCTTCATCTCAATATCATCGGGAACACAGATTCTGTCTCTAAATCTCAACACATCCTGGGAATCCAACCTGAAATCCCCATCCACATTCTGATCACCCGCAACTAACAAGTCAACCAGCTTCACATCTAACTTCTGGGCGTCTCTGATACTAACCAAGAAGTCATTACCAATCCTCAGCATACCCAGCTTAACACTCCGCGGTGTCACTTCACACACCAGACTCATATCACGGAATTGCTCAATCAACTCCAACTCTTTTACCATCATTGCTGACATATGCAAAGTCTTTCGACTTAAAGCATCAGCCACGACATTAGCTTTGCCGGGGTGATAGTTTAAGCCAAAATCATAGTCTTTCAGCAGCTCTAACCAACGCCTCTGCCTCATATTCAGCTCCTTCTGATCAAACAAGTATTTCAAACTCTTATGGTCGCTGAATACCTCGAATCTAGTGCCATACAAATAGTGCCTCCAAATTTTTAGCGCAAACACAATAGCAGCCAATTCCAAATCATGAGTAGGATAGTTCTTCTCATGAGTCCGCAACTGTCTGGACGCATAAGCGACCACCTTCCCATCCTGCATCAATACGCCCCCTAAGCCCATTCTGGAAGCATCACAGTATACCACAAACGGTTGATCCGGCACGGGCAACACTAACACCGGAGATGTTGTCAATCTTTTCTTCAACTCTTGGAAACTCTCTTCACACTTAGCATCCCAAACAAAAATTCTCCCTTTACACGTCAATTGGGTCAACGGAAGGGCTAGCTTTGAGAAACCCTCAATGAACCTCCTGTAGTAACCGGCCAACCCCAAGAAACTCCTAATCTCAGTCGCAGACTTTGGGCTCTCCCATTGTAACACTGCATCAACCTTAGCTGGGTCTACAGCTATGCCATCACCAGAAACAATGTGACCCAAAAAGCTTACCTCACGCAGCCAGAACTCGCATTTGGACAACTTAGCATAAAGCTTCTTCTCTTTCAATTCCTCAAGCACCAATCTTAAGTGCTCTGCATGCTCCTCATCAGACTTGGAGTATACCAGAATATCATCTATAAAAACTACCACAAACCGATCCAAGTAACTATGGAAGATACGGTTCATGTACTCCATAAACAGCGCTCAATTGGTAGTGGGAAGGGGGTTTAACTTGCACTTATGCCTCAGGTGCAAGGTTCGATTCCCACGGAAGGCAAAAATTCTACAAGAGGGGTAGAAAAGATCGTGAGGTAACAGTGGGACCGGGGTGGCCGCTGCGGTGGACCTGGGCTGTTACATAAAAAGGCGCCTTTTTATGTAACAGCCCAGGTCCACCGCAGCGGCCACCCCGGTCCCACTGTTACCTCACGGTCTTTTCTACCCCCCTTGTAGAATTTTTGCCTTCCGTGGGAATCGAACCTTGCACCTGAGGCATAAGTGCAAGTTAAACCCCCTTCCCACTACCAATTGAGCGCGCTCAATTGGTAGTGGGAAGGGGGTTTAACTTGCACTTATGCCTCAGGTGCAAGGTTCGATTCCCACGGAAGGCAAAAATTCTACAAGGGGGGTAGAAAAGACCGTGAGGTAACAGTGGGACCGGGGTGGCCGCTGCGGTGGACCTGGGCTGTTACAGATACCAAACACCTGTTTGTGATGGATGTGAATTGATTGGTCGTGCAAATTTTTTGATGTCAAACTTTTGTCTTAACCGAGGATCGACTGAAAGCTTGAACTTTTGATTCCCCTTTCTTCAAACGATTACACTGAGGAAGAAACTATGTTCCTCAGCTATGGGTTCCCTAACTCTTCCAAAGAGTCATTAGGTTAGGTGACAGGGATGTGATTGGACTATCAAATGGCTAACATAAACTAGAAAATGCGAGTAAAGGAGAGTAAAAGACAAGAAATAATGTAGATTTTTGATTGATTGTGTGTGTCTTTTTACAAATGTACAGTCTATATATATATATATATATATATATATATATATATATATATATATATATATATATATATATATATATATATATATATATATCTGTGTGCGTGTGTGTGAGTGTGTGTGTGTGTGTGTGTGTGTGTGTGTGTGTGTGTGTGTGTGTTGGCCACTATGACCAGCCTACAACTAACCACCATTGGATCGGCTACGATCAACGTACAATAACGCGCATGCGCCCTAAAACATAGGAGACACGCTCCATAATGTCCATTCGCCTGGTGAGTGGGGTAAAATATCTTCACTCCAATTTCTACGACGCTTCTCCATGTTTTCTTCAACCACTCCAGCGTTTTGAGTTGTCCACGTTCATTGTATACTTGTTTCCCACACAAGATCTTCGCCTTGGCCAAAATAAACTTAGCTGTGCACTCCAATTTTCCCTCGGCCACCAACTCATCAGCCGATTTATCTTCCAGCCGAGCTCTCTATCCTTAGCAGGGAGAATTATACCATTGGCGTTTCAGCCTATGAGTTGTCTTTAAGCATATTTTATAGGCTCTTTCACCATGTCTTCCTGATATTTGATATTCCTTGCCGTCCTCGACAAGCATTTCTTCATTGGTGCTCCTACCTAGAGCTGTCAATTTTGGCCCAGCCTAGTGGGCCGGCTCAGTTGGCCCGATTTTTTTGTTGGACTGGGCTCTAAAAATAGAGGCCCAAAAACAACCTAAATTTTTGACTCGACCTGATTGGCCTGATCCAACAAATGGGTTAGGTCGGGCTGGCCCGTGGGCATTGGGCTTACCCTGATTTATTTTTGTTCTTATTTATTTTTTTAAACTGGCCCGTTTTTAAAATTTGGCCCAACAAGAAAAAACATATATAATTATTATAAGGGTCCCATTTTTTGTACCCCCACCTCTATACACCATTCCCCCCACACAAATTTTTTATCCCCATTTTACCCCCTTAAAAAATGTAAAACGGATTTATCTATTTTTAGGATAAATCCGTTTTGCAAAAAAAATTGAAAACGGATTTATCGAATAAAAAGATAAATTCGTTTTGCAAAATAAAATAGATATGGATATCGATGATGTTTTGGTTTTGTTCAGTGTGTAGATATTCGTTACACGTGACGATATTGTATGTAACACCCCATTTTTCGTGCGTTGTGGTTCTTTTAGTATGTGCTTATTTTATGAATTATTTTATATTGATAAGATTAAATTGTTTTAATTTATTGTGTGTTTGAATTATTAAAATGAGTTGAAATCCCATTTAAATGTATTTTTATATGCTATTGGTAATATATGATTGTTATTATATATTTATTCTATTTTTAAAAATATTAGTGTTTAAAGTAGAATTGTTTTTAAAAGTTATTTTGGGCTATGGAGGTGTTAGAATGGTAGTTGTAAGGAAAATGGGCTTTAAAAATATTTTAAAACATATTTTTGAGTTTTTCAACGCTACACCCCCTTTCTTCGCCTAAGTGCACTCCCTATTGCAGCTCACTAAAGCCCACACGCGCTTCCAGCCCAAAACCCGACCCGACCCACTTCCTTCATCTTCTTCCTCGTGAGAGATCCAACAACAACGTTCTCCTTCCCTCAGCCACGACCAAGTCCAAAAATTGACAGACCAACTCGAAATCAAGTGGGAAATCCAATTTTATGGATTCTTCAGTCGATTGCAGCCTCCTCCTCGTGCTACCATCGTCACCCTGTTCATACAAAACATCATGACCGCTGGCTCCAGACCACGACGTCACCATCGTGGTTCACCTCTAACACTCGCGATCCAACCCTCCGTTTGGTTTCTTCTGTCACTGCTTATGCTTACCTTCATCTTTGTGACACAACAACCATGGCAGCTCCTTAGGTGCGAGTACAACATTCCTTTTCCGTTGTGCGTTGGTCTCTCAAGGTCGTAGCGTCCATGACAGATCTGGTTCAATTCCCAGAGCCCTTTTTACCATCCGATTCAGACTCAGTCCTACACAGTGGGTACCATATTTATGAACCGTTGGAACCATATTTTTCTGATACGTACTTTTTTCGAAACACGGTCAATTCGTTAAGCGAGCAATTAATTATAGTTAATATTTAATTTTTAATATTGTTATGACCTTGGACTCTCGTTATTGTTGTTACATAAATTTGATGATTAATGAGCTGGTTCGTGTTGAAGAATCTTGTTGCAGCATGGGAAAGAACTCGTTCCAGAATGGACTAGCTGTATCTTCGTGATCGAGATTGGTTGAAGGAACCTTGTCGCAGCATGGGAAAGGACTCGTCGCAGCATGGGCGAGCCGTATCTTAAAAGTTGAAGATTGTACGAGGAACCTTGTCGCAGTACGGGAAAGGACTTGTCGCAGTGTGGGTGAGTCGTACCTCAATAGTTGAAATTTGTAGGAGGAACCTTGTCGCAGTATGGGCAAGGACTCACCGCAGTATGGACGAGCCGTACCTAGAGGATGGTAAGGATGATAGGTTGGGTGGTAAGTAAACGATTATGGGAGTAGTATTAGAGACGACCACGACCCGGCCTTGCGGGTAGGCCCAGTGGGGAGGTCCTAAGTGGGGCACTCTTGGGGCGTTCCACAAAGCACTGGGTACCCTGACTTCACTCTATCTATTTCCCGGGATGTGAGGGAACTTGCATCCGCTTACTCAGAGTTAGATGGATCCAGATTTTATCGTTGGAGTAGTGGGTAGGATCGTCTTGACGTTGCACCAGATTCAAGATGACGACACAAGTTGATGGCCGACCGAGCACGTGTGGCATGTTCGTTGTATTCGCTGCTGTGGTATTCTTCGTTCGTTGAGGATGATGATCTCAATTGATGATTGACTGAGTATGTGAGTTATGTTTGTCGCATACACAGTTGTGAGGTTTATTGTGTGATGTGATGTCATCACTTTTTACGTGCGAGCCCGATGCGGCTTAAATTTTCGACGTGTTGCAGTATGGACATGTTGCTTTTGTTGTCTTTTAGATATTGATTTATGGATTGTGGTAGTCCTTGTTGTTTTAGCCTCAGTCTTATGTTCCTTATATAGTTTGGACGCTCTTTCTCACCACTGCACCAATTTTTTAGATTGAGTTCCAGGTGTCGTCGGAGTAGCCTTCTACGATTGTGCATTGGTGAAGATGTGATCACTACGGATCACCCAGCAACTTGCAGAATGATACTACACGTTGATGTTACTTTCTTTTTATTTAATTGATTAAAGGTTAATTACTCTGATCATGTGACATCTGGATTTGGGTTGTATTTTCAATATTATTTTTATGGTCATTCTGGTTATGTATTTGTTGTTCTTCGTCAAACTCTTAGGTCCTAGCCGTGGATTCGGCCAGAGGTTTGGGAAGGTTTTTGATTCCTCTGTTCTTCAAGCAATTGCGCCAAGGAGGGAACTCTGCTTCTTGACTGTGGGTATCCTGACTCCTCTAGCTAATGCATGAAAATAAAGAACAGATAGATAAAATAAAGATAAAGTAATGCATTCTGTACATGAGAGTTGTATTATACTACTAGCTAATGCATGAAAATAAAGATAAAGTGCGATAAAATAAAGATAGATAAAATAAACGCAGAGTTTTTGATTGATTGGTGTGTCCATTCTGTACAATTGCTCTCCTATTTATATACATAGGCCCTCGTCGGCCACTACTATAGCCAACATTTGCCTACCGTTGGATAAATCTAAGATCAACGACTATCTTCGTTCCTAAGCCCTAAGGAGGCGGATTCACTACCCACGATTTCACTAGCACGGTTAATGGGGTGTAACTCCCTCACTCCGCTTTTCAAGGCTTCGCTCCTTCGCTTGATCTTCAACTACTCCCACGTTCTGGGTTCGTGCTCCCTCTTACTTTCCTTCCAAGCAAGCCTGCCTTACCTCAGCCACTTGGCTTGCTCAACTAGCCTTCGTCCTCGGACAGTAACTCAGGAACTCGAGCCCACCTCGGCCATGGCACTCTATAGGCTGAGGCTTTGCTATCCCTCGGCCTTGCTTATTGCTCCTCGGGCTGACCCCTTCATCGGGGAGTTGTCTTGTAGTATGCCCCAAGGGCTTCTCTTGAATTCGTCTCTCTGACAATTATCTCTCAAACCTTTGTCAAGTGGCCTACCTCAGTACACCATTTCTACTCCCTTCCTTCACTCAGCCCTCGGCCTGTGACCTAGTTATTTTTGGGTGTTAAAAATTGCTCCCTTTTTATGGCGAGGACGAGACTGATAGCGCAAAAACCCTTTGACATGACTTGATGTGACCGTTTGAAGAAACTAGCCTTCTGTTTCGCGACACGTGGCATTTCTCTTTGCCCGGGATAATAGGGCGGCACAACGGTTCCCAAGGTTTGCGAAACCATAAATAGCAACAGCCACACAAGACTGTCCACTTCTCTTGAAACGTTTCGCTTTCCTTTTTTTAGTTTCTTCTTCTCCATTGTTATCACCACTTCCTTCCACCATATCTTCAAACTCAGACTCTCAAAACCGTGAACACAACAATGGTGAAGATGATAGTTAGCCGAGTTCTTCTTCCTCTGGTTCATCTTTCGCAACCATTCCCTCTGAAGTCTCCCCACAGGATATCCTTGTTGCTGTCTCAGGTGGCATTACAGTGCGGCCTACTACCTTTGCTGTCCGGGACGGCTTTAACGCATTCAAACAAACCTTCAACACTTCGACTTGTCCCGACATACCAATCACCCAAGATTGGTTCACCGTTGTCGCCAAGGTGTCAGAAACCAGGGGTTGGGCCAAACCCACCAAAGACTACCATGCCTGGTTCCACAGGATCCATCCTATTAAGAAAGATGATTGGAAAGCGTGGGGCCTTTGTGACATGATCGCTCTCTCTACCTTCGCCATTCCCCATAATTTTGACGTTCTTTTGCCTCTCTTGGGCTTCTGGACTTCTAACTTCAACGCCTTTATTTTCCCTTGGGGCATGGTCACCCCAACTGTAACATCCTCAAAATAATTAACCGAATTACTTGGATGTTAACCCAATTGAATTAATTTAGTACTTGACTGGTAACTTTATCGAGTGCTAAAATTATTTATTGGTTGTCATCGGATCGTTAACCGGATAATACGGATCAAGGAAGTTTCGGAATCGAAATAAGAGATTTAGATCAATGTGGTAATTTGACCGCGTTACCAATTATATATTAAATAAATATATAAGTATACGTGTATGTATGTGTATGTGAGGGAAGAAAAGAAAAATTAAAAGAAAGAGAGAAAGAAGGAAAGAAGAGAAGCAGAGAAGAAAAAGGGAGAAAAGAAGAGAAAAGGAGAAAGGAAGAGAAAGAGGAAGAGAAGAAGAAGAAGAGGAGCTCCACCCATCATCCCAAACTATCATCTTCATCATCATTTTTGCTTCCCCTCCCACCCTTTTAAGCTAGGTAAGCTAAGGTTCCATTTTCCTCTCCCTTTTTGCATTTCGTTTTCTTAGGGTTTTGTGGGGGAATCCGAATTTGAGTTGATTTTGATGGTTGAATCGTGTCCAGCAGAAAGCCCACCAACGATTGTAAGCCGATTGAAGCTAAATTCGAAGTTTGGAGCGGATTGGAGATCCTAGGGTTCGATTAGGGATTTTTGGTGTCTCGGTGATTTCGGCTCGATATCGGCTCTCGCTTCGAGGGTGAGTTTTACTCACGCTTAGGATTTTATGTTTCGAATTAATTAATTAACTGTTTTACCGCTTTCGCTGGACTGGAATATTATTTGATAATCGAGTTTGAGAGATTTTGGGTTGAAAACCGTTATTTGAAAATATGTCGCGTTTTGATACAATTCGATTACAATGAGTTTTTGATTGATTTGTTTGATTGTGTGACTTTGATTGAGACTGTTTTTATGGTCGTCAAATCTGTTTTCGGTCGGAACGAGAATCGTTCGAGAACGTTTGGGTCAAAAACCGTTATTTCGGAATATGTCGTATTTTGGTAAAATTCGTTTTGATTGAGTTTTTGATTGGATTGATTGATTGTGTGGTTTGTATTGGGTCCATTGTATTGGTTGTCAAATCTGTTTTCGATCAAAACGAGAATCGGAATTGAGCGGAATAGCGGTTTTCGCGCGAAACCGCCAAAATTCTGCAGCATCAGGTCCCCATCGCGTCGCGACCTCCCTCCTTCGCGTCGCGACCATGCTTCAGTTTGCAACGAAAATATTTCTTTCATTTTCCGCGTCGCGACGGTTTCGTATCGCGTCGCGACGCTTTGCAGATTTTCAACAGTTTTTCACTGTTTTTGTTTTCGCGATATCTTTTGATCCGGGAACCCGATTGAGGTGTTCTAAAATGCGTTGGAAAGCTTATTCAGAGGCCTAACTGAATATTCTATTTTTAAGGCAAAATGAACTGTTTTTGATATTGAAAATTATGTTGAAAAGTGTCGAGTTAGTATGCGAGAGCGAATGTGGACTTAATGTTTTTATCGAAAAGAAAGCGGACTATGAGTCCTATGTGATATTGTATAAATGACGTGGGATGATTGTTAAATCATCTAAACCGGTCTATGATTCACGATATATAAATTATATCGAATATAGGAGTTAGCCCAAATGCGGGTGGATATATATATATATATATATATACTAGATCGAGTTTGGGTGACGACCCATGAGGTTGACATACTAGGCGGGGAAGTCATGATCCCTTACCCTAGGCCCGTAAGCCATTAGGGAAAGTACTATTGGTAAAGGGGTTCACCGGGATTACCAAAGCTGGGGTCGGTGTTATGTCACAGTTATAGAACAGTTCACCGGGATTACCAAAGCTGGGGTCGGTGCTGTAATAAAGTTATGAAGCGGGTTACCGGGATTACCAAAGCTGGGGCCGGTACCGTGTTAAAAATAGAAAGAATGGTCACCGGGATTACCAAAGCTGGGGTCGGTGTCATTCTAAATATATCAATGGTATGGTTACCGGGATTACCAAAGCTGGGGCTGGTATCATACTATGTTGACTAGTACGAGTCACCGGGATTACCAAAGCTGGGGTCGGTGTCGTGCTAAATTAAAAGAATGTAATTTATAAAGTAAAATAATGCGGTACATCGGGAGTTAGCGTTCGCGCAGTCGATGTCGTGTTGAGTAAACAATGTTTTAACTGGACCGAGAGCGTTAGTAGGGGTCTCGGTAGAACTCACTGAGATTGTATCTCACTGTTTAAATGTTGTTGTTTTACAGATAAACAGGGACAGAAGAAACCTCAGAGGCACGAGTAGGTGGCCCCGGGAGGAGAAAGATGACTTAGCTTTATGTTCAAGTTTATTTTCCTTCTGTTGCCTATGTATTACAACACTATGGCATTAGTGTTTTGTTTATCCTTTTCCGCTTTCTTGTATGACTCTGATTACCACAGTTGCTGACAGTTATGGTCTGAGTACCGTATGATCTTATTTGTGTATAAGATGGTTATGTTGTATTTCAGCAAAATTTTATAATGGTATTCAGTGTCTAAGCAGGAAATTATTATCTCTGATGTTTATATTTTGGCACGCTTTGGTATTTTTACAAGTTAAATATACCGGGGTGTTACATTTGGTATCAGAGCGGTTCGACCAAGTCGGACTTAGCTTTTAGGGTCTTTGCTTTCTCCAGTCGTGATTTTCTTAGTATGCTATTAGACATTGAGCTTGATCAACTTAATACTTTGTGCATATTTCGCAGAATCATGGCCAGAAGAGGTAGAGGCGTCCCTCCTCCTGTTGATCCACAATTCGAATGGATGCAGAATGTCATTGAGAATCAGCAGAAGATGATGCAGGATATGTTGCAAATGCAGCATGACCAAATGGGTCTACAACAGCCCAATTCCCAACCTCATCAAGAAGATCCTAACCGGACATATTTCCGATTTCAAAAGATGAAGCCGCCGACTTACAAGGGTGGACCGGATCCAATGACTGCCTATTATTGGATAGACTCAATGGAGAAGATCTTTCACACCCTCCAATGTGGAGAAGAAGAGAAGGTATTATGTGCGGCCAATGTGCTCAATGAAGATGCCCACACCTGGTGGTGTAATGCAAGGCAAATGATGGAACTCCAAGGAACTCCCCTCACTTGGGACAACTTCAAGGAATTGTTTCTAAAGCAATATTTCCCTTCAGTGAAGAAACTAAGCAAGCAAGCAGAGTTTGTGACTCTCAAACAAGGTGATTTGTCAGTTGGGGAATATGCTGCGAAATTTGAAAGACTGTCTCAGTTCTATGAGTTGGGGAGGTATGCCCCAAATGATATGTGGAAGATGCAAATGTTCAAAGAAGGTCTCCGAGCTGATGTAAGTCAAGGACTCAGTTCTTACACTCTGGTTAATTATCCTGCCTTAGTGCAACAAGCCTATGTGGCTGAGGAGGATCTGAGGAAAATGTATGCTGAAAGAAAAGATTATTGGAAGGGTAAAAAGAAGGTTGCTGAATCTTCTACTCCAAGCAGGCAATTCAAGGAAGATGGTTATAAGGGGAAACAGGTGCAATCGTTTGATTCTTCAAAGGTCCGCAGGTGTGGCAACTGTGGAAAACGTCATCAAGGCGATTGTTGGCAAAAGCCAAACCGGTGCTATCATTGTAATGAAGAGGGCCACTATGCAAATGAGTGCCCAACGAAGAAGAGTTTACAAGGAACACCAAATGCTCCTAGGCAGGGACGAATCAACACTTTGGATGCCCAGACAACCACACCTAAGGACAATCTACTGAGGGGTATGACATCTCTTTTCAATAACTCTGTCAGTATATTATATGATTCGATTGCAACCCATTGTTTTATAGCCCAAGCATAGTGTCAAAAATTATCTACTTGTCATACGAGATAGAAATTTTGTGGTAGAATCTATTTGTTTGCCTAAGAGAAGTATGAACATCTTTCCGTATTTACGGTGATCGTCTATTCAACTGGTGAATGAATTTCTGTATGTTATAAAGGATGAAGTTTCTTCCGTACTTCCATAGTGAGAGGTAGAATTCTCAATAGCATGGATTCCGAGTGTCGGGTCAATCTCTATAGTTCCTTGTCGAATGTCTCCCTTAGAATTAAAGGAATGGAAATCCCAACTTAAAGAATTGATATCAAAGAAGTTCATTCGACCGGGTACGTTTACATGGGATGCCGATTGAGAGGAGTGTTTTCAAGAGTTGAAAGTTAGGTTAACCTCTGCTCCGATCCTGATTCTTTCGGATCCGCCTTTGGAATTCCAAATATGCAGCGATGCTTCAGGGAAGGGTTTAGGAGGTGTTCTCGTGCAGAATCAACAAGAAGTAGCTTATGCATTCAGGAAATTGAAGGCTCATAAGGGGAATTATCCAACTCATGAATTGGAGTTAATACCTATTGTGTATACACTGAAGGTTTGAAGACGTTACCTGTATGGGTCTCGTTTCGAAGTCTTTAGTGATCACAATAGTTTAACGTATCTGTTTGATCGAAAAGAACTGAATAGCAGGCAGAGAAGTGTGTTGAGATTCTGGGGGATTATGAATTTGTGCTGTTGTAGCATTCAAGAGAGGTCAGTGTTGTAACTGATGCACTGAGTAGGAAGTCCACCCACATAGCTGAGTTTATTGATGCATGAGATGGAATCATCGGAGTCTTTTAGAGACTTAAATCTGAATTCAAGCTCGAGAGGAACCTGTTAGTGTTGAGCCATATGAGGATCTCTAGTTCCCTAAGGGATTCTATACGCTTAGCATAGGAAGTTGATGTGAAGCTACAATCACAAAAGGTATTTCCAGATTTTACTATGGATAGTGATGGAGTCAGTTGTTTCAACGGTAGAATCTGTGCGCCCGATGATGAGAACAATAAAAAGGCAAGTGTTAGAGGAAGCACACCGAAGTTTATATTCTGTTCCTGGGTGTACAGAATATAAAGCAGATGTATTAGTGGCGAGGTATTAGTTTGTTAACCTCTCCTTTGTGAAGGTTAACAATGAGATAGTATTATGAGATTCCGTTTGGCAAGTCGAACGTGAATACGAATATGTAAATGAGGTAACTGCTGACTGTTTTCACGTTGCGAATAACCATCAAAGGATTAATTGGTGGATCTGCTTATAAGTGACAGAAATTTCCGAAGTGAAGCTTGGCGTGCGGTGTAATAGTTTTGAAAAATCGTTTTGTGAAAACCCGCATGCTAAAGTTAATTTTGGGAACGAATTAAGAGGCTAATAGAATATGATTGAGGAGGAGAAATCCTAGGAGGATTACTTAGGTTGAGGGGAAGCTCTCAACGCTATTGACTAATTCGGAAAGGAGCTCTGAGTTCTGTTTGATAGTTGTTTGGAGAACAACTGATGTGATTTTCATTACTTCCGAAATTAATTGATGTTCCCACGGTTTACTTCTACGTTTAAGATAAACGTTTCTGGTAAATCCTCATTCCATCTTTTTGAAGAGTTCTATCTCGAAATCCCAAGGGTGAGTCAGGAAGTTTCACAGATGACCTTTCCGTCACGCTTTTTCAATGTGTATGGGAACTGTTATGGATTTTTAGAGAATTTGCGGAGAACGTGTTTACACCCTTCGAGAAAATCATGTTTGTACTTATCTCTACCGTGGAGTACCAATTTGTGAATCTCATTTTCAACTTGTATATCTATCAAGTGTCTTATATTACACCTTTGATTTAGATTAATCAAAGTTGGGGAGTAAACGAGGGTAATTGGAATGAAGCTTCGGAAGTGTTTTCAAACGCGGTGCCGAGCCGATGAAGGCGAATGATGAGTTTCTCGTGTAGATGCGTGACCAGAGAGTTCGTATCAAGGTAGTAGTGGATCATACTTGGAGATTGATGTGCCAACTTGGGAATAGTTCCTACCCTCATTTCGTTAATTCAAGATTGTGCTCCAGCAACTTAAGATCTTTCTGAGAATGTCGATTCTCGGTTAGTCAGATGAAAGACTTAATGAAATTTTGAGGACAAAATTCTTTTAAGTTGGGGAGAATGTAACATCCTCAAAATAATTAACCGAATTACTTGGATGTTAACCCAATTGAATTAATTTAGTACTTGACTGGTAAATTTATCGAGTGCTAAAATTATTTATTGGTTGTCATCGGATCGTTAACCGGATAATACGGATCAAGGAAGTTTCGGAATCGAAATAAGAGATTTAGATCAATGTGGTAATTTGACCGCGTTACCAATTATATATTAAATAAATATATAAGTATACGTGTATGTATGTGTATGTGAGGGAAGAAAAGAAAAATTAAAAGAAAGAGAGAAAGAAGGAAAGAAGAGAAGCAGAGAAGAAAAAGGGAGAAAAGAAGAGAAAAGGAGAAAGGAAGAGAAAGAGGAAGAGAAGAAGAAGAAGAGGAGCTCCACCCATCATCCCAAACTATCATCTTCATCATCATTTTTGCTTCCCCTCCCACCCTTTTAAGCTAGGTAAGCTAAGGTTCCATTTTCCTCTCCCTTTTTGCATTTCGTTTTCTTAGGGTTTTGTGGGGGAATCCGAATTTGAGTTGATTTTGATGGTTGAATCGTGTCCAGCAGAAAGCCCACCAACGATTGTAAGCCGATTGAAGCTAAATTCAAAGTTTGGAGCGGATTGGAGATCCTAGGGTTCGATTGGGGATTTTTGGTGTCTCGGTGATTTCGGCTCGATATCGGCACTCGCTTCGAGGGTGAGTTTTACTCACGCTTAGGATTTTATGTTTCGAATTAATTAATTAACTGTTTTACCGCTTTCGCTGGACTGGAATATTATTTGATAATCGAGTTTGAGAGATTTTGGGTTGAAAACCGTTATTTGAAAATATGTCGCGTTTTGATACAATTCGATTACAATGAGTTTTTGATTGATTTGTTTGATTGTGTGACTTTGATTGAGACTGTTTTTATGGTCGTCAAATCTGTTTTCGATCGGAACGAGAATCGTTCGAGAACGTTTGGGTCAAAAACCGTTATTTCGGAATATGTCGTATTTTGGTAAAATTAGTTTTGATTGAGTTTTTGATTGGATTGATTGATTGTGTGGTTTGTATTGGGTCTATTGTATTGGTTGTCAAATCTGTTTTCGATCAGAACGAGAATCGGAATTGAGCGGAATAGCGGTTTTCGCGCGAAACCGCCAAAATTCTGCAGCATCAGGTCCCCATCGCGTCGCGACCTCCCTCCTTCGCGTCGCGACCATGCTTCAGTTTGCAACGAAAATATTTCTTTCATTTTCCGCGTCGCGACGGTTTCGTATCGCGTCGCGACGCTTTGCAGATTTTCAACAGTTTTTCACTGTTTTTGTTTTCGCGATATCTTTTGATCCGGGAACCCGATTGAGGTGTTCTAAAATGCGTTGGAAAGCTTATTCAGAGGCCTAACTGAATATTCTATTTTTAAGGCAAAATGAACTGTTTTTGATATTGAAAATTATGTTGAAAAGTGTCGAGTTAGTATGCGAGAGCGAATGTGGACTTAATGTTTTTATCGAAAAGAAAGCGGACTATGAGTCCTATGTGATATTGTATAAATGACGCGGGATGATTGTTAAATCATCTAAACCGGTCTATGATTCACGATATATAAATTATATCGAATATAGGAGTTAGCTCATAAGGGGAATTATCCAACTCATGAATTGGAGTTAATACCTATTGTGTATACACTGAAGGTTTGAAGACGTTACCTGTATGGGTCTCGTTTCGAAGTCTTTAGTGATCACAATAGTTTAACGTATCTGTTTGATCGAAAAGAACTGAATAGCAGGCAGAGAAGTGTGTTGAGATTCTGGGGGATTATGAATTTGTGCTGATGTAGCATTCAAGAGAGGTCAGTGTTGTAACTGATGCACTGAGTAGGAAGTCCACCCACATAGCTGAGTTTATTGATGCATGAGATGGAATCATCGGAGTCTTTTAGAGACTTAAATCTGAATTCAAGCTCGAGAGGAACCTGTTAGTGTTGAGCCATATGAGGATCTCTAGTTCCCTAAGGGATTCTATACGCTTAGCATAGGAAGTTGATGTGAAGCTACAATCACAAAAGGTATTTCCAGATTTTACTATGGATAGTGATGGAGTCAGTTGTTTCAACGGTAGAATCTGTGCGCCCGATGATGAGAACAATAAAAAGGCAAGTGTTAGAGGAAGCACACCGAAGTTTATATTCTGTTCCTGGGTGTACAGAATATAAAGCAGATGTATTAGTGGCGAGGTATTAGTTTGTTAACCTCTCCTTTGTGAAGGTTAACAATGAGATAGTATTATGAGATTCCGTTTGGCAAGTCGAACGTGAATACGAATATGTAAATGAGGTAACTGCTGACTGTTTTCACGTTGCGAATAACCATCAAAGGATTAATTGGTGGATCTGCTTATAAGTGACAGAAATTTCCGAAGTGAAGCTTGGCGTGCGGTGTAATAGTTTTGAAAAATCGTTTTGTGAAAACCCGCATGCTAAAGTTAATTTTGGGAACGAATTAAGAGGCTAATAGAATATGATTGAGGAGGAGAAATCCTAGGAGGATTACTTAGGTTGAGGGGAAGCTCTCAACGCTATTGACTAATTCGGAAAGGAGCTCTGAGTTCTGTTTGATAGTTGTTTGGAGAACAACTGATGTGATTTTCATTACTTCCGAAATTAATTGATGTTCCCACGGTTTACTTCTACGTTTAAGATAAACGTTTCTGGTAAATCCTCATTCCATCTTTTTGAAGAGTTCTATCTCGAAATCCCAAGGGTGAGTCAGGAAGTTTCACAGATGACCTTTCCGTCACGCTTTTTCAATGTGTATGGGAACTGTTATGGATTTTTAGAGAATTTGCGGAGAACGTGTTTACACCCTTCGAGAAAATCATGTTTGTACTTATCTCTACCGTGGAGTACCAATTTGTGAATCTCATTTTCAACTTGTATATCTATCAAGTGTCTTATATTACACCTTTGATTTAGATTAATCAAAGTTGGGGAGTAAACGAGGGTAATTGGAATGAAGCTTCGGAAGTGTTTTCAAACGCGGTGCCGAGCCGATGAAGGCGAATGATGAGTTTCTCGTGTAGATGCGTGACCAGAGAGTTCGTATCAAGGTAGTAGTGGATCATACTTGGAGATTGATGTGCCAACTTGGGAATAGTTCCTACCCTCATTTCGTTAATTCAAGATTGTGCTCCAGCAACTTAAGATCTTTCTGAGAATGTCGATTCTCGGTTAGTCAGATGAAAGACTTAATGAAATTTTGAGGACAAAATTCTTTTAAGTTGGGGAGAATGTAACATCCTCAAAATAATTAACCGAATTACTTGGATGTTAACCCAATTGAATTAATTTAGTACTTGACTGGTAAATTTATCGAGTGCTAAAATTATTTATTGGTTGTCATCGGATCGTTAACCGGATAATACGGATCAAGGAAGTTTCGGAATCGAAATAAGAGATTTAGATCAATGTGGTAATTTGACCGCGTTACCAATTATATATTAAATAAATATATAAGTATACGTGTATGTATGTGTATGTGAGGGAAGAAAAGAAAAATTAAAAGAAAGAGAGAAAGAAGGAAAGAAGAGAAGCAGAGAAGAAAAAGGGAGAAAAGAAGAGAAAAGGAGAAAGGAAGAGAAAGAGGAAGAGAAGAAGAAGAAGAGGAGCTCCACCCATCATCCCAAACTATCATCTTCATCATCATTTTTGCTTCCCCTCCCACCCTTTTAAGCTAGGTAAGCTAAGGTTCCATTTTCCTCTCCCTTTTTGCATTTCGTTTTCTTAGGGTTTTGTGGGGGAATCCGAATTTGAGTTGATTTTGATGGTTGAATCGTGTCCAGCAGAAAGCCCACCAACGATTGTAAGCCGATTGAAGCTAAATTCAAAGTTTGGAGCGGATTGGAGATCCTAGGGTTCGATTGGGGATTTTTGGTGTCTCGGTGATTTCGGCTCGATATCGGCTCTCGCTTCGAGGGTGAGTTTTACTCACGCTTAGGATTTTATGTTTCGAATTAATTAATTAACTGTTTTACCGCTTTCGCTGGACTGGAATATTATTTGATAATCGAGTTTGAGAGATTTTGGGTTGAAAACCGTTATTTGAAAATATGTCGCGTTTTGATACAATTCGATTACAATGAGTTTTTGATTGATTTGTTTGATTGTGTGACTTTGATTGAGACTGTTTTTATGGTCGTCAAATCTGTTTTCGATCGGAACGAGAATCGTTCGAGAACGTTTGGGTCAAAAACCGTTATTTCGGAATATGTCGTATTTTGGTAAAATTAGTTTTGATTGAGTTTTTGATTGGATTGATTGATTGTGTGGTTTGTATTGGGTCTATTGTATTGGTTGTCAAATCTGTTTTCGATCAGAACGAGAATCGGAATTGAGCGGAATAGCGGTTTTCGCGCGAAACCGCCAAAATTCTGCAGCATCAGGTCCCCATCGCGTCGCGACCTCCCTCCTTCGCGTCGCGACCATGCTTCAGTTTGCAACGAAAATATTTCTTTCATTTTCCGCGTCGCGACGGTTTCGTATCGCGTCGCGACGCTTTGCAGATTTTCAACAGTTTTTCACTGTTTTTGTTTTCGCGATATCTTTTGATCCGGGAACCCGATTGAGGTGTTCTAAAATGCGTTGGAAAGCTTATTCAGAGGCCTAACTGAATATTCTATTTTTAAGGCAAAATGAACTGTTTTTGATATTGAAAATTATGTTGAAAAGTGTCGAGTTAGTATGCGAGAGCGAATGTGGACTTAATGTTTTTATCGAAAAGAAAGCGGACTATGAGTCCTATGTGATATTGTATAAATGACGCGGGATGATTGTTAAATCATCTAAACCGGTCTATGATTCACGATATATAAATTATATCGAATATAGGAGTTAGCCCAAATGCGGGTGGATATATATATATATATATATATATATATATATATATATATATATATATATATACTAGATCGAGTTTGGGTGACGACCCATGAGGTTGACATACTAGGCGGGGAAGTCATGATCCCTTACCCTAGGCCCGTAAGCCATTAGGGAAAGTACTATTGGTAAAGGGGTTCACCGGGATTACCAAAGCTGGGGTCGGTGTTATGTCACAGTTATAGAACAGTTCACCGGGATTACCAAAGCTGGGGTCGGTGTTGTAATAAAGTTATGAAGCGGGTTACCGGGATTACCAAAGCTGGGGCCGGTACCGTGTTAAAATTAGAAAGAATGGTCACCGGGATTACCAAAGCTGGGGTCGGTGTCATTCTAAATATATCAATGGTATGGTTACCGGGATTACCAAAGATGGGGCTGGTATCATACTATGTTGACTAGTACGAGTCACCGGGATTACCAAAGCTGGGGTCGGTGTCGTGCTAAATTAAAAGAATGTAATTTATAAAGTAAAATAATGCGGTACATCGGGAGTTAGCGTTCGCGCAGTCGATGCCGTGTTGAGTAAACAATGTTTTAACTGGACCGAGAGCGTTAGTAGGGGTCTCGGTAGAACTCACTGAGATTGTATCTCACTGTTTAAATGTTGTTGTTTTACAGATAAACAGGGACAGAAGAAACCTCAGAGGCACGAGTAGGTGGCCCCGGGAGGAGAAAGATGACTTAGCTTTATGTTCAAGTTTATTTTCCTTCTGTTGCCTATGTATTACAACACTATGGCATTAGTGTTTTGTTTATCCTTTTCCGCTTTCTTGTATGACTCTGATTACCACAGTTGCTGACAGTTATGGTCTGAGTACCGTATGATCTTATTTGTGTATAAGATGGTTATGTTGTATTTCAGCAAAATTTTATAATGGTATTCAGTGTCTAAGCAGGAAATTATTATCTCTGATGTTTATATTTTGGCACGCTTTGGTATTTTTACAAGTTAAATATACCGGGGTGTTACACCAACCATTATGGACGTGGCCGCCATCACTGGCCTACCCGCATTTGGCCGAAGCGTCCATTCTGCACGACTACCCAGGAAGGTGAACTTAGGCCATGTCCATGCTGGAGAGGTGTACTCAAAATTTCTGATTGCAAATTCTAAGTCTGATGCCAATATTACCGACGAGGAACACACTGCTTTCCTCATGTACTTCTTTTGCAGATTCTTCTATGGAACTGCCTTCGCCGGTGTCGTCCAAGAATTGCAGCCCTTCGTCGCCTTGATGGCCAGTGGGGAAGTTTACGCCTGGGCCCCTTATCTTCTTGGTGAGCTCTACCGAGGAATCCAAGTCATGCTCGACCAGATTAGACATTACGGCTGAGTTTCCAAGATTCAATGTCCTATGAGGTTTCTTCAGTTGTGGGCCACTCTCTATTTCCCTAATATTCTATCGGTTGGACTGACTATCTTCAAGTCACCGACCATTAAGTACTTGGGCCCTCAACTCTCGGCCACCCCCTGCCATCGGCTAACTGCGGTTCCAATTATGAAGGAGTTTCTGAAGACAAATGTTGCTGAGATGACGTGGTGTCCTGTGCTGGACAGGAGGTGTAGTCCTACCTGGATCTTTGCTCCTCAAATAAAAGAAGATCAGCTTTCTCTCTCAGAGCACAACATTGCTCATGATTATTGGCGGTCCGCTCTGGTATCCAGGGACTTGCCAATTGGCTGTTTGGCTACCTCCCGTTACAACAAGGCCCTCACAGAGAATTATTACCCCAACTTTGTCTGTAAACAGTTTGGGTTGATGCATCATGTCCCTCTCCCTTACCGACTTCTGAATGATCCTCACCACCGGGAAGGTTTGAGGGATGGCCAGGTGTGTAAAATGGTCACTTGCAATTACTACAAGGTCACCAAGAGTGTGTGGGCATATTACGAGGCGTGTTCGGGGGAAACCGGTGCCTTTACCAATTGGTTGCTTGGTGTTAAATACCCAGTCTTCCCTCGGGCGCTTGGTGATTATCTTTCCAAGTACCTCGGTCGTCATCACGCAGCTCCAGCCCCCTTTTCAGCACCGACCGGTACAAGCAGCGTTCCTACTATCGTTGATAAAACACCTAGGCCTCCTACTTCCATTCGGCGGCCATCCACTCGGTCCCAACCAGCCGCAGGCATGTCTCCTGTTCTCTGTGGTATACTCGTTATTTCCTCCCCCTGCTTTTCCTCTTACCTCATCCTCGTCCTCCTTCTAACTGTAGGGTCTTCTGCTAACCGTAATGTGGAAGATGATGATGATGATGCTCCCATTATCTTCAGGTGATCGACTGCTCGGCGTGCTCCAACAGACGCTCCTTCGCGGCCAGTGGCCAAGAGGGCTGCAATGGTGGCAGAAGACACCCCTCGTCCATCTAAGAAATTCAAGGTACGGTGTTTTCTGCTCTCCTTCTTCTTATTTGCTGGTGCCTTAGATCTCTCTCATAGTTATTTTTGCCTGTAGACGACTGATCCCCCGGTTCCGGATGCACCTTTGATTACATTCTCCTTCTATTCCTCCTCAATCAGATCCCAAGCCAGTGACTGAGGCGGAGGTGGCTCAATACTTCGCCTCCCAAAGTCAACCTCAAGTAGTTCCCCCTTCGGGAGAAGAATTCAAGAAACTAGACGATGCTCTCCGGGGACGAATTGTTACTTATCCTACCCATCTCTCAAATCTGAGGTCTCTAGCTTTCAGGCTATCTTCCTCAGATGATAAGTCAACGCAGAGGAGGGAGACCCTAAGGGACATAGCCTATCGGCTTCTAGAGATTTCTTGGGCCTATTCGGCATCCTACTCTGCTCAGGACGCTGCCCAACAAGCACTGGATCGCCTGAATGCCCTACAGGAAGAGAAGAAGATGTACCTCTCAACCTATGGTGAGAAAGAAGCGGAATGCCGATTGGTGCTAGCCAAGGAGGAGATGACCAGATGTCGAATTGAGGAGATTGAGTCTCTTCTAACAGGGCTCCAGTTAGAATTGCAGGTTTTACGTCCTCAGCAGGAAGAGGCGACCAAGAAACTAGCCTTGGTCACAGCAGATCAAGCTCGCTTATACAATTAGAGCAAGCCCTTAGATCAACGCATCAAGGAACTAGAGTCTCAAAAAGGGGTCTTCCTCTATAACAAGGAGCGCGGTCAAAGCTAAGTGTTATCTGCGATAGCTTCCGGGGAAAGGCTTCCTATCCGCTTGACAAACTCATCCACCGCTGAACCTGCTTCGACTGTTCTCCCTTCTGGTCAGGAGGTGTCCCAATCTATGGATGGAGAAGGCTCTGCTGCAGCGAAGGAGTTGCCTGTCCTTGTACTTAATTTGTTTTTCCACTAGGCCGCCGGTGTGTGGCGAGCCACTATGACAATTCTCTTTTGTATAATTACCAATTTTCTTTCCCTTGCATACTTTCCCATAGAGTAGGATAATATGCTTTGAGATATTTGCCATTGATTTTTGTTTCGAACTCTTCGTCGTCGAACGTAATCAAACAGTATGCCCCACCGTCATATACTTCGCTTACGATGTTGGGCCCGTCCCAATTTGGGGACCACTTGCCAAACTGGGGATCTTTCCTCCCAAGTGGCAGAATAGTCTTCCACACGAGATCGCCCTCAACAAACTTCTTTGGCTTGACGTGTTTATCGTAGGCTCGGGCCGTTTTGGCTTTGTTCATCTCAATTCTGTTGAGGGCAACCAGCCTGCCATCGTCCACCGAGTCCAACTCCATTAACATGGCTTGTTGGTATTCATCTATGCCGAGGGCATGCTGCCAAGCCACCCTTAATGATGCCACACTGATTTCCAATGGTCACACGACATCCTGCCCATAGACTAAACGATAGAGAGTTACCCCCGTGGTCGTGGACTTAGAATTTCTCATAGCCCAAAGGACCTCATTAAGGGTCTCGTGCCACCGTCGAGGCTTGTCCTCTATGTTTTTCTTGATGAGCTCTGTTCTGTACCTAGCAGTAATTTGGTAGGCTGCTGTTGGTAGGTCTCTTGCTGTCCTAGCTGTAGGTCAGTGAGCGCCCGGGGGGGTACCTGCAAAGCCACTCCGACGCTCAAGTCAGTATAGAGAGTATATGAGTGAAGGTACTAGGGATTAGAGATTGAACCTTTCTTAGGGCAAAGTTTGCCTGTATTTATAGGAAATCGTGCCTGTTCGTGGATCGTCGGATTGGTAGAGTCGATCTGTACCGTCCAAGCATGTTGGGCTTGTGTGTTGTGGATATGGGCTGATTTGGTTGGGCTGATCCATACCGCTTGCTAAACGCATCCCCTGGTTTTGCTAATGGACCTCTTGGTCCAGTCCAGAACAGTTTCCCCCCAAGCCGAGATTATTCCGGAGGATGGTCTTGGCTTGAAGGATTTGTCAAGTTTTGTGAAGTTATGTGGGCCGCCGTCCTGACTATTTTTCATAAATAGGTGGGCCCTTGTCTTGTGATCCACACTTTGCAATTTTGTGGAGGTGTAGGGATCGAGCTGTCCTGGAGCGCCTACTTAAGGAGGAGGAGGGAGGTAGGGTTTGCTTGTTTCAACATCTCTTCTTGTCGGTAAGTGTTGATTTCTGTTTTCTTTTGCATTGTTGACGGGGCCCTCATGGGCGCCTGAGGCGCTTTGCCATGGTGTCACGGAGGCCGCCTCTTGGAGCAAGATCTGGCGCCCTCATGGGTGCCTTAACTGGTTGATCCGGTTGCTGCCTCTTGGCGCAGGATCTGACGCCCTCATGGGCATCGTCGGCGCCTTGTTGCGCTGGTCGGGTTGCTGCCTCTTGGCGCAGGATCTGGTGTCCTCATGGGCGTCGTGGGCGCCTGGTTGTGCTGGTCGGGCTGCTGCCTCTTGGCGCAGGATCTGGTGCCCTCATGGGCGCCTGGTTGTGCTGCGCAGGGGGTTTCGCCAAAAAAGGGGATCCGGCAACCTTTTGGGCGCCCTGGGGCGCTGCTTGCGCCAGTTCTGATACAGGGGATCCAACGCCCTCTTGGGCGCCCTGGGCGCTGCTAGCTCCAGTTTTCAGAGAGAGAGGATCCGGCGCCCTCGTGGGCGCCCTGGGTGTTGCCTGCGACAGATTTCAGAGAGAGAGCATCCGGCGCCCTCGTGGGCGCCCTGGGCGCTGCTACCGCCTGTTTTAAGAGAGAGAGGATCTGGCACCCACGAGCCCTCGTGGGCGCCCTGGGCGCTGCTAGCGCCAGATTTCAGAGAGAGAGGATCCGGCGCCCTCGTGGGCGCCCTGGGCGCTGCTAGCACCAATTTTCAAAGAGAGAGGATTCGGCGCCCTCGTGGGCGCCCTGGGCGCTGCTTGCGCCAGTTTTCAGAGAGAGAGGATCCGGCGCCCTCTTGGGCGCCTTCCTTCTAGCGTCAAGCCTTTGTTGTTTTGGCGCCCTGCCAGGTGCCCTCATAGGTGCTACCTGTTTGGACCTTATCTTTGGCGCTTTGTTTTATTTTGTTTATTGGTCCTGTCTCTTAGCCTGTTTTTTTCTTTTCTATGATATTTCAGGACTTGCTTGGTACCAAAGGATATTGCTTCTTCTGTTCTCACCACCATTTTCGCGACTTTCGCCGCTTCTCACTTACTAAGGTAACCTGGGTTGACCCTTTGCTTTTATTTCTAGCTTTCTTGTTTTCGAGCATGTCTGGTTTTGTGGAAGTATCCATCCTCAGGAGAGGGGGTTGTCTACAAGTTCTTGTTGTTTGTCTCGTAACTACTTGTTCTGCCACCTATCCTGCAGGTTGAGAGATGGCAAGGACGAAGGAGACAGCCCGGGTGAACGGGGGTACCCTGGTCCCGTCCCTACTACGAGGCTGGATGTGGAGGGAAAGGCGTCGGTGGTAGATGACGATATATTGCCCTCGGAGGGCGTGGGCGTCCCTGGTTTTATCGTTACCTCTTCTGATGATGACTCTCCCTTTGAGCACGAAGTGGAGGAGATTGGTGGTTTAAATTATGACTGGGTTGCTCGTACTGTTCGCTCCACCAGAAGTTTCTATCTTCCAGGGAAAGATCCCCCCCCCCCCCCGCTACTTGCAAGACTTAGTGGGAGGCAACTGGCGGCTACTTGCAAGACTTAGTGGGAGGCGACTGGCGGGTTGAAGCGGTCGATCCCAATGATAGAGTGTGCAGGGTACCTGATGGCCGAAAATTCATGATGTTTCACAGCGTGATCTATAAGGTGCGGGTTTCTCCCATCTTCACGCCGTTTCAACTGGAGGTCTTAAACCACTTCCAGATAGCTCCATCTCAGCTCCACCCTAACTCATGGTGCTTCGTGAAGTGCTTCGAACTGGTTATGAGAGCCCTACAAAGGAAGTGCAACTTGAGGGTCTTCTTGACTATTTTCGAGGTGCAGCGTCGTCGAGAGTCTTCCGGCGGCATCACTCGTTACGAGTTCGTACACTTGAAATGTCGGGCCAACTGTGCTTTCTTTCAGGTGTATTCGGACAATCAGCATGACTGGAAACTTAAGTATTTTTACCCCGTCCGCTCTAGCACGAAAGCTGTTGATAGCATCTGCTTTTTTGATGAGCAAGGGTGTTTCATCCGAGATAAGTTTCATTTCGGGTGGTGTAATGCTGATGCTAATCGCACCACTCGGTCTTATCGCGTCCTCTCGTCTGAGTTATCAGTTTCCCAGCTGAGGACTTTGAATATGGTTAGGAGGATCGTTAGCCGCTTGTCCACTACGCCTCAAAAGATTTTATGTGGCGAACTATCTAAGGCCTCAACGATTCCCGAGGCCGTTGATCTCTTAGGTCGCCTATTTGGTTTGGTTTTCCTTTATTTTCCCCTTTTAATATTTTGCTTCTGTTGCTGATTTGTTTCATTGTTGTTTTGCAGATAAGATGGACGCTCCACTCTCTTTTGATGAATTGGCCTCTTGGGCTGGGAGGAAGAAACCTCTAGGTTTCGATGCTGATGAGGCGAGTAGTCCGGTTCCTGCAGTGTCAGCTCCCGTCCGTCCCTCCATGGGGCCCCGTCTGAGCCTGGGGGCTCCAAGTCGGGCTGCCAAAGATCTCTCTGGAGCACCAATTGGTTCTACCAACCTGGAAGGCCAAAGCCATTCCAAGCACAAGAAAAGTCGTGTTCAGCGCTCTCGTCCTGCTGATGGTTCTTTCCCATCCAGGCGCTCCTCCCCTGAGGACACAGAGGAGGGTGAAATTAGCTTTACTGCGCAGGAGCGTGACCACCTCTAGGAGCACCCTTTCGAACTGGCCATGCGTATGGTCAAGGATGGGGAGAGTTTGCATGCCAAGTGGGGAGCTGAGAGGGAAAACGGACCTCATTCAGGCGATTCTCTTGATCTATTTCTTTAAGTTTTTTGACACATCTGTAAGATGGCTTCTTGATCCATGTTGCGTTGTTTTATTCTTTATGTAGGTTTGAGGGAGGAGAGAGATCAGCTTGCGTTGGATAAGAATCGACTCCAAGAAGATCTTCGCGAAGCTTTGGAATCTGTTCGCCGGGCGAAAGAGGCCGCTCGTCACTACCAGGCAGACCGGGCGGAGGTCGCTACTGAGAGGGATCAGCACAAAAGGAGGGTGAAGGAGCTTCAATCTGAACTGGAAGGTATGAAGAAACTGAAGGAGGAGGTCGAGGCCAAAGTGCAGGTGGTGGCCGGGCAGGCTATAGACTTTTCTTATGCTGCCTACGATAAGGCGATTGGCCACGTTCAGTGTTTGTATCCGCAAGCCATTCTCGAGTCGAGCGTCCTTCAATTTGATCATGATGTTCGAGACGGGAAGATCGTTAAGTACCACTCCAACAGGGTTGACTTCGATGTCGTTGCCCCCTGATTATCTCTTAGTTGCTTGATTGGTGTAATTTTTCTTTGACTCGTCGAATCTCGCTATGTGTTTTGTTTAATGGATGTATTACACTTTACCCCAATAGGGTTGACCTCGATGTCATTGTTCCTTAAAATCTATGTTATCTTTTGAAACGTCTATCTTTCATCGTTATATGGCTTGTTTCTTATGTTCACAACTAATAGTATTGGATGGCCTCGGGCGTACTTTCTTGTCTTGCGCACCTGAACATATTATTTCGTATCGCCTCGTGGCAAAGCATTGTATTTTGACGTTGGTGCCTTGCTTGGCGCCCCGATGGGCGTTGGTCTGTCATTTGGCACCCTGCCAGGCGCCCCCATGGGCGCTGGCCTGTTGCTTGGCGCCCTGCCAGGCGCCCTCATGGGCGCTGTCCTGTTCTTCACGTGGCGCCCTGCCAGGCGCCCTCATGGGCGCTGGCCTGCTGCTTGGCGCCCTGCCAGGCGCCCTCATGGGTGCTGGCCTGTTCTTCACATGGCGCCTGTCATACCCTAATTTTGTCCGCCCAAGTCAAAACCTTTTTTTCAAACAAAAATGGAAACAATAAGGGTAATTCATAATTTGTGTAGGTTAATGGACTTTCGCATTTATGTGTATTTGTCCCCTATCTCGCATTTTTATTTGAATTACGCGCACGCGCCAGTCATAACTGCGTGAGCTTCCCTTTTGCCCTTACCATTTGGCATGCATTTTAATCTTCAAAAAGGCCATTTATTGATCGTTATTAATTTTTGGCACCCAAAAAAAAAACTATTAATTTTTGAGAATTTTAGGGAATAAAATAGTGCATGTTTCAATATCTGTGGGCATTCAAATGAGAGCAAGTTAATTATTTTTGAACTAAACCAAGTCAAGGATGAAAAATACAATTTATTCTATCAAGGATAATTTTCGTATAATTTTTTGGAAGAAAATCCTAGTTCAAAATAATTAAGAGGCATTTTTCCCATTTTTATTGCACAAGAAAGCTGAAAAAGGACAATTAAATATTCCCCGATTATTAAATGACAACTTTTATTGTCATGGATAATTAGAGGGATATTTTTATGGTGCCCAAAAATATGTGACACATTTTCAATAGGTGCACTATCATTTGCATGCCCAAAAATTCAAAATTCAAATAGAAAGTACAAAGTGTCCTCAATAAGACAAAAGACCAAAAAGGAGAAGCAATTTTCCCTCCCCATTTTTGTTGTCATAGCCGAATTCTCTCTCTCTCTCTCTCTCTCTCTCTCTCTCTCTCCACAATTTCTTCCACACTCTTCTATTGTACAATTATTCCCCAAGAATATTCTTGTACTATCCTTAATCCTACCCATTTCATACACATCCCTAATTCCACACACTCTCATGTAGATTCATACCCATTTTTTGTAAATGACACCATCCTCTCACACTCACTCCTTCATAAGAAATTGCAAACTTACTTAAAATAGAACATCCCATTCCTATTCTACCCTTAACCCTAATTTCACCCAAGACCATATATGAGCCTACTCTCCCAAAATACAAGGACAAGTTCTTTTTTTGCACAAAAACCTCTACTTCCTCCTCTCCTTGGCCGAATACCTCCTCCTCTCCCTCACCTCATCTTTTTCAATTTCTTCACTCAATCATCCATTAAAACACATTTCCTACACTAAATCTTCCATCCTTCTTGCATTCTTCTCAAAGATTCACCTTCAAATTCAAGGATCAAGTTCAAAGTTGAAGATTGAAGAGTAGATTAAAGGGGTTTTGCATTCATTCATCTCATTTCCTTCCTTATTCTAGCTTGGAGTTGAGGTATACTTTAAAACCTAGCATCATCTTCCAATTTTAGCATCCAAGATGTAAATCATCACTTCATTTTGGCATCCCATTGCATTTTAATGACAAACACTTTGGGATGGTTGGGGTGCTTGGAATGCTTCTCTCCTTTAGAATAAATTGTGTGTTGTTATTTCACTCATTTCTTGTTGTTTTCATGAATAAAATGATGATTTGAAGCTTATTTCATTTCGCATATTAGAGGAAAATTAGGGTTTGTGTGATTGTTATGCATTTCTTTGCTTGATCATGTGAATCCTTGCCAAAAGTTTAATCTATGTTGTTCTCTTGCATTATCTTGTGTTTCCAAGAATAAAATGAGATTTAGGGTTTATGTTAGTTTCGCATGTTTCAAAGAAATTAGGGTTTATGAGGTTTTTGATGAGTTGGTTGTCTAATCTTGCAATTACTTGGAATTGAACCTTGATTATGATGTTTGTTTGCTTAAAACTTGTTGTTCTCATGAATTTGCTTGCAAATCATGCCCGTGTTGATGATTGGCAAGAGGACTCTCACTTGTGCTTTGATGCACACTTTAAGTGTTGAAGATTGCCTAAGAGGATTCAATTTCTTTTGTGATTCCTAGTGAACAAGAAGGCAAATTTAGGTTTCCTTTCCTTACCAATTGCTTTGATTACCAAAAACAACTTATAAGTAATTTTGAAATGCTCTTGGTCTTTCAAATAAGTAATTGTTTTGAAACAATTTTTGGTTTTGTGTTGACGATTTGGTAAGAGGATTTGACACCTATGCACTTGTGCGTATCCCAAGTGTCAAAGATTACGTAAAGGGATTCAACACCCTAATTGCCTAAACTTGTCAATTTAGTCTTAAGACTTGCCTATGATCTTGCAGGAGGCAAATGCCCCTTTTAATTTATTCCTTCCATGTGGTTGATTGAAGAAATGTATTAGACATTGATGACATCAAAAAGATACCACATGGGTGCTTATGTCTAATGTTGATGTGAAATCCTTAGGGTTTTGCAAGTGATTCATTAGAAGTTTGATATCACTTGTTCTTTGAATTGCCTTTGCCTATTCACATATTGTGTCATAAATGCCTAGTTAGGTTCATCCCATTGCCTAGCATCTTCAATAAGATGTGCAACTTAGGTTCATTTTCATGCCTATTCATGCATTTTTGCCAAAATGTTCAACTTGGGTTCATTCCTTGCCTATCTATGTATCGTGTCATAATGTGTGTAGTCTAGGTCCACTTTCAATCAAAAGCTTTTTCAAGCATCAAAATCATTCCCTAAACAAGAATCAATCCAATTGCGAAAACTCTTCAAAATCAAACTTTGTTAGTAGTCTTGCGAAGCCTTTGCTTGCATGATTATTAACAATGAGGTACTAGTGGCGATCACTTGGAGCCTTTGCTCAATTGATCATCATGAATGCCTAATTTTCCTAAAAATTTTCACTAAATCAAAAACTTTGTTAGTAGTCTTGCGAAGCCTTTGCTTGGATGATTATTAACAATGGAGTGCTAATGGTGGTCACTTGGAGCCTTTGCTCAATTGATCATCATGAAAGCTCAATTTTCACGATTAAACAAGGTAAAAAAACAAAAACCTTTTTCTAGACAACCCAGAACTACGTAGCTTTGAATTCTCCATCGCACCGGGAGATACGTAGGAGCGGATACTCTCCGTCAAGCACAACAAACCCAAAACATTTTTCCTTTCAAAAACCAAACACTTTTCCAAAATAAAACATTTTTCAAAAACAAGAACAACGTTGCTTTGAATTCTCCATCGCACCGGGAGATACGTAGGAGCGGATACTCTCCGTCAAGTGTCCTCATGGGCGCTAGCCTATTCTTCACGTGGCGCCCTGCCAGGCACCCTCAAGGGTGCTGGCCTGTTGCGTGACGCCCTGCCAGCCGCCCTCATGAGCGCTGGCCTGTTTTTCACATGGCGCCCTGCCAGGCGCCCTCTTGGGCCTTGGCTTGTTGCTTGGCGCCCTGTCAGGCGCCCTCATGGGCGCTGGCCTGTTCTTCACGTGGCGCCCTGCCAGGCGCCCTCGTGGGCTCTGGCCTGTTGCTTGGCTCCCTGCCAGGCGCCCTCATGGGCGCTCGCTTTTTCTTCACATGGCGCTCTGCCAGGCGCCCTCTTGGGCGCTGGCCTGTTGCTTGGCGCCCTGCTAGGCGCCCTCATGGGCGCTGGCCTGTTCTTCACGTGGCGCCCTGGTAGGCACCCTCATGGGCGCTTGCCTGTTGCTTGGCGCCCTGCCAGGCGCCCTCATGGGCGCTGGCTTGTTCTTCACATGGCGCCCTCTTGGGCGCTGGCCTGTTGCTTGGCGCCCTGCCAGGCACCCTCATGGGTGCTAGCGTGTTCTTCACATGGCGCCCAGCTAGGCGCCCTCTTGGGCGCTGGCCTGTTGCTTGGCGCCCTGCTAGGCGCCGTCATGGGCGCTGGCCTGTTGCTTGGCGCTCTGCCAGGCGCCATCATGGGCGCTGGCCTGTTCTTCACGTGGCGCCCTGACAGGCGCCCTCATGGGCGCTGGCCCATTGCTTGGCGCCCTGTCAGGTGCCCTCATGGGCGCTGGCCTGTTCTTCACATGGCGCCCTGCCAGGCGCCCTCTTGGGCGCTGGCCTGTTGCTTGGCGCCCTGCCAGGCGCCTTCATGGGCGCTGGCCTGTTCTTCACGTGGCGCCCTCTTGGGCACTGGCCTTTTGCTTGGCGCCCTGCCAGGCGCCCTCATGGGCGCTGGCTTGTTCTTCACTTGGCGCCCTGCCAGGCGCCCTCTTGGGCGCTGGCCTGTTGCTTGGCGCTCTGCCAGGCGCCCTCATGGGCGGTGGCTTGTTCTTCACATGGCGCCCTCTTGGGCCCTGGCTTGTTGCTTGGCGCCCGGCTAGGGGCCCTCATGGGCGCTGGCCTGTTCTTAACTTGGAGCCCTGCCAAGCGCCCTCATGGGCGCTGGCCTGTTACTTGGCGCCCACCTCACGGGACTGTGGGGGCAGTTTATCAGACTCGGCTGAATTTAACTCGCCCATCAGAGGTTGCGACACGTTTAAAGCCGCTTCTCACCTTGTGGGACTCTGGGGGCAGTTTATCTGACTCGCCTGAATTTAACTTGCTCATCAGAGGTTGTGACACGTTTAAAGTCACTTCGCACCTCGTGGGACTCTGGGGGCAGTTTATCAGACTCGGCTGAATTTAACTCGCCCATCAGAGGTTGTGACACGTTTAAAGTCACTTCGCACCTCGTGGGACTCTGGGGGCAGTTTATCAGACTCGGCTGAATTTAACTCGCCCATCAGAGGTTGTGATACGTTTAAAGTCACTTCGCACCTCGTGGGACTCTGGGGGCAGTTTATCAGACTCGGCTGAATTTAACTCACCCATCAGAGGTTGTGACACGTTTATAGTCACTTCGCACCTCGTGGGACTCTGAGGGCAGTTTATCAGACTCGGCTGAATTTAACTCACCCATCAGAGGTTGTGACACGTTTAAAGTCACTTCGCACCTCGTGGGACTCTGGGGGCAGTTTATCATACTCGGCTAAATTTAAGTCGCCCGTCAGAGGTTGCGACACGTTTAAGGTCGCTTCTTGCCTCGAGGTGGGGTTTTGATTTAGGGTGCCAGCTACTTTCACATGGCTCCCTGCCAGGCGCCCTCATGGGCGCTAGCTGCTTTCTATCTCGTTGGTGATAGCAAATGTTGCCGACATGATAATTTTGAATCGTAAATAGTAAACATTTTATTCATTCATTTGTGCGTGTTATCAAACCATGCCAGTACATTATTATGAAAGCAAGGCTCATACAACCAATCTCTTTAGCTTAAGAGCGTTCTAGGTATTATGATCAATAGCTGTATGGTGGCGGCTACCTCTGGTGGTATCCCCGTCCCATCTGCTCCAGATCAAGGAAACAGGTCCCCCTTGTCACTTGGGTGGATAATGAGTTTCTCTTTGACCTCTTCGAGGAGGTCAGAACACTCATCGCATGGCTTGCACCTCTTCACACGCTCTTTTAGCTCCCACGTAGGGGTGGAATCTTCCTCCAACTCTTGCTCATCTGACTCGCTTCTAGTATCCCAATCTGTCAGATACACCTCAGCTTTTTCAAGATCATTATTTGAGACTTTGACACCAGCAGTCTCCCTTTCATCCTTCATGCTCATATAAAAACATCTACGAGCCGCACCTAGATCCACTTGGAGGGTTACCACCTTATTTTCTAGGCTGTAGAACTTCATTTTTAAGGTGTACCGTTGATGTTACAGCCTCCAGCTTGCTCGGTGTGGGTCTCCCAATGATGCATTGGTAGACCGACTTGCAGGGAAGGACTAGGAAGGGTGTCTTCACAGTTCTGAACAAAGGCGGTTTGCCATCAGGGTCACCATTGGTGACCATCAACTCCAGGTGGCCCAGCGGTTTGGTTTTTGAATCGTTGAAACCTGTTAGATCCCCTCCTTGGTATGGAGTCAGGTCGTTGGGGGATATGCTCAATACTGACAGCAAGTCTTCAAAGATGATGTCCACAGCGCTTCCCTGGTCGACCAGGATTCTTCTTACATCCATGTTGGCCATGATGGCAGAGATGAGTAACGGGACATGCTTATTCGGCCTTCCATCAAGCAGATCCTTATCCTCAAAGGATAAGGGCGGTCTGGTTGGTCCCTTCATAGGGGCTGATGTTGATGCCACACTTACGATTTCTTTCCACTTCCTCTTCTTCGACTTGTTTGAGCCCCACTCGTCAAGGGGGTTGCTCCCGTGAATCACCATGGCCACTGGCCTTCCTTTGGACTTACGGGTGTCTTCCTTCTCGGAAGATTCGCTTTCCTCTCTAATGACCCCCTCCCTGACTAGTGCCTTCCCCTTCCTAGGGGATCTAGATCTTCTTCTGGGGGATCGGGCTCTTTTGCGTGAGCCATTTGGTTCTTCTTCTTTCCTCACGTACTGCTGCAGTTTACCTTTCTGGATCATTTCCTCGATGTCGTCTCTGAGGGCACGACAGCCATTGGTATCGTGGCCTCCGCTTCGGTGATAGCGGCACCATTTCTTTGAAGGGATCTGGCCATCTTTCAGCACTAAAGGCTCCGGTCTCTTGACGTTTCTGAACTCGGCGTTAGCGCATTCCGACAGGATCTTGGACCGAGTCGTGATGAGGGGCGTATGTTCGTTGAATTTGCGGGATCGTGCCTCGCGATGCCCGCCTCCTGTTACCTTTCGCTGGCGGACTTCGCGGGCGTCTTCCCTGTCGCCCCCGACCTTGGCTGCCTCTCGGTAAGCCATGTCATCCTCTTCGTAATCCATGTACTTCTGAGACCTTCGAAGGAACTCTCCTAAGTTCCTAGGTTTGTTGATACCTACGTCCATTTGAAAAAGACTCCCCTTTCTCAATCCGTCTTTCATCCAGAACAGCCTCTGCCTGTCTTCCAAGTTTCTGACACATGAGGCCTCCTTGTTGAAACGCTCAATGTACTCTCTGAGTGTCTCATCGTCATGCTGCCTGACGGCCCTTAACACTTCTTCAGACTTAGGTTTTAACCGGGAGGCTGTGAATCGAGCTGTGAACATTCTCGCCAACTCCCCTCATGAGGAGATGGAGTTCGGCCTCAGCTCTTGAAATCACTCTAGTGCGGAATTCTCAAGAGTGAGGGGGAAGATTTTGCAGTGGACAGGCTCCCTGGCGCCTCTATAGCGCATCATCAGTGAGAAGTGTGCCAGATGACGGTCCGGATCTCCAGTTCCGTCATACATCTTAAGGGCTGGCAGCTTCTCCAAGGCCCTTGGGATCCTACATTCATCCACCCTTTGAGTGAACGGTCCTTCTTCTGAAAACCTTCTTGAGTTCCGGGGGGAGGCGTCCTCACAGTTCAACTCGTGATACCTGCCTCAGTCGGGAGATCTCCTCGAGGGCGATCCCCTATGGTGCCTTCGATGGGCATTGACCCGGCTCCTTGGTCTCTCACGAGAGTCGGGGGACGTGCGTGAGGAGGTCCTGGAATGGGAGTCGTAAGGTTGGTAGACATCATCTGGAGGGGACGGAGGAGTCCTCGGAGGTGAGTCCGACCCTTGGAGCCTGTGTCGCCGAGGGGGAGACCGGTGCACATGTCTTCGCCTCGGGGGAGAACGATGGACGAGGTGCCTTCGAGGGGGAGACCGGTGGCGCCTTGAAGCCACTGTTATCGGAGGAGGCTGCTCGGGTAGGGAAGCTACACGCCTTTCTATCTGTCTTAGGCGAGCTTCCTGTTGCATCATTGCTTGAGTGTGGCTGGCGAGGAGATCCAAAAGTTGGCCTACATTTGATGGTTGGGCCTGCTGACTAGTGCCCTCGTCAGGTAGGCTGGCCATGTTGCCCCTATAAGGCAGGCTGTGGACGTCGCCCTCGTTAGGCAAGCTGGCGACGTTGCCCTCATTAGGCAAGCTGGCGACGTGACCCTCGGGGGTCTCCTCTGATCGGGGTACAGGTATGGCTACGCTCTGAACCTAGGAGCCATGGAATAGCAAGAGAGAGTTTCGAGTAGTGATAATGTGAAAGATAGAAATCTCCCACTGTGGTAGCCAATGTTCTGTACCTAGCAGTAATTTGGTAGGCTGCTGTTGGTAGGTCTCTTGCTGTCCTGGCTGTAGGTCAGTGAGCGCCCAGGGGGGTACCTGCAAAGACACTCCGACGCTCAAGTCAGTATAGAGAGTATATGAGTGAAGGTACTAGGGATTAGAGATTGAACCTTTCTTAGGGCAAAGTTTGCCTGTATTTATAGGAAATCGTGCCTGTTCGAGGATCGTCGGATTGGTAGAGTCGATCTGTACCGTCCAAGCATGTTGGGCTTGGGTGTTGTGGATATGGGTTGATTTGGTTGGGCTGATCCATACCGCTTGCTAAACGCACCCTCTGGTTTTGCAAATGGACCTCTTGGTCCAGTCCAGAACAAGCTCGATTATGATCTTGTTGGTAGCCTCTGCTTGCCCATTGGCTTGAGCATAATAAGGAAACGAATGTCTCATCTTGATGCCATATTCTTGTGCAAAGGCCACCACTTGTTCCCTGGTGAACATTGTGCCTTGATCGGCTGTGATGGTTTCAGGAATGCCAAATTTGTACATGATTTGGTTTTCTATGAACCTAATCACCGCAGCCTGATTGACACTTGCAAAAAGCGCAACTTCCACCCATTTAGTGAAGTAACAGGTGGCCACAATAATAAAGTTATGGCCCTTTGAGCTCTGAGGGTATATCTTGCCAATTAATCCATGGCCCACCCTCTAAATGGCCATGGTTTGACAATGGGATGAAGCTCATCCGCAAGCAGTCTCTGGATTGGTCCATCCAGTTGGCAAGCCTTACATCCCTTTGCAAACTGGAAGCAATCGGCCGTGATCTTCGGTCAATAGTATCCATGTCTGTACATCAGCCATTTCATGATTGGGCCAGACCTATGTGCACCACAAATTCCTACATGATGACTGCATCGGCGAACAACTTTAACAAGTTATGCGCCGAGGCTCGCAATTGTCTAAGTTTCGTGTTATAACACTTATATTCCCCAGTGATTTGCTTGATCACCAGTTGTGAATCCCCCTTGATTTCCACATAATGAGCCTTCATGGCGGCCGGGATATCAAGTCCCATGATCAAGGCTTCATAGTTGGCCTGATTATTGCACATGAGTCTCCACGTTTGACCACAGGGACTGGTGATGACTACTTCAATGCCTGCCCCTGTTTGGGTACTCGATCCATTAAACAAGAGCACCCAAGGCTTTAGGCCCAGATAGTTAATAGACTCGGCTGGGGTATCGTGTATTTCCACGCAAGGGTGTTGAGCCAAGAAATCAGCCAAGGCTTGTCCTTTGACAGCTCTTAGTGGTATGTATGTCAAGGCAAACGCATTTAACTTAATGGCCCACTTGGCAAGTCTTCCTTGTAAGACGGGCCTATTAAGAAGATATCTGATAATATCCACTTTGCACACAACCAAAACTTCCTTAGGTAATAGGTAATATTCCAATTTAGTAAATGCATTAAACAAGGACAAACAAAGCTTCTCAATAGGAGAATATCTAGTCTCAGCATCATTGAGGATCCTACTGAGATAATATATAGCACGCTCGGCGCCACTATCATCATCTTGGGCCAATAAGCAGCCAATGGCTTGATCTTCGGCCGCTATATATAGCTTTAGAGGTTTCCCTGGCTGCAGCGGTACTAAGACAGGAGGATTAGTCAAGGCAGCCTTGATCTGGTCGAAGGCCTTCTGTTGCTTGGCTCCCCATATCATTTCCTCAGTGTTCTTTATCCTCAACAAGGGTGAGAAAGCTTCCATCTTTCCGACCGAGTTAGAGATAAATCTTCTTAGGAAGTTGATCTTGCCTAATAAACACTGCAGCTCCTTCTTGGTTCTAGGGGGTCTTGCCTCCAGAATAGCTCTATTTTTGTTCTTGTCCACTTCAATGCCTTGGTTGTGCACCAAGAAGCCTAGAAAATTTCTTGCAGACACCCCAAAAGCACACTTAGCAGGGTTCATTTTTAGATTGTGGAGTCTCATCCTTTTTAGAGCTTGTTCAATCTCCACTAGGTGGGCTTCAAAACACTTGGACTTAACCACCACCTCATCAGTGTATTACTCCATGCTTTTACCATTGAGGTCATGGAAAATAGCATTCATGGCCCTTTGGTACGTGGCTCCTGCATTTTTGAGGCCAAAAGGCATTACCAACCACTCATAGAAACCTAAGGCACCAGGGCACCCAAAAGCAGTCTTTGGGAGTGGTCAAGTTCAGATCTCTGTAATCAATACAAACTCTGACCTGACCATTCTTTTTGATAACAGGGACTATATTAGACAGCCATTCTACGTACCTGATAGTTCTTATGAATCCTGCCTTTAGCAATCTTTCCACCTCTGCTTTGATCTGTGGCATTAACTACTGATTGAACCTCCTCGGTGACTGTTTATGGGGCTTGCAACCTTCCTTGATGGGCAACCTATGCTCTACCAAGGCTCTATCAAGGCCTGACATCTCATGGTAGTCCCTTATCAAAGCCATCACTTGATCTCGCTGTTGAGGTTGTAGTTTACCACTGATCTTGGTCATCCTTGGCTCCTTTTCACTTCCCAGGTTCACCTCCACCAGATGGTCTTGCGCTTCAAAAGTGGGCATCTTCCTTTGGATGGGCTCTAGGTGGAAAGGTTCGGCCAACATCCCGTCAACGGGGTCATCCAAAGCCTTTTGGTAGGAATGTTCGTCAAGTTCGTGGTCTTCATTTATTGCACCAAACATAGCCTCTTCAATGCTGGATTCAATCTGGAATACGTGCAACCGATCCAGCAGGCTCTGTACTTCTGGGGGAGACTAATCATTATCCTTATTGCTAGGTCGTGGGTCGGCCAACATCTTGAATTCAAAGCCTCTTTTTGTTCCAGTCACATTATGATGTACATGTGAACCCACATGCATGTCTAGCCTAATTATGGAGCTTTGATGAAGGTCACAAAGATAAAGATTCAAAAGAACAAAAAGATATTCAACACTTAAAGGGAATATACTTTAGTGTGTCCACCTTGATAATTGACAAGGACACACTAAAGGTGACCAAGAATACCTTAGGGAATTTCTAGAATACTCAAACTCTAGTGTTCCCTATTTCTTTGTATTTGCTTTTCAATAAATTTAGGATTTCATTTTTAATTGTAATGAACATTTGTTTTTGAGCCTTGTTGGTCACTTAGGAGGCTATGGACTTTAGTTACTTTGATGTGGCCATGAGCCTTGTTTTCCTTTTAGTGGATTGTATGTTGGGCCTAGGATCCAATAGTCCAACATATAAATAGTTTTCTCTTCCTTGTAATTCCTTAGAACTTGATGAATGAAATTCATTTGATACACTTGAGCAAGAGTGAGTGCCATAATACCAAGAGAGGGTGAGGGCAAGTTTCCATTGCTAGTGTAGGTGAAGGTTCATCATGATTCTCCAAGGTTTCTTGAGATTAGTACCTTGAGCACACAACCTTGAGGCTAGGAGAGCTCAAGGATAGTGTTGTCCTTATCATCTTCCCAAGGAAGAAGTGGCGGACTTCCTTCTCCACTTCCATTTCTATCTTCTCCATCTTTGACCTTTCTTCCTCTCATGTAAGTCTTTGTGTCTTTTACTTTTGTGTTGAATTTTGGTCATCTTCTTTGTTGAATTTGTTGTGAAAAATTATTGTTTTGCCAACTTTCTAGATCCTAAACATCAAGATCTATTTTAGATCTTATCACATGACTCTATGCCACCTTCCTCATAACCCCCTGGGATGGAAATATGATGCAAATGAGGGGAGTAGAAGACGGCCTCACACATTTTTACCCCTCAAACATCTTTACCTCTGCATGGAAAGGATTAGGGTCTTCTTCTACTATTTCCACTTGATCCCCTATCCATATCATTAAATTCTGATGCAGGGTAGAGGGGACACATTCACTGGTGTGGATCCAATCTCTTCCCAGGATCACAACATATGAGAGCTTTCCTTCTATACCAAAGAAGGCGAGCGAGTTACCTTGCTCCCAACTGTTACATCGGCTACCAACACTCCCAAAGCGTGGGATGGGTGGCCCATGAAACTGGTCATGGTCATAGTGGTTGGGATGAGGACCTCAGCGTTTTTCCTTAGCTTCTTCATAGTAGCTAATGGCATAATATTCAGCACAGCACCGCCATCTACGAAGACATGATTAAACAGCTTCCCATTCAGATGGGCTTTGATATATACTGGCTTCAGGTGTCTAGTCATGTCTGCTGTGGGTTTTTCAAACAGCATTCCTTCTGTAATTGCTCCCTCAGGCTCTGTCAAGGCAGCCAATTCGGCCTCCTCGGCGAAGACATCTCCCTCGAGAGCCCTTGGTTGATCTTTATTACCCCAGAATTCTGGTCAGCATAACATTCCCCATCGGCCTCGTCCATGATGTCGTCAAGGATTGACCCCATCAAAGTTCAATGTGCCAAACGGGTTCTCTTCATCTTTCCCCAAGAGGTCATCATCGGCCACCTCTTCTTCTGTCATAGCCCCTTCAACTTGGGGTGCATTAACTGGCTGAGGTGGTTTGGGGATGTTAGGCGCATACAAGCATTCTATCACTGCCTTAGTCAGCGGGCTATGAGGTGCATATCCATCATCCCTATCACGGCAATGGGTGCTTCTGTCGTTTCAGTGGGTGCACTAGGGCCATTTACGTCGGGGGTTTGCTGCTCTGGAGTTGTTTCCTCGGCCGATTTTGGGAAGGCCTGTTCCAATGCCGTAGCCACACTGGCTGTGGGGATGGTCTGGGCATTCCTTTCTCCGGTCGAGGTGAGCATCTAAAGCGTCTCCCTCATTCTATTATAAGCCCTCGCCCATTGTTGTCTCATCTTCTGTGAACGAGACGTGGAGGCAACCCCAGGGGCCGGTGTTTCCACTGCTGCCTGCGTCATCCATTGGCCTTGTGGCACTTCTGATGGTGGTTTCACCGTCCTGACAGCCCTTAATTCACGGTCGTTTAGTACAGTAATATCCAATGATGTCGAGCCTTGGACCTCGGTGACCTTCGCTACCCTTCTTTCCTCTTTGGGATGAGATTCTTTGCCTAGGTTTGGCATGGTGGCTTGCCCAATGGGATCATCGGCTGGCCTACCATGCCCCCCAGGTGAGACACGTTAGAGTCTTTCTCTGGTCGAGGGTGCACTCCTCCTAGGGTTACTCCCAGGGTTAAGCTTGGATAGATTTAGCTCTCTGAGATCCTAAATAAGCTTTCCTAGCTTTGGGAGTTTCTTTTGGGTTCCTTGAGGCTGGCTCATTCCTCCCAGTTGCAACTTTTCATGCAACAGCGCCATACGATCTATCCCTGTAGATCCTCTAGGGGGTGACCCCAACGGTCGAAGACAGATACCTTCTTTTCTGGGGGAGCCTCCTACTTGGGAACCCATATGTACTTCTTCTTTCCTTTCCCTTGGTTGCTGTCTGAAAAAGAGACCATGCCGATGTTCATATTGGGGAAAGGATCAGTATCAATACTCATCTCCTGTGTACCCTTAACGGTCGAAGATAGATACCTTCTTTTCTGAGGGAGCCTCCTACTTTGGAACCCATATGTACATCTTCTTTCCTTTCCCTTGGTCGCTGCCTGAAAAAGAGACCATGCCGATGTTCATATTGGGGAAAGGATCAGTATCAATACTCATCTCCTGTGTACCCTTGTCGGCCATTCTGAACCTCCCCTTCTTTATGGCCTCTTGAATGGCTCGGCGGAAGATAATGCAATTCGAAGTAGCATAATTGAATGAATTGTGCCACTTGCAGTACCTCTTCCCTTTTATTTTTTCATGAGGGGGTATCTTATGGCCGTCGAGGAGCTTAATCTGTTTATCTTTGAGGAGATAATCAAATATTTGATCGGCCTTAGAGATGTCAAAGGAGTATTCAACCTTGTTCTCTGCCTCGTCCTTCTCCTTTCCCTTGGCAGGTTTCAGAGTAGGACAGAGGTATGTTTTACCTTTGACTATCTCAAACACCAAGATGTCTGCCGTGTAATCGACTGATTCAACATAATCTGAGTCCTCGGCCGCACCAACTACTGACACCAACTGAGGCCCTCTCTCTCTCTGATATGAATTGTTCAATATGTATTGCCCTTGAAGCCAAGCCACTGAGGTCACTACAAGCTTGTCCCACAAGCTTGTCCCACAAGCTTTTCCTTCAATTGCGGGTGCATTGCAGAGATGGCCATGGAAGTAAGTTGTGATTCTTTAAAGGATACAGAGCACTTTCCGGCCATCTTTCTGAATCTTTCAATGAATGTCACAGCCTCATCCACCTTCTGCCGTAAATTCATGAGATCGGCATCCGTAACTTCAGGCTGTGGCCAATAAAATCTGTCATGGAAGCACCTTTCCATGTCTGCCCAGGTTTGTATTGAATCAGCTGGGAGAGAAGAATACCATGAGAAGGCAGTCCCTATCAAAGACAAAGGGAACAACTGCAATTTATGGAACTCATTCTGGTTTCCTTCCCGACATTGGGCCGTGATTCGGCCGACGTGCTCCATAGTAGACTTACCATCATCCCCGGAGGTTAACAAGGCCATATCCTGGTACAGATGCCATATCCTGGTACAGATGCCTGCAAGCCTCGGTGAGGTGGAAATTGATTCCATGGTTGCTCGACCGGGAAACACTTATCTGTGTCTGTATATTGGAACCCGCCGGGTAGGTACTGAGTGGTCCGGGGTACGGCTGACTAGGAGGTAGGATTGTCGAGCCGGGTGGGCTCAGGGCCCATGGCCGCTGACTCGGGAAATACCCACTGATCCTGCCATTCCCGGATTTCGGGGCGAAGGCTTGCCCCCCTGCGTAGGCCGGGTAGTTTGCCGCAACAGAACATCCATAGGACGGTCCTTGCGGTAAACCCACCAAGCCTACTGCCTCGGGCGGCCTTCTGGCCAATTGCACTTGTCCTTGCTGAAGAGAAGCCGTATTAATGACATTCGCCAAAAACTGCCCCCAGTGTTGGTAGTGGCAAAAGTACCAGGCAGAGGAATTACAGGAGTAGGACATATACCTGATGGGAGAACGCCTGTTGAGGCCTAGTCAAACTCCCACTCAGTGGACACTGATGCATGCCTCCCATAGAAGTATAAGAGGATGCCTGCTGAGGTCCAACAGGGTTCGCGTATGGCAGGGACTGATGCATGCCTCTCAGAGAAGTAGGATGTCCTCCCTGTGATTGGCCCGGGAAAATGGGGTTAGTAGCACTGCTACCTTGGGTTGCATGCCTTGGTTCCAATTCCTTGGCCTGTTGCACCTCGTTGTGCGCTATAGATTTAACCGTGTCAGTCAATTGTTGGGACACTTGGTACATTATATCATGTATCCCCATGTCTATCTGTTGCCGAATGAATGATGTGGTCATGATTACGGGATCCTCCTCTTGGTGGGGTGGTTCATTCGATTCAGCAGTAACCGTTGCAATAGTATTATTCCCCGAACCACCTAGTGGCTCCATTGTTTTGCCTTTGGCAGCAACTGCCTTCATTGATGCAGAAGGTGACTCCATGCTTAAGTTCTTACCAGAGCGTAAGTGCATACGCCAATGATAATCCAGTCCAGGTGAATCAAACGCAATGGTCTGTTCACCCGTTCTAGTCCCACTGGGCGTGCCAATATGTTGTTCTTCGTCAAACTCTTAGGTCCTAGCCGTGGATTTGGCCAGATGTTTGGGAAGGTTTTTGATTCCTCTGTTCTTCAAGCCATTCCGCCAAGGTGAGAGCTCTGCTCCTTGACTGTGGGTATCCTGACTCCTCTAGAAAGGGTCAGGTTGAGTGAATGAGACGCGAGGGTTAGATTATACTACTGGCTAATGCATGAAAATAAAGATAAAGTCCGATAAAAGTAGATAGATAAAATAAACGTAGAGTTTTTGATTGATTGATGTGTCCATTCTGTACAATTGCTCTTCTATTTATATACATAGGCCCTTGTCGGCCACTACTATAGCCAACATTTTCCTACTGTTGGATCAATCTAAGATCAACGACTATCATCGTTCCTAAGCCCTAAGGAAGCGGAATCACTACCCACGATTTCACGAGGCTGAGGCTTTGCTCTCCCTCGGCCTTGCTTATTGCTCCTCGAGCTGACCCCTTCCTCGGGGATTTGTCTTGTGGTATGCCTTGAGGGCTTCTCTTGAGTTCTTCTCTCAAACCTTTGTCAAGTGGCCTGCCTCAGTACCCCAATTCTACTCCCTTCCTTCACTCAGCCCTCGGCGTGTGACCTAGTTATTTTTGGGTGTTAACAGTATTAAAGAAATGTTTTATGCTTCACTCTTCAAAATTATTATAAATCTTGTTTATATGATTCAATGCCTCCTACCTCGGCAAGCTCCTGGGCAATCTCACTCTTCTCCCTCTAGCAATCGGTGATACGGGCCTCTAGATGCAAGCCCAAAGCAGCCACCCGGAGGGCATAAGAAATCGTTGCTCGGCACACTATTCTGCTTGATATATATACACAATTGTATGTGCAAATATACACAATCGTAACAAGTAATATAATAGTGCGTTGAGAACGTACCTACAGAGATTGGATTAATTTTAAGGTTTAAATTGATAGCTAACTAGTGAGAAGTAACAAAAAAAAAACACAATTTTTGGAATGCAAGAATGTAAATAACAGAAAGTAAACAATCAAATGGAATTAAGTTGAAATATATGATGAGAAAGTAGTTGGAATGCTTTCCACTAGTAAATCACTTTTAACAGCATCATGTTACATATGATGTTGTAGCATTGGATGCTGTAGCAATTGATGTGTGCCTTTCGGTCACTAACGTCGGAGTTTCATTACAAGGGACAACATGTATGCGCCCTTAAATAGGTTCACTCCTTTATATGAAGCACCCACAGTATTACAAAGTTTTTTTTGTTAAAACACTTATCCACATTAGTTCTTAAGTTCCAATTATAAACCATGTCTGAATTTATAATTTCATTCACTTTTAGTTGGCCAATTCTAAAGAATGAATTTGTACAAGAACTAAAATGCAAACATCAATATATAACACAAAGCTAATTAAAAGATCATAACAAAGTGTATGACATCCCAACAACAAATGAGTTTAGCTCATGCTTATCATTACTGAAATAATAATCAAGTTCAAGTTACTGAAAAATACAAAATAAAAGAAATTGGGTAGAAAGTACACAATGAATTTCCCTTGCATGAATCAGCCCAGTATTGTTGCAGCATCGCCTCACAGAATTCCTTCTAGTTGCGTGAAGTTGAAGGAAGAGGTTGTCAAGTTCTTCCCTCTCCTTCGAAACCATCTCTAATGATGATTTTAGTGATAAACTCTGGTATGCTTCACTTTTCAAGAATATTCTCTTAAGTTTGAATTCATTGTTTGTGAACTTTTCCCACACAACATCTTTCTCAGCAATTCTTCCTTTGACTTTCACCATTTCCTTTTTTCCATAATTATCTATCCTCTTTTCAAACTCCAAAACATTGTATCCTAGGTGATATTCGTCGTTTATGGTCCTAGGATCAATGTGTACCCTAACATTTTTAACCATAGAATAGGTTAGTGGTTTACCTCCTTTGGAATCAGCAATGCCAGTATAAAACTCCCTCACAATGGGCAAACATTAGCTTGATCGATGCTTAATGAATGTTTCCCTGCCTAAGTTGTTGACAGTAGACATAAAAGAGGGTGAGGCATTGGTGAGTCTGAATCCACGTTCTGCAAGGAATTCCATGCCCCCGAATTCGAGTTGGTGACTCTCCCTTGAAGGAGGGGAGAGCCAAGGTACTTTCCCATGTTATAGGTGTGAGTAAAATCCATCATAGTTTCAAACTTTGTAAATTTGGCCCGAGGGATATTCTTGGAGGGTAGGAACCTGGATTTATGCACACTAACTTTCATACCCGAGGCTAGACAGAGATCATGGAGGACTACCTTGACTAACCTAATTTGGGAACATTTAGCACTAGTGAACAATAAACAATCATTAGCAAAGAAGATGTGATAGATTGGAGGCTCGTCATCATTTATCCGAATGGGAGTCCAGTTATTAGAATCCATCTTAGATTGAATAAGCAGAGCCAATTTCTCCATGCAAAGAAGGAAGAGATAAGGAGACATGGGGTTTCCTTGTCTTAAGCCTCAAGTAGGTTCAAAGCTATCTAGCGTTAGCGTTACCAGTGGATGACGTATTTTCTTTAATAAGCAACGGCACCCCTGCTAGATGTGCACGTGATGCCTTACGGGGAATGCGTGTTACACTTGCATGTGTGTCTGACTCAACAACGTGTACAAGAGCGCCTTGCATACTAGTAATGTAGAGAGAATTTACTTGTGACATAACTGGCTGAACAACATGTGGGAGCACAGATTGATTGAGTTGTGATTTGTTACTATTATTTTCTCCAACATTTATGGGATTATCAAATTTGTTTCCATAACCATTATCCTCACCCTGATCAAACAGCACTTCACATGTTGCATATGAATGACCCAAGAGACCATTGCAAAAGCAGAAAAGATTGAGTCGTTCGTAGTTAAATCACACCTGAGAAACAACGCCATTAGCAAGACCGATCTTCTTTCCTCTTCTCAATGGCTTCCTCACATCAAGTTTCACCCGTATTCTCATGAAGGACTTCCACAAGCCAGAACTATTATTGGGATTGTACTCTACAAACTCACCGATAAAGTTCCCCAAAGCACCACCCACCTCGTGTGTCATGTAACTCATTGGTAAATCATGCATTTGGACCCAAAAGAAAGCGTAAAACAATGACCTATGTAATGGAATCTCCCCCACGTCCTGCTTGTGAAAGATAAGCAAGTTCCCGTCGAAATTCCAAGGTCCCTCATCAAAGACCTTTGTAGAATCTATTTGTATTTATTCATCATCACATCCTCTTCATCATCAAGACGCATACCATTAAAATATGCCATAGGAGAAGAAACGAAAGCAACACGACGGACTAGCAACACAAGAACCAGAAGTGCAAGACTACAAGAACCAGAAACGCAAGAACGTAAGCAACAAAATAGAAGCACTGGAAACCTCACACCAGAAACTGTATCGCAAAAGGGAAACACAGAAACACGAGAAACCTCACACCAACACCACCAGAAACGTAGAAGCCTCACACTGGAAACGAAAGGGCGAAAGGGAAACGCAGAACTAGATTTGGAAACACAAGACCCAAACTCTAGAACACGAGAAAAAGATCCGAAATGCAGAAGCCCCACTCAAGAATTTGAATCGCAAACCAGAAGCACAAGACCTGAATCGTAAAGACCATAGCACACTAGAACTAGGGATGCAGGAGCCAGGGACGCGACTCCGCAACGAGGAGAGCAACCACCACTCTTGACGACGCTGGCAGTGAAAGAAAAGGAAGTTTAGGGTTTCAACATCTCACATACGGAGAGAAGGCGTGCTTAATAAGCTCATATTGAAACACAATATATAAATTTGTTTACGATAACAAAAATAATTTTAAAAAAACGGAAAAGACATCAAAAATTAAGATGGAGAGCCGATAATTATTTTATCCTTGATATTATATATATATATATATATATATATATATATATATATATATATATATATGTGTGTGTGTGTGTGTGTGTGTGTGTGTGTGTGTGTGTGTGTGTGTGTGTGTGTGTGTGTAACATTCTAAATTTTAATTGTCATTAAAATCTAGTACGTGATACATTTTGCAAAATCAGAGGTGTACCGATCAATTTGGATTAGCTATCGTAATACAAAATTTTCAATTGACTCAAAAACTACATAATACAAAGCTTTAAAGATGGTACACATCCTAATACAATATAATCATCATGGCCTATAAGACTTATGAATCTAAATATCACAATACATATCCTTAAAATGATATGTGAGAGTTTTCATGAAATTCACACACACAACAATAAGGTCTGGATTCGAACTCGAGACATGGTATCCAGCCTAATATTATTGGCATTTGCCAGTTGAGCTAGACCTTACTGATTGATGAATGATATATTGAAAGAAGAAAACTGACATATCAATTTTGGTTATATTATAACAACCAAAAAAATATAAAAAATACGGAAAAGACACCAAAAGTTAAAATGGAAAGCAAATAAATATGGGGGTCGATCCGGTTTGCTCGCGGGTTCGATTCCCGCCCACGTTAAAAATGCGTGTTGGCCAGCGAAATCCTTGCCGCAAGTAGCGAGCGGAGATTAGTCCTTCGTTGAAAGCGTTGGACACTCCGTGGGTAGCCAGCAATGGTCCTAAATCAAAAAAAAATCTTATCCACTATTCTAAATATATATACAGTAATAAAATATGATTCCTACAAAATTGTTGATTTTTAATGAGAAATTGATAATTGATATGGTATATCAATTACCAGCCATTTAAAGAAACTTCTTTTTATAATTTCAATCACAATTAATATTCGATTATAATTTTCCTTATTTGACAATGATTGTCTATAAAGGGCCATCTATATACCTTCAGAATTCTTAACATCATTGTTGATTGGATTCATAAGCACTGCTAATACAATGGGTTCAGGTTTGTCTTCATGTATATGCCGTGGTAAACAAAAGGGTTGTTCTTACTGCCCTGTAAGTAGTACCTTTGGAAATTTCATACGCTTTTCTTTCATACTTTACTGATACACTTTTGTTGAATGCTGATTTTTAATTCTTTTTTTATAGATTTGTTTGGAGAAATGCTTTGATCGAACTATAGCTCCTTGTGGTCACAGGTACGTATCAGCAACCCACTAGTTTGAAGTTTTTATATGTTCAAATGAAAGTTTCAATGTTTAATGCATCGACTCCTAGATTTTATATTGATTTATTTATTTATTTATTTATTTTATTTTTGCAGCTTTTGTAAAACATGTTTGCTTTCTGCCCTAGACAACGAGTGCAATCAAAAGTGCCCTATATGCAGCAAAGTGATAAGGTGTTTATAAAGTTTTGACAAATTACTCTTTTATTATTATTTTTTTAATTTGGACTTATAAGTTTATAAGTCAACATTACTAAATAATACTCTTGAAGGGTTTCTTTTCAACTATTCATGGTTTTTTCCAGCAATGTTGATGAAAAGAAAGTAACTGGTGCCTTAGATGGTCAACAATCTCGTAACGAGATCCTAGAAAAAGATGAAAATCAAAAGAATGAAGGAGCACAACCAAAAGAAGATGAAATTCAAAGGAATGAAGGAGCAACACCAAAACGAACAGCTAGTGAATGTTTGGGATCAACGATATTCGAAACAATGTCAAGCAAGACTATAAAACTTAATGAGAACGGATGTCGTGCAAAGAGAATTTACATAAGTAGTGCTATGATCCCTCAAAAGTAAAAGGGTGTTTAACCCTATGACTCAAGTTATATTATCCTTGTTCTAGTTCAAATTTTGGTAATTTATTTTTTTACTTGTTTAATTGAGACCTTGTATTTCGATTTTTTTGGAATTTATATTTGAGTGATTACTATTTTTATCATATGTGTCTTCTTAACTAGTGTGTATTAGTACTTTAGGATTTAATATTGCAACAAAACCAGAATCAACATCCTCTTCATGTCTATGCTTCCCTTTGGTTGCGTACGTAATGGACTCGTTTCTTAACTTATGGATTGATCATGTGTATAGCAAAGCAAATGCTAGTGTTGATTTTCTGGCGAAGCTTGCTAATAAGGAGCTGATGGGAATCACGTTTTGGGACTCTCCCCCTGTTGGTCTTCTGCCTTTGTTGGCTTGATGTTTGTGATTGAAATATAACACCAACCTATTTTATTTGTCGCAATTTTCGTCTCCCAATTTGATCAAATCCAAAATTTTATTCCCCCTTTTAAGTTGCAATTCAAATTTTGCTGGGAATGCTTATATGGCAGACGTGTCATGTGCTGGCGTAATCACTGAGTATCGTAGCACAACATGCATCAGCCACGTCACCCCCTTATTGGCACGTAAACATTGCGGTAAAAAATTGGATGGCAATTTCACCAAGGGACTAAAAATGCGGATTTGATAAAATTAGGGGACTAAAATTAAGACAAACAAAATAGGGGGACCAAAATTGCGAATTTGATAAAATTGGGGGATCAAAATTGCGAAAAATAAAATAGGGGGACCAAACTTGCAGATTTGATAAAATTGGGGGACCAAAAGTACATTTAATACTTTATTTTTTGGCAAGAAATGGGGGCTAAGTCCCAAAAAAAAGAACTAAACAGGAACAATTCTAGGAATAGAATTCCCGACAACATCAGCAAGCAATAACGGTCCTACGAAAGTAAGACACTGCTCATAAAAAAAACAAATCATTAATCCGACCGTACAGTCGACTTAATCCCCTATTATTATTTTGTGGTTTTGTAAGAGAATGAATTAAGAAAAACAGAATGAAAATTGTTTATTTTTGCACTTGACAGGGGCTACATTGTTCTTGGAAGAAATTTTTTTTTGTTGGTATTTTTTAATTTAGGGATTTTAGGACTTTTGAGCCATACGGTTCATTCATCCGAAAACGATGACTAATCCGGTCGTACGACTGACTTAATCCCCTATTTGAGAAATAATGACAAAGTTTCTCAAAAAGAAATTTTATTTTTGTCAAAGAACAAATTAGAGGAAGCACACATTGTTAGATGTATTTTTTTAGGAAAAAAGAAAGAGAAAAAACGAAATGGGTGGTAGAATGATAAAAAAAATGGGTGCAACTAGCAGCAGCCCAGTTTTCATTCTCTGGGCTAATGGCATGCGAAACAAGGCCTTATGAGTAGGGTGCTGTATTACTAAAACAAAGGGGAGTGAACATTAATCTAGTGTTTAGAGACACCTAATTAAATTGAGGTTATTTCACTTGAGTATGTCAAAAGTGAAAAATGAATTTTTTTGATCTTTTTCTGAAATGAGGTTCTTTCACTTGAGTATGCACTACTAGAAAACCTCAATTTAGTGTCCATTTGGTAGTGTTGGCCCCCAACACGGACGCTAGTAGCGTCAAATTAGCGTCGGCCAAACCCACACTCAACAAAAAATGATGTTTGATGCAAGGAGATGCAGATTAGCATCGGCTAGGCCCACGCTACGTGATAAGATGCGACGCTAAAAAGCTATAACATTAGCGTCGGACGGCCCACTCTAGTTTTAGGTTTATTTACTAAAATGCCCTAACTCTCCCACTCTTTTTTCTACACTCTTCTACTCATTCCCTCTCACTCTCTCAGTCTCGCGCCTCTTCTACCTCTGAAACCAAATCCTAAGTCTCCACCTCTTTCTCTTCCGCTACAAAGAGGCGACTGCGCCAGCCGGAGAATACGAAGAACACCTCCACGTCGTCGACGACAATGCCACATTCTTGACCGCCGTTGCATTAGGGTTTAGAATCATTTGGAGTCTCTTAGATTTTAGATTCATAAAACCTTAAATAATCAATTCATATAGCTACTGATTAATCGTGTTCATGCACCAAATCCTAAATCTGGAATCACTTTGGCATTAGGGTTTAGATTCATTTGGAGTCTCTTAGATTTTAGATTCATAAAACCTTAAATAATCAATTCATATAGCTACTGATTAATCGTGTTCATGCTTTCTCTAGGATTACCCAAGAAATGTATACCACTGATATTATTGAGAGTTGTATTGATATGCTTACTTAAACCAATTAATCTCTACAGCTGCTTCAACATACTGCTATGGTTTCTTGATCTTTTAGATTTACCCCAGCTCAAATTAGAATTTCTTTTCTTTTCTGAACTTATCAACATTCTACGGGGACATTGATCCAATAATATTTGAAGGATTTTTTCACTGTTTTTGGGATCATAGTTGAGTTTATATATTAGAAAAACCTTCAATACTGAGATGGTAGCATGAACAAACATGGATATATGCATCTGGTGATGATACAAATGTGGCTGCCTTTGAGTTTCTTTTTTGCTTACTCCGCTTGAAGATATTGTAATCATGGATTCTATTTAAGTATGAGTTGCCTAGTCATGTTCTGAAATATGGATATATTTAAGTTTTGATAACTGAGTTATGGGATATATGTTACATAGTTTCAAGGCAAGCATAAATATGATTTATATATGCCATTGCTTCATTTGGGTGCTCATAAGTGATAACAAACTCTTATAAATGTTGCAGATTTTTCTATCACAATGCTCTCCGGTGGTTCCCTGAATTTGGGTTAGTTTATCTATTCAATATATATTCTTGTTACTTGAGATGGCTTCTCCATTGTTTTCATATATTTTAAGGAATAGACTATTATACCACTTTAATAAGGGTTAGAAATAGAAACTGCAAGAAGAGTGAAAGATTTAACTAGGACATATGCAAAATGGCATAGATACTTGCACAAACTGTGGGGGGTGTAGGCGCAAATTTGACCATTCAGAAAATGTTATAGTGCAACCAGGGTGTTATCTAATGGCTTGCGTGGGAGTATGCTAGAGTGAGTTTGTGCAAGTATTATAATTTGAACTATCGGATATCTGGCATGCATTTTGATGCAAAACAATTCAAGAGACAAAGAACTTATATCAGACTTATAAATAGTGGCTTTTTTTTTGTGGTTTTAAATGCTTTCTTTTCTTTTTTCTTGAAGATCACAGCCTAGAATTTTTAAAGTAGATGGCATTCTTGCAGTTTTTCTTGTTGTATTTCTCCACTCTGCAATTTTCTTCCTCTCTTTTTTAACTAGTTGTATTTCTGTAAGGATAAGAAACCTTGATGCGGTTATTATTACTCATTCTCATGCTGATGCAATTGGAGGTCTCTGACGTTAATATTTTCTAATACTTTTTTGATGATTAAGAGCAACTTATATGACAAATATAATGCTTGCCTGAATTAGTAAGAACACTCACTAGTGATATAGACTAACTCTGCTTCTGTCTGTACCCCAGGTCTTGATTATCTCAGAGATTGAATGTAACATCCCCGATTTAGCTAATTTCATTTATTGAAATTAGCAAGAGGTTATGAGTTAATTGATTAGCTAAAATATATATGTTAGCTTAATTAATTATTTATGAGGTGATTGTCATGAATTGGAAAGATTAGTTATCTGATTGTTGTGGGGTAGAAATGGGTTTAAGTGAGAGTTAGGAAAAAAAGGGTGTTTTGGTCATTTCTACACCTCATTAATCCTCAGAACCAAAAACTAAAATAAACATTTTTCCCTCATTCCTCACATGTTCTGAAATTAAGAAAGAAAGCATAGAAAGAAAGAGAAGTAAGGTTGAGAGAGAGAGTGAAGGCCGAGAGGGAGAGAAGGAGAAAGAGGAGGGAAGATCAACCATAACCTTCAATGCATGTAAGTGTTTTCTTCTCCATTCTCTTCCATTTTTTCGTTCTCTATCCAGTGACACCATTTTCATTAGCTCAATCCCCCTCTAACTCAAAGTACCATTGTTGAACATTAGAGCTCAAAGTGGAGGGAATGGAAGTTTAGGCACTCAAAGCTTGTATTTAGTCTTTGAAACACCACATTCGGTTTAAGAGTACGAAAATCAAACCACATTGTTGTCTGTTTCGCTTTGGAGCAATAGGGGAAGTTATTGGGAAGCTTGGTTTCGGTTTTGGAGGTGTTTGGAACGAATTCAGAGCGTGTTCGTGTATTACTGGTCGTTGAACTTCTTTCGAGTGATTTCGCATTTTGGTTTTGTGATTTTCATCACAATACGGTGAGTTCTATATTCGCTTAGGGATTTTGTGTCGAAATATTGTTTGCATGTTTTGTTTTGTTTTCAGTCGTGCGTTTTTCGAGTCAAAACCGTTTTACGAAAATCATGTTTCAAACGAGGAATTATACGGTCGATTGATTGATAATGTGATTGTTTGGATTGGATGATGATTGTGAATGTTGTTCTGGACTGGTATTATGTTTGATTGTGTTAGGGTATCGATCAGAATGGATATTGGGATCGAACGGAATGGAAAAATGACTTAAAAATATGTTTTTCTGAAAACTGGTGTTGACGCACGGGTCGTGTGCCATTAGGCACGGACCGTGCGCCACCTCCTGTTACTTGTGCGCAAACATTTTAAGACGCGCACGGGTCGTGCGTCTTCACGTACGGACCGTGCGCCAGGGTCAGTAACAGGTGCTCCTTGTTTTGAAAACGCGAACGGGTCGTGCGTCTCCACGCACGGACCGTGCGAAAGCTTCTGTTACCCAATTTTAAAACATGCCTTAGGCCATTCCGAACGGTTCCAATTGCATTTTGATTGTTCCCAAAACCCTATATATTGATGAAAGAGCCGTAATCCGTGGAAAACACGTAGGTATACATTGAGGTGAGGTAATTTACATTAAATTATGTAATCAAAGTTAGTAATCACGTGTGAGGTCATCTTAATTGTTAAGCGGACTAAATGTCCTTTGGGGATATATATATATATATATATATATATATATATATATATATATATATATATTATTTTGTTTTTGAGGCGGCCCAATGCGGGTGAAATTATATTTATTTATATAATGTGACGTTATGTTATGTTTATGAGGCGGCCCAATGCAGGTGAAATTATATTTATTTATATAATTTTGAGTTTTAGGGTGACGACCCTAATGTTGAAGTTAGTGTACCAGGGGAGGGGAAGTCATGGGCCATATGAACCTAGGCCCCTTTGAGGTTTGCCCGCAGTTTATGGTAAGCGGATTGGGTTCACCGGGAATATAAACAATCATTCACGGTGATATGCTAAACAGTTAAGAGGATTGTACGTAGTTATCTTTTTGGACTACAGACAATAGAAGCATAATTATATGCTATGTTGTGGATGTTTCACGTAGTCGCTTAGTAGGGCTACGAGTTAAAAATGCATAATGAACCGCTAGAGTTTTAGTAAGGGGTCTCGATAGGACTCGCTGAGATAATGTTTATCTCACCCTTTATAATTGTGGTTTTTACAGAGAAGCAGGGAAAGGCAAAAGCAGGGTCTCGATAGGACTCGCTGAGATAATGTGTGACCTATCCGAGGAGATGTCGAAAATTATTTTTATTGCTTATGCTAGTTTTCCCTAGTTGTTTCTGTAATTCGATTGTATGACTTATACATTGTTAGAAGTTGTAAATCGTTTCCGCTACTTATGTTTTGGATGTTGAACACTAGGGACGTATCAGGTTTACGAACATGGAACTTAAGTATTTTAAGTAAGCCTATGTTAAGTTATGAATATTGAGATGACCGTTTGATATTAATTATCGAAATTTTTAGTTGTGTTCAATATCTAGGACAGAAAGTATTCTCTGATGTATGCTAAGTTGTACACTTTAGCATTTCTACATGTTAGAAATATTAGGGTGTTACATTTTGGTATCAGAGCGGTTCGACCTAGTCGGACTTAGATGTTAAGAGTCTTTTATGTCTTCTAAGTCTGATTCTTCTTGATATGCTATTAGACATTGAGCCTGATCAACTTAATACTTTGTGCATATTTCGCAGAATCATGACTGGAAGAGGTAGAGGAAATATCCCGATCGACCCGCATCAGGAATGGATGCAGAATGTGATTGAAACACAGCAAAAGATGATGCAGGATATGCTGCAAATGCAACAACAGGCTCATCAGCAGCTCAATGTGCAACCCCCTCTGGAAGATCCAAATAGAACTTATTTCCAATTCTAAAAGATGAATCCCCCGAGTTTCAAGGGAGGGCCTGATGTGATTGTATCTCATTACTGGTTGGACTCTTTGGAGAAGATCTTTAGAACTCTGCAATGCAGTGAAGAAGAGAAGGTACTCTTTGTAGCTCATATGCTGTAAGAGGAAGCCCAAGTCGGGTGGACCAATGCTCATGAACTGATGGTCAATCAGGGAACTTCTATTACTTGGTTTAACTTCAAGGAGTTGTTTATTGGACATTTCTTCCCTCCGGTAGTGAAGCTTGGTAAGCAGACTGAATTTGTCAATCTCAGGCAAGGTGACATGACGGTGGGTGAATACACCGCCAAGTTTGAGAAGTTGTCACAATTCTATCAGTTAGCCAAGTATGCTCCGAATGATGAATGGAAGATGCAGATGTACAAGGCAGGTCTTCGTGCTGATATTGCTCAAGGTCTTAGCTCTTATGCTATGACCAACTATGCCGCTTTGGTGCAACAAGCCTATGTTGCCGAAGCAAATCTCAATAGAATGTATGAAGGAAAGAGGGAGTATTGGAAAGGAAAGAAGAAGGTGGTTGAATCATCAACTCCGCAGGCAAAGTCAAAAGGTAACTTTTACAAAGGAAAGCAAGCACAGTGGTCTGACTTCTCAAAATCCAGCAAGTGTTCCAAATGTGGAAGGCCTCACAGTGGTGAATGTCGTATGGGTTCCGATCATTGTTTTTACTGCAAGAAGGAAGGTCATTATGCTCATGAATGTCCATTGAGGAAGAGGAACAGAGAGGAGCAAGCTGCTACAACTCAAGGAAGGATCTACACCTTAGATGCTGAGAAACCAAGTCGTCACATAATCTACTGAGGGGTACGAGATCTCTTTTCAATAACTCCGCCAGTATATTATATGATTCAGGTGCTACTCATTGTTTTATTTCTCAAGCATGTGTTGACCGGTTAGGATTAGCTTTATCTCCGCTATCCGAACCGATAATTATCTTGACTGCTGCCAAGGGTCGTATGAAGACCCAGTCCTTATGTCAAAGCTGTCTTCTGGCCATAGGAGACAGAAACTTCGTTCTAGATTTTTTTTGTTTACCTAGGAGAGGTATGGACATCGTTTTGGGTATGAACTGGATGACAGCAAATCGTGTCACTATCGACTGCTTTAACCGAACTGTCAATTTCGCCACGGAATCAGTTGAACTACCAAAGTCAAATTCCAAAGCAAGTATATCTTTCACATCGGCGAGTCAATCTTTATTTCAAGGTGAGGAAGCTTATGTTATTATGTTGTCTGCATCGACTGAAATTGGTTTAGATTTGTACTCTGTACAAGTTGTTAGTGAATTTCTGGATGTTTTTCCGGATGAAGTTACCTCTTTACCTCCGGATCGTGAGGTGGAATTCTCAATAGAGTTGGTTCCGGGCACAGGACCAATCTCTATTACTCCCTATAGAATGTCTCCTTTAGAGTTAAAGGAATTAAAATCTCAACTGGAAGAGTTGATAGCGAAGAAATTTGTTAGGCCTAGTGCTTCGCCATGGGGTGCTCCTGTATTGCTTGTCAAGAAGGATGGGAGCATGAGATTATGCATTGATTATCGTCAGTTGAACAAGGTAACTATCAAGAATAAGTATCATCTACCAAGGATAGACGATTTGCTCGATCAACTTCGCGGTGCTGCAGTGTTTTCTAAAATCGATCTTAGGTCGGGTTATCATCAGATAAAGGAGAGAGCCTTAGATATTCCGAAGACAGCTTTCTGTACTCGGTATGGACATTACGAGTTTGTAGTAATGCCCTTCGGTCTAACTAATGCTCCTGCGGTATTCATGGATTACATGAACGGAGTCTTCCACCCGTACCTAGATCAGTTTGTAGTGGTGTTCATTGATGATATTTTGGTGTACTCGAAGACCATTGAGGAGCATGTTCAACATCTCCGCGTCATTCTGAATGTACTCCGAGAAAAGAACTTGTATCCGAAGCCTTCAAAGTGTGATTTCTGGATGCACGAGGTAAAGTTTCTGGGTCATGTAATATCCCAATCGGGAGTTGCAGTGGATCCCAGTAAAGTAGAAGCCGTCTTGAATTGGGAACAGCCAACATCAGTGACAGAAGTAAGAAGTTTCTTAGGTCTCGCTGGATATTATCAGAGGTTTATTGAAGGATTCTCACAGTTTGTTCTTCCACTTACTCGGTAGACTCGCAAGGATCAGCCGTTTGAATGGAATTCCGATTGTGAGGAAAGTTTTCAAGAGTTGAAAGCTAGGTTGACTTCTGCTCCAATCCTAATTCTTCCGGATCTGTCACTGGGATTTCAAATTTACAGTGATGCTTCTAGGAAGGGTTTAGGGTGTGTTTTAATGCAGAATCAACAAGTGGTAGCATATGCGTCTAGGCAATTGAAGTCTCATGAAGAGAATTATCCGACGAATGATTTGGAGTTAGCGGCCATTGTGTATGCGCTAAAGATTTGGAGGCATTACCTGTATAGTTCTCGTTTCGAAGCCTTTAGTGATCACAAAAGCTTGAAGTATCTATTCGACCAGAAAGAATTGAATAATAGGCAAAGAAGATGGGTTGAGTATCTGAAGGATTACGTCTTCGAGTTGAAGTATCATCCCGGAAAGGCCAATGTTGTGGCTGATGCGTTGAGTAGCAAATCTATTCACACGTCAGAATTAATGATGCATGAGATGGAACTGTTAGAGTCTTTCAGAGACTTAAATTTGAATGTGAAGCAAAGGAGGAACCGGTTAGTGTTGAGCCATATCCAGATTTCGAGTTTGTTGAGAAATCTGATTCGCTCTGCTCAAGAACTTGATGAACAGCTGCAAGCTCAAAGAAGGTTACCAAGTTTTACCGAAGATAGTGATGGAATTATTTGCTTCGACGGTAGAATCTGTGTGCCAAAGGATGATGACATCAAAAGGCAAGTATTAGAGGAAGCACATCGGAGTCGATATTCCATACATCCTGGGTCTACCAAGATGTATCGGGATTTGAAACAGGTGTACTGGTGGCCAGGGATGAAAGTAGAGATTGCAGAATTTGTGTCTTGATGCCTAACTTGTCAAAGGGTTAAGGCAGAGCACCTGAAGCCTGCTGGTCAGCTGCAGCCGCTGAATGTGCCAGAGTGGAAATGGGAAGATATTTCCATGGACTTTGTTATGGGATTACCAAGGTCCCAAGCTGGTAACGATTCCATCTGGGTAGTTGTGGATCGTCTAACCAAATCAGCTCATTTTATTCCTATTCGTTCGAACAGTAAGGTTTCCAAGTTAGCGGAGGAATATTTGAAGAGTATAATAAGATTGCATGGAGTCCCTACAAGTATTGTGTCAGATCGTGATCCAAAGTTCACTTCTCGATTTTGGAAAGCTTTAAACCAAGCTTTGGGAACAAAAGTGTTTGTTAGCACTACTTATCATCCGGAGACGGATGGTCAGACTGAAACGACCATTCAGACTTTAGAAGATATGCTTCGTTCTTGTGTGCTTGATAACGGAAGAAAATGGGAGGATCATCTTCCATTGGTGGAGTTTGCTTATAACAACAGCTATCATTCCAGTATCGGAATGGCTCCATTTGAAGCCTTGTATCGGAGGAAGTGCAGAACACCATTATCTTGGTGGGATGTCGGTGAAGATTGGTTGTTAGGACCCGATTTGGTTCTTGAGACAACCGAAAAGATCCAACAAATCAGAGAAAGAATGAAGGCTGCCCAGAGTAGGCAGAAGAGCTATGCTGACAAGAGAAGAAGACCACTAGAGTTTGAGTCTGGTGATCATGTGTTTTTGAGTGTTTCGCCAACTATTGGTTCCGGTAGAGCATTGCGAGCGAAGAAACTCAGTCCTCGGTATATTGGACCCTTCCAAATTATCGTGCGAGTTGGAGTAGTAGCTTACCGTATTGCTTTACCTCCAGCTTTGTCCAATATTCATGATGTATTCCATGTGTCTCAGTTTAGGAAATACATTTCCAATCCGAGTCAACCGTTGAGTTTCGAGACGATTGACCTTAGGCCGGATTTGTCATTTCAACCTCATCCTAGTTACATCATGGAATATGGCGAGAAGACGCTCCGGACGAGGACAATTCCCATTGTCAAAGTGGTTTGGGATGGATTTCCGATAGAGGAAGCTACATGGGAATTGGAAGACGACATGCGGGCTAGATATCCGTATCTATTTTCATGAGGTATGTTTTGTTCAATTTTGAGGACAAAATTTTAAAAGTTGGGGTGATTGTAACATCCCCGATTTAGCTAAGAGGTTATGAGTTAATTGATTAGCTAAATCATATATGTTAGTTTTATTAATTATTTATGAGGTGATTGTCATGAATTGGAAATATTAGTTATGTGATTGTTGTGTGGTAGAAATGGGTTTAAGTGAGAGTTAGGAAAAAAAAAGTGTTTTGGTCATTTCTACACCTCATTAATCCTCAGCCCCAAACACTAAAATAAACATTTTTCCCTCATTCCTCACATGTTCTGAAATTAAGAAAGAGAGCATAGAAAGAGAGAGAAGTAAGGTTGAGAGAGAGAGTGAAGGCCGAGAGGGAGAGAAGGAGAAAGAGTAGGGAAGATCCACCACAACATTCAATGCATGTAAGTGTTCTCTTCTCCATTCTCTTCCATTTTTCGTTCTCTATCCAATGACACCATTTTCATTAGCTCAATCCCCCTCAAACTCAAAGTACGATTGTTGAACATTAGAGCTCAAAGTCGAGAGGAATGGAAGTTTAGGCACTCAAAGCTTGTATTTAGTCTTTGAAACACCACATTCGGTTTAAGAGGACGAAAGTCAAACAACATTGCTGTCTATTTCACTTTGGAGCAGTAGGGGAAGTTATTGGGAAGCTTGGTTTCGGTTTTGGAGGTGTTTGGAACGAATTCGGAGCATGTTCGTGTATTACGGGTCGCTGAACTTCGTTCGAGTGATTTCGCATTTCGGTTTTGTGATTTTCATCACAATACGGTGAGTTCTATACTCGCTTAGGGATTTTGTGTCGACATATTGTAGCATGTTCTGTTTTGTTTTCAGTCGTGCGTTTTTCGAGTCAAAACCGTTTTACGAAAATCATGTTTCAAACGAGGAATGATACGGTCGATTGATTGATAATGTGATTGTTTGGATTGGTTGATGATTGTGAATGTTGTTCTGGACTGGTATTATGTTTGATTGTGTTAGGGTATCGATCGGAATGGATATTGGGATCGAACGGAATGGAAAAATGACTTAAAAATATGTTTTTCTGAAAACTGGTGTTGACGCACGGGTCGTGTGCCATTAGGTACGGACCGTGCGCCACCTCCTGTTACTTGTGCGCAAACATTTTAAGACGCGCACGGACCGTGCGCCAGGGTCTGTAACAGGTGCTCCAATTTTTGAAAACGCGCACGGGTCGTGCGTCTCCACGCACGGACCGTGCGAAAGCTTCTGTTACCCAATTTAGAACATGCCTTAGGCCATTCCGAACGGTTCCAATTGCGATCTAATTGTTCCCAAAACCTTATATATTGATGAAAGAGCTGTAATCTGTGGAAAACATGTTGGTATACATTGAGGTGAGGTAATTTACATTAAATTATGTAATCGAAGTTAGTAATCACGTGTGAGGTCATGTTAATTGTTAAGCGGACTAAATGTCCTTTGGGGATATATATATATATATATATATATATATATATATATATATATATATATATATAGGCTTAATTACAGTTTTGGTCCCCCTATTATGACCAATTCTCGATTTTGGTCCCTGAACTTTTAATTTGACGATTTTGGTCCCCCTATTTTCCCAATTTGTAAAATCAAGGTCCCCCACCCCAATTTTGACTGACTTATCCTACGTGGCAGCCCACGTGGACTGCGACGTAGGCACACCCCCCCACCCCCCAACCCACCACCGACCCCACCCCACCCCACCCACCCACCCCACCCCAACCCACCACCCACCCCACCCCAACCCACCACCCACCCCACCCCCATCCCACCCCAACCCAACCCACCACCGAGAGCGACGCGACGGGGAGAGGAGAGGATCGCAAATCTGCGATCTGCGAGAGTGAGAGAGAGAGAGAGAGAGAGATCTTCGCGTAGAGAGGGGGAGAGAGAGAGAGAGAGAGAGAGAGAGAGAGAGAGAGAGGAGGGGAGGGAGAGCGACGCATGAGGGGAGGGAGAGATCTGCGAAGGGAGGCGACGAAGGAGGGGGAGGGAGAGCGAGAGCGACGGGGAGGGGGAGCGAGAGCGATGGGGAGGGGAGGGAGAGGGAGAGCGACGGGGAGGGGAGGGAGAGCGACGGGGAGGGGAAGATGAACAGTGGAGGGGGGTGGGGGGTGGGGGTGGGGGGTGCGCCTACGTGGCAGTCTACGTGGACTGCCACGTAGGATGATTGAGTCAAACTGAGTTTCAATTTTGACTTATTTAAGAGGGGGACTATGATTTTTCAAATTGGGAAAATAGGGGGACCAAAATCGTCAAATTAAAACTTGAGGGACCAAAATCGTGAATTGGTGAAAATAGGGGGACCAAAACTGTAATTAAGCCATATATATTATATTGTTTATGAGACGGCCCAATGCGGGTGAAATTATATTTATTTATACAATGTGAGGTTATGTTATGTTTATGAGGCGGCCTAATGCGGGTGAAATTATATTTATTTATATAATTTTGAGTTTTAGGGTGACGACCCTAATGTTGAAGTTAGTGTACCAGGGGAGGGGAAGTCATGGGCCATATGAACCTAGGCCCCTTTGAGGTTTGCCCGCAGTTTATGGTAAGCGGATTGGGTTCACCGGGAATATAAACAATCATTCACGGTGATATGCTAAACAGTTAAGAGGATTGTACGTAGTGTAGCGACCGAAAAATCCGGGTGAGGATTCCTCGAAGGTTCAAAATGAAGTCGCCACCAAAGTTTTAGTTTAAGGGTAAACATTGGAAAATCCCTTTTGGAATGGATAAGGGTCCTTGAGACCAGATTTGGGTTCGGGAGTCGGTTATGCGTGGGGAAGGTATTAGCACCCCACGACATCCTTCCTAAGGAAGGTTACCTGCTAATTAGTCGTAGAAGCGGAAGTTAAATTTGAAAATATTTATTTTTACCCTTTTATTGTGAATTAAAAGAAAGAAGAAAGTTGATATTTTATTTGAGTTTAAGAAAGAGATTATTTAGGAAAAGAAAAAAAGGTTTTTTATTAGTGCAATTGACAGAGGTCGGCCGCCCTCTGCTCCTACGTATCTCTTGGTAGAGAATCAAATCACACGTAGTTCTTGGTGGAAAAATGTTTGTTGGTTGGTATTTTTTAATATAGGGATCTTAGGACTCCTGAGTGATCAATTCATTTGTCCTAAAACGATGACTAACCTGACTGTGCAGTCGGCTTAGTCCCCTACTTTGTGAAAATGGAGTTTTTTGAAGTTTGGAGTATAGTTTGATGTATGGTGGTCTGATTTTATTTGAATAGGGGTTTTAGGACTCTTGATCCGTACGGTTCATTCGTCCTAGAACGCTGACTAACCCGTCTGTATAGTCGGCTTAGTCCCCTATTTTGAGAATTTGATTTGAGGGAAGAAATGTGTTGGTGTTAATTTTAAATTTAAAAATTATTTATTTTAAATAGGGATTTTAGGACATGATCCGTAACGGTTCATTAGTGACCTAAAAAGCAGACTAACCCGACTGTACAGTCGACATAGTCCCCTATTTATATTTTTTGAAAATGAGATATTTATTTATAAGGGAAAAAAATGGATTTGTGAAAAAAATTATTTATCTGTAGAAAAAAAGAAAAAAGGAACGAAAAAGGGGTGTAGTGGTAAAATGGGGTGTATTTAGTCGCAGGTATGATGTGTTATAAAAGGGGGTGCGAATAACACCCAGCAGCCCAATCTGCATTGTTGGGTAAATGAGAGGTCTGCGAAATCTGGGCCTAAGTAGGGGGGTGCACGTTATTAACTGAGGGGGTGTAAGTAGCGATCTGATACAAAAAAAAATAAAAATAGATAAAATAGAAATAAACGAATGAAAGGGAGTATAAGTGGGCTGTTGGAAACCCTAATTCTCCACCCTTCCAAGCAGCGCCGTTTCCTCTCATTGATGAGAGAGATGGCGAAAATTTCTCATGTGAGAGAGAGCGAGATTTCAGGAGAGTGAGAGAAAGGACTTGCGAACAGGATGGCAAGGAGAGCGAAGGATTGTCATGCGAAAGAGAGAAGGAGAGAAACGAAGAGGTGTTGCACCCCGAAAAATCCCCGGCTTGGGGTTTCTCAATGTACAACGTGGAATAATTTTGGAGCCGCCACCAATATTTTAATTTTAAGACCAAAACATTGAAAAAAGGTCTTTTGGACAAGGCGGATGGTCTTTGAAAACTAGAGATATAGGTTCGGGGGTCGATTACGCGCGAGGAAGGTGTTAGCACCGCGCACGTCCTTTCTACCGAAAGGGAACCTCTAATTAAATGTGTGGTTTTAACGTTTGATTTGAAAAATACCTAGATTTGCCTATTTATTTCTTGTTTGAAGACGAATGAGAAAACTTACTGGAGATTTTATTTTTGGTGAGAAAGGGGGGAAAAAGGGTTTTTAGAAAAAAGTGCTTGACGGGACATGGCCCGCTCCTACGTATCTCCCGGTGCGATGGAGAATTCAAAGCTACGTAGTTCTTGGTTCTTTTTGAAAAGTTTTTGTTTTTTATCTTTTTTTAGTGAGTTTTTGAAATAGGACGAGCGTTAGCAAATGATTAAACTAGCAGAGGCTATGATGAATCACTTACTAAATACTCAAAAGAGAGAGTTGTACCGCTAGTCAAACGAACGAAGGTTCTGATGGACTATTGATAACAACTCGTTTTTTATTATCTTTTTTGAAAGTGATTTTCGAAAGAGATTGATTTGTACGATGATCAAACTAACAAAGGTTATGATGGATCATCGTTTATTATTTTTAGGAGAAAAGGACATTGTCACTAATAGCTAAACGAACAGAGGCTCTGATGAGCTACTAGCAACAATGGGTTTGAAAATGATTTTTTGTTTGTTTTATGAAAATGATTTGTTTAGGGGGATGAAAAGAATTTTTATTTGTTGCGCTTGACGAGAACGTGGCTCGCTCCTACGTATCCCAAACGGGAATCAAAGCGACGTAGTTCTAATTAAAATGTTTTAAAAAGGGTTGGACAGATTTTTGGAAAGAAGGGTGAAGGCACTATCAATGATTGATTACAAAGTTTAAACACATTCAATTATCACGAAATCATGCATATGTTGAATATTTAATCGAGACTAAACATGCCAACATGATCAAAAGACCCACCTATCAGGGATGCAAGGTAAAAGTTCTCAAAGCAAGTGTGCGTGTAGGAGGGGGTGTATTTACCCAATTGACTCTATGCTACAACAGGCATGTAGACTTACGTCTTCATTAGGAGGTCATACACATGGATGGAATGGCACATTGAATCAAGACATTTAAAATGCATCCAATAACAAGCAAGCAATTGATCATAGGCGTAGAATGATCTTAATTAAACTAAGGAACATATGAACAATGATTTCTCAATAACATGAACAAAAGGGGAAATTGGATCAAGGCTAAGGTAAGCCTATCCTTTGCTTTTATGAATAAGTGCCCAAAGGCTAATAACACAATCAAAGATGAGGGAGCATCAAGGTTTTGAATAACCTATCCTTTGCAATACTTCATGGACCTTAAACCATAAACCTAACTATCTTTTATTTATTAAGAAATTAAAAAGGGGGAGGTTGAATCATCTGAGACCATCTTCACCACTTAGAACATGATGCACTAGGCATAAGTGGGAATCATGTGGTTCATCATCAACAATGGCACTATAGCTAAGTCAAATCACATAGGGAAATTTTGGCATGGATCACAATGATTAATAAATATAAAGACAGAAATACCTCTGATGAAGGCAGATACTACAACTTTGAAGAACGCAACTCCAACTAACTCTTGCAGTAGATCAACTCAGACGGACCAACGGCGCGAATAGAGCAAAAGTGAAGCGTAGAACTGGAAAATGAGATTTGCAACAGTTGTCTTCTCAGATCTCGTGAAAATGTCTGGAGCAAATGTGTGTGTTTCTCTGATCTCGTCAAAAATCTCCTCCCCGAAAATGTGATTTGAGGATGCCTATTTATAGGCTTAGGAAAGCGTAGAATTTTTTAAAAAACATTTATTGCAAGGATGAATCGATTGTTTGATGAAGGCAAAATATAGTATAATCGATTCTTTGTTTTTGGAAATGATAAGAATCGATTATATGGCCTATGGAAAAAGGTAGGAATCGATTTTCAGGACATTTGGAGATCCTGAAAATCGATTATGTGGCCTTTGGAAATGTGTAGGAATCGATTCTTTATTTTTGGAAATGATAAGAATCGATTGTATGGCCTATGGAAAAAGGGAGGAATCGATTCTTGGCTCTTTAAAGTGGCCTGAAAATCGATTTCAAGGCCTATGAAAGGAGAGGGAAATCGATTTTCAGGACATTTATAATAGGTGAAAATCGATTCCATGTTTAGTTAAAGCAATGAGGAATCGATTCATGGCCTATGGAAAAGCTTGAAAATCGATTTCAAGGCCTATGAAATATACTATAAATCGATTCTTGGCCTTTGGAACAAAATAGAAATCAATTCTTGCTTTCCAAAAAAATGCTTTTAGGTCTTTGCCATGCATGCATAAAATATTTTTCAAAGCTTGCCATGCATGCATAACATATTTTTCAAAACCCTAATTTCTTAAAAAGTGCATTCTAACCCTAAGAATGATTTCAAAAACTTTGGAACGGTTTCTAGGATCCAAAATGCATAATTTATTTTTGTGTGGAAAATTAGGGTTTGGACCTAAGCCGGACAAAATTGGGGTATGACAGCTGCCCCTCTTTATCTGAATTTTAACGAGGAATATGAATTGGCCGAAACATATTCCAAGGCAAAATGAAGATAAAGAATTCAGAAATTATACCGATTTTTTCCATTTGGGGAAACCCGAATTTTCCTCTTTTTCTTTTTCTATGTTTTTTGAAAAGATGGGCTTGAGAACAAAGGCTCTGAAGGAGCACTAAGGCTCTGAAGGGCCACTCAGGGTCTGAAGGAGCACTAAGGCTCTGAAGGTCTAATTCGCAGTCGATGCTTGGCGCATTGATTAGAGTTAAACTGAAGGACCGACGAGGTCTGAAGGGCATGCCTAAGCCTGATGGACCAATGGGTCTGATGGAGCGCAAACTAGCAACGGTACTAGTAAAACGGTCTGCTTGGGGGGTGGCCTTTTCCGAGCGGCCAGGATGGGTCAAGATCAGATCCGGAACTGATATGCTGACCATGAAGGACGTCCGCTGTGTCTTAGGCTGACACAACTAGTCTGAAGGACCACTTGGGGTCTGAAGGACTAACCCGCAGCTCGAATACGAGGTGAAGTCTGTTTTTGAAGGGACACTTGGGTCCTGAAGGGATTCACGAATCCTGTAAATGAACACTGACGTGCGGACTGAAAGGTAAAATGGGCACTTGGCGTGCCGACAGAAAAGTAAATGGGCACTTGGCGTGCAAACAGAAAAGTAAATGGGCACTTGGCGTGCAAACAGAAAAGTAAATGGGCACTTGGCGTGCAAACAGAAAAGCAAAGTGGGCACTTGGCGTGCCGACAGAAAAGTAAATGGGCACTTGGCGTGCAAACAGAAAAGCAAAGTGGGCACTTGGCGTGCCGACAGAAAAGTAAATGGGCACTTGGCGTCCAGACAGAAAGGTAAAATGGGCACTTGCCGTGCAGAAGCAGGAAAAAAAGCGGTAAAGAACGCGGTAAGGAAAGCAGTAAGGAAGGAGCACTGAGGGCTCAGGATGAGCGCGGAGGGCTCAGGAGGGAGCACAGAGGGCTCAGGATGAGCACAGAGGGCTCAGGATGAGCGCAGAGGGCTCAGGAGGGAGCACAGAGGGCTCAGGATGAGCACAGAGGGCTCAGGAGGGAGCACAGAGGGCTCAGGATGAGCGCAGAGGGCTCAGGAGGGAGCACAGATGGCTCAGGATGAGCGCAGAGGGCTCAGGGGGAGCACAGAGGGCTCAGAAATTCTGCTGATTGGTTGATTTGAAATGACCGAGATTGCTGTATTGGATTGAGGTACCTGCATACGTTGGTTGATGCAAGGAATGGTGCATGGAGTATGAGTGCATGTTATGCATGTGTATGCAATGCTATGATTTTGGTGTAATGATGAATGTGATGAAATGCTATTCCTGATTCTTTTACTTTGGTTTTCGTCATGTGATGAATGCACAAGATGCGGTTATGCAAATGTAATGCAGATGTATGCTACGTGGATGCATGTGACGCTGATGCATGCAATGCTGGACGCTTTTGATATTCTCTTTTGGCTTTCCTTGATGGTTGCCCTTTTTTATTTATTTATGAAGTGCGGGTATGCAAATGCAATGCTTGAGAGTTGTGAAATGCCTTGGTTTATTTGATGGAATGCTAAATTATGGACTTGACATTAGTCTGATTTAAGGATCACAACGAGTCTGGTTTATGGGCCGACAAGCCTGGTTTATGGAGCAATATGTGTCTGCATACTGGTCTGATTTATGGACCCTAAAGGTCTGGTTTAAGGACACAAAGGTCTTGTTTATGGATCACAATGATCTGGTTTAAGGACACAAAGGTCTGGTTTGACCGCATGGAATGCCATTGTATGCAATGGAAGGCTTCGTTTTGTTTTTTCTATGAGATGCATGATGCAAATGCCATGATTGCTATTTTCTTTTTCTTTCTCTTATGATGAATGCAAATGCCTGAATTTCTCTTTTCTTTACTTTATTATCATTATTTTCCTGCCTGATAAATGCATGATTTTATGCATGATGAATGTAATGCATGACTGTGTTTGTTTATTGCCTTTTTTTTTATTTTTTTATTTTTGCTGGTTAAGCCAACCCGCGATGCTCATGACACGAGACTGAGGAACCTGTTGGACTTGCGGGGCTCATGGGCCGAGTGCATGTTGGTCTTGACTTTGCTGGTTTGAAGCAATCGTGGATGTAGTTGCTCTCTCTTGCATGATTGACTGATTTTGGGGAATTGCCTTCTCCCGGGACTCTTAGGAATCTCGTAATGATTTGCAATGCTCTATGATGTATGCACATGTTTTACAGTTCAGGACCATCATCATCATAAAACATTTATTTTGAGCAGAAAAAGCAGAAAATAAAAGAGTGAACAGATACGAGAAATTTGAACTTTATTAATGTGGAAACCGGTCGCACAAGAAGTTACGCCGATTATTTATTACACTTGAAAGTTTAAACTGTAAAAAGACACGAAAAAGGAGAGAAGCTGAATTCTGACTGTCCGTCTCTGTGGAGCAGTGCCAAACATCTATGTCCTTGACCTTGATCACTCCCTCATCCAAGCTTGTAGGAGAGTTGTATGCCTTTCTTTACTTTTCATGCCTAAGTTTTCAGACCCTAATTTTTGCCTGGATCGCCCTTTGCGGGTTTTCAATCCACCGGGTCGCTCTGATTTTGCCTAGGTCGCCCTTTGCGGGTTTTCAACCTAGCGAGTTAATTCTTACTTGGCTTGTCTTTCTCTTTTTTTATCTATTTCTTTTAGGCATAATACTTCTTCACTTGATCTGAATTGACTGGATTCCTGAGATCTTCGCCGTCTATGTTTATGAGTATCGGCGCTCCTCTGGAAAAAGCTTTCTTGACTTCATATGGACCGTCATAAGTGGGTATCAACTTCCCACGGAGTCAGTCTGGATAGGTAGGATCTTTTTGAGTACAAAGTCCCCTTCGCCGAATTCTCGAAGACGGACTTTCCTGCCGAAAGCTGCCTTCATCTTTTGTTGGTACAACTGGCCATGGCGCAGGGTAGCAATTCTTTTCCCTTTAATGAGATTCAGTTGATCTAGACGAGCTTGGATCCATTTTGCTTCTTCTAACCTGGCCTCCATGACTACTCGTAGAGAGGGTATTTCAACCTTGATGAGAAGAACTGCTTCTGACCCATACACTAGAGAAGAAAGGGGGTTGCCCCTGTATGATTTCAATGAATGTGAGTGCGACAAGGGATGAGATAGGTGTAGGATCAATTTCCCCAATTGTAGGAGGGGTGAAGAGCGACAGGATTGCCCCACTTGGCATATTGTAAACAAATGAATTTACTTGTCCTTGAGCTAAAACTTTGAGAAAACAACAGCAATCAATCATTGATCGGAATGGACCTTTCGGGATTGTGGTGTTTTGTGGAGGAGAGATGAGTAGGCTTAATGAGGTATTTGGGGCTAATGGCAGGATGGTTTTTATTTGGTATTGGCTGTTGATCGATGATTTATGATGGTTAACTGGCTTGATGAGGTATTAGGAAATTTTATTCCTGGCTAAAGGTCTGTGATGGGTGGGTCATCGCGGTCAAATGAGAGTGTTTGCGGTTTATGAGAGGAGGGGTGCATGGAAATGAGAAAGTGTTTGAAGGTTTATTGAGACGAGGACCTCTTGGGTTTTGTGGTAACATGTATCAACTCACTATTTACATCTCTTTTGTATTTTTCTTTTGGTTTTGGGATGATTTTTCCTTCTTTGACTTCTTCTTTTTCTTGAGCTTGGGTGAACTGATAAAGAACGATGCACCGTTTTTTTTCGAGGTGGTCCTTGTCTAAGGTGACTTTTGGATTTTTTGGCTTTTTCTTGGCTTAAGATGGGTCGGAAAGGATTATATTTTTCTCTTTAGGATTTTCTTATCTTACGGTGGGTAGGAGGGATTTTGTTTTTCTCTTTGGGGTTTTCTTGGCTTAAGGTGGTTAGGAGAGGATTTTGTTTTCGGATATGGAATGGTAGTCCGACTTCATTTCAAATCATGATTGCTTATTTCCTCAAAAATTAACTCTGGGACAATAATTCACTTATTTTCATGCACTTGCCCTTCTTCTTTATTTCCCTTTTGAGCTTTAATTTTCCTTTATTGAAGTACCCATCTTGACCTCTTTCTTGTTCTCAGCGGTTCCCAAGTTGATCACTTCAGTGGATTCCCCGTGATGCTGAATAACCCTTTTTCCTTGCTTCATTAACCTTCTGGAGGATTTTCCCGGTCTTTCTCAACGTCCCACTCTGCTTGATTGATAAGGTGATCAAAGTCAAAATATGGACCGTTGGCACTGTTATTTTGAGAGACAATTGCTGTGGATTTGCTTTTTGCCGAGGCGAAAAAGCAGAATGGAAGGTGAGACATGCAGGCAAAAATAATAAAGAAAAGAAGAGACACATGAAATGAAAAGGAATTGATTTTTATTGATTGGAATTCAAAAACAACGTTTTTATTGAAAATAAAAACATGTGCGCCCCTAACAACTGGTCCTGTGGCCTTGGGCAGAGCCACAGGGTTGCATTACAAATGACTACTTTAAATCAAAGGTCCCAGGAGGATCAACAGTCTTTCAATTCTTTAATTCTTTCACCAGCACTGCAGCGAAAAACCAGGTTTGCACCACCCTCATCCTTGATGACAGCAATTTGATTGTGTTGTTCCTCTTCCTCATCCCATCCTGTGGGCTGGATGTCTTCTATTCGGATTTGAGCACTCTCGGGAGCGTCATATCTGACCAAGTAGTCAAACTTTCCACTGGACTCCCCTAGGGTATCCCAACATCTCTCTTTCATACGCACCGCTATTACTTCCTCATTGATTTCTTTTTTATCTTCAATATCATGGGTCCCTATCTGAACCACGCACCGATCTATCAGGTCTTGCAGGACTGACTTGAAAACTTCACAGGCACCCACACATAAAGGATCGGCGCATACACAGCCCTTCTTGATAACACCACGACGACACAACTCAGCATGTATATTTTCCAGAGGAGTCTGGATACACTTAACATCTTTTATCATTGTCTGCCCCACAGAATCCTCTACTGCATTAGCGGATGGTGTCCCATGTCCCGGTAGGGGGTTTGTAGTTGTACTGGGACTGTTCGGCTTGAAAGAGATCCAGTTGGCGTCAATCAAATCCTGGACTACATATTTGAAAGCCTTGCAGTCCTCCACCGTGTGGCCGACTCCTCCACTATGAAAGCTACAAGTAGCATCAGCATTGTACCCCCTAGGAAAGGGAGGTTGTATAGGCTTCATGGGGCGAGTATTGACCAAATTCTTTGAGACAAGATGATTGAACAATTCAGTATAGGTCATTGGGATCGGATCAAAATTAGCACGCCTCTTCTCTTGATAGTTCTGGGCTCTGTAGCCCGAATTAGTTTGCTGCGGAGAGTTGAAAGATAATGGCACCGCCTGCTGTGGAGAGCTGAAAGATGGGCCTCCCCCTGCGGAAATAACATTGGTTTCCCCCTCTTTCTTCTTGGGGAAGTTGGGAAAGGGTTTCTTTTGTCCACTAGAATTGCCAAAACCTCCAGCAATCTTTCCGCTACGCAATCCGTGCTCTAATCGTTCCCCAATGACAACCATATCTGAGAAATTGGACGAAACGCTCCCCACCAACCTATCATAATACAGCCCTGGAAGGGTCTCCATAAACATGTACACCATCTCTTTTTCAGTCAATGGCGGCTTCACCTGAGCAGCTATGCTCCTCCATTTTTGAGCGTATTCTTTGAATGATTCTCTGTCTCCTTTGCTCATGTGCTGCAATTTGAGACCGGTCTGGAGCAAGGTCCATGTTATACTGGTATTGTTTTAGAAAGGCTTCAGAGAGATCCTTCCAACTGTGAACTTCGGAGGATTGCAGCTGCATGTACCAATCTAGTGATGCCCCAGTCAGACTGTCCTGGAAATAATGAATGAGCACCTTGTCATCATGAGCATAAGCGGCCATTTTTCTAACATACATCGTCAAATGGCTAGATGGACACCCGGTGCCGCGATATTTATCAAACTCAGGTGCTTTGAATTTAGGGGGTATAACAACATCTGGGACAAGGCACAAATCTCGGGCATCCCTGGCTCTAGTTCCTGATCCTTCCACAGCTCTTAAACGCTCTTCAAGCGAGTGATACCGATCCCCATGCTGAGTGTTCCCAAACAAATGACCTTGTGGATAGTTCCCCGGACCGTGATAATAACCCCCATACTGAGCAGGGTTTCCCATATGATGGGCAGCGTTCTGAGGGTTCACAGTAACTCCCAGGGTAGGACTAGGTGAACCTCTTGGCAGCACAGTATCAGGATTAGGAGTATGAATTTGTGGTCCCATAGCAGCTCCACCAGGCATAGTCGTGACAGGTTGACTCGACCCCACAGGAATAGCTTCAGCAGCAGGCGGCATATAACCCATTGGCATCCCCCAAGGATATATCGGTGCATTCAGATGACTCTGTCCGCTCTCCCCTGGAGGATGGGCAAAGTGACTGACCCCCTGTCCATAAGAAGTGTGAGTAGTTGTAACTTCAGCGGACACCGGAGGAGAAACGAAGGTAACAACCCCTTCGGGGTTTACAACAGCAGCGGCCCCAGCTGTGGCCCCACCCCTCAGATTCTGTAGCATACTCATTACTTCGACCATCTGTGCTTCCATAGCCTCCACTTTGGTCTTCAAAGCTTGATTCTCTTGAGCCAGCTGCTCAGGATTAAGAATCTCCACAACCGACTCATCTTGACCTAGGGGGTCCTCATTCTCGAGATGTTGATTGCTAGCCATTAATCTTGCTTGTAGACGAGTGGAGTATCGGTGTTGGCGAACCAGCTTGCCTTTCGTTTCTGTCTGATGATAGAACATTTTTTATGAGTACAAGTATGAATGCGTAAATGAATGTAATGCATATGGTTTTATGTTATTTTTGTATTTAGATGCATGAGGAATGATGTATGAATTTTTCAGAATTTTGCTTATGTAATGCATGCTGTTATGATGTAAAATGCGGGTGATGAGGATGCTTGTTAGAAAGACAGATATTTACAGGTGGGGGTTTTGAAATTTTAGGGCAGTATACCCTATATGCCACCTCATATAGGTATTCATGAAAGAGAAGAAAAAACATATTCTTTTTTTTGCTTTTGTTGTTTTTTTCAAAAAATGTTGGCAGAAATGAACTAAACTAGATGCAATAATGCACACACAATTTTGGAAAAGCCCTTGTGACCTAAAAAAGAGGTGAGACCTATGATCTAGGGCAATTTAAAGGGTAATCCTTCCATGTAGCTCTATTCACTCCCTCACAAGGCCACCAGAGCTACAGTCCCTTTCACAAAATTCCCCACAAATGCAGCAAACTGCTAGGTGTGAGGCATCATGAAAGAGCACAACTCTGGTTGAAACTTTCGCAAGTAGCCAAACGGACAAAGGTCCTGATGGGCTCTCACTACTCGAATCCACTCTCCTTAGTTTTTACAGACCTGGGTTATGGTCCCACTCAAAACACATAGTCACAGGGTATAAGTGTAGTGTGTGTGAAGGGCATTTCCTCAAAACTACCCCACCTGCAAATGAAAATCCAGACAGTCCAGACGATAGCATGCCGTCTACCCTAGGGTTTAATATCATTCAAATACAACTAACCTAGGGTACCAACAACAAACACATTACTTACTTCAGAAAGAGAGCTGAGAAGAAGGGACATGATAGAATTGGGGAGAGATGCATGAGCTTACCTTGAAGAAAAGGAGCAAAGAAAGAAGGGAACATGGGGATTGGAAGAATGCATGGGCATAAACGATAAAAGAAAGGGAATAAGACGAGACAAGGAACATAGAAGAACACAAATGCATACGCCTCCAATCAATGATAAGAAGGAAAGACAAACAAGGTTTCAATCAAATCAACAATACATTAAACCACACATTTTAATTAGTTAGGCTTGACCCTCGTCTTTAAAAAAAAGGTCCCCAGCGGAGTCGCCAGCTGTTGCACCCCGAAAAATCCCCGGCTTGGGGTTTCTCAATGTACAACGTGGAATAATTTTGGAGCCGCCACCAATATTTTAATTTTAAGACCAAAACATTGAAAAAAGGTCTTTTGGACAAGGCGGATGGTCTTTGAAAACTAGAGATATAGGTTCGGGGGTCGATTACGCGCGAGGAAGGTGTTAGCACCGCGCACGTCCTTTCTACCGAAAGGGAACCTCTAATTAAATGTGTGGTTTTAACGTTTGATTTGAAAAATACCTAGATTTGCCTATTTATTTCTTGTTTGAAGACGAATGAAAAAACTTACTGGAGATTTTATTTTTGGTGAGAAAGGGGGGAAAAAGGGTTTTTAGAAAAAAGTGCTTGACGGGACATGGCCCGCTCCTACGTATCTCCCGGTGCGATGGAGAATTCAAAGCTACGTAGTTCTTGGTTCTTTTTGAAAAGTTTTTGTTTTTTATCTTTTTTCAGTGAGTTTTTGAAATAGGACGAGCGTTAGCAAATGATTAAACTAGCAGAGGCTATGATGAATCACTTACTAAATACTCAAAAGAGAGAGTTGTACCGCTAGTCAAACGAACGAAGGTTCTGATGGACTATTGATAACAACTCGTTTTTTATTATCTTTTTTGAAAGTGATTTTCGAAAGAGATTGATTTGTACGATGATCAAACTAACAAAGGTTATGATGGATCATCGTTTATTATTTTTAGGAGAAAAGGACATTGTCACTAATAGCTAAACGAACAGAGGCTCTGATGAGCTACTAGCAACAATGGGTTTGAAAATGATTTTTGTTTGTTTTATGAAAATGATTGGTTTAGGGGGATGAAAAGAATTTTTATTTGTTGCGCTTGACGAGAACGTGGCTCGCTCCTACGTATCCCAAACGGGAATCAAAGCGACGTAGTTCTAATTAAAATGTTTTAAAAAGGGTTGGACAAATTTTTGGAAAGAAGGGTGAAGGCACTATCAATGATTGATTACAAAGTTTAAACACATTCAATTATCACGAAATCATGCATATGTTGAATATTTAATCGAGACTAAACATGCCAACATGATCAAAAGACCCACCTATCAGGGATGCAAGGTAAAAGTTCTCAAAGCAAGTGTGCGTGTAGGAGGGGGTGTATTTACCCTAATGACTCTATGCTACAACAGGCATGTAGACTTACGTCTTCATTAGGAGGTCATACACATGGATGGAATGGCACATTGAATCAAGACATTTAAAATGCATCCAATAACAAGCAAGCAATTGATCATAGGCGTAGAATGATCTTAATTAAACTAAGGAACATATGAACAATGATTTCTCAATAACATGAACAAAAGGGGAAATTGCATCAAGGCTAAGGTAAGCCTATCCTTTGCTTTTATGAATAAGTGCCCAAGGCTAATAACACAATCAAAGATGAGGGAGCATCAAGGTTTTGAATAACCTATCCTTTGCAATACTTCATGGACCTTAAACCATAAACCTAACTATCTTTTATTTATTAAGAAATTAAAAAGGGGGAGGTTGAATCATCTGAGACCATCTTCACCACTTAGAATATGATGCACTAGGCATAAGTGGGAATCATGTGGTTCATCATCAACAATGGCACTATAGCTAAGTCAAATCACATTGGGAAATTTTGGCATGGATCACAATGATTAATAAATATAAAGACAGAAATACCTCTGATGAAGGCAGATACTACAACTTTGAAGAACGCAACTCCAACTAACTCTTGCAGTAGATCAACTCAGACGGACCAACGGCGCGAATAGAGCAAAAGTGAAGCGTAGAACTGGAAAATGAGATTTGCAACAGTTGTCTTCTCAGATCTCGTGAAAATGTCTGGAGCAAATGTGTGTGTTTCTCTGATCTCGTCAAAAATCTCCTCCCGGAAAATGTGATTTGAGGCTGCCTATTTATAGGCTTAGGAAAGCGTAGAATTTTTTAAAAAACATTTATTGCAAGGATGAATCGATTGTTTGATGAAGGCAAAATATAGTATAATCGATTCTTTGTTTTTGGAAATGATAAGAATCGATTATATGGCCTATGGAAAAAGGTTGGAATCGATTTTCAGGACATTTGGAGATCCTGAAAATCGATTATGTGGCCTTTGGAAATGTGTAGGAATCGATTCTTTATTTTTGGAAATGATAAGAATCGATTGTATGGCCTATGGAAAAAGGGAGGAATCGATTCTTGGCTCTTTAAAGTGGCCTGAAAATCGATTTCAAGGCCTATGAAAGGAGAGGGAAATCGATTTTCAGGACATTTATAATACGTGAAAATCGATTCCATGTTTAGTTAAAGCAATGAGGAATCGATTCATGGCCTATGGAAAAGCTTGAAAATCGATTTCAAGGCCTATGAAATATACTATAAATCGATTCTTGGCCTTTGGAACAAAATAGAAATCAATTCTTGCTTTCCAAAAAAATGCTTTTAGGTCTTTGCCATGCATGCATAAAATATTTTTCAAAGCTTGCCATGCATGCATAACATATTTTTCAAAACCCTAATTTCTTAAAAAGTGCATTCTAACCCTAAGAATGATTTCAAAAACTTTGGAGCGGTTTCTAGGATCCAAAATGCATAATTAATTTTTGTGTGGAAAATTAGGGTTTGGACCTAAGCCGGACAAAATTGGGGTATGACAAGAGGGAAGGGAAGCGATGGCGGTGAGAGAGAGATAGAGACACGGTGAGGGAGAGATAGAGACACGGTGAGGAGAGAGAAAGAAATGCAGAACAGAGTGAGAAAAGGGGAAGAAGACTGTGAGGAGAGGGAAGGGGGTCACGGTGGCGCGATGCTTGTTCACGGCGAGGCGTTCGGAAACGTTGCTGACCAGCCGTTCCATGGCCAGCGGCGAGGGCGACAGCGACGGTTGCGTCGCGGATTGTTATGGTGATGCGCTGTTGGAGACGTTACGACGATGATGAGGTGGTCACTCGCGGCGGCGCGAAGGAGATGATGACGAAGGTGTTGTTCTGTGACGGTTCTGATGGTCACCGTGAGCTCACGGTGGGGAAAAGGATGTTCCGACGGTGTCTTCCGTCCAACGACCACCGTCTACGGTGGCCGGCATCTACAAGGGTGAGTTTTTCTCATTTTTTTTCAGTTTCAAATCTCTTCTATTTTTCTATTTCTGATAAAACCCTAATTTCTAAAAAAGATTAAACCTATTTTGAAATCTGTTTTTAAAACTATTTGCTGTTTTTGTGTTAAACACTGATTCTGACCTTCTTTTTGTATTAAAAGAGTTATTCTGATTCAAAGAGAATTAATCTAGTTCTAATTTTAATTCTAACTATTTTATGCTCTTGATTGAAAGATGGAAACGGTGAGCAGATTAGAGAAAAGATCGGAAATTTTAGCTTCCTCTATGTTTATCGTACTTACAAACAGATCAACTAGTAAATAGAAGATAGGCTAAGGACGTAATGGGGGAACTAACCTGGGCTCCAGCTTCTGAATATCCCTGTTGCTTATTTTGCGCGTTACTGCTACTGCCTCTACCTTTTGCTATTGTTTTCTGTTATTGCTGAATCCTCACTGTTTCTGCTCTTTTTTGCTTCAGCAATTTTGTGTTTCAACAATTAGGGTTTCAGTGTGAAATCCTAACGGTTTCATTGTTTTTTTTTTCTGAATTTTCTGTGTGTATTTCTGTCTGTGAATTATTCTGTCTGAATCTTTGGGTGCCTCAAGCTTGTTTATATAGGCAACAATTAGGTTTTGGCAATTAATTTCTGATTCTCCTTGATTTTGTTTTCCTATTTCAGGTTCTGGGCTTGGATTCGAGAAAATGGATGCTTGGTGAGCAAGAAAGGGTTAGGATTCAGCTGCTCCTCCTCTAGGCTGGGGCGCCTCTTTTCACCCTTTTTATGTATTTTTGGATTTTTATTATTTTTTGTATTTTTTAATTTATTTTATATTTTTTTGGATTTTTGGATTATTGTAAATATTTGTAAATTAATTTTTTGATTTTTAATTATATTTTTTATTTGGATTGTGGACAATTTTATTGCTTTTGGTCAAAGATGGAAGAAAATGATTAAATTGGGCCAAACCCAATCAAAAAACTAAACAAAGGCCCCATTAGACAAATGACTAAAGTAAAGCCCAATTAGAATAATTTTTCTAAGATCAGATCCAATCTAGGCAAATTACTATCGTAGGTCCAATAGCCACATAGGCCTAATTAGGCAAATGATTAAAACATTAGACATAAGCGCGTTTATTGAAAAACTGGTTCAAAACACTAAGCGTAAGCTCAAATAGGCAAGCTAATGAGATTAGGCCCAAAAGGGTTGGACATAGGCCTAATTGGACAAATCGGTCCAAATCAGAAACAAAACAGCGCTCGAAGTGCCATAGGCTTGTGACACGGGGTTAAAGCGATTATTATAAAAGACCGGGCAAAATTAGGGTATAACAGCTGCCCCTCTTTATTTATATTTTACTAGAAAAGGTGAATGGTTTTCAGATTTTCGTAGTAGAAATACAAATAAAGACAGATTAGACGCTAATTTTGTCTGCTTAGGGGGAAGATGAGTTAGGGAAACGAGAGACGATTAACGCTTGGCGTGTTAACCGAGAACAATAAAGAAATGATTGCTGGGGATCTAGTTTAGCCTTGGGGCTCTAGAAGAGCATTTGGGCTCTAAGGGAGCACTGGGGCTCCAAGGGGTTGCCTAAACCCTAAAGGACCAATTGGGGTCCGAAGGTGCACTGGGGATTTGAAGGACTGCCGGGGTCCGAGGGTGGCCTTTTTCGAGCGGCCGTTAATAAGATCAGGTCTAGAACTGATCACGAATGACGTCCACTATGTCTTAGGCTGACACAGCTAGTCTGAATGGCCTGGGGCCGGATGATCCGTCGGTGCTCGATGCCGACGTGCGATCTGGATTGGATGACCGTTGGAGGTCTAAGGAGCGCCGGGGCTCGCGGTGTTAACATTACGATCTGGTTTGCTGAGTTAAGGTCAGCACTTATCGTGTTTAAATAATAATAAAAAAACTGAAAGGGTCGACACTTGAGGTCGGTATGCAACATGTGTTATGCATATGACATGCATGTAATGTATGCATATGTAATGAAATATGGAATGGTTCACTCTTGCTTTCTTTTCTTTTCTCGCTTTTATTTATTTTTCTTTGCTTCTTTTTGCTTTTCTTTTTGGCTTTTTTTTTTGCCCTTTTTTTTTTGGTCTCTTTTTTTGCTTTTCTTTTTGGGCTTCTCTTTTTGCTGGTCCTTCAACTCGCAGGACTTCCGGCACGAGACTATCAAGTGCATTCGTACTGCTAAGTCAATTGCGCATGAATGAGACTTATCATTTGAGATGATCGATTTATTGCTCTATTCCTGCGGTTCCTTTCTTCCTTATAGGTATTTTAATGAAAGACTATATCTCTTTTGTGATTCTCGGAAATTTCGTAATGATTGTAATGCTTTTGATTATGCCACATGTTTCACAATCCAGTATCAATTATCACAAAACATCATTTCAAAAATAGACGGAAGTAAAAAGAAAGGAAAGTGTTTGATATTGACATTGGAGGCCAAATGTGCAGAAGGCACACCGACTTAAGATTTCATTGAAAGAATAGGAAAGCTGAAATACTAAGCAGACTTCTCGGTAGTTAGTGTCCTTGAAGTAACGGTGCTGGCCACCCATGTTCACGACCTTAATCACTCATCATCTGACCTTTGGAAGTGTTGATTGCCCCAATGTTTGTTTAGTCCAACTTCTTGACCCTAATTTTTGCCTGGATTGTCCCTTTTGGATTTTCAATCCACCGGGTCGCTCTAACTTTTGCCTAGGTCGCCCTTTTGGGTTTTCAACCTGGCGAGCTCATTTTTGCTTGGATTTTCTTTCTCTTTTTTCATATATTCCCTTTTTAGGCAGCGTTTGCCGGGAGTGGGATGTCTTCCTGATCCATTTTTGTGAGAATTAAGGCTCTTCCAGAGGATGATTTTTTTTTTTTTACTATGTAAAGGTCCTTTATAGTTCGAGCTCCATCTCCTGCGGGAATCCTTTTGGGTGAGACTTTCTTGGGCACCAAGTCTCCTTAAAATTGTTGAGGAAGGATCCGCTTCTGTTAAGCTTTCTTTATTCTTTTCTGATATGACATAAGACAACCGTTCTTGTATTTGGTGAGGTTTAATGGAAGTACTACTCCCATCGAACGGGGTTGCCCCTGTTGAAGTATGAACAAGGTCTGATCTCCATGTAAGGTGAAATGTCACTATCATCCCTGATATTCTTTGTTTGTTGTCGCAACTGCCCCATTTGTTTTTTTTTGGGCGGTATGGGGAGGGGTCATGATGCTCGACTTAGAGTCCTTGCGTAGCCCTTTCACCACTGTCCGTGACGATCTTTTTAGGAAAGCCGTAACGGCAGACCATATTTCTGGTGAAATGTCACCATCATCCCTGATATTCTTCATCTGTTGCTGCAACCGCCCCATTTTTTTTGGGTGGTACGGGAAGGGATCATGATGCTCGACTTGGAGTCCTTGTGTAGTCCTTTCACCATTATCTGTGATGACTTTTTTTTAGGAAAGCCGTAACGGCAGACCAAATTTCTCGCCAATCACAGATTTGTTACATCAGTGGGTGTCTTATGTCAGACAAGGTGATGTAAGCGAACTTTCTTGATTTGCTATCCTTTGGGTGTGATGTTAATTTTAACACCTTTTTGTCTTCTTCTGTGCCCAAGTTGATCATTTCGTTTGATCCCACGCGAGGATGGGTTACTTTATCCTTTTGTTCCGTTATTATCATTACCTCTGGAAGAGTTTCCCAGTTATCTTCAACATATTCCTTGGTTTGATTAATGGGGTGATCAAAGTTATGACATGAATTACCGACGTTGTTATTTTCAAGGACAAGTTATTTAAGTCTGTATTAGTAGAAATTGAAGAAGGATAAAAGAAAAAGTAAAGCGAGCAAATGAGTAAAAAGGAATTTATCGAAGAATTCAAAATGCTATTTTATTAATATTGATACCGGAAAGAAACATGCATGCCCTTATTGAAATGTCCTAAGGCTTTGGGCAGAGCCATAGGATTTGCATTACGTAACATTACTTTGAACCGAAAATCACAAGAAAATCAACAATCTCCCAATTCATAAGTACTTCAGTTGCAGGACGAAGGCGCACAAGGTTGATGTTGTTTTTGGCCCTTTGATCGCCTTCAAAAGCACGGACGGATGACTCCTCATGCCCCTGGCAAAGAGTTAGCGCCTCCGTTCGGAGCATCCTCATTGAAGCTCAACCATTTGGATTCGATCAGATCCTGGATCACATGTTTCAGCGCCTTGCAGTTTTCTACTGAATGCCCAATTGCGCCTGCGTGAAATTCGCAAGTGGCGTTCGGGTCATAGCCTCTCGGGAAAGGAGGTTCAATGGGCCTCATTGGGCGGGGGGAGATTAGGTTGTGACTAGTGAGGTGGTCGAACAGATCTGTATACGACATGGGTATCGGGTCAAAGCTAACGGGCTTTCTCTCTGGGTAATTTTGTGGTCTGTAGCTGGGAAGGTGAGGTGAGGCTGGTGGCGTTTGGGTAGGGAATTGATAGGCTTGTGGCGGTTTAGTGTAGGAGGGTTTTCCGGCTCCAGTGATTGCGTTAGTTTCCTCCTCTCTTCTTTTGGGAAAACCAGCGAAAGGCTTTTTCTGGCTATTGGTTCCGGTGAAGCTGTGTGCAATTTTTCCATTCCTTAAACCATTCTCTAACCTCTCTCCTATGATGACCATATCCGAGAAGCTTGAGGATACACTCCCTACCAATCTGTCGTAGAAGGGCGACTGTAAAGTATCCATGAACATTGTTACCATTTCTTTTTCCATCAAAGGTGGTGCTACTTGTGCTGCTAATCCTCTCCAGCGTTGAGCGTATTCCTTAAAGGACTCGTTATCCCATTTCACCATATTCTGTAGCTGTGACCTATCAGGTGCCATATCAGTGTTGTACTTATAGTGCTTTAGAAACGCGTCTGCTAGGTCTTTCCAACATCTGATGTGAGCACGTTCCAACTGCATGTACCAATTCGAAGCTGACTCAGCTAGACTGTCTTGAAAGTAATGGATGAGCAGCTTGTCATCATGTGCGAATGCGGCCATTTTCCTGCAGTACATGGTCAGATGGCTTGCTGGGCAGGTTGAACCTCTATATTTGTCGGAGTCTGGCACTTTGAATTTGGGAGGGATGGCTACATTTGGGACAAGACATAGGTCGTATGCGTCCCTTGCGCCGACATTGGACCCTTCGATTGCTCTTACGCGCTCTTCAAGCATTTGATATTTATCCTTGGGCTGAGAGTCCTCCATTGAGTAGTTATGAGTGGGTCCTCTCATGTTGTAGTGGGGAGGGACCATTGGCATTGCAGCGGAGTTCGCATTGGGTGCAGGAGCATGATGAATTACTACTGGTGACAGAGTATGACTCTGTGGAATGACCTGTGGTATAGTCGCAGGACTCGAGAAGTGAGCTCGCGGTATTTCTGCATTTGCATTTTGAGTTGAAGGTCCAGCGACTCCCGAAGGTCCTTCCTCTGAATTGACCTCCATGGTAGGAGGAGTATAACCGGCTGGGAGGCCGTAAGGGGGCCATTGGTAGCTCTGGATGTCCACTCCAGTGGTGTGTGGAGTCTCGGAGCTGGGAGGAGGAGGAAGACTTGTAGCATTGTTCTCAGTATTCCCTGCTGAAACACCTTCATCTACATTTCTTCTCTCGAGGAGTTTCATGAGCTCGGCCATTTGATCCTTCAATACCATCATCTCGCTCATTTGATCCTTCAGCTTTGCCATGTCTTCTCTTAGAGCCTGATTATCCTCTTCGGCCATCTTTCTTGTTTGAGAACGAGTCTGGTAGCGATGTTGATGAACCAGCTTGCCCTTTTTCTCTCTGTTTATTTTTTCAATTTTTTCTTTACGTAAGTATATGAATGGATGAATGAATGAATGTGCATGAAATGCAAATGTATGATTTTGTGTTACGCCGGGGGAAATTCTAGGTTTCTGTTCGACGCAGAACTGAAAAAAACTTATTTTATTAATGCAAATATTTGATCCATCTTGTCAGAAAGAAAGTCCTACAATTCCCTGGCGGTTATAGAAATGTAAAAAAACTTTTTTTTTTATTATTTTTTTTTATGCCATGCAAAAGGGAAAGGTAAAAATGCATGAGGTATGCTAAAAAATAATTTGCCAAAACAACATATGATTTTGAAATTTTTTTTTTTAAGAAGATCGGAAAAATGTATCAGTGTTTGTTTGAATGCAGGGGTATGAGGCTCCTTTGTGTCCTACGAGGATTCCCTAGAGAATAGGTTTAGGGCTCGTCTATTGAGTGAATCTTTCAAAGGGTAGCTCTAAAGAGTCCTATATAAGGCTCCTAGAGCCAACGACCCCAATTAACAACACTGATCAACAACAATAGGCAAGCTATTAGAAGTGCCAGCATTCTCAAGAGGGACCAAACTCTAGGTGAGACTTTCGTGACCACCCAACAGGACGCACATCCAGTAGGCCATCATTACGCAGTCCCGTTCTAACTTAGGTTATTCTCCAATCCGGGCATAGGACTATTCTCACGTGTGTGCAAAAATGTGATAGTGGGGTGTGTGAAGGAGCAAAATATCAAGAATGCCCCCCAAGCTGCAAAACAAACAAACATACATACAGAAAAGTGGTCTTCTATCCTAGGGTTTTCATATCAATATAATATGCGATAAAATAAAGGACAGAAAGGGAAGGGTAAAAAGAAACATTAAATTAACAACTGATCCAACAACTAATTAGACTAGGTTTGACTCTCTAAAATGTCCCAAGTGAAGTCGCCAGCTGTAGCGACCGAAAAATCCGGGTGAGGATTCCTCGAAGGTTCAAAATGAAGTCGCCACCAAAGTTTTAGTTTAAGGGTAAACATTGGAAACTCCCTTTTGGAATGGATAAGGGTCCTTGAGACCAGATTTGGGTTCGGGAGTCGGTTATGCGTGGGGAAGGTATTAGCACCCCACGACATCCTTCCTAAGGAAGGTTACCTGCTAATTAGTCGTAGAAGCGGAAGTTAATTTTGAAAATATTTATTTTTACCCTTTTATTGTGAATTAAAAGAAAGAAGAAAGTTGATATTTTATTTGAGTTTAAGAAAGAGATTATTTAGGAAAAGAAAAAAAGGTTTTTTATTAGTGCAATTGACAGAGGTCGGCCGCCCTCTGCTCCTACGTATCTCTTGGTAGAGAATCAAATCACACGTAGTTCTTGGTGGAAAAATGTTTGTTGGTTGGTATTTTTTAATATAGGGATCTTAGGACTCCTGAGTGATCAGTTCATTTGTCCTAAAACGATGACTAACCTGACTGTGCAGTCGGCTTAGTCCCCTACTTTGTGAAAATGGAGTTTTTTGAAGTTTGGAGTATAGTTTGATGTATGGTGGTCTGATTTTATTTGAATAGGGGTTTTAGGACTCTTGATCCGTACGGTTCATTCGTCCTAGAACGCTGACTAACCCGTCTGTACAGTCGGCTTAGTCCCCTATTTTGAGAATTTGATTTGAGGGAAGAAATGTGTTGGTGTTAATTTTAAATTTAAAAATTATTTATTTTAAATAGGGATTTTAGGACATGATCCGTAACGGTTCATTAGTGACCTAAAAAGCAGACTAACCCGACTGTACAGTCGACTTAGTCCCCTATTTATATTTTTTGAAAATGAGATATTTATTTATAAGGGAAAAAAATGGATTTGTGAAAGAAATTATTTATCTGTAGAAAAAAAGAAAAAAGGAACGAAAAAGGGGTGTAGTGGTAAAATGGGGTGTATTTAGTCGCAGGTATGATGTGTTATAAAAGGGGGTGCGAATAACACCCAGCAGCCCAATCTGCATTGTTGGGTAAATGAGAGGTCTGCGAAATCTGGGCCTAAGTAGGGGGGTGCACGTTATTAACTGAGGGGGTGTAAGTAGCGATCTGATATAAAAAAAAATAAAAATAGTTAAAATAGAAATAAACGAATGAAAGGGAGTATAAGTGGGCTGTTGGAAACCCTAATTCTCCACCCTTCCAAGCAGCGCCGTTTCCTCTCATTGATGAGAGAGATGGCGAAAATTTCTCATGTGAGAGAGAGCGAGATTTCAGGAGAGTGAGAGAAAGGACTTGCGAACAGGATGGCAAGGAGAGCGAAGGATTGTCATGCGAAAGAGAGAAGGAGAGAAACGAAGAGGGAAGGGAAGCGATGGCGGTGAGAGAGAGATAGAGACACGGTGAGGGAGAGATAGAGACACGGTGAGGAGAGAGAAAGAAATGCAGAACAGAGTGAGAAAAGGGGAAGAAGACTGTGAGGAGAGGGAAGGGGGTCACGGTGGCGCGATGCTTGTTCACGGCGAGGCGTTCGGAAACGTTGCTGACCAGCCGTTCCATGGCCAGCGGCGAGGGCGATAGCGACGGTTGCGTCGCGGATTGTTATGGTGATGCGCTGTTGGAGACGTTACGACGATGATGAGGTGGTCACTCGTGGTGGCGCAAAGGAGATGATGACGAAGGTGTTGTTCTGTGACGGTTCTGATGGTCACCGTGAGCTCACGGTGGGGAAAAGGGTGTTCCGACGGTGTCTTCCGTCCAACGACCACCGTCTACGGTGGCCGGCATCTACAAGGGTGAGTTTTTCTCGTTTTTTTTCAGTTTCAAATCTCTTCTATTTTTCTATTTCTGATAAAACCCTAATTTCTAAAAAAGATTAAACCTATTTTGAAATCTGTTTTTAAAACTATTTGCTGTTTTTGTGTTAAACACTGATTCTGACCTTTTTTTTGTATTAAAAGAGTTATTCTGATTCAAAGAGAATTAATCTAGTTCTAATTTTAATTCTAACTATTTTATGCTCTTGATTGAAAGATGGAAACGGGGAGCAGATTAGAGAAAAGATCGGAAATTTTAGCTTCCTCTATGTTTATCGTACTTACAAACAGATCAACTAGTAAATAGAAGATAGGCTAAGGACGTAATGGGGGAACTAACCTGGGCTCCAGCTTCTGAATATCCCCGTTGCTTATTTTGCGCGTTACTGCTACTGCCTCTACCTTTTGCTATTGTTTTCTGTTATTGCTGAATCCTCACTGTTTCTGCTCTTTTTTGCTTCAACAATTTTGTGTTTCAACAATTAGGGTTTCAGTGTGAAATCCTAATGGTTTCATTGTTTTTTTTTTCTGAATTTTCTGTGTGTATTTCTGTCTGTGAATTATTTTGTCTGAATTTTTGGGTGCCTCAAGCTTGTTTATATAGGCAACAATTAGGTTTTGGCAATTAATTTCTGATTCTCCTTGATTTTGTTTTCCTATTTCAGGTTCTGGGCTTGGATTAGAGAAAATGGATGCTTGGTGAGCAAGAAAGGGTTAGGATTCAGCTGCTCCTCCTCTAGGCTGGGGCGCCTCTTTTCACCCTTTTTATGTATTTTCGGATTTTTATTATTTTTTGTATTTTTTAATTTATTTTATATTTTTTTGGATTTTTGGATTATTGTAAATATTTGTAAATTAATTTTTTGATTTTTAATTATATTTGTTATTTGGATTGTGGACAATTTTATTGCTTTTGGTCAAAGATGGAAGAAAATGATTAAATTGGGCCAAACCCAATCAAAAAACTAAACAAAGGCCCCATTAGACAAATGACTAAAGTAAAGCCCAATTAGAATAATTTTTCTAAGATCAGATCCAATCTAGGCAAATTACTATCGTAGGTCCAATAGCCACATAGGCCTAATTAGGCAAATGATTAAAACATTAGACATAAGCACGTTTATTGAAAAACTGGTTCAAAACACTAAGCGTAAGCTCAAATAGGCAAGCTAATGAGATTAGGCCCAAAAGGGTTGGACATAGGCCTAATTGGACAAATCGGTCCAAATCAGAAACAAAACAGCGCTCGGAGTGCCATAGGCTTGTGACACGGGGTTAAAGCGATTATTATAAAAGACCGGGCAAAATTAGGGTATAACACGTAGTTATCTTTTTGGACTACGGGCAATAGAAACATAATTATATGCTATGTTCTGGAGGTTTCACGTAGTCGCTTAGTAGGGCTACGAGTAAAAAATGCATAATGAACCGCTAGAGTTTTAGTAAGGGGTCTCGATAGGCCTCACTGAGATAATGTTTATCTCACCCTTTATAATTGTGGTTTTTACAGAGAAGCAGGGAAAGGCAAAGGCAAAGAGGCATGGCTAGGTGTGACCTATCCGAGGAGATGTCGAAGATTATTTTTATTGTTTATGCTAGTTTTCCCTAGTTGTTTCTGTAATTCGATTGTATGACTTATACATTGTTAGAAGTTGTAAATCGTTTCGCTACTTATGTTTTGGATGTTGAACACTCGCTACTTATGTTGACCGTTTGATATTAATTATCGAAATTTTTAGTTGTGTTCAATATCTAGGACAGGAAGTACACTTTAGCATTTCAATATTAAGTTGTACACTTTAGCATTTCTACATGTTAGAAATATTAGGGTGTTACATTGAACAAATAATGATCAGCCTCATATTCCAATATATGTAGCCAAGCTGTCCATTGTACTTTCTGCTGGTTATCTAAATGTGTATATTGTTATTATTAAGAATTTAAGATCTAGTATGGAAAAGCCCACCACCAACACCCACACACCCACACATACCGAAAAAATTGATGATTTTCGTGATAAGTATAAACTTGTGATATATTGAAAGTTTATGTTGCATTTATATCAGCTTGTTTAAAACCTTAAATAATCAATTCATATAGCTACTGATTAATCGTGTTCATGCTTTCTCCGGGATTACCCAAGAAATGTATACCGCTGATATTATTGAGAGTTGTATTGATATGCTTACTTAAACTAATTAATCTCTGCATCTGCTTCAACATACTGCTATGGTTTTTTGTTTTCAAATGCCAGATCAGAAAGTTTTCCGTGTGGAATTTTGCTTTCTCTACATTTTCATTAGTATATATGTTTTTAGGATTAATAGTAATATTATTATAGCTGTAGGTGTGTTGCTGCTGCTGTTCTCCTTGCCCCCTCCTTACCCTCTCATTTTGATTTAGAGGAAAATTCGTCAGCTTCTTCAATTCTAAACAAAAGGAATATATCCAGAATTTCTCACTGTTTTGATTAAAAAATACTTGTTAGAATATGAAAACTTGTTTGAATTGGTATTGAGTATGTTTGAGTTGGAATTGGTATTGAGTATGTTAGAATACTTGTTTTGATCTGTGTTTCGTTGCAAGATGCCAAGTGATATTTGTTGTTGTGTATATATGAGAATTTATGTTTGAATGTACAAAATAGTGTAACCATGACTAATAAGATATTGGAGTCTGCTATTAACAGAGTCGTCAATTGGCAACATTTAGCAAACAAGGACTATTGGAATGTTTAGGAGACTTTACCTTGCCCTTTTTGTTTTGAAGTCTGTGTTCAAATTAGTTTTTGTGTTCAAATTAGATATTCGAGTCTGTGTTCAAATTAGTTTTTCTGTCACTCTCCATTTTTGTTTTGAAGATGTTTTCTTTGAACACATGATTATGTTAATGCTATTGAGTATGCTGGAAAACTTGTTTGAATTATCCTTTAATGTTTCTGGAACTATTTTGTAATTTCTGTAGGGCAGTTATTGTGTTATTACTTTGTAATTTCTGTAGGGCAGTGATAGTTATTTTAACAGTAGAATTTGTAGAATTTGGTAATTTCTGGAACAGTCCTTTAACAGTAGAATTTGGTAATTTCTATATCTATTTGAATTGGTTTCTATCACAATGCCTTGAACATTTGTTTAATTAATTGTGATTACATCTTGATTTTATTTGTAGTGCAATGAGATGCAAAGAGATGTGCGACCGGATGAGTTATTTTTAAAAACCTATCAGAGAAAATCTGGTGTTTGGGTTGAACATCGAGCTAAAACTACCTATGTAAGTTACTGTCATTGTTTCTTGAATTTTTGGTTAATTCCTTATACGTTGTTTTGGTTTAGTTTGGTCCTTTTGCTAGTAGCTTATCATTATTTTCTTATTGATCAGAATGCATACAAACCAAACGTGGCTGAAGTACTAGCACAAAATGGTGAATTAGGTGGTGATGATGATCAACTGGTAGATGGAGCGGTGGCACTTGAAAGTTGGAAGGTGGCTGCGGGGGGTCCTACCCGTGGTCGGCTTTATGGCACAGCAGGCTTATCTGTGAACTCCCGACCTGGGTCCAAGTCACTTACCCAACTGTCCCAGAATCCTTCTGGTTTCATGATTGGGATAGCTTTGGAAGAAGAGAGGGCAGCTTGACTTAAAGCTGAGAAGACGGCTCAAGAAGCATCAGCCCGAGTTGAAGTGGCTGCGCAAGACGCTCGAGAGGTAAATGAGCGTTCGCAAAAGTTAGAACATGATTTTAATGCGCTGAAAAAATTATGTGTAGATCGCATGGATGCTTTTGAGCGTTGATCTGGTGGTGGATCTTGTAGTGCTAGCCATCCTGATTATGATGATGATTTGGATGAAGAGTTACAAGATAGCGATTGATCTTGTTATCGTTACTTTTCTCTAGATGTTGGATGACAAACATTTTGATCTTTTGATGATGACTATGTTACATATTTTGTAGTTTCTCTAGATGTTGGATGCCAAACACTTTGATCTGTTCACTACAAAAAACTCGGTGATTAGCCACGGTTAAAACCGTAGTTAACAGGCCGGATAACCGTGGCAAACAGGCTTAGCCACGGTTTTTGCAACCGTGAAAGGACCTTGCGTCGCCAAATTTTAGCCACAGGCTGTTTTCTCGGTAGCCACGCTTACGGAAACCGTGGAGACATTTAGTTTCCTACGGTTATGCAGAAAGTTAGCTACGGTTCTCCAGTGGCCAAATCATCCACGTGGTTTTGTGCACGTCTATTTTAGCTACGGTTAAAGCCGTGTCTAACTAGGCGCCAGAAATTGGCGCGTATCAGGTAGCATTTAACTACGGTTTAACCGTAGCTAACTTTTTTTTTTTTTTTTTTAGAATTTCATTTCTACATAATGTTTACCTAATATTGTCATTTGTAAATAGCATTCAAATTTCAGGGTACCAATACACAATGAGAATATAAACACTCAAAATATATTGATTACTAATGATAAAAGTCTAAGAGTCTAGCATCCACTTCAAAAGTAATAAAACCTAACATTAAATATGAAACCAAAAAAGGCCAACAACAGTGAAAGCCAACTAAGTGTCTAGCATCCACTTCAAAAGTAATAAAACCTAACATGAAATATGAAACCAAAAAAGGCCAACAACAATGAAAGCCAACAGAGAAGTAACTAGATGTTCTCATACATACTCTAAATAACAATAACTAAGATAAACCTATAAGTCAAACATAGATAACTCATCTCCATATTTATGTTGCAAGAACCTCTCAACTTTTGTCAACTTAGTTGTTGCTTGTGCAAGCTTCTCTTTGGTTTGTGTAAGCTCCTCAGTAGTCTGTGTAAGTTGCTGCTTTGTTTCTTCATATCCCTCTAGTTTTTCTTCCATATCTACTACTTTGTTCTGTAAGTTCTCGACATTCATTTGGCTTGAGCTACCAGTTTGGATAAATTGAGTGAAATGCATATGGTTTGTAAAGACATAAGTTGGAGAGACACCTAGACCTAAAACACGCACTCGGCCTGCGTGTTCAGGTCCACATAGTTTCCCAATGGCATCATCGGGATAAGCATTAATCTTTGATGGAACACCTTTTGTTGCTACACGTTCTTGGTCTTCAGATAAGTTCTCTGAAATCTTATCCTATATTAGCAACAAAAATAAAATAACAGTTAATATATTTGACTAAAAAGCTTCAATATTGCATAACAATTTATATGGGCTGTATTGAAGCTAACATGTTTATATTGTAATATCAGCAAAAGGGTTTCCAGTTTTGAAGAAACTGCACACGGGGACAGGTTCGTCATCTAACCATTTAAATATAAACATTATAAATTTCCTCAAATAAAAATATTCAAGGAACAAGATCAAACTATAGATGATGCCAATATCCACATTCACATAATTCACCCAAAAAAATCCAGAATTCACATACATGACAATACTAGATCACATAACAATTCCATATACTTTATCACTTTTTTTTGAAGCAAATATACTTTATTATCACTTGAGTCTCTCTCTCTCTCTCAAATGATTATTTGAAGAAAATAGTGGTTGACAATCATAGACATGACAAGATAAGCAAAGGATGTTGAAGAAAAGAAAGATGAGTGAGTGAGTTAGAAACTCATTCACTGAGCTGTAACATGCAATCATGCGAGTCATGTGAAGGAGCTTCATGAGTTCACATTCACAGAGTTATGATTTAGGAATTATCAAAAACAGAACACTACTACTCAGCTGATCCTCGCTCTCTGGATCTGTGGATGCAGCAAAAGTAACAGCTCCTAAACAAAAGATAAATTACAAAATGTGATGAGTCATTTGACAGGCTACCTGTTTTCTCTATCTACCAATGCCAACATGTCTCTGCCTCTTTCCACTATCACATTTTAATCAACAAAATAAAATCCTATGAAAATATGATTCTTTCAGATTATATATGTAAGAGAAAAACAGATTATTCATTCGGTGAACTACTCTGTTTACTCAATTGAAAATCAGAAAAAGCCTTCCCCATAATTATCATTGATAAGTTCCATCTTCCCCATAACCAATTAATCATCAGAAAATCAACCATGATTAGAATTATGCCTATAAATTAGGGACCTCAGAATTCACATAATCATTTGCATATCACGCCTAAACTACTCTGTTTTAGCTCTGTTTTTTCCTTCATTCAGTCACACATAAACCTCATACTCCATTTTCTTCATTCAATCAACCTAAAAACAAGCATTTTTCTTTATTTTCATCATTCTAAAATATATAAGGACATTGGCAGATATTAACTCAAAGGCATTTATTAACCAATAAAGCTTTGAAAATTGACAATTTAACAAAGTTGATATACTTACAGCCATGACTTTTCCTTCTTCGTTCACATAGTTTCCATTCTTCTTTAGTAAAGTTGACAATTTAACCTCACTTCGACATACCGGCCTTCCTAATTTTTGCTCCTAAAATACATAAATTACAAACAATTATCATGTATAATTTACTATGTTAGAGTTACTTTGACATACTAACAGTAACTAAGCTTAAAATTAATCAACTACTTACCATCTGATGAGCCCTTCTTGCATTGCTCTTACTGCCACCAGCATGTGAGACTTTAAGATTCTTACGATTTTTGGAATTTTGCTCACTTAGTTTCTACAGTTTTTAACCATGATAGTCAATATATGTTCCCAAAGTTCTCACTTTGTTTTAAACAATAGAAGAATAGAGTAAAATAATTTTCTATAGAATAATTATACCTGCATCGTTTCCTTTTTATAGTGATGAACAAAAGCAGCCCACTCAACATGATCAACACCTGGAGGTAGAGTAGCAAGTATCTCGTCCTTACTTTTGTTAGGGAGGAAGTAGTGACACCTTAACTTGTATTTATAGGCTTTCCATCTATCCCCTAATGTACTCCTCACCCATCTAATACCAGCAGCATAATCAAACTCAAAGTGATCCTTGAAATGTTATATTTATATATTAATATTGGATAATGACCTCAATAATGAAATAAAAGTGTTGAGAAGTTTAGATAATAACCTCAATACACTTCCATTGTTCTATACTACTGTCGTTTGACATCTCATCCCATCTTTCAACTGATACAGGGCAAAACGCGGACTTTTGAGCAAGTTGACCAAGAAACCTCACAAGCAAGTTTGACCCGCTATCATTGCCTTGGCCATTACCATTGATTTGCACAAGTACTTTTTTAGTCTTTTCCAAATGCCAAACCTGAGTTGCTACCATCTTCCGAGTAATAGTTTCTCCAGTACAGATATCTACGATTAAATTGACAAAACAAAGTTAATATTTTCTAATGAGAAAACCATGAAATAATAAGATATGATTTTTACCTTTAACTTTGACAAGTAAAGGCTCATTTTCTTCTTCTAGTTGAACTTCATTTGGGCTTAAGGAAGGGTCAGATAAATCATCATTGATTGGACTATTAGTTATGTCCACATTTAGAAATTGATCATCGAACTGATTGTTGATACTTTGCTGGTGCAGATCTTGGAGAGTCTCATCATTTTGACTTGTTTGTCCACGTAACACTTGTAACACAGCTTCTCCAGATTGCTTCCGTTTTTTCCTCATTTCAAGTCCAATATCTGCATGATTTACAAATAAAAGCTAACACATGGATCGAAAATATATCTTCAATGAATCATAAGATGAACATGTCATTACATGAGCAAAAGCATACAAAGTTCATAAACAACAAACAACTTCAAAAGCACAAAAATAAATTGCAGCTGAATTACAAAGGTCATAATCAAACTAGTCTAACATCATGCTATCATCTCCTTCACTGTTTGATTCATCGTGTTCTTGTTCTTGGTCTTGTTCATTGATATCATCTTGCACTAATTCCAAATCTTCAATGTTCTCCACATTTTGCTCGCGAAAAGGTATGTCTTCCATATCTTCTGAATCCATTAAGTTCACATCTCCCATATCATATATGTCTCTAGGCTTCATATGACATACACAAGACCATCCTTCTTCAAATGGATCATCAACATAATATACCATTCTAGCATCAGTTGCAAGGATGAATGGTTCATCAACTTCATTCACACCAGTATGTATTAAGCGAGAAAAATTTACACTTGTTATCCCAAATTGATCTATTTTGACTCCCTTGTTAGGTCTAGTGTCTACCCAAATACACTTGAATAACACAACCCTTAGCTTACCATAGTAATCAAGTTCTATGATGTCAACTAATTTTCCATAGTACATGTCATATATCGGACTGGGTGAGTCTGTTCTAGTACTTATCATATATATTATGTAAATATCTAACTTTGTACTTTATTTAATTAATTAATATTGTATTATAATTATTGTTTGGTTGATTTTAAAAACCAGGTAGGAGCTGAGTTTATAGGGACAAACTTACAGGTTTGTGTTCCCACTCTTGCAACAATATGGGAATAAAATAGAAACTGAGTTCTCCACAATACAAACTACCCAAATACAAACTTACAGGTTTGTGTAAGCTCCACAATACAAACTTACAGATTTTATAAAATAGAAACTGAGTTCTCCACAATACAAACTAACCAATACAAACTAACCAAATGGTCTCTCTTGGGGAATGAATGAACAAGGAAGGGTTGCTCTTTCTCAACTGAGTTCTCCACAATATTTCTTCCCACCTCACTTTTCAATTGGTCTCTCTTACTTGACCACCGAACAAACTAACCAGATGCATACACTCTAAACCTCTAACTACTCCTTAACCACTCTAACTGTTTCTATTACTTCTATATTCTAACAAACACATGACAATCATATACAAGATAAAAACAACATTGCAACAATACAATATATAATAGGAAGTAAATTAAAATCTTAACTGAGAAAAACAAACTAACTTGGACAAAGTTCATATCAAAAGAGTATGCGCAAGAATGAGTTTCCAAAAATCCTATCACAAAAACTTATCCTGGACAAAGTATTTTCAAAAGAAAAACTTCCAAAAATAAAAAAAGTTTGAAAGAGACCTTAAGAGCAAAGTTCTTGAGTTCAAAGTATGATATGCAAAAATTTCAAGGACAAATTCAAATGATTTTCAAAGACTAGTTCATAAGGAAATGCAAGAGTGGGTTTCTAAAATTATTCTCAAAACCCGGACACATAACTAAACAAATATAACACTCAGTGCCCCATTACAGAAGAACTGAATCAAGATATATATGCTTCCAAATTTTCAATGACATGTTCTCACAGCTAAATAAATCTTTCTCACAACAAAAAACTACACCAATCCAAAAACAAGCTTAAATGCTTAAGATAACCTAATAAACATAACCACTTTGTTCCACCATAACAGATTCACTGAATCAATTCACTGAATTAAGACATAGTTTGATTAAATGCTTTGGAACCATCAACAAGAAAACACATAGCATCAAGTCAACAACTAGAAACAAGCCAGCCAATCCCAAAATTTTAACTACCATTTGGTCATAATATTCATGAATTTCATCAATAATGCACGACAAATTAAAACTATCAGAGTTCCAATTATCTTCACATTCTTCAAAAGCGAAAATCTATTTGTTATCTACCTAACAAAAATCCAAGAAAACTTAAAAAAAAATTAGAGACAAATAAAAAACAAAACAAACCAAGACAATCTATGAACAAAAAACAAACCGTAAATCAAAATCTGAATTGGATAAAAGAAGCCAACCTGAGCGAAGAGCGAAGAGCGAACAGATCAATCACTGAAACTTCAGAACCAATTGAACCTAAACAAGAAATGAAAGAAGAGTCACGGTGAAGAAGAAGAGTCACTGTGCAGATGAGAACATGAAAGAAGATGAGAAAAAAATCACTCACAGTGAAGAAGAGTCAGAAACGAAATGGTAACACAGCTTCTCCAGCTTCTCCCATTTAGAAAGCCTGCACCATAGGAATTAATCGACTGTGAAAGCGTTTGAGAGATTGGGAAGAATGAGAAAAGCGAGAGAGAGAGAGAGAGAGATTAGAGTTTACCTTAAACGGTTAATTCCTCAGTCGATTGGGAAGATGATGAAGCGAGAGAGAGAGATTGGGAAGATGATGAAGCGAGAGAGAGAGATTGGGAAGACGAAGGGGAAACAGATCGAATGAAAGGGGGAAAACGTGGAACCCTAGAGTGAAATTTTCGAGGGAGAGTGAAAACGTTTCTACAAACCCAGAATGAAAGGGGGAAACGTTTCGAGGGAAGAATAAAATTTTCGAGGGAGAGTGAAATTTTTTAGTAGAAATTTCCCGGTTTCTTTGCCACGGTTAAACAGTAGCTAACAGTGAAAATTTTTATTTAGAAAATTTCTGGTTGCTTTGCCACGGTCTAAGGGTAGCTAACAGTAAAAATTTTTTTTGTTAATTTTCCCATTTCTTTGCCACGGTTAAAGGGTAGCTAACAGGTCAACCTATTATTGTGTTGGCCACACTCAACATAACCGTGGCAAATCCACCGTGGCTAAAGGGCGCTTTTTTGGTAGTGGTTGTTCATATGAGTTATGGTATTTTGTTGTTTCGGGATTAAGCATTTTGATTGGTTATATTGTTTTTTACTGGTACTTAAGTAATAGGTGAAAAGTAAATATTAGTAGAAGGTGTGGAAAGCAAAGTAGGCCGTTACTGTTCTTTTAAAACAAAAACCAATTATTAGCGTCGGCTACATGGACGCTACAATTTTGTTGACTTTCTTCTTGGGTTGACTTTAGCGTCGGTTACACGGACGCTACAGTTTTGTTGACTTTTTCTTTAGTTGACGTTAGCGTCGGCTAAATGGACGCTATGATTTTGTAGACTTTTCTTTGGTTGACTTTAGCGTCGGCTAAACCGACGGTAATATTAAATAGTTGATTTCCCAAGAGTTGACTGTAGCATCGGCCTTCGCTTTAGTGTCGGCTTTAGCGTGGGCTCAGCCGACGCTAAATTAGCGTCGGTCTAAATTTATGGGACGCTACGTATTAGCTTTGACCGTATTAGCGTCCACACGAGGCTGACGCTAATCCGATTCTAACGCATTGTTAGCGTCCGTTTCTAGTCTTTTAGCGTGGGCTTTTGGCCTACGCTAAAAGTTGTTTTCCTACTAGTGATGTGAAAAGTGGAAAATGAATTTTTGTGATCTTTATGTGAAAAGATTACCCAAGAAAGTTGTTTTGAAAACGTCGAGGGGGATGAGCTTTAAGCCTTTAGTGGAGGAAAATATGGTGGACACCCATTTGTGGTCAAACGAAGCCATATGAAGACTCCTATATGCACTACATTTCTGATCCCTATGGCGAGTGGTAGTGCTTGATGTGAGGTTGAGCCACGAGCTCTTAATAGATACATTGCCTTTGACATGACTAGTGATATAGAGACACACTTTGACATGGTTGGTGCTATAGAGACGCACTTTAGTATGGCTAGTGCTATAGAGATGCACTTGATGTATCTACCTACGTGAGTGTAAAGGCAAAGGCCACCTTCCATGAAAGACTTAGGCAATCTTTCTATAGCACTCATGAGCAACCCATGGTATATAAGGACCACAATTATTGTGTAAATATTTTATCGCGGAGCTATCACAATTTTAAAGGCAAAAGTGTGTCGTGTCTGGAGTCCACTTAGTTCAAGAGAAATTCACTTCTTGGATAAAAGGTGTTGCCTCATTTCACTACGTGTTAATTCAATCTTCGTGATATTAACACTTAAACACGGAAAAGCCTTTCATTGCCCAAAAAATTTTATTTTCTTCAAATTTAAATATTTTTCCCCACTTGCTTGCCATTAGTGGGGGGATTGTTGGAATAATGGCATTTAAGTGTGTAAGTTACTTTTTATAATTCATTATATTTATAATAATATATATTTAATTTATAACATTACAATTTTCTTTAAATCATTGTCGTCCGTTTGATTTCTCTGCTAACTTAATTAATTATCTTTCATGATATATACTATAACGTATGAACTATGGAGTATATACAAATAGCCGTTTGTTTTTATTATGAGAATTTATTGTCATTAAAATTATAATAATGAACTAGGCATATATTTCAAACGTGTATATATATAGCATGTGGTTTACAACACTAAGAGGTATGGAAAAGGAAAATGGCTTTTTCTTCTACTAGTTTTTATTTTGGGCATTGTTTGTGAGGCTCCAACGTGATTCTGGCCTCGAGTGCATGAGTTTAGAGACGATGCTGTGATAACCTTGGGGAGCAAACTGGATATTGGGTTGCACCGGAGGTCCACCGAAATTTGCTTTCAAGGCAGTGGCTTTTGTCACGTCACAGTTTCTACTCCTTCTCTTATTTCTAAAACTATTTATCTTATCCAATATTTCCTACAAATATATGGAGGAAGGGGAGTTGATTAAACAAATAGTCATACTAAATATATATTTTCATTAACAACATACGAGACAACGTCGAACAACACTATAGAACTTTACGAGAATGGATCTCGTGCAGTGAAAATTTGTAGAGCCATGAGCATATGACTCAAATTATATTATATCCGTTCTAGTTTAAATTTTAGTAATGTATTTTTTAAATTTTTAATTGAGATCTTGTATTTCGAATTTTGCGGAATTTTAATTGGAGTGATTACTATTTTAGTCGTACTTTGTTTTCTTTAGTTTTGTGGCTGCTGCTATCTCATTTTTAGGTTAAGAAAAAAAATATTCAAATAAAAAGCAAGCTCCCATTCACCTCATTTTTAGGTTAACCAAAAAAAAATTCAAATAAAAAGAAAGCTCTCATTCCCCGCATAACGTGCATTGCTACCTCATATTATCCCTACCTATATCCCAAACTCCTTTGCCACTTTGGTTTGGGGGTTATAACAAACCTTAATATGGGTTATTTTGTCGACCCTAAGACTGGACAATATGTCCCAAAATATATATAATAATTATTTTAAATATTGTTGTTATTACTAAAATTAAATATTGTATATTTGATAATGAAGTTTAATAGATATATTCTGTTATTTTTTTGATAAAAGTAACGTTGTTTTGTTAACAACTTTGCTAAAAATGCATTGATACTTTAAACTTTCTATAAAATATAAGTATAATTTGCATTTCTATTGCTACTACAATAAAATTAAAGTGACGATGCTACTACAGTAACTACTTGTTTTGAATTTTAACTTTTTATTAAATTATCACAATTCACAAGTCTTTTTTTTTGGTTTTCGGACCATTGCTGACTACCCACGGAATGTACCAACGGTTTCAACGAAAGACTAATCTCCGCTAGTGCTTAGGATCAAATTTCGCACTGGCTAACATTGTGTTTGTCCACTGCGTGAATCGAACTCGGGAGTAGCGGGTCGATAAATTTACTAATCAAATATTGAACAAATAAGTATGTATATTAGGGATGGATCGAGTAACCCAAACATATGTGGGATAAGATTGAGATCAACCCAAAATAATTGGTTAAGACGAGTTTGCGGGTTGGGATAAGTCCTACACACTCTTAAGCTCCAGAGTCAAGCCATCGAGGGGGTAATAACCTGAAAATATTAGTAAATACTTTTTCTCTTTTTTTCGTTGCTCAGTTACTCAGTAATGATGCTTATAACTTGAGATGGAATGGAGTGGGGTAGGAGTTGGTATTATCCTCTCGCATCCATTCACATTTATGGCTCTACTTCGTATGATTAAATTGTCAGTTTATAATGAATAACATATAACAAATAAACTCGAAGTGACTTAGGGTTATCATTACCATATTGAGTCTACATACACTTCTTGGTTGTTGGAAATGATGAAAATACCCTTAAACAAAAATCCAAATTTTCACAATCTACTACTCGTTTTCAACGTGCCTCTTCAGAATCCCAAGTAGGTAGCTCAGTTGGCGAACTAAGGGATATCGAAGGAGTGCACCCAAATGAGTGCAAGAAGGAGGTCCCGGGTTCAACTCCCGGAAACTAACATTCCCCCACCCCCACTAACATTGCTTATAAAAAAAATCGTGCCTCTTCAAACACACATCCTTCCTGTTATTCTCCTTGTCATGCACGCTGGTTTTCGACTACACCCCCAAACTAGTTTTGCCCTTCTACACACTGTGAGCGTTTATTATTTTGTTCATTCAATTGTGATGTTCTTCATTCCACTCATCTTTTCATTGAGACGATGTTCATGCTCTGTACTTTATTCCACGGTGAGGATATTGTGGCTTCTCTCTTCGTAGCTCTTCAAGCCCTTCTCTTCACTTACTAGACGCGTAGTGTTTCTCTTCACTTTTCATTTCGAGCCTTCTCTTCGAATCGTGCTTATCTCTGCTTTTATCTTTTGATCGTGTTGAATATTCGGTCGCACATGTAAAACTTGGTTGCGCATGTGATAACTCTTATTTATAAGAGTTATTTATGCTTTCTCAGCTTAAATTGTTGTGAGTTCAAAAGTAATATTGTCCTTAATTAGTTAAAATATGTTGTTTCGTGTAAAAGAAGAATTAATTGTGGTTTTGAGTCATTTGGCACTTTGGTGCCCCATTTGTGCTTTTATGTGTGTGTTTTTCATTACTGCAGCAATAGGTGCCACAACAACGCATTTCTGCGACAGATGAAAGAGAAACGCCGAGGCACTGATTTCAGCGCCTGCTAGCTATCAGAAATGGACACACACGTTCTGCTGCTGGTACCAGGCTGTCATGCGCAAAATATTCCCTTTTTGCACATTGTACTCCTAGGCACAAGTAATGACAAATGTCACCTCCAAAAGATATTTCTTGGATTACTAAACTCTAGTACTATTTAAGGCAGCTCATCTTCCTCATTTTGAAGGCTGGTCGAGAGGAGGAAAAGTATAGAAATAGCTTTTCCTCCATTTTTGTATCAAGCTACCTTTAAAATACCAAAGTGAAAATTCTGATTGCTAGGAGTGATGCTGCATCAATACAGAAGCTTAATTACTTGAAGATTTTCGTGGATTTGGGAGCTGATATGAACCTCCATGCTATTGCTCTAGGAGTCAATCTTCAGTATACGACTTCTTGCTATATTTCTTCTTTGTATTTTCGTATTTATGGTTTAAACATTATGTTTAAGTTGTATTTTTTTGTTGTTTGCTCATCATGAGCTAAATACTCTTATTTGGGATGCTTTGATCTATGTAATGAAGTCTTAGTGTGTTTAATGCATGTATTTGATGTTTAGCATTTTATCCTTTGCGTGATACTATTTCCAAACTTATTTTAGAACTGATCAGCTAAATATAAGTACCATTTATAGATTTAGACATGGTTTATAAATTGATCTCAAAGGATAATATGAATAGTGGTTATTTAAGGACACTTTAATAATCCTTGCTTAAAACCTAGACATAGGAGGGTAAATTCCATAGGGTGAATACTGTGGGTGCGTAATAGCCAAGGGTGGACCCATTTAGAGCTTAGACATAATTGCTTGTAATGAAGCCCTGTAGAAAATTGACTGAAAAGTACATACTATACGCTACAGCACCCGGTGTTGTACCATTAGATATAGCATTAATACATTTTGATGAATTTGCAGAGTGAAGGCATTCCCAACTTACTCTCATTCTGGATTTCTACTAATCCTTTATTTTAATTGTTGTTTGATGATAAAATTTGGTTCTACAACTTGTTCTTTTACTTTACTTTAACTCACAAGTTTGCTTCCTAATTTAAATATAGAAAAGAACTCAACAATCCTCGTGGGAACGATCTCTACTTACTCTTGGCGTCGTTGCCGGGGATTGTGATAGCTATTTTCTGTTGTTTAGTTAGTTTAGATTATTTTATTAGTTTGTTCTGTTTTTCAGCAATTTTTTTTTCCTATTTTGTATTGTGCTTTGTGTTTGTAGTGTGTTTTCTTTGTTGTTTTTACTATTGTTATTTGTGTTTGGTGTTCTTGTGAAAAAAAAAATCACTTTAAGCCATGGACCATTGGAATTTTTACTCTATGCATGCAAAGAATGCTCAACAACATTGTTTCAACTACCATTGTGATGGAGATGAAGATGAAAGAGGCTGTTTTGAGTTAAATTCCATGCCCATGCAAACTTTGTGTCTTAGCAAGAGCCATGTTCTCAAGCTCAAACCGAAGGATTACATGAGGGCAACTCTAAGTTTAAAGAACTCTTAGCTCATTCCATTGAATCTATTAAGGTGGATCATCAAGACTTTGAAGCTTCATGTAAGAATATAGAGGCTCACATTAAAACTATAATGGAGCATCTAAAAAAAGAGACTTGTAGTGAAGAGGTGGTTGAGAAAAAGGAAGAAAAGAGTGTACAATGTGAAAATGAATGTGGTCATTTGGAAGTAATGGAAGAAAAACAAAAAAATTGTGTAGTTGTAGAACTAAAAAAATTCAAAAATAGTTACAAGGAAGAAAATCCAAGGTTGAGGTATGAAAAGATTCATGTGACAAGTGAGACTCAACCCTTGGTAATTGAAGAAAATAGTCCTCCGCAAAATGAGTTTCAATTTTTTCAAGGGAGGGGGAATTCCTATTCCAAATGCTTATTGATTGGGGCATGGGAACAGTTGCTTCCCTTTGCCAAATAATTGAGATTTCTGACAAAAAGGAGAAAGCGGAAGGATGACATTTTCTTCTTGTCCTATTATCCACCCTAACTTGGGTTTTGAAAGCTAAGTCTAGCTAAAGATTATGAATTAAGCGCTACTAGGAGGAAACCCAGATTTTTAGGACTAATTGTGTTTTGTGTGTTTTTTTTTACTTTTTCAGGTATGAATAAATGGTTTTTTGGTATGTGCTGTCAATTATGCAGAATTTTGGTGCTAAGTTTTCTGCTGTAGCACCATGTGCTGCAGCACTTGTGGCTGAGATGTTGAGTACGTGGTCAAAATGTCAAAATGGAGTTTCAAATGCCAATGTGGCATATTTAGCAGTCACCTCTGCTAATTGGCAGTGTGTTTTCTCTTTCTCATCATTTAAACCTTGTTAACGATATTTTCCCCAATCACCACCCACCCAAAACCTTTCCACTGCACCTTCACCTAAACCATCACCAACCAAAGAACCATCCCCTCCACCTAAAACACCTTCTCCTTCACAAAAGCCCAATTCTAATAGTACCCACCCTTAATCACAAACCCTTCATCCACCCCCACCTCAAGCTAAAGCATTAAACCTTACCCCACCTCAAGGAACCTCCTCATAAGGGGTCAAAGGTCTATACAAAGATATCTAGCACAAGACTTAGTCCGGCTGAGGACTCTTAAACCAAAGATCTATTGGGAGGCAGCCTAGAGTTTAGACTAACAAATGTGTTTTTGCTCTGTTTGTGATATGTAGGACTGTTGATTGTTGTGGTGGTGAGCTTCAACTGTGAGTTGGTTGCACTTGATGCTGCAGCATCCACTTCAGATACTGAGACTACTCTTGCAGATACTGTCTTAGTGCTGCAGCATCTACTGTGAACTCAGCTGAAAAAGGGCCTAATATGAGAAGCTACAAGAACAAGCCAGGAAACCCTCCCAACTAGCCTTTGTTTTCTGTTTATTGTGCTGTTTGTGTTGTTTTTACCTTCAATAATCCTTCTGGATGTTGTAGCATCTGTAATAGCATCCAGCAGTTGTTTAGAATTGTTTTCAAGTTTGTGTTAAGTATTTAATTTTTGTTTTGACTTTGTCTAAGACCTCTCCCTATAGTATTTTGCATGAGCAGTAGGGACACTACTGAGTCTTAAGTTGGGGGGAGAACCTTTTATGTGTTGATTGTGTTAAATAAAAGGCATGATTAGTTGTTTTAAATGTTCATTCAGTAATAGATTGTGCTTCTTTTTTGGCTAATTTTAATGATTGAGTGTTTATGTGTAGTGTAACTTTGCATGATTAATGACTAGTTTTATTGCTGCTTCTACACTTAAAATCTAGGCTTAGGTAGGAACCTAGTTACCTAGAATTGATATGATGCTAAAGCTAGTATAGGTGGACCAAGACTTTGCCAAGTTTCTACTAAAAACTTCGAGTAGCATAGAAAGGTCAGTGCATATAGTGTTAGATGTTTAGTATGTAAGGTACCAAAATCTGTAATAAGTGAAAAATGCTGCAATTGCTCATCAAATATAAAAAGGAAAAAAGAAGAAGAAAAATAATAATATATACATTCAGCAATAAGGGCTTTACAACATAGTAACATTGTAGCAAAGTAGTAATGTAGCAAGTTGGTTACTAAGTCACCAATACTGCAGGATCACATGCTGCAACATTGAGAAAGTATCTATGTAATAATAAATGCAATGGTTTGAGATCTAAAATGCTTAACCAAGCCCTCTCTGTCATGCTTTGAAGCCCGCTAGCTGTCAGAAAAGGTAGACACGTCCTGCTGCTGGTACCAGGCTATCTTGCGCAAAATATTGCCTTTTTGTGGGCACATTGTACTCCTAGGCACATGTAATGACAAATGGCACCTCCAAAAGATATTTCTTGGATCACTAAACCCTAGTACTATTTAAGGCAGCTCATCTTCCTCATTTTGGAGGTTGGTTCAGAGGAGGAAAAGTATAGAAATAGCTTTTCCTCCATTTTTGTACCAAGCTACCTTTAAAATACCAAAGTGGAAATTCTGATGCTAGGAGTGATGCTGCAGTAATAAAGAAGCTTAATTACTTGAAGATTTTCGTGGATTTGGGAGCTGATCTAAACCTCCATGCTACTGTTCTTGGAGTCAATCTTCAGTATACCACTTCTTACAATATGTCTTCTTTGTAATTTCGCATTTATGGCTTTAAACATTATGCTTAAGTTGTATTTTTTGTGTTCTTTGCTCATCATGAGCTAAATACTCTTAGTTGGGATGCTTTGATCTATGTAATGAAGTCTTAGTGTGTTTAATGCATGTATTTGATGTTTAGCATTTTTACCTTTGCGTGATACTATTTCCAAACTTATTTTAGAACCGATCACCTAAATATAAGTACCATTTATAGATTCAGACATGATTTATAAATTGATCTCAAAGGATAATATGGATAGTGGTTATTAAAGGACACTTTACTAACCTTGCTTAAAACCTAGACATAGGAGGGCAAATTCCATAGGGTGAATACTGTGGGTGCGTAATAACCGAGGGTGGACCTATTTAGAGCTTAGACATAAGTGTTTGTAATGAAGCCCTATAGAAAAGTGACTGAAAAGTACATACTATATGCTACAGCACTCGGTGCCGAAGCATCAGATATAGGATTAATACATTTTGATGATTTTGCATAGTGAAGGCATTCACAACTTACTCTCATTCTGGATTTCTACTAACCCTTTATTTTAATTGTTGTTTGATGATAAAATTTGGTTCTACAACTTGTTCTTTTACTTTGCTTTGACTCACTAGTTTGCTTGCTAATTTAAATATAGAAAATAACTCAACAATCCTCGTGGGAACGATCACTACTTACTCTTTTTTACTTGTTGCGACTGTGTATACTTGCACATATTGTTTTCACACAACAATTCACTCTTCATTGCGAGCCTTCTCTTCGAGTGCTAAAATTAATTTAGTACTTGACTGGTAAATTTATTGAGTGCTAAAATTCTTTATTGGTTGTCATCGGATCGTTAACCGGATAATACGGGTCAAGAAAGTTTTGGAATCGAAATAAGAGATTTAGATCAATATGGTAATTGGACCACGTTACCACGTATATATTAAATAAATATATATGTGTGTGTGAGTGTGTGTGAGTGAAAGAATGAATTAAAAGAAAGAAAAGAAAGAAAAGGAAGCGTACGAGACAGAGAAAGAAGCAGAGGAGAAAAAGAGAGAAAAGGAGAGGAAAAGAGAGAGATTGGCGTGAGGGAGAAGAGAAGAGGGAGAGAGAAGACTTCACCAAAAGGACTTCCTTCCAACACGAAAAACGTTCAGCGTTACTTCCTCTTCGATTTGGTACCAACATCCTCATCTTCAACTCACTCTACACAAATCCACCATTTGCGAAATTGTTGGAGAAAATGAGGGATGTTGAGTTCTCTCTTCCATTTCTTGTGATGGAGGTTAGGAAAGTTCAAATATAAGGTTGATTGCTAGCTTGGAGTGAAGAAATCAAGGTTTGGGTGAGTTAGGTTTGAGAAATCAAATTTTGGGGCTAGGTGTGAATAGTGGCTTGAGGTTGAAGAAGAAGATGAATAGTGTTCCGGGAAGATTTCGAGGAATTCGGTATTTTGGTCAAAAAGAGGTTTTGTGATCGAGTGGAAAGCTTTGGAAGCGGATTGGGTGTCGCTGGAGCGGGGAGCGTTCGTGTGGTTATGTCAGAAAAGCGTTCTCACGGAAAGTCTCGGTGCTTCGTGATTTTCATCACGATAGGTGAGTTTTACTCACGTTTAGGCTTTTGAATTAATAAACTTAATTTGTGAAATGTGTTTCGGTTTTGGTTCGTTATCGAAAACGTATTTTGTATGAAAATCGCGTTTTATGTCCAATTGGTTTTTGGATTGATTGATTGATGATTTGATGATGATTATTATTGTTTGTATATGTTTTGGACTGTTTTTGTGTTGGGATTGGACTGGAACAGGTATCGGATTTAATCGAAACGACGAAATTGCGAAAACGGGATGAAAATTCAATGCTGTCAAAAGAGCACGACCCGTGCGCCCCAGGGGCACGGACCGTGCGCCCCAGGGGCACGGACCGTGCGCCCCAGGGGCACGGACCGTGCGCCCCAGGGGCACGGACCGTGCGCCCCAGGGGCACGGACCGTGCGCCCCAGGGGCACGGACCGTGCGCCCCAGGGGCACGGACCGTGCGCCCCAGGGGCACGGACCGTGCGCCCCTATCGGTTTGTATTTTTCAAAGAGGACTTACAGGGTGCACGACCCGTGTGTGTGGGAGCACGGACCGTGCGTAGTTTTCTGTCCAAATTTTCCAAAAGTGCCCAAAACGATTCCGATCGATTCCATTCCTCTTCTAATCGTTTCCTAATCCTTCTATAATGATATTAGGCTTATAATGCCATGATTTTGGGTATGTTTCAAAAGGGTTTTATAAAATACTTTCGAAGTTGAAATTGTTTCGAAAAGCCGAACAATAGTACACGTGTGCGGATATGTTTTATTAATAATAAAGCGGACTATGAGTCCTACGTGGTATGGTATAACTGACGCGAGATGATTATTATTTATTGTCTAAACCGGTCTACGATTCACGATATATATATTATATCGACTATGGGAAACGGCCCGATGCGGGTGTTACTTTCAATTATTGGTCTGAATGTAAATGAACTAAATGTTCATATTATAGTAGATATATATATATATATATATATATATATATATATATATATATATATATATATTATATCGAGTTTGGGTGACGACCCATGTTGACATACTAGGCGGGGTAGTCATGAACCCTTACCCTAGGCTCCGTGCCGTTAGGAAACACTATTGGTTATGGGGTTCGCCGGAAGATGCAATGGGATTGCGGCTGGTGTTGTGTTAAAAGTTATTGTACAATGTTCACCAGAAGATGTAAGCGGATTGCGGCTGGTGGTACGTAGAAAGGCCTAGGATGCTAGTTCATCGGGAAACGCAAGTGGATTGCAGTCGGTGTCTTACTAGGTCGAAGCCTTATTGTATGGTACACCGGGATTAGCAAGTGGATTGCGGTCGGTGTCGTGTCAAATCTTAAAAATGTTTTCAAAGGACTGCGAGTGTTAGTAGGGGTCTCGGTAGAACTCACTGAGATTGTATCTCACTGTTTATATGTTGTTGTTTTACAGAGACACAGGGACAGCGGAAATCCAAGAGGCACGAGTAGGTTGAGCTCGGACTGGTTGCTGATAGCTTAGCTTTATGCTTAAGTTTGCACTTCCTTTATGTTGTCTATGTATTACAACTCATTGTATTGGTATTATAAATTTATTCCGCTTTCTTGTATGACATTGAGCACCATAGTTTGCTGAAGATTATGGTCAGAGAACCTGTTCGGTCTTATTTGTATTTAAGACTGTTTTGTTGTTATTCAGCGAGAACTATATTGCAGTGTTCAGTATCTATGCAGGAATTTTATATCTCTGATAAATTAGGGATGGTGCACTTGGGTATTTTTACGAGATAAAAATACCGGGGTGTTACAGTTGGTATCAGAGCTGTTCGACCTAGTCGGACCTAGTTTAGGGTTGAGTCGATTCCTTGTTAGTCCTTGTTGTAATTACACTTGTGATGCTAAGAGACATTGAGCCTGATCAACTTAATACTTAGTGCATCATAAGTGGAATTATGGCAGGATGATCAAGACGGAGTGCTCGACCAAGACCGGAATCTCCAACCGGTGCATCCTCAGGAAATGTGGCATGACGGTGGAAGAATACACCGCTAAGTTTGAGAAGTTGTCTCAGTTTTACCAAGTGGTAAAGTAAGCTTCGGATGACGAATGGAGAATGCAGAAGTATAAGAGGGGCCTTAGTGCTTTTATGACTTAGGGTCTCAGTTCTTATACTATTACCAATTATGTTGCCTTAGTGCAATCAGCCTATGTCGCCGAGGATGATCTCATGGGGAATACTGGAAACGAAAGAAGGTAGTTGAATTATCAACTCCGAATGCAAGGACCTAAGATAATTTCATCAAAGGAAAAGCAGGTGCAATTCTTCGATTCTTCAAAGGTCAGAAGATGTTCTAACTGTGGAAAGCATCACAGTGGTGATTGTAAGCAAAGAACTAACCGGTGCTATTATTGTAATGAAGAGGGTCACTATGGTAAAGAGTGCCCTGCAAGGAAAAGTTCCAAGGAGTCACAAGCAGCTCCAAGGCAAGGACGAGTCAACACTTTGGATGCTCAGACAGTTGCAACGGCTGACAGGTTACTGAAGGATATGGGAGTTCCTTTCAATAACTCCGTCAGTATATTATGCGATTCGGGTGCAACCCATTATTTTACAGCACAATCATGTGTGGATTGGTTGGGACAGCGAATCTCCGCTATCCGAGCCGATAACTATTTTAACTGTTGCTGAAGGTCGTATCCAGACCTAATATTTTAGTCAAATTGACTACTTGTCATAAGAGGCAGGAATTCCATTGTAGAATTTGTTGTTGCCTATGAGAAGTATGGACGACATCTTGGGTGCGAATGGGATGACTGCAAATCAGGTTACAATCGACCGTGTTAATTATCTATCAACTTCGCTTCAGAATCAGTTGAATTATCTAGGACAAATTCTGAAGCGGTTACCTAGTTCACCTTAGACGGTCAATCTTCATTCCAAGGTGCGGAAGCACATGTTAGTATGTTATCTGCATCCACTGAAACTAGTTTAGATTTGGCGAACATTCAGGTTGTGAATGACTTTCTGGATGTTTTCACGATGAAGTTTCTTCTGAACCTCCAGAGCGAGAGCTAGAGTTTACTGTAGAATTGGTTCCTGGAACGGGATCAATATCTATTATTTCTTATTGAATGTTCCTTTAGAATTAAAGGAATTGAAGTATCAACTTGAAAAGTCGATCTCAGAGAGGTTCATTCGACCGAGCGCTTCTCCATGGGGTGCTCCGGTGTTGCTTGTCAAGAAGAAAGATGGAAGTAGGAGATTGTGTGTTGATTATCGACAACTCAGCAAAGTGACGATCAAGAACAAATATCCTTTGCCAAGGATGCACGAATTACTCGATCAACTTCGAGGTGCTGCTGTGTTTTCTAAAATTTATCTAGGGTCAGGTTATCATCCTATAAAAGTTAGAGCCTTAGATATTCCGAAGACAGCTTTCCGTACTAGGTATGGACCTTACGAGTTCGTAGTGCTGCGCTTCGGTTTGACTAATGCTCCAGCGGTATTCGTGGATACATGAACCGAGTTTTCCACACGTACCTGGATCAATTTGTAGTTGTTTTCATTGATGATATCTTGGTGTACCCGAAGACCCTTGAGGAGAATGTTGAACCTCTCCGCATTGTTCTGGATGTACTCCGAGAAAAGAAATTGTATGCCAAGCCGTCTAAGTGTGACTTCTGGATGCCGATAGTGAAGTTTTTGGGACGCGTGACTTCCCAATCGGGAGTTGCAGTGGATCCCAGTAAGGTGGGAGCTGTGTTGAACTGGGAACGACCAACGTCAGTCACTGAGATCAGAAGTTTTCTAAGTCTAGCCGGTTACTACAGGAATTTTATCGAAAGATTCTCACAATTGGTTCTTCCACTTACTCGGTTAACTCGTAAGGGTCAACCGTTTACGCGGGATGCTGATTGTGAATAATGTTTTCAAGAATTGAAAGTTAGGTTGACTTCTACTCCAATCCCGATCCTTCAGGATCCGTCCTTGGAGTTCCAAATTTACAGCGATGATTCTGGAAAGGGTTTGGGATGTGTTCTCATGCAGAATCATCAAGCGGTAGCTTATGCGTCCAGACAGTTGAAGATCCATGAGGAGAATTATCCAGCTTATGATTTGGAGTTGGCAGCTATTATGTATGCACCGAAGATTTGGAGACATTACCTGTATGGGTCTCGTTTCGAAATCTTTAGTGATCACGAGAGTTTAAAGTATTTGTTTGATCAGAAAGAACAGAATAACAGGCAAAGAAGATGGGTAGAATTTCTGAAGGATTATGACTTCGGGTTGAAGTATCATCCAGGAAATTCCAATGTTGTAGCTGATGCGCTGAGTAGGGAATCCATTCACATGGCAGAGTTAATGACGCAAGAAATGGAATTGTTAGAGTCTTTTAAATCTAAGTTGGAGTACATCCATAAGTTTCCACTTTGGTGGCGAGGTATTAGTTTGTTAACCTCTCCATAGTGAAGGTTAACAATGAGATTCTCTTACGAGATTCTATTTGACAAGTCAAACGTGAATACGAATATGAAAGTGAGGTGGTTGTTGACTGTTTTTTACATTGCGATTAACCACCAAAGGATTAATTGATGTATCTGCTTGCAAGAGTCTGAAATTTCAGAAGTGAAGCTTGGCGTGCGGTATGGTAGTTTTGAAAAATCATTTTTGTGAAAGCCCGCATGCTAAAGTTAATTTAGGGAACGAATCAAGAGGCTAATAGGAAAATCCTAAGAGGATTACTTAGGTTGAGGGGAAGCTCTCAACGCTATTGACTAATTCGAAAAGGAGCTCGGAGTTCTGTTTGATAGTTGTTTTGAGAACAACTGAGGTGATTTACATTACGTTCAAATTGATTTGATGTCCCCACGGTTTATTTCTACGTCTAAGGTCAAAGTTTTTAGTAAAACCCTCATTCCATCTTTTTGAAAAGTTTTATCTCGAAATCTCAAGGGCGAGTCAGGAAGTTTCACAGATGACTTTTCCGTCACATTTTTCAATGTGTATGAGAACTGTTATGGATCGTAGAAGATTTGTGGATAAAGTGTTTACACCTTTCGAGGAAATCGTGGTTGTTTTTACCTCTACTGAGGAGTACCAGTTGTGGATCTCATTTTCAACATATATTTTATCAAGCGTCTTGTATTTGACCCTTTGATTTAGATTAATCAAAGTTGGGGAGTAAACGAGAATAATTGGAATGAAGATTCGGAAGTGTTTTCAAACGCGGTGCCGAGCCTATGTAGGCGAATGATGAGTTTTTCGTGTAGATTCGTAACCAGAGAGTTCGTATCAAGGTAGTAGTGGATCATACTTGGAGATTGATGTGCCAACGTTGGGAAGATTTTCTACACTTATTTCGTTAATTCAAGATTGTGTTCCAGCAACTTAAGAGCTTTCTGAGAATGTCGATTCTCGGTTAGTCAGATGAAAGAATTGACGAAATTTTGAGGACAAAATTCTTTTAAGTTGGGGAGAATGTAACACCCTCAAAATAATTAGTAGAATTATTTGGGTGTTAACCCAATTAAATTAATTCAGTACTTGACTGGTAAATTTATTGAGTGCTAAAATTATTTATTTGTTGTCATCGGATCGTTAACCGGATAATACGGGTCAAGGAAGTTTTGGAATCGAAATAAGAGATTTAGATCAATATGGTAATTGGACCACGTTACCACGTATATATTAAATAAATATATATGTGTGCGTGAGTGTATGTGTGTGTGAGTGTGTGTGAGTGAAAGAATGAATTAAAAGAAAGAAAAGAAAGAAATGGAAGCGTACGAGACAGAGAAAGAAGCAGAGGAGAAAAAGAGAGAAAAGGAGAGGAAAAGAGAGAGATTGGCGTGAGGGAGAAGAGAAGAGGGAGAGAGAAGACTTCACCAAAACGACTTCCTTCCAACACGAAAAACGTTCAGCGTTACTTCCTCTTCGATTTGGTACCAACATCCTCATCATCAACTCACTCTACACAAATCCACCATTTTCGAAATTGATGGAGAAAAGAGGATGAGTTTTCTCTTCCATTTCATGTGATGGAGGTTAGGAAAGCTCAAATATAAGGTTGATTGATAGCTTGGAGTGAAGAAATCAACGTTTGGGTGAGTTAGGTTTGAGAAATCAAATTTTGGGGCTAGGTGTGAATAGTGGCTTGAGGTTGAAGAAGAAGATGAATAGTGTTCCGGGAAGATTTCGAGGAATTCGGTATTTCGGTCAAAAAGTGGTTTCGTGATTGAGTGGAAAGCTTTGGAAGCGGATTGGGTGTTGCCGGAGCGGGGAGCGTTCGTGTGGTTATGTCAGAAAAGCGTTCTCACGGAAAGTCTCGGTGCTTCGTGATTTTCATCACGATAGGTGAGTTTTACTCACGTTTAGGCTTTTGAATTAATAAACTTAATTTGTGAAATGTGTTTCGGTTTTGGTTCGTTATCGAAAACGTATTTTGTACAAAAATCGCGTTTTATGTCCAATTGGTTTTTGGATTGATAGATTGATGATTTGATGATGATTATTATTGTTTGTATATGTTTTGGACTGTTTTTGTGTTGGGACTGGACTGGAACAGGTATCGGATTTAATCGAAACGACGAAATTGCGAAAATGGGATGAAAATTCAGTGCTGTCAAAAGAGCACGACCCGTGCGCCCCTTTCGGTTTGTATTTTTCAAAGAGGAATTACAGGGTGCACGACCCGTGCGTGTGGGAGCACGGACCGTGCGCAGTGTTCTGTCCAAATTTTCCAAAAGTGCCCAAAACGATTCCGATCGATTCCAATCCTCTTCTAATCGTTTCCTAACCCTTCTATAATGATATTAGGCTTATAATGCCATGATTTTGGGTATGTTTCAAAAGGGTTTTAAAAAATACTTTCGAAGTTGAAATTGTTTCGAAAAGCCGAACAATAGTACACGTGTGCGGATATGTTTTATTAATAATAAAGCGGACTATGAGTCCTACGTGGTATGGTATAACTGACGCGAGATGATTATTATTTATTGTCTAAACCGGTCTACGATTCACGATATATATATTATATCGACTATGGGAAACGGCCCGATGCGGGTGTTACTTTCAATTATTGGTCTGAATGTAAATGAACTAAATGTTCATATTATAGTAGATATATATATATATATATATATATATTTATATATATATATATATATATATTTATATATATATATATTTATATATATATATATATATTTATATATATATATATATATATATATTTATATATATATATATATTATATCGAGTTTGGGTGACGACCCATGTTGACATACTAGGCGGGGTAGTCATGAACCCTTACCCTAGGCTCCGTGCCGTTAGGAAACACTATTGGTTATGGGGTTCGCCGGAAGATGCAATGGGATTGCGGCCGGTGTTGTGTTAAAAGTTATTGTACTATGTTCACCAGAAGATGCAAGCGGATTGCGGCTGGTGGTACGTAGAAAGGCCTAGGATGCTAGTTCATCGAGAAACGCAAGTGGATTGCAGTCGGTGTCTTACTAGGTCGAAGCCTTATTGTATGGTACACCGGGATTAGCAAGTGGATTGCAGTCGGTGTCGTGTCAAATCTTAAAAATGTTTTTAAAGGACCGCGAGTGTTAGTAGGGGTCTCGGTAGAACTCACTGAGATTGTATCTCACTGTTTATATGTTGTTTTACAGAGACACAGGGACAGCGGAAATCCAAGAGGCACGAGTAGGTTGAGCTCGGACTTGTTGCTGATAGCTTAGCTTTATGCTTAAGTTTGCACTTCCTTTATGTTGTCTATGTATTACAACTCATTGTATTGGTATTATAATTTTATTCCGCTTTCTTGTATGATATTGAGCACCATTGTTTGCTGAAGATTATGGTCTGAGAACCTGTTCGGTCTTATTTGTAATTAAGACTGTTTTGTTGTTATTCAGCGAGAACTATATTGCAGTGTTCAGTATCTATGCAGGAATTTTATATCTCTGATAAATTAGGGATGGTGCACTTTGGGTATTTTTACGAGATAAAAATACTGGGGTGTTACAGTTCAGAGGAGGAAAAGTATAGAAATAGCTTTTCCTCCATTTTTGTACCAAGCTACCTTTAAAATACCAAAGTGGAAATTTTGATGCTAGGAGTGATGCTGCAGTAATAAAGAAGCTTAATTACTTGAAGATTTTTGTGGATTTGGGAGCTGATCTAAACCTCCATGCTACTGTTCTAGGAGTCAATCTTCAGTATACTACTTCTTACAATATGTCTTCTTTGTATTTTCGCATTTATGGCTTTAAACATTATGCTTAAGTTGTATTTCTTGTGTTGTTTGCTCATCATGAGCTAAATACTCTTAGTTGGGATGCTTTGATCTATGTAATGAAGTCTTAGTGTGTTTAATGCATGTATTTGATGTTTAGCATTTTTACCTTTGCGTGATACTATTTCCAAACTTATTTTAGAACCGATCACCTAAATATAAGTACCATTTATAGATTCAGACATGATTTATAAATTGATCTCAAAGGATAATATGGATAGTGGTTATTAAAGGACACTTTACTAATCCTTGCTTAAAACCTAGACATAGGAGGGTAAATTCCATAGGGTGAATACTGTGGGTGCGTAATAACCGAGGGTGGACCTATTTAGAGCTTAGACATAAGTGTTTGTAATGAAGCCCTGTAGAAAAGTGACTGAAAAGTACATACTATATGCTACAGCACTCGGTGCTGAAGCATCAGATATAGGATTAATACATTTTGATGATTTTGCATAGTGAAGGCATTCACAACTTACTCTCATTCTGGATTTCTACTAACCCTTTATTTTAATTGTTGTTTGATGATAAAATTTGGTTCTACAACTTGTTCTTTTACTTTGCTTTGACTCACTAGTTTGCTTGCTAATTTAAATATAGAAAATAACTCAACAATCCTCGTGGGAACGATCACTACTTACTCTTTTTTACTTGTTGCGACTGTGTATACTTGCACATATTGTTTTCACACAACAATTCACTCTTCATTGCGAGCCTTCTCTTCGAATCGTGCTTATCTCTGCTTTTATCTTTTGATCATGTTGAATATTCGGTCGCACATGTCAAACTTGGTTGCGCATGCCTCCTTTTGTCACCCTCCATCGTGCATGTCTCTTTTCGTAACCCCCCATCAGCGGGTATATGTTGTGAACTATGTTATGCTTTTTTTTCTTCAAAATGTTAGTGTCATGCGTGAACTCAATTCACATGTGATTGTTTGAACTAATTTCACTTATGCTAAAAAACAAATTTTGTAGATACCCAAGCTAATATCACATATGAATGTTAAACTGAGTTAACATATGTGCACAACTTATTCCACACATATGTGAATTGAGTTCACATACGTTCAAAAATAGATTTTACACACATGTGAAGTCAATTCACCTGTGTGTTTCTGAATTGAGTTCACATATGTTCAAATATAGGTTTTCCACCAGTGTGAACTCAGTTCACATACGTGTAGGAGAACTCAGTTGACATACGTTCAGAAATAAGTTATGCACATATGTGAAGTCAGTTCATGTATGTTTGCATGAACTAAGTTCACAAACTCATAAAAAGACGTCACTACAAAACCTTAATGACCGACGAACATTAATCGATGGGCCAAGACATCGTTAGTAAATGGCATGTTATCGATGGGCTTGGCTGTCGGAAATGATGAATACGAAACGTATACATGAAAATTACCGAAGGATATGACCGTCAGTAACTGAAAAGTGTAACCATTACAAGTTTTCGACGGACATGACCATCGGTAACTAAGGGTATGATTGGGAGTTTGGAGGGGAGGTGGGCATGAGACTTATAATGTAAATTCCTTAGTGATGGGGAGAAAAAGTATCCCCTTAAACCCCCCCCCCCCCAAACCCCTCTCCTAGTTTATTTTTGGAGCCCCTCCAAATTTGAGGATTTTGGAGGGGCTCCAAAAATAAACTAGGAGAGGGGGTTTTGGGGATAACTTTCTCCCCACCACTAAACAATTTACACTATTTATCCTATGCTCTCCCCTCCCTTTCCCTCCAAACTCCCAAACAGACCCTAAGTAATTTTGACCGTTATTGACTTATTGAACGGCCGTCGGGATGTTTTAATTTACTCTTATCCACGAATCAGAATTTCATTTCTCTCATTCTTTCCTTCTTCTTCCCTCCCACCAACATTTTTAGTCAGAGCTCTCCCTCCCTCTCCCACCATCACGTACTGCAAACGTGGTAACACCACCACCACCATCATAGCACCACCACCAATGTGCACATCTCTCTTTCTGAAGCTCTCCCTCTTCTTCTCTCTTTCTTCTCGCCTGAGATCTCTTTCCACCGAGGCACACCACCCCTGTTTTACCACCACCTCCACCAATTTTCTCGGCCCTACCTCTCTCTCCAATTGGAGAACCTCCTCCAATGTTGGTTCTTCGCTCTTCTTTCTGGTAAGTGCTCTATTTTTTTTTTCTTTTATTAACTTTGAAGCTATCTTGCCCACATAATTTGACAGCAACCACAACCTTCTTCAAGCTCCTTAAACCACACAAAATTGATGTTCCAAAACCCTATTTCTAACTTCAATCTTCAATTTGACAACTCCCTTACTCTATCACCTTGTGACCAGTACTACAATTCCTCAAAAATAGGACATGCAAGACAATGTAAGTGGCTTCAAGAACATGAGTAGAAATGTGCATTTGGAGGGGTTTTATGAAGGAAATGTATTCTGATTTTTGGTGGAGTTGAGAGAGGTGAAGGAAACACATGTGTGTGATTTGAAGGTTGATGGAAGGAATCTCAAGCTCCCATTTCTTCACTCTCCCTTCTCTCCTTCGAACTCTCTCTCTCTCTTACCAACTTTCTAAAATTTGAATGTTACTGAATAATGAGAGATAAAAAAATGGGATTTCTCACCACCTCTCAGCTGGTTTATAGTCCTAGTGGGCTGGGCTGACAAGGAAATTGGGCTTATCCAATGATTTCAGTTTACTTTCTGCACCTACCCTTTTTACTAATAACCCAATAACTCTACTATGGACCCATTCATGCAAATGCTCACTTAAATCTCAAATCTAATCAAAACATATGAAACTATCATACTAAACCTTAGGAGTACGATGTGATAATCAAAATAATTAAAATTATTTTGGAGTATTACATTTCACCCCAACTTGAAAAATTTTTGTCCTTAAAAATTTGTCAAGTCTTACATATTTCTACTTGGGAATACACATTCTCCAACAGAACTTAATCAGCAGAATGACCAAGGGCTGAAACGGAAACAAAACACGACCTAAGAGTTTAATCTGAATGTGGTTTTGAAAGAGACATCAGAACATAATTAAAAAAAAATATTATTTCTTCTTCATAATGCATGAAACACTTACACATATACATAGCATGTACAATTTCACTCAAGCATTTGTTCACAAACTCACATATTTCATACAATCCAAGTACCAAACTGAACATAAAAGCAATCATTTCAGCACTACAATACCATTTATTTTTCCAAAACACATAGGAGAAGAAACCCTAAATGTATTAAGAAGGTGAGTGAGGTTCAAAATACAAATCTCAAAAATCAATTTCCAATGCATGCACAAGTACTCAGGCGGCATGTAATCCTAAGACATTAAGATATAAAAATCTAAGCAGTCACATTACATTTCATATTTAAGTACACGCATTCAGAGTAATGCAACATGACCCATTTCACTATTTGTTTCCAGATTAATCATATCACCCAATTATCAAAGTTCAAAGTTAAACCGCATCAAACGTATCTCTTTTCTATCAAATTCATGAATGAAATAATTCCATATCACTAGGGAAAGTGTCATATTTCATATGCATATCACTAGGGAAATTTCATATGCATATCACTATCAAATTTCATATTTAAGTACACGCGCATTCAGAGTAATGCAACATAACCCATTTCACTATTTGTTTCCAGATTAATCATATCACCCGATTATCAAAGTTCAAAGTTCTACTGCCTCAAACATATCTCTTTTCTATCAAATTCCTGATTGAAATAATTCCATATCACAAGGTAGAGAAAAATCATGACCATTCAACCATATCTTAGTTCATTCCATCCACATAACATGAATCATTCAAATAATGCAAGAAGAATTAAACTAACAACAAGGATTTGGTCAAAGTAATCATTCCAAATTGCAATTCGGCACCCATCATAAAATTGCTTCAAAATTATATAAATTCTTCATTCCACATCAATAGATCACATTGAGCACCTAGCATATATTCATCATCATAGCATTTTCATATTTTATCTTATCAAATCTAACACGTGAACTCAATTCATTTCTAGACTTGATATGTAACACCCAATCTTTCCCAAACACAATGAATTCATCTCTTATAAGTAAATAACCATTAAACCATCATATTCATCATAACACACAGAGGAGTTGAGGTAGGCTTGCTAAACAATGCAAATGAAGGCAAAATATCAAAGAAACAACTCTAAGAACAGATGGAAACACGGCTAGTCGTGTTTTTAAAACACGACTATGTTTTTGGTTTCAAAAACAATTGCATCAAACAGAAATAAACACAGGTAGCCATGTTTTTCAAACACGATAGTGTTTCCTCTCTTGTTACCAGAAACTGCTGTTATGATCCTCTTTCTTCAATTGACTAATTAATAGCCTTTCCCAACAGAATATATATACAAAACAACGATTAATTCACTATTAATGGAAACAATTCTGATATTTTGAAATAACATAAAACTTCAATTCATTTCAAAATGTGTTTGTGAAACAATTAACATTCAAAATGACATGCAATTGGTTTAACTTCATATTTGAACACAATCTCAACAAGGAATTCGAATCTAACCAGTGTGCATTCACCAATTCAGGTTTTTAACACCCTTTAGAAACACAATCATTATCATACCTACATGCAACACATTTCCAGAACTTGCAATCACTTAAGATTTAATCATCACACAACATAAGCACAACAAAAGGTAGAAGAAATCACTAGAATCCCTACACTTCAATCCATCAAAATCAATGACATCATCATTCACTAAACATTTTTCATAACCTAATCTAAAATCCTCAAAGTATTGATTTCATGATTTTCAACTGAACACAATTCAAGAATTTTTATATTAAGCCTAAACGACATTCAATCATAAAAGAATTTTCGTCTGTTCTCTGCTCCATGGATGTTGCGCCCGAAAAAGTCCCTGAGGGGATCTTTCTTCGTTTACAACTTTTTAAAACAATGAAGTCGCCACCAATATTTTTTATAAGGAAAATATTGAAGAAAAACCTTTTTGGAAAGCGAACGGCCTTTTGGAAACCGGAAAATTTGGGTTCGGGGGTCGGTTAGGCATAGGGAAGGTGTTAGCACCCCACACCTCCTTTCTACCGAAAGGGAACCTTTAATTAAACGTGTGGTTTTAAGTGTTGATTTGGAAAATACTTAAATTGCCTCTTTATTGAAAAGGGAATGAGAAGACTTAATGAAAATTTTTATTTTAGGCGCTTGATGAGAGTTAGCCTCTCGCTCCTACGTATCTCCCGATGCGATGGAGAATTCAAAGCTACGTCGTTCTTGGCTTGTCTATTCTTTGAAAAGGTTTTTGTCTTTTGTCTTTTTAGTGAGTTTTCGAAATAGGACGAGCATTTAGTGAATGATTAAACTAACCAAGGTTATGGGTAATCACCGCTAAGTGTTCTTGAAAATGAGAGTCACCACCGCCAGTCAGACGAACAAGGGTTCTGGTTGACTATTAGTAGCAACTCGTTTTTTATTTGCTCTTTTGAAAATGGTTTTCGAAAGAGATTGATTAGCACGGATGATCAAACTAACAAAAGCTATGGGTGATCACCGCTTATTGTTCTTTAGGGGGAAAAGATATCGCTACCAATGGCTAGACGAACAAAGGTTCTGATTAACCACTGGCAACGATGGGTTTGAAAATGATTCTAGCTTATAGAAATGATTCTCTTTGTTACGCAAATGCTAGTTTTTAATTGTTAAAATGACTTTTATTTTCTGCGCTTGACGAGAACGAGACTCGCTCCTACGTATCCCAAATGGGAATCAAAGCGACGTAGTTCTAATTTGAAAATGAAAATGCTTTTGAAAGGGTTTGGAAAAAGGAAAAGCTTTCATAATGACCAAGCAAGCAAAGACTCTGAGTCATCATTAATAATAACTCTTGATAGCGTTCATGACAATCAAACAAGCAGAGGCTTTGGGTGATAGTCACTAATAACTTGCATTGGTTAGAAAAGAGTTTGAGAGGTTTTTGGGAAAGAGTGAAGTTGTTATCAAAGATTGGTTATAAAGTTCAAGCACATTCGTTAATCGAGCAATCACGCATTTGTTGAACGTCAACTAAGACTAAACATGCCAATACAATCAAAGATTCAAATGTCAAGGATGCAAAGTAAGGTTCTCAAGACAAATGTGTAGTGTGTAAGAAAGAGTGTATTTACCCTAATGACTCTATGCTACAACAAGCAAGTAGGCTTACGTCTTCATTAGGAGGTCATACAAGTGGAGACGATGGCACACAATTAAATCAAGACATTTAAGTTGCATCAAGAGCAATTAAACAATTGATCACAGGCATAGAATGATCTTAATTAAGCTAGTGAACATGTGAGCAATGATTTCTCAATAACATGAACAAAAGGAATTGCATCAAGACTAGGGTAAGCCTATCCTTTGCAATCAATAATATGAACCAATGCCCAAAGGTTAATAACACGATCAAAGAGGAGGGGGCATCAAGGTTTTGGGTAACCTATCCCTTGCAATACCTCACGAACCCTAAACCATAAACCTACAATCTCATCTTTTATTCATTAAAAAACAAAATTACAAGAGGAAGGTTGAATCATCTAAAACCATCTTCACCACTTAAAATATGATGCCCTGGGCACAAGTGGGAGTCACATGATTTATCATCAACAGTGAACAATGATCAAACGAGAATATAAGAACGAATAAATAAACATTAAAACAAAGTTGAATCACATAGAGCAATCCTCTCACTTTGAGAAAAGTGCACTAGGCACTAGTGAGGATCAACTTGCCTATCATCCACAATTAACAATAAGCAAATTAAAACAAGACTTAAATAAAAGAACACATAAACAATGTTGAATCACATCTAGCAATCTTCAACTACTTAGCATAAAATGCACAAAGCACGAGTAGGAATCATCTTGCTAGATCATCCACCATTAACAATAAGCACATTAAAATAAGACTAAATAAGAGAACACATAAACGAGGTTGAATCACATCTAGCAATCTTCAACTACTTAGCATAAAGTGCACAAAGCACGAGTAGGAATCATCTTGCTAGATCATCCACCATTAACAATAAGCACATTAAAATAAGACTAAATAAGAGAACACATAAACAAGGTTGAATCACATCTAGCAATCTTCAACTACTTAGCAAAAAGTGCACAAAGCACATGTAGGAATCATCTTGCTAGATCATCAACAAATATTTGCAAGTGAAATATGTTGAAAATAACATTTAACAACAAAATCAAATACCAATGCCAAGATTGTACATCATCAAGCAAAGAGGAACAACAAAATTAGTTTAAGAACACATTAATCATAGTACGCGAACCAAACAAGCATGGATTCACATTTTATTTCACAAAAAATACAAGAAATTAACACAAAACAACATGAAACCAATTATTCAAGGGTGAGAGGCACCTTAAACACCCAAGCCTCCCTAAGTTCTTGTCAATAGTGTTTAAGGCTCCTCTCACCAACAACAACAAACTACATTTTAAACAAAATGATAATGATATGCGAAATGAAAAGTGAAGAGGAAAATGGGTTTTAATGCAAAAAGGTTGAAGATGATGCGAGGGTTTTAGAGTATACCTTAGATCCTAGCTAGATTATGCAAGAAATGGAGAGCAAGAACACAAATCAACCAAAGACACCAACAAAGAACCCACGCCCAAAATGAAGGTCACCCCCTCTTTGTTGAAAGTTCTTGAATTTTAGTGGAGAAAAGTAGTATGTGAGAGAGAGGTGCAGGGGAGATGGATTGGTGGTGTTTGGATGAAGAAAAATAAAATAAATGGAGGAGAGGAGAGTGGTGTAGCTTCGGCCAAGAGGAGAGAAGGGAGGAGAGGAGAGTGGTGTGCTAATTTTAGTGTAGGAGAGAATGAGCCAAAAGTTACGAATGAGTGAATATGAGAGGTATTTATAGAATGGGATTAGGTCTAGGGTTAAAATGGTAATCAAGCAATAAAAATGAATTAATAATCAGCTGAAAATAAATGGAAATGAATAATTGAACTTGGGCACCAAGCAAAGGGGTCATTTTGGTCATTGTTCTTGAGAAGTGCTTTAGGATTGAACTTTGAATTTTGAATGAAGGGTTGAGATCACTTATCACATGGATTAAGGATAGGGAGAAAACACAAAATAGAGAGTGAGGAAGGGAGTGACTATGCGCATAAGGAGAGAAAGAGAGAGAATTTGTGTGAAAAGAAAAACCTATTTTGGGAATGGAGACTCATATGTGATGTGGGGTAAAAATAGGGTTAAGGGTATAATTGAGATGGAATGTTACCAAAGAAGTAATTTTGTATTTTTTGTGAAGAGGTGAGTCTGAGAGGGTGGGGTTATTTACCAAAGAGGGCATGAATCTTCATGAGAGTGAGTGAGAATTGGTGATATGCACCAAAGGAGAAGGTTTAAGGATGGTACAAGGCATATTCCTTCAAGATAAGGAATACTAGTACAATAGAAGAGTGTGGAAGAATTTTGTGAGAGGGAGAGAGAGACAAGGAATTTCGAAATTATGGGGGGAGAGAGAGAGAGAGAGTATTTCGAAATTGTGGGGGGAGAGAGAGAGAGAGGAAAAAAAAACTTGTTTTTGGTCTTTTGTCTTATTGAGGACACTTCCTTCTTTTTGAGTTTTTTGAATTTTGGGCATGGAAGTGAAGGTGCACCTATTAAAAAGTGTCACATATTTTTGAGCACCATAAAATATTCCCTCTATTTATTCTAGGCAATAAAAATTGTCATTTAGTAATTGGGGAATATTTAATGGTCTTTTTTGGGTTTTTTTTATGCACTAAAAATGGGGAAAATGCATTTTTAATTATTTTGGACTAGGACTTTCTTTCCAAAAATTATACAAAAATTACCCTTGGTAGAGTAACATGTATGCCACGTCCTTGACCTGGTCTTGGTCCAAAAATAATTAATTCGCTTTTATTTAAATGCCCAAAAAATGCAAAAATAAGCACTATTTTATTTCCTAAAATTCCTAAAAATTAAGAAAAATGTTTTTCGGTGCCAATAATTAATAATGATCAATAAATGGCCCTTTTTGATGAAAATACAGACACGTGCCAAATGACGAGAGCACGGGGCAGCTCACGCAGTTACTACTGGCGCGCGCGCGTAATTCAAATAAAAATGCGAAATAGGGGACGAACACACATAAATGCACCAATCCACTGTTTTCCACACATTATGAATTACCTTATTGCTTCCATTTTTCTGAAAAATATTTTTTGACTTGGGCGGACAAAATTGGGGTATTACAATGGAGAAACCCTAAACCTTGCACAAACCTAAACCCTTTATGCACGGCCTCACTCTCCCTCAACCTCCAACACCTGACGACGACCAGTCCACCACCGCAGGCCACCATCATCTTCACTGCAACCATTCACGCAACCCTTAACCTCACTCTTCATCTCTTCAACGGTCTTCTCTCGAACATCATCGCTGCTGCCATTTTCGTGTTGTCGTTCTGCCATCATCCGACCTCCGTTCGCCGCCCCACAACCACCAAACTTCTTCTCTTCTCCATCGTCACAAAACCCAACAACATTATTTTCTTAAAATGGGTTGATTTCGTAAGCCCTAAATTAAATCGCTGTCACTTTCTCTTTCAGATTCTCCATCCCTCTCCCTCCCTTGAGCTTCCATATCTTTCATAATCAGAAGGTTAAACTTTAATTTTCCAGGAACATAGTTTCTCAATTTTTGTAATCTTTCATATTATTTAATTTATTATAGATTTATAGTGTGACTAAATTAACTTACTAGTAATTGGTATTTGCTGCTAATTGTTTTTTCATTTGTCTAGGAATATGTGTATAACAGGCTTCATTTTAGGTGAATTTCCTATTCATATTCATCACTTTGTTAGTGTATTATTATTAGTTAGTGAATTTTAGCTTTCAATGGATACTCATAAGTCAAATGGTGTTTTTTGTTTTATTGTTTTTCTGCTATGGTTGGTACTTCACATTTATTCAAGGGTTTGTTTACCTATTTCTGATTTACCTCCAAGGTTTCACAAGCAAGCAAATGGTGAACCCATGGAAAATTTATGTCAAACTTTCTGCTGTACTCATGGGTTCACTTGGCTTAACAAAAGGATCTTTGGCTTTTCTTAATTACCCTGCACAAATCATCTTCAAATCCACAAAGGTAACAAATTAGGTGACATGTTTTAAAACATTCTAACCTGATTTTCTGCCACTAAAACTGTGTCACCGTGTTATATAGTTATATAATAGATCCATTTTTTATGCAATAATAATAGGTTCTGCCAGTGATGATAATGGGTGCTTTTATCCCTGGTTTGAGAAGGAAGTATCCAATGCATGAATATATATCTGCTATACATTTGGTGGTTGGCTTGATTCTATTTACATTAGCAGATGCACAGACATCACCTAATTTCAGTGTTGTTGGTGTTGTTATGATATCTGGTGCTTTGATTATGGATTCTTTTCTTGGTAATCTTCAAGAAGCAATCTTCACTATGAATCCTGATACCACACAAGTGATTTTCCATTTCTTCCTACATATTCATTTTGTCAAGTTTATAGTTTATTAAATCCAAGGTTTTGAGAAAAGATCACGATTTGGGCCACGACATCATGGTTTTTGATGTCTTTCCGACCACCTATGAATCACCGACATAGACACTGGACACACAGACACCGGTTTTAATAAGAAAAATACAAGTAATTGAAGTGTCGGTGTCTGAACGATACATTCAGACACCTGACACGTCTTCAACTGAAAGTGTTGGTGCTACAGAGGCGATTGCTGTTGAGGGCGCATCAACTATAGTTGACATCTGAAATATCAGGAATTTAAAACCTTGATTAAATTAAATCATTATATATTAGTAGGATATAAAATTCTTATACTTTTTGTTGTTGTTAACACAGATGGAGATGCTTTTCTGGTCAACTGTAGTGGGGTTACCTTTCTTAATCCCACCAGTGCTTTTTACAGGAGAATTATTCAAAGCATGGACTTCTTGTTCACACTTCACAGGTAAATTTGGAATAAAATAGTTCCTTTTCCTCACTACAATACTATACTTTTTCTTATCAGAAAGAAGAATAACTCTTTTCTTGTCCTTACAATGTGTATGGCGTGTTGGTCTTTGAAGCGATGGCCACATTCATATGCCAAGTTTCTGTCATTTGAACAATGGGTTAGTGACCCAAATTCTGAGTTAAGGTGATGTTCTTTTGCTATTCTTTCATTTCATCTCTATTATTTCTTCTATTTTCATTTGATAAAGTTAGCTTCAACTAAAGACTTAGCAAGCCCTTGTTATTACAAGCCTTTTGATGCTTTTCTCATAGTGTCTTCAAATGAGTATACTGATATGATACAACATAATCTTCATATGTTCTAGAGAGTTATTTCTATGATAAAGGAAGTTTGCTTTATTGAGTTGTCTATTCTAAGTCAAACAAATGTGCAGAAGGACAACAACCCAAACAACATAATAAAGAGAGATATATGATAGCAAACAAAGCAGTGACTTTCAGTCACAATTTCTTTAGTAATTATTTATCTTGGTATTAAGTGCATCTTCTATTTATTTTTCGTAGAGCAAATTTGATGACAGATTATGTCTTGTGGCAATAATTTACCCTTGTGGTATCTGTGGCAGCTATAATGACCAATACACTGAGTACATCAATGGCTACTCGTCCAGGACCATTAGCCACAGTTGCACATCAGATATGCTTGCAAGTATGGTTATCTATATCCCTCCTTGCAGATGCACAAGGCTTTTAGTTGTATGCTTTTGCATCTGCTGTTTCTAAAATTATGATGCACTCTCAGGTTGGTGGCTCCTTAGGTATTGTTTTGGCTTGAGATCTTAGGTTGCAACAATAACCAAATCAAACACTTCATCACCTCTGATTTTAGGTACTGTCTTGTCTCCTCTGATTTTAGATTTTCTTTATTCGTAGTACAAGTAAGTAGTAACTAATAAACTATTTGCTGGTGGTCTTTCATAGTGCTACATACTACTAGGGTCTTGCTTTGTAATGTTGCTCTCCTACTTGGAGCTTGATTTTGTATATCATTAGATTACTTCATCACCTATTAAAAGTCAATATGAATTTGTTTTATTCAGGTGGTGGAGTTGCTTTGCTATATGCTTCCAAAGTCTTAGAGAACCTTCAAACTAAAAACGAGGATAAGAAGAGAGGAGTACAAATTTTTCAAAATGCACTAAAGGTTCTGTTGTTACTGCACACTACCTTTTTTCTGTCATATAAAGACCCTTCTTGGCAATGTTTCTAATAATGCATATTTTTTATTACAGGCACCTACTGTTACAATAGCTTCAAATGCTGGTTTTGATGGTGCTTTGGTTCATAGCAAGTTGCTGGAACAAGATGATCATAAATTGGGTTTAGATGCTGCTAAAAAGTTTGTGACCAGTTTACATACATAAGTTTGTATTGGAATTCAATTTGATGATCATTTGCCTCCTGTTAGTATATTTGTTAAATTATCCATTTAGCTTAATTAGTGGTTGAAGGATAATGATGCTTATTCTGCTTAAACAGACACCTATTTTGATATGGTGAAGGCTGGAGATCCTCTTAGTGGTAATTTATGTTTAAATGTTTTATTATGAAAATTAGTTTGATATAAAACTTAATGTACAAGGAGTGTGTTGAAGCTCTGCAAGGTGGGCTATTATTAGTTTAATGTTTAAAGAGGCCAGTAGCACTTTGGTTGATAGGGGTAAAGGACACACTTTTTACTAATTTTGTATAATGCAACTTAGTGAAGTCACCAACTTTAATATCTTTCACAGTGGAAAAGACTTCATTATTGTTGGTTGTTGTAATTCAATTTCATATGGTATTGTTAAACCCTACACGTTTACTGAATAACTAGGCTTTTCCCATCACCATTTCTTTATAAATGATATTTTTCAGGATGGAGTTCCCGAAACAATAGAATCACCAAGGAAAGCTGGAATAAATTTTTGGATGCTAACAGGAGACAAGCAGAATACTGCAATACAAATTTCCCTGTCATGTAATTTCATTTCCCCATGTAGTTCACATTTGAGATCATGCATAATATTATAGTTTTCTTCCCTTTTTGTGTTAATAGTACACTTACTGTGTTTGTGTCTGTCCAAAGAATTAAGCAACATAAGAGTGTTGGTTGGATCTGTGGTTGCTCTCCTATTCTCTCTGATTTTGTGAAGAAATAGATAAATTTATCTGTGTTTATCCCGTAATTCTCTTCGTCTCATTTATTTTGGGAATAAGTGTATAAGTAGTAACGCTGTTCCAAGGACTACTATATTTTGTTGTGTAATTAATTATCGTGTTGCTATTTAGATGAGCTAAGCTCATTTGGACTATCTTGAGGGGGAGGGATAGTAGTGTGTCGTAAGATGTGAATTGAGAACCATTTTTTTAAAAAAAATAGACATTTAGCATCGGTTCTTTGAAACAAGCGATGCTAAATGTCTATTTTTTTAAAAAAGTTAGACATTTAGCATCGGTTGTGTAAAACAACCGATGCTAAATGTCTATTTTTGTTTAGAAAAATAGACATTAAGCATCAGTTGTTTTAAACAACCGATGCTAAATGTCATTTTCAGGACATTTAGCATCGGGTGTTTGCAACAACCGATGCTAAATGTCACTTTCAGGACATTTAGCATCGGTTGTTTCAAATAACCGATGCTAAATGTCATTTTCAGACAGCAAAAACAGTGATGAAATGGACATTTAGCATCAGTTATTTGAGCACCCGATGTTAAAAGTGACATTTAGCGTCGGTTATTTAACCGATGCTTAATGTCCCACTTTTGCATCGCGACATTTAGCGTCGGGCGATAACCGACGCTAAATGTCCAAAATAACCGACGCTAAATGTCTTTTCTACACTAGTGAGTACAACTTAAAAATATTCTTTCAAAGACAATACGATAACCTTTCTTTGAAATATATAGTGTTTACTTTACAAAACCAAAGAAGTAGTAATAACAAATTCTTTTCCAAAATATAATACAACTTTCTTCCAAAACTGTATACATATATTCGCCCCTTGGAAAACTCATCCCCCACTACAAGAAAACGGGGAATTAGCGTCGGTCAAAAGTGGGGTTTAGCGTCAGCTTGAACCGCCGCTAAATGGACTTCCATCGGTCCCAAAACCACCATTAAATATGGCGCCACTAGACCGAACAACGTCGGTTTTGGCAACCGCCGGAAGTCAATTAAGCGTCACTTACAACCAACGGCAAATGTGAAAGTTGACTGGCGTCTTTTCTTCTTTAGCGTCAGTTACAACCGACGGTAAATGTGAAAGAAAGTTGACTGGCGTTTTTTCTACTTTAGCGTGAGTTCCAACCAACGGTTAATCAGAAAGTTGACTGTCATTTTCTTTTACTTTAGTGGCGGTTTGAACCGCCAATAAGTATTGTTTTATAGTATTTACTTTAGTAGTGGGTTGGAACCGCCGCTATGCTATTTTGTTTTTGACAGCTGCTATTTTTTCAAAACAAAAAATCTGTTTTTAACGATCATTAATTTATTTATTGAATTTAATTTGTTTTAACTAAATTTTCATTTATAGTTGTAGAAGTAAACATTTTTAGGAAACTCAAAATTACTTTAAACTACATAATAAAGAAAATATAATGTTATTAAAAGATACACAAGATGCTTAATCATGAATAATAATAACATAACAATGTCATTGGTAGCATATGAGTGTAAGTAGAAGTTAACAAAAACTCAAAAGTAGTCCTAACAAAATAATAACAATAGCTCTATAAAGTCGCTCTTGTTATCACAAGATAACAATTTAACAAATAGCTCTCTAAAGTAGCTGTCACAGATTACATTTCAAAATAAGCATTAAGCATAAAAGTCCCTTCAAGACTGGCTATTGTTGTTAGTTGATGATGAGGAGTGACCGCCAGCACTTTGTTGTTCCTGCAACAATAGAAACAAAAGAATAATTTGTCATTTACGTAAAATATTAAAGAATTACAATAAATCATGTAAAAGTGAAAGCATATTACAATAAAATTAAGAAGTGGAAGAGGTACGGGCTCCGATGACTTTGTGAGAAGTTCAGCAACTACTGATGCCATCATCTTCATGGTTTCATCTTTTATCTTTGATTCACTCCTCAACTCACCAATTTTATTTTTAAGTTGTTGCACTTCATTTTTAAGTTGTTGCACTTCACCTGTATTAAGGAAATATAGAAATGTCAATACTGCATGCATTTTTTCTTATGGTATCATTCAAAATGACATCAAAATTAAATGGACCTGTCTAAAGCCTCTAAGTCTTGGTATAAAATTAGAGAAGAGAGACTATTATAATTTATACAAACAGCTACAATAACTTCTTGTGCAGGATCAATACAAGGCAGCACTAATGAAGAGGAAGACATGGCTAATTGTTTGATCCTTTTAGCACAAGGACATTCAAGAGGGTTCCACAAAAAAAAGGACAATCAAGAGAATCCCCTCCCGAGGAATACAAAAAGTACAACAGTAGTGACCACATGAACAGAAGCATCAGTCTCATAGCTACTGACTTTCTCAGCTAAATAAATTCAACTCCAAAATCAGAACCTTCTCTGAACTAATTTCCATCTCAAGTTGAAAACTTGAAAACTTATTTTTACAAGTTGGCTTTCAAATCCATTCCTTCTACATTTTTACTTGTTTTTACCACCCCCGTTTTACCACCACTCCCACCGGTTTTCTCGACCCTACCTCTCTCTCCCATTGGAGCACCTCCTCCATTGTTGGTGCTTCGCTCTTCTTTTTGACAAGTGCTCTGTTTTTTTTATTGAGTTTGAAGCTATCTTGCCAACAAAATTTGACAGCAATCACCCCCTTCTTCAAGCTCCTTAAACCCCACGAAATTGAAGTTCCAAAATTCTATTTCTAACTTCATTCTTCAATTTGACAACTCCTTTACTCTATCACCTTGTTACCAATACTAAAACTCATCAAAAATAGGACATGCAAGACAATGTATGTGGCTTCAAGAACATGAGTAGAAATGTGCATTTGGAGGGGTTTTATGAAGCAAATGTGTTCTGATTTTGGGTGGAGTTGAGAGAGGTGAAGGAAACACAAGTGTGTCATTTGAAGGATGATGGAAGGAAGAAGATGAAAGGGTCATTGTCTCTCAAGCTCTCATTTCTTCACTCTCCCTTCTCTCCTTCGAACTCTCTCCCTCTCTCTCTCTCTCTCTCTCTCTCTCTCTCTCTCTCTCTCTCTCTCTCTCTCTCTATTTCTCTCTCTCTCACCAACTTTCTAAAATTTGAATGTTAGTAAATAATGAGAGATGAAAAAAATGGGATTTCTCACCAGCTTTCAGCTGGTTTATAATCATAGTGGGCTAAAAAGGAAATTGGGCTTATCCAATGAGTTCAGTTTACTTTCTGTACCTACCCTTTTTACTAATAACCCAATAACTCTACTATGTACCCATTCATGCAAATGCTCACTTAAATCTCAAATCCAATCAAAACATATGAAATTCTCATACTAAACCATAGGAGTGCGATGTGATAATCAATATAATTAAAATTATTTTGGGGTATTATGTAATATCCCCTATTTTCACTATTTAAATTATTTGTCATGAAATAATAATTGGTGATTTAATTAAGTTGTTGGAAATAAAATGTTTTGAAAATAAATTGCTTGAGTGACTTATTATAAATATTGTATGTGATTTATTAGTAATTGGTCATGGTTAAGTTAATTAGGGCTGATGGGAGTATTTGGGTATGAAATGTTTAAGTGAAGGTCATTGTTGTCTTTTACCTTGCCCTTTATAAACCTCATGCCCAGCTGAACCAAGTGGAAAAACACCTCATTAGAACCTTTGTTCAAAAATCAGAATTTAGAGAGGAGAAAGGGAAGTGAAGCTCGAGAGAGAGAAGGGAAGAGAGTTTCCCAACAATTCCATGCATGTTCAATCCATTACCATCATCATGATCAGTTCACCTCCCTCTTTCTAATGATATAAATTTCGAAATCATCCCCTCCTACAAGCCAAAATCACCATGAATGACCATCAAAGCTTCATTTGGCCCAAATTCTGAAATCTGTCCTTGCATGTCCAATTAGAAAGCATTAGGACCAAGTACAGCAGCTATATCACGATTTGGAACTACCTTGGAGTCATTTCGGTGGTTGGGTTCAGAATTCATACATTGGAGAGCTGGGTTTTCGAATAGGAGAGTTGTGGAGCGAATTGGGAGAAGTTCGTGAGTTGCCGTGTGACCATGTTCTTGAGGCCTCGGTGTCGTTTGCTATTGTCATCCTGGAAGAGGTGAGTTCTATACTCACTAGGGAAATTATCATGTGTTCGGGTTGAGTCTCGCGTTTTAAAAACAAATTGGCGACAAGCCGCTTTGCGAAAACCGTTTTAAATACCAAGTTATGTTGTTGTTTGATTGAGATTGTGTTTGATATTTATGGTTGTTATGATGAGTGATGTATGGAGTGTTTGGCTGGATGATATTCTGTTATTAAAGGTTGATAAGTTAGGTATCGATCGGGAAAAGATTTGGACACGAAACAGAGTCAAAAACAGCACGAAATGGCCATTTTACAGGACTGTGCATCAGGCACGGATCGTGTGCCCTGGCACACGGATCGTGCGGATCCTTCTGATGCTTTCTGGAAAATTTCCATTTCGCGCACGGATCGTGCGCCATTAAGCACGGGTCGTGCGTATCTGTCTGACCCAGATTTTTAAAGCTGTCCAAACGCTTCCTAATTGATTCCAAACCGATCCCAATCCCTTCCCAATGTTATGAAATGATAAAATAACCATAATTCGTTGGAATTGCTTAAGTTTAATGATAACAACCTCATGTCATGATTGAATGATTATTGACGGCCCAATGCGGGTATACGGAACGTGTTATGGATTTGATTGTCATGCCATGATTGTGATTGATATATTGTGCTGGACTGATTGGATTGGCATCGTGATCAGTTAGGTTAGTAAAATTTAGTAAGCCGTGTGAGATCACCTAATAATAAGATTATGTTAGTACAAGACTAAGTTAAGTGCAAGTTCACTGTTAAGAGTAAGCTCATTGGTTATTGTTCATCGTTCACTGTTCACTGCTCATTGTTCATGGTATATATATTATATACATCATTGCTGGGGTGACGACCCTGTTCATGGATTAGCGTACTAGTGGGAGAGGAAGTCATGAGCCTTATCCCCTAGGCCCATTACATTGTTGTCCCTAAGGTAGTAGAAATGGCCGGGGACTGGGTTTGCCGGAATCTTTAAAATAAGATCCGGTGATATGCTAAGAATCATTGTTATTGTGTGTGCCTTGTGTGTCGCTTAGAAGGGCCACGAGTACACGTTGTATGTTCCCCGTAGTCGACTTAAGGGCTACGATTCATGAAATCAAGCATAATTGAACCAAGAGAGTTAGTAAGGGGTCTCGATAGAACTCACTGAGACAAGTTGTCTCACCCAATCCATTGTTGTTGTTTTTTTCGGTTAAGCAGGGAAAGTTGAAGACCGTGAGGCACGGCTATGGAGACGCTTGAAGAGTTGCTGACGACATTCCTTTTGTCATGTTATGCATCTTTGTATTTCAGTTTCCTTTGTATCTCTGTATATTTGTATTCGGCACCTTAGATGTACGATGGTACGACTTATGTCATGAAGTTGTAAAATCGCTTCCGCAGACTTTCGGTTTTGAGTATTGAACACTAGTTTGAGTTATGTGAGGACCGACTTTGATTATATTGTGTTCAGATATGTAAGTGCGTTTGATGAGTTTCATCGAAGTGTAGAATGTGTTCAATATTTGAAAAGGAAAGTCACTCTGATGTATGCCAGTAGTACATTTCGGTAGTTTCTACAAGTTAGAATTTATCGGGGTGTTACAATTGGTATCAGAGCAGTTCGACCTAGTCGGGCTTAGAATCATGAGTCTCTTAAGTCCTCTAAGTGTGATTCCTCTTTATATGCTATTAGACGTTTAGCCTAATCAACTAAACACTTTGTGCATATTTTGCAGAATCATGGCTGGTGGAAGTAGGAGAAGCGTCCCCGTTGATCCGAATACCGAATGGATGCAGAATGTGATCGAGAGGCAACATAAGATGATGGAAGATATGTTGCTAATGCAGCAGAATGCTCAAGCTCAGCCTCAGCAAGTTCCTGAACCTCAAGTTGACCCAAGGAGGGTTTTCTCTGAATTCCTGAAAATGAAGCCGTCCGAGTTCAGAGGAGGACCAGATGTCATGGAAGCCCAGCATTGGATGGATGACATAGAGAAGATTTTCGTGGCTATGCAAGTCCCTGATGAGGACAAGCTGAGATTGGCGGCACATATGCTGAAGGGAGAAGCTAACAACTGGTGGACTAACGCCAAAGCCATGATGGCAACTATGGGTGCTCCCCAGACTTGGGAACATATCGGGCAGGTATTTTTGGAGCAGTTCTTTCCGACAGCTATGAGGTTTGACAAGGAGAATGAGTTTCTGACTCTCACTCAAGGAAGTTCAACTGTGGGTCAGTACGCGGCTAAGTTTGAAGAGTTATATCAATTCTTCGGTTTGGCCGGGTATGCTCCCAATGACAAGTGGAAAACCGAAAGGTTCAAGTATGGATTAAGGGAGGACATTGCTCAGAGTCTAAGTTCTTTTGCATATACCAATTATGCGGCCATGGTTCAGCAAGCTCATATAGCTGAAAGTGATTTGAAGAGGTTGTATGCTAGTAGAAAGGTATCCAATCAGAATAAGAGGAAGGAGGTCGAATGGGCAGACCGGGACGATGAGTCAAGGGGTAACTTCGGCAAGGATAAGCAAGTGCGGACAACCGAGTTCTCAAAGCCTGAAAATTGTTCAAAGTGTGGAAAACCTCATAGGGGAGAATGTCGCATGGGCTCAGATCATTGTTTCTTTTGCAAGGAGGAAGGACACTACTCTAGGGATTGTCCCGTGAAGAAGAGGAATAGAGAGGGGGCGGCTGCTCCGAGAGTATTTGTGTTGGACGCTCAGAAAGGGAAAGCCGATGATGATTCGACGAAAGGTATATTGTGTGCTAAATTATTTGATTAGGTCCAATTTTGAGGACAAAATTTTTAAAAGATGGGGTGATTGTAATATCCCCTATTTTCACTATTTAAATTATTTGACATGAAATAATAATTGGTGATTTAATTAAGTTGTTGGAAATAAAATGTTTTGAAAATAAATTGCTTGAGTGACTTATTATAAATATTGTATGTGATTTCTTAGTAATTGGTCATGGTTAAGTTAATTAGGGCTGATGGGAGTATTTGGGTATGAAATGTTTAAGTGAGGGTCATTGTTGTCTTTTACCTTGCCCTTTATAAACCTCATGCCCAGCTGAACCAAGTGGAAAAACACCTCATTAGCACCTTTGTTCAAAAATCAGAATTTAGAGAGGAGAAAGGGAAGTGAAGCTCGAGAGAGAGAAGGGAAGAGAGTTTCCCAACAATTCCATGCATGTTCAATCCATTACCATCATCATGATCAGTTCACCTCCCTCTTTCTAATGATATAAATTTCGAAATCATCCCCTCCTCCAAGCCAAAATCACCATGAATGACCATCAAAGCTTCACTTGGCCCAAATTCTGAAATCTGTCCTTGCATGTCCAATTAGAAAGCATTAGGACCAAGTACAGCAGCTATATCACGATTTGGAACTACCTTGGAGTCATTTCGGTGGTTGGATTCAGAATTCATACATTGGAGAGCTGGGTTTTCGAATAGGAGAGTTGTGGAGCGAATTGGGAGAAGTTCGTGAGTTGCCGTGTGACCGTGTTCTTGAGGCCTCGGTGTCGTTTGCTATTGTCATCGTGAAAGAGGTGAGTTCTATACTCACTAGGGAAATTATCATGTGTTCGGGTTGAGTCTCGCGATTTAAAAACAAATTGGCGACAAGCCGCTTTGCGAAAACCGTTTTAAATACCGAGTTATGTTGTTGTTTGATTGAGATTGTGTTTGATATTTATGGTTGTTATGATGAGTGATGTATGGACTGTTTGGCTGGATGATATTCTGTTATTAAAGGTTGATAAGTTAGGTATCGATCGGGAAAAGATATGGACAGGAAACAGAGTCAAAAACAGCACGAAATGGCCATTTTACAGGACTGTGCATCAGGCACGGATCGTGTGCCCACGCACACGGATCGTGCGGATCCTTCTGATGCTTTCTGGAAAATTTCCATTTCGCGCACGGATCGTGCGCCATTAAGCACGGGTCGTGCGTATCTGTCTGACCCAGATTTTTAAAGCTGTCCAAACGCTTCCTAATTGATTCCAAACCTATCCCAATCCCTTACCAATGTTATGAAATGATAAAATAACCGTAATTCGTTGGAGTTGCTTAAGTTTAATGATAACAACCTCATGTCATGATTGAATGATTATTGACGGCCCAATGCGGGTATACGGAACGTGTTATGGATTTGATTGTCAGGCCATGATTGTGATTGATATATTGTGCTGGACTGATTAGATTGGCATTGTGATCAGTTAGGTTAGTAAACCTTAGTAAGCCGTGTGAGATCACCTAATAATAAGATTATGTTAGTACAAGACTAAGTTAAGTGCAAGTTCACTGTTAAGAGTAAGCTCATTGGTTATTGTTCATCGTTCACTGTTCACTACTCATTGTTCATGGTATATATATTATATACATCATTGCTGGTGACGACCTTGTTCATGGATTAGCGTACTAGTGGGAGAGGAAGTCATGAGCCTTATCCCCTAGGCCCGTTACATTGTTGTCCCTAAGGTAGTAGAATTGGCCGTGGACTGGGTTTGCAGGAATCTTTAAAATAAGATCCGGTGATATGCTAAGAATCATTGTTATTGTGTGTGCCTTGTGTGTCGCTTAGAAGGGCCACGAGTACACGTTGTATGTTCCCCGTAGTCGACTTAAGGGCTGCGATTCATGAAATCAAGCATAATTGAACCAAGAGAGTTAGTAAGGGGTCTCGATAGAACTCACTAAGACAAGTTGTCTCACCCAATCCATTGTTGTTTTTTTCAGTTAAGCAGGGAAAGTTGAAGACCGGGAGGCACGGCTATGGAGACGCTTGAAGAGTTGCTGACGACATTCCTTTTGTCATGTTATGCATCTTTGTATTTCAGTTTCCTTTGTATCTCTGTATATTTGTATTCGGCACCTTAGATGTACGATGGTACGACTTATGTCATGAAGTTGTAAAATCGCTTCCGCAGACTTTCGGTTTTGAGTATTGAACACTAGTTTGAGTTATGTGAGGACCGACTTTGATTATATTGTGTTCAGATATGTAAGTGCGTTTGATGAGTTTCATCGAAGTGTAGAATGTGTTCAATATTTGAAAAGGAAAGTCACTCTGATGTATGCCAGTAGTACATTTCGGTAGTTTCTACAAGTTAGAATTTATCGGGGTGTTACATATTACAATTAAGTTGGGAATCCCTAGTTAGAGATCCTAGGCAACGACGCCAAATTGTTCAGTGGTGAAACAAAAAACGAAACAAGGTTTTTCTGAAAGAAATTAAATAAAATTATTTTTTTGAAAAAACCTTCCAGATTTATGCCTTGGACATAAATCCGAAATGAAAAAATGTACTTCCAGATTGATGTTTTGGACATAAATACGAAAGGAAAAAAAATTACATTCCGGATTTATGTTTTCACACATAAATCCGAAAATTTTCCAAAAAACCATTCTGGATTTATCTTTTAACACATAAATCCGGAAAAATAAAAGATATTCTGGATTAAATATTGATTATTTAATTGAGGGTAAAATGGGAATAAATGAAATTGTAGAGGTATATGGGCTATTGGGGGGGGGGGGGGGTAGAAAAATCAAAACCCTAAACCCTAAAATCATACGTATCATGTCTACAAAGATGAGAGCTACATCCAACTAAAAAAGAATTTGGGTTTGAAGGGCACTCTATATTAGGCCTAGACTTCTTACAACCCCCCCAACTCACAATATACCCCCAAACCCAACGAATCCCAAAAATACCCCTCCACTATAACCCTTCCTCCCACACTCTCCCTCTCTCACAAAATCACCCCCCCTTTCTCACTCTCACTCTCACTCTCTCTCTTAAACTCTAGCCCTATTCGCCTCTCACCCTCTCTCTCACTCTCACTCCCCTTCACCCCTCTTTCTGTCTCACTAGTACGAACAAACAAGTACTCTCTCTCTCTCTCTCTCTCTCTCTCTCTCTCTCCCTTTCTCTGCATTATGTCATTTTTTTTCTTCTGGTTTTCTACATGGTTCGCCACTATAATACCGTACAGGTTCGATACTAGAATGTCAAACCTTGGTTTTATCGAATTGTTGAAAAACAATATCCAACACTATAGTACCCAACCTGTATGGTACTATAGTGCCAAACCAGTGTTAGTGTTCCTTTTTCTCCTGTACTTTCCTTCCGTTAATGAAACCGGTTTGTTCCTTTGCATAGAATCTCCAATGGAATTTGTAACTGTTATCTAGAGTGTTCTTGTAAGTCTTATTGAGACCATTTATTACTATCTAATTAAATATAGACTACGTCGAGGCAAAGTAGTCAACTATTGATAATGTTTGCTATTTAATTGCTGAATCGTATCAATATTCCAAAAAAACTTTTATCAGCAATTTGTCAACACATTGCCTCAAAATGTTATACAAGAAAATGAGAGTGGCCTTGTCTTCCCTCTAACACCCCATTTTCATTTAAATGCTTATTTAATTATTTGTGTGATTTATTTGATTAGATTTATTTGGTGGATTTAATTAAATAGAGATTAAGTGGTAAAAATAATAATAGAATTAATTATTACTACATGATTATTATGGGTTGGTCCATGAGGGGTTAGCATTAGCGGAACCTAAGTAGGAGGCCTTGAGTAAGGGGTGTCCAAGTTAATAAGTAAATACCCCGTGATCCAAGCCCGCTAGCTAGGCGCATAGGAGAAGCGCCTAGGCTAGGGATTAGTGGATATGCGAATTAGAGTGGGAGGAAAAGAAAAGAGAGCTTGCGAAATAGAGAGAGGAGAAGAGAGAAAGAAAACGGCGCACAAGGGAGAGGAGAAGGAGAGGAGGATTCGCAAATCTCAAGGAGGGGAAGGGCAAGCTAGAATTTCGTGGCATTCCTAAGGCTAGAGTTTCGAATTCTTCTAAAAAGGTAAGGGTGGGATTTAATTCAATATAAGGGTTTATGAGGGATCTACATGTGGGGTTTTAGGGTGTCTTGATCACCATATTGTTGTCTTGAAAAATCGCATGCCCTATGATTGTGTGCCTTGTTGAGTAATTTGATGTATGCTTGATTTCCTCACATTCCTATGCCTAAATGATATGTTGTTATGCTCATAATAATAATTGTTGCCATATGATGATTTGTTGTTGAGAATTTATGATTTTGCATGTCATGTGTTTGAGTAAATGCATAAGTATGTGGTGTTGAAATTGTTGTTTGGGAATTGATCATGATGAGTTCTATATGTTTATGGTCTTTGTTCATTTCTGGACACTGTTTCGGTTTTTCTGAAATTGGTACTGTTTGGTTGATCCAAAAATTATGTGGCTGTTTGTTTTTGAAAATAGACTTAAAGCCGGTCGTTTTGGCACTGGTTTCGCTCAATTTGGAGTTGTGTAGCTCAAGTTATGAGACACCGAAGTTAGGTTAAACTTCTGGAATCAAAATGTGAGTAGGTTCGGTTTTTGTAGGTTTTGTGTTATCAATTGAAAAAGGCAATGGTTTCACGAAATTTCATTAAGAAATGAGAAACAAGATTTGGTTGCAAGCTGGGTAGAGAGTTCTGTCCGATTTTGGTACCACGGTGTAGTGTTTTGAAACACTGTACCAACTGGATACTTATTTTGAAAAATAAAAATCATAGGAAGAAACTACACTCAGAGAGCTTTCCAATGAGTGGTCTTTTGTTGAAATCCGATGTCGTTTGCTATTTTAATTAATTCGCCGAAGTAGGTGTACTGCTGTAGGAATTCAGCACTTGTGCTGTGTTGCCATTCTGTGTTGTGTTGCTGTCTTCGGATCCCTACCCATGGGCGCCAAGCCCTATTCTGTTTCTCTTGGTGTTTTGGTCCGTGCCTTTGCTGGATGCCTTTCCTAATCATATTGAGTCAGTCCATTCTTGCTCCTGTGCGAATTGTTCACTTTTGCGAAAATTTGGTTGGATCCCCTTCGCTGGGCGCCATTTTCAGGATGTCTTAGTTTTCTCCTAAACTGTTTTCGAAATAACTTTTGACTCGGGAGTCTGATTGAGGCGTTTCAAAATGTTTTGGAAAGCTTATCCAGGTGCCTAACTGGATACTCTAATTTTAATGCATTCTGAACTATTTTTCTAACATTGTTCCCTGGAGTTGTTTTGGTGTCCGGGATGTCCTTGAGGCGTCTCCGGTGTCTTTTTCAAAAAGTGGTCGTCAATTCTAAATGTTTTGGAAAAGTGATGTGATTTAGGCCTATGGCCAATGACGTTGATGTGTGATTGTTGGACTACAGCGTTGTCTATTGTTTTAGGCCTTTCGGCCAGTGATGTGATTTAGGCCTATGGCCAGTGACGTTGATGTGTGATTGTTTGACTGTTGTGCATACATCATTGAGTCGCATGCATACCATGAACATTAGGCCTTGTGCCAGCGACGAGAAAATTAGGCCTTTGGCCAGCGACGATATTTTAGGCCCTTGTGCCAGTGACGAAAATTAGGCCTTTGGCCAGTGACGTAGGTTGGTACCACATGCATGTGCATTGCTTGAGTCTCATATCACATTCATATTGCACGACTGATTGAATGAAGTTGTTTGGCCATTGTGATGTGTTGTTGTGAAAGTGACGTGTTAATGTGTACTTAGCTGTTATTATCTGTTAAGAGTGATGTTGCTTGCTGTGATTAATTGATGTCTTGAGCTTTGTATGTGGTCTTTCATACACTTCTTATATTGTATGGAATCTCACCCCTTTCTGTGGTTGTTACTTTATAGGTGAGCCCGAGTGAAGATTGTAGTCTTCCTTTAGCCTGGTGTCGTCTGCTCTGATAGGTAGCACTTGGGGAAGGGTCGATTACTGTTTTTAATTATATTTCGGTTGATGTTGAATCTTTTAGTAATTGGTGCACTTTGCACTTTGGCGGTTGTTGATGTTTTTAACGATGTTGAATAGTTCCGCTGCATCTTTTGAGAAAACTACGAGGTTTTGTTTTACGTTGAAAAATGCGACACTCTTTTGGCGCGAAAAAAAACTCTGATAAATTATGAATAAACGATGGGTGAAAAAAGGGTGTTACATTAGCGGTATCAGAGCAATTGTTGGTCCATCCGGCCAAGTCGTCGAGTCGTTGTGTCGGTGTACGACCAACTGTTGTATTTTTATTCTGACTATTGTTTGCTTCTGCAGCATTAAGTTGTGATGGCGGGGAGAAACGACGGTGCGATCGCTGCTGCTTTGGAAGCTATGGCACAGGCGGTGCAGAGTCAGCAAAGTGGCGGTGAGAATGCTGGGTCCCGTAGCTTAGCTACGTTTTAGAGAGAGAACCCGCCGGTGTTCAAGGGGAGATATGATCCCGATGGAGCTTTGGCGTGGCTGAAGGAGATGGAGCGCATCTTTCGGGTGATGGACTGCACCGTGGCGCAGAAGGTCCGGTATGGCACCCACATGTTGGCTGAGGAAACCGATGATTGGTGGATGGAGGCCAGTCAAAGGTTGGAGGCCGCAAGTGAGGAGGTCACCTGGGCCGTGTTTCGTAGAGAGTTCTTGAGGAAGTACTATCCGGAGGACGTCCGCGGAAAGAAGGAAATTGAGTTCTTAGAGCTGAAGCAGGGGATAAGTCTGTAACGGAGTATGCAGCGAAGTTCGTGGAGCTGGCGAAGTTCTACCCGCACTATAGTGAGGCGACGACAGAATTTTCTAAGTTCATAAAGTTCGAAAATGGGTTGAAGCCGGAGATCAAGAAGGCGATCGGCTACCAGAAGATCCGTACCTTCGCTGACTTGATCGACAGCTGCAGGATATATGAAGAGGATCACAACGCTCATCGCAAGATCCTTAACGAGAAGAACAAGCATCAGGACCGGAGCAAGCCGTATGCTAATCCTGCTGAGAGAGGTGGACCGAGAGTTGCTGAGGGCCAGAAGTCAAGTGGGGGAGACGCTCCTGCGGGCGTAGTGTGTTTCAAGTGCGGGAAGATTGGTCATAAGAGTGCTGCATGCGTGCACAAGGGGAGTGTCTGCTTCAACTGCAACGAGGAGGGGCACATCAGCAGTCAGTGCCAGAAGCCGAAGAAAGAGAGAGTTAGCGGGAAGGTATTCGTGTTAGCAGGTAATTTCGAGGGCGAAATTCTTTTACGTGGGGGAGAGTTGTAACACCGCATTTTCATTTAAATGCTTCTTTAATTATTTGTGTGATTTATTTGATTAGATTTATTTGGTGGATTTAATTAGATAGTGATTAAGTGGTAAAAATAATAATAGAATTAATTATTACTACATGATTAGTATGGGTTGGTCCATGAGGGGTTAGCATTAGCGAAACCTAAGTAGGAGGCCTTGAGTACGGGGTGTCCAAGTTAATAAGTAAATACCCCGTGATCCAAGCCCGCTAGCTAGGCGCATAGGAGAAGCGCCTAGGCTAGGGATTAGTGGATATGCGAATTAGAGTGGGAGGAAAAGAAAAGAGAGCTTGCGAAATAGAGAGAGGAGAAGAGAGAAAGAAAACGGCGCACAAGGGAGAGGAGAAGGAGAGGAGGATTCGCAAATCTCAAGGAGGGGAAGGGCAAGCTAGAATTTCGTGGCATTCCTAAGGCTAGAGTTTCGATTTCTTCTAAAAAGGTAAGGGTGGGATTTAATTCAATATAAGGGTTTATGAGGGATCTACATGTGGGGTTTTAGGGTGTCTTGATCACCATATTGTTGTCTTGAAAAATCGCATGCCCTATGATTGTGTGCCTTGTTGAGTAATTTGATGTATGCTTGATTTCCTCACATTCCTATGCCTAAATGATATGTTGTTATGCTCATAATAATAAATGTTGCCATATGATAATTTGTTGTTGAGAATTTATGATTTTGTATGTCAAGTGTTTGAGCAAATGCATAAGTATGTGGTGTTGAAATTGTTGTTTGGGAATTGATCATGATGAGTTCTATATGTTTATGGTCTTTGTGCATTTCTGGACACTGTTTTGGTTTTTCGAAACTGGTACTGTTTGGTTGATCCAAAAATTATGTGGCTGTTTGTTTTTGAAAATAGACTTAAAGCCGGTCGTTTTGGCACTGGTTTCGCTCAATTTGGAGTTGTGTAGCTCAAGTTATGAGTCACCAAATTTAGGTCAAATTTCTGGAATTGAACTGTGAGTAGGTTCGGTTTTTGTAGGCTTTGTGTTATCAATTGAACTCCGTTTTGAACGATTCTTGTTGCATTGGAAAGTAGACTTAAGTATCTACGAAATACGCACTGGTTTCACGAAATTTCATTAAGAAATGAGAAAGAAAATTTGGTTGCAAGCTGGGTAGAGAGTTCTGTCCGATTTTGGTACCACAGTGTAGTGTTTTGAAAAACTGTACCAACTGGATACTTATTTTGAAAAATAAAAATCTTAGGCAGAAACTACACTCAGAGGGCTTTCCAATGAGTGGTCTTTTGTTGAAATCCGATGTCGTTTTCTATTTTAATTAATTCGCCAAAGTAGGTGTACTGCTGTAGGAATTCAGCACTTGTGCTGTGTTGTCATTCTGTGTTGTGTTGCTGTCTTCGGATCCCTACCCATGGGCGCAAAGCCCTATTCTGTTTCTCTTGGTGTTTTTGTCCGTGCCTTTGCTTGATGCCTTGCCTAATCATATTAAGTCACTCCATTCTTGCTCCTGTGCGAATTGTTTACTTTTGCGAAAATTTGGTTGGACCCCCTTCGCTTGGCGCCATTTTCAGGATGTCTTAGTTTTCTCCAAAACTGTTTTCGAAATAACTTTTGAATCGGGAGTCCGATTGAGGCGTTTCAAAATGTTTTGGAAAGCTTATCCAGGTGCCTAACTGGATACTCTAATTTTAAGGCATTCTGAACTATTTTTCTAACATTGTTCCCTAGAGTTGTTTTGGTGTCCGGGATGTCCTTGAGGCGTCTCTGGTGTCTTTTTCAAAAAGTGGTCGTCAATTCTAAATGTTTTGGAAAAGTGATGTAATTTAGGCCTATGGCCAGTGACGTTGATGTGTGATTGTTGGACTACAGCGTTGTCTATTGTTTTAGGCCTTTCGGCCAGTGATGTGATTTAGGCCTATGGCCAGTGACGTTGATGTGTGATTGTTTGACTGTTGTGCATACATCATTGAGTCGCATGCATCCCATGAACATTAGGCCTTGTGCCAGCAACGAGAAAATTAGGCCTTTGGCCAGCGACGATATTTTAGGCCCTTGTGCCAGTGACGAAAATTAGGCCTTTGGCCAGTGACGTAGGTTGGTACCACATGCATGTGCATTGCTTGAGTCTCATATCGCATTCATATTGCACGACTGATTGAATGAAGTTGTTTGGCCATTGTGATGTGTTGTTAAAGTGATGTGTTGTTGTGAAAGTGACGTGTTAATGTGTACTTAGCTGTTATTAACTGTTAAGAGTGATGTTGGTTGCTGTGATTATTTGATGTCTTGAGCTTTGTATGTGGTCTTTCATACACTTTTTATATTGTATGGAATCTCACCCCTTTCTGTGGTTGTTACTTTATAGGTGAGCCCGAGTGAAGATTGTAGTCTTCCTTTAGCCTGGTGTCGTCTGCTCTGATAGGTAGCACTTGGGGAAGGGTCGATTACTGTTTTTAATTATATTTCGGTTGATGTTGAATCTTTTAGTAATTGGTGCACTTTGCACTTTGTCGGTTGTTGATATTTTTAACGATGTTGAATAGTTCCGCTGCATGTTATGAGAAAACTCCGAGGTTTGGTTTTACGTTGAAAAATGCGACACTCTTTTGGCGCGAAAAAAAAAACTCTGATAAATTATGAATAAACGATGGGTGAAAAAAGGGTGTTACATTCCCTGCTGCTGCTAAAAGATGCACCCGGAATATGGGTTTTTGGGAAACTGATACACATGATATTTACAATGTATATGGGGGCGTGGACAGTGTTGAAGTGTTTATCACATATATTCTTGATGGCCGTTTCAAATTTGTTAGGAAATTGCATGATGGAACTGATGATCATAATGCTTCATCAGACTCAACAGATTTGGAGTATAGGTCATTCCTTGCAACTTATAAGCATGGATATCTAAACATTTGACTTTGTATGTTTTGGTGTATGCTTATTTTGTTCTTATATTAAGGTTATGGACCTTATGGTTAGGTCGCTACTTTAGGTATGGTAATGACTAGGGATGGTGGTTCTCATGTGATGCCGGCTTCTTGTGAAGCTCCTCATACAACTTCAGTGTGTCTGTAAGTATTGGAAATCCCTAATCTCTTGTACCCTATCCTCCAACCACTGCCTTGATGTGTCAATTAAGTGCCATCACCTCATCACTCCTGTTCTCATGGATTACCCCCTCTCCTTTGTGTTCACAACGACGACCACTACCACCGCGGTGCAACTTCAGCACCCTCTGAACAATCCTAAACCCTACCGTTGCCTTTTTGGGTCTTGTGATAGCATCATTTGTATTGCCATCGATAATAATTTCCCTCTTCTGTGGAACCCTTCTATTAGAAAATTCAACTGTCGGCCCAACATCCCCACTTAACGCAACCTTGCCTTTCATGGATCTAGAATTGCAAGCGCAGCCCGGATCCTTATTAAGCCCATCCACATTAAACCGAATGTGCGTGATAATAGGGATATGCATGGAGATGATGCATGGAGATGATGTGGGAACTAATGTTGGTACATTGTTTTTGTTATAGACGGAGTGACAAATGCCACTTGAAGGCTGGTTTAACTGGATGAGGCACTAGTTTAAATTAAAGTTTAACTGGTTTGATCGTTCAAACTAGAGTCGGACCGAAAATAATTTAGTAGATTATTTTATATTTTTAATACAATATATAAAAAATAAAAGACAAAAAAACACAATATATATTCCTAGTTTTTTTGTGCATTTTGTCATATTTACGTTCTTTTCGACAAACAACATATACATACAAAGTATTAACTATTAATAGACATATTTATTAGTTAGAAAAAAGGGTTGTTTTTATGAAAATTAAGTTTAATTATTAATAGACCAGCCTCTAGTTTGAACGATCTGGTGGTGGTTGACGTTTGCGTACGGCGGCTGGAGGCTTCGTGCGGCGGTTGGCAGCTTCGTACGATGGTTGTTGTCTTCTCGTCTCCATGCCGGGAGGTGACCCCTGCTGTATCATCCCCAAAATAATTAAGCTAATTATTTTGAAGTTAACCCAATTAATTTAATTTATTGCTTAATTAATAGTTTTATTAATTGAGTGTTAGATTAATTATTAATTGGTGAGAGGTTTTTAAATGAGTAATAGATAGAAAGGAGTATTTTGAGGTTTTCACCCATTGTCGCACCCCGAAAAATCCTTGGAGGGATTTTTCTTCGCACAACGGGATTTTAGAGTCGCCACCAATATTTTTTAAGGGTAAAACATCGAAAAAACCTTTTTTGGAAAGCAATGGTCTTTGGAACCATTAGATTTGGGTTCGGGGGTCTAATTACGTATGGGGAAGGTATTAGCACCCCATAACGTCCCTTCAAAGAAGGGTTACCTTAATTAAATATGTGATTTGCAAAGTTGATTTGGAAAAATGCTTTGTTTTTACCTCTTTTGTTGATGAATGACTTAATGAAAAATCTTTAGTTTTCGCGCTTGACGGAGAGTATCCGCTCCTATGTATCTCCCAGTGCGATGGAGAATTCAAAGCAACGTAGTTCTTGTTTTTGAAAAATGTTTTATTTTGGAAAAGTGTTTGGTTTTTGAAAGGAAAAATGTTTTGGGTTTGTTGTTCTTGACGGAGAGTATCCGCTCCTACGTATCTCCCGGTGCGATGGAGAATTCAAAGCTACATAGTTCTGGGTTGTCTAGAAAAAGGTTTTTGTTTTTTTGACCTTGTTTAATTGTGAAAATTGAGCTTTCATGATGATCAATTGAGCAAAGGCTCCAAGTGACCACCATTAGCACTCCATTGTTAATAATCATGCAAGCAAAGGCTTCGCAAGACTACTAACAAAGTTTTTGATTTAGTGAAAATATTTAGGAAAATTAGGCATTCATGATGATCAATTGAGCAAAGGCTCCAAGTGATCGCCACTAGTACCTCATTGTTAATAATCATGCAAGCAAAGGCTTCGCAAGACTACTAACAAAGTTTGATTTTGAAGAGTTTTCGCAATTGGATTGATTCTTGTTTAGGGAATGATTTTGATGCTTGAAAAAGCTTTTGATTGAAAGTGGACCTAGACTACACACATTATGACACGATACATAGATAGGCAAGGAATGAACCCAAGTTGAACATTTTGGCAAAAATGCATGAATAGGCAAGAAAATGAACCTAAGTTGCACATCTTATTGAAGATGATAGGCAATGGGATGAACCTAACTAGGCATTTATGACACAATATGTGAATAGGCAAAGGCATTTCGAAGCACAAGTGATATCAAACTTCTAATGAATCACTTGCAAAACCCTAAGGATTTCACATCAACATTAGACATAAGCACCCATGTGGTATCCTTTTGATGTCATCAATGTCTAATACATTTCTTCAATCAACCACATGGAAGGAATAAATTCAAAGGGGCATTTGCCTCATGCAAGATCATAGGCAAGTCTTAAGACTAAATTGACAAGTTTAGGCAATTAGGGTGTTGAATCCCTTTAGGTAATCTTTGACACTTAGGATATGCACAAGTGCATAAGTGTCAAATCCTCTTACCAAATCGTCAACACAAAACCAAAAATTGTTTCAAAACAATTACTTATTTGCAAGACCAAGAGCATTTCAAAATGATTTATTAGTTGTTTTTGGTAATCAAAGCAATTGGTAAGGAAAGGAAACCTAAATTTGCATTCTTGTTCACTAGGAATCACAAAAGAAATTGAATCCTCTTAGGCAATCCTCAACACTTAAATTGAATCCTCTTGCCAATCATCAACATAGGGCATGATTTGCAAGCAAATTCATGAGAACAACAAGTTTTAAGCATTCAAACATCATAATCAAGGTTCAATTCCAAGTAATTGCAAGATTAGACAACCAACTCATCAAAAATCTCATAAACCCTAATTTCTTTGAAACATGCGAAACTAACATAAACCCTAAATCTCATTTTATTCATGGAAACACAAGATAATGCAAGATAACAACATAGATTAAACTTTTGGCAAGGATTCACATGATCAAGCAAATAAATGCATAACAATCACACAAACCCTAATTTTCCTCTAATATGCGAAATGAAATAAGCTTCAAATCATCATTTTATTCATGAAAACAACAAGAAATGAGTGAAATAACAACAACACACAATTTATTCTAAAGGAGAGAAGCATTCCAAGCACCAAAGCCTCCCATAGTGTTTGTCAAGATACTTGAAATACATCTCTCACTCAACAACAACAACTATGCTAACATTATGACATTAAAATGCAATGGGATGCCAAAATGAAGTGATGATTTACATCTTTGATGCTAAAATTGGAAGATGATGCTATGTTTTAAAGTATACCTCAACTCCAAACTAGAATAAGGAAGGAAATGAGATGAATGAATGCAAAACCCCTTTAATCTACTCTTCAATCTTCAACTTTGAACTTGATCCTTGAATTTGAAGGTGAATCTTTGAGAAGAATGCAAGAAGGATGGAAGATTTAGTGTAGCAAAGGTGTTTTAATGGATGATTGAGTGAAGAAATTGAAAAAGATGAGGTGAGGGAGAGGAGGAGGTATTCGGCCAAGGAGAGGAGGAAGTAGAGGTTTTTGCGCAAAAAATGAACTTCTTTTTGTATTTTGGGAGAGTAGCTCATATATGGTCTTGGGTGAAATTAGGGTTAAGGGTAGAATAGGAATGGGATGTTCTATTTTAAGTAAGTTTGCAATTTCTTTTGAAGGAGTGAATGTGAGAGGATGGTGTCATGTACAAAAAGGGGTATGAATCTACATGAGAGTGTGTGGGAATTAGGGATGTGTATGAAATGGGTGGGATTAAGGATAGTACAAGAATATTCTTAAGGAATAATTGTACAATGGAAGAGTGTGGAAGAAATTGTGGAGAGAGAGAGAGGGAATTCGGCTATGACAACAGAAATGGGGAGGGAAAATTGCTTCTCCTTTTTGGTCTTTTGTCTTATTGAGGACACTTTGTACTTTCTATTTGAATTTTGAATTTTTGGGCATGCAAATGATAGTGCGCCTATTGAAAATGTGTCACATATTTTTGGGCACCATAAAAATATCCCTCTAATTATTCATGACAATAAAAGTTGTCATTTAATAATCGGGGAATATTTAATGGTCCTTTTTCAGCTTTCTTGTGCAATAAAAATGGGAAAAATGCCTTTTACTTATTTTGAACTAGGATTTTCTTCCAAAAAATTATACGAAAATTATCCTTGATAGAATAAATTGTATTTTTCATCCTTGACTTGGTTTAGTTCAAAAATAATTAACTTGCTCTCATTTGAATGCCCACAGATATTGAAACATGCACTATTTTATTCCCTAAAATTCTCAAAAATTAATAAAAATGTTTTATTTTTTTGGGTGCCAAAAATTAATAACGATCAATAAATGGCCTTTTTGAAGATTAAAATGCATGCCAAATGGCAAGGGCAAAAGGGAAGCTCACGCAGTTACGACTGGCACGTGCGCGTAATTCAAATAAAAATGCGAGATAGGGGACAAATACACATAAATGCGAAAGTCCATTAACCTACACAAATTGTGAATTACCCTTATTGTTTCCATTTTTGTTTGAAAAAAAGGTTTTGACTTGGGCGGACAAAATTAGGGTATGACAGCTGCCCCTCTTTATTTGGATTTTACCAAGAAATATGAATTGGCCGAGACATATTTCGAAGATAAAATAGGAATAAAGAATTCAGAAATTATACCAATTTTGTCTACTTGGAGAAACCCGAATTTTCATTTTCTGTTTCTTCTTTTTTCTCTTTTCCGTTTTCTTTTCTCTTTTTTTCTTTTTTTTTTCTTTTGAATCAACACTTGGAGTGTTGATGAGGAAACAATAAACGAAATGGTTAACAACATGCACGCTAACTGCGAAAGGCAAGGAGAGCGCTAAATGAAGAAAGCGATAAAGAAAGCGGTAAAATGCCAGGCTGCCTAAAACCTGTAAACGAACCCTTGCGAATCCGAGTTTGCACGTGGCTTTGAGGAGCACGCATCCTGAGAATCTCTGGTCATTCGAGCGACCGGGGGGATCGTTATCAGATCCAGAACTAAAATACTGATCAATGCACGGCGTCCACTGTATCTTAGGCTGATACAACTATTCCGTGGAACCTCACATGGAGCTGCGGTCCATCGCGTTGCTCGTACACGATGTGAGACCATGAACAGAAGGGAGCACTGAACTCTGATAAGAGCGATTTGAACTCCAAACTGCAATGCACGCTTGAGCGCCGAACTAAAAAGCATTTGAACTCAGAACTAATAGGGCATTTTCTGGGAACTGAGTGCGAGGATTAACATCGAAGTACTTATCCGTCCTTGTACCTGCAAGTGAGATGAACAAATGCATGCAATGCAAATGCCATGATTGCTTTTTGAACCGGACTCTTCTCTGAGCGATCGGTCCTTTTGTTGAAATGAATCTGTTGATGCTCGTGCTGTCTGGGGAGCTTGGTGTCAGATATTGAGGTCGTTCCTGTGCGTAAGATGGTCGCGTGCAGAGCTCCCTCGGGGTGTACCTGCGATGGCACTCCAACTCCCAAGTCAGTGGGGTGATTTTGTGTAATAATACAGGTTAAAAACGTACCTTTCATATGATGTCAGGGTCTCGTTATATAGCACCTGGGTGCTGAGGGCGGCCGTTGGATCTGCGAGAATTCCTCTCCACCGTAGATCCTCCCATCGTGGGTATAAGTTGGCGCTGGTCGATGTTGGGCCGCTCGCATAGGCCCAAACTTCATTACGGGTCGCGACCCGGTCCAAAAGTCGTGTAATGCTGATTACGTACTGGGCCGGTCGGGTTGGTCCAAAAGCTGCGGCCCAATCCAGAACAGTTGCCCCCCAGGCCGAAGTCGTTCAGTAGAACGGGTTCAGGCCTAAGAGTCCCCTTCCTTTCGATGAGGCGGGTTGCCTCCATATTGGCCGCCTGCGCTGGCCTGCGTCGAGAGGACCTGATCGTGTGCCCGCTCGATTGAGCCTGCTCGCACCTTCTAGCGAAGTGGTGTTCTGACAGATATGACGTTTTGAGAGGACAGGCGTGACGCTTCGATGGGACTGTCACCATGCTTCACGCTTTTCAAAAAGGGGGCGCTTGATGATGACAGTTCAATTTTCGAGGAAGATCATCAATATAGAAGGGGAAGGGATGTGTCCCTTCGCGTTCTGGCTTCCCCTCCCTATAAATATGGGGCACCCTTATGTTAATTTGTTCACTTTCCGGATTTTTTGCTCTGAGGGCGACTTCCTTTCTCCGACGAGCGATCTATTTTCTGGCTACTCTGGCACGGTGTTTCCCGATCAGCGACTTCAAACTCCGGCGCGATCTAACTTCCGATCGCCTCATTCTAGTGATTCATAGTGCAACGAAACTGTATCCCGCTCCTGGTATGTAGTTTTACTTTTGGGCTAGTAGTTTAAATCGCATTTCTCTTCTTGTTAACATTAACATGGGCGAGGAGGGGGTGTCAGACCCGGGGTCGATCATGTCGCCCCTTTCCGTAGGTCATCTTCGATGGTCTGGCTTTCATGCTCCCTTCTTGCAGGTTTTCTTTTCTTATGGCGCGGACGAAGCTGACCGCCCAAGTACCTGGCAGCCTGCCAGTTTCCTCCACCGACCCATCCTCCAGCTCCCGAACGTCTACAGATAGGACGACTTCGGAGGGTGGGTTCACTTCTACGCCTCCTGCAGAGGGATCGGATGTTGCGACACCCGATCGCCCTGTATACTTCCAGACGAGGGAAAGTAATGATCCGCCTTCTACGTCCTCGGCCCCTACGGAGCGGGTAATCCAGCCAAACCCAGAGAGAGGGGAGGCCGATTGGAGAGGCTCTCTAGGGGAGGATCGCTCTTGGATCTCGTCGGCCGTGGTAGGCCGGATTCCGTCAATATTCAAGCCTGGGGACCAAGTGTTATCGTATTTTGCCGGGCTGGTTGGCGCGCCGGACCAGGTGTGGGCGGTCGAAGGCCCTACTTGAACGGAACACGTGGCGATGATTCCGGCCACCTTAAAATTCACCATGTATGCCACTGTCCTTCGTGACGTGCGGATTCGTCCGCCATTTACATGCTTTCAGCGCGGTATACTTCGTTATCTTGGGGTTGCACCCTTGCAGCTGCACCCTAACTCGTGGGCGTTTATCAAGGTGTTCGAGCAGTTATTGAGAGTGATGGGGCGAGAGTGCAATCGGCAAACTTTCTTCAAAATTTTTGAGACAAGCAGGCGGCCAGAGCCGGGCAGCGATCGGAATCGGTGGGAGCACCTGAGTCTTAAGGCTCAGTCGGACTATAAGATTTTCAAGCCGTTTTCTGACTCGCTCAAACCCTGGAAGTCGTCTTTTCTATGGGTAGTCCCAGTTTGCGAGGCATCTCAGCGGATGGTGGGGATGGTTGACTCCGGTGGGCGAGTAACAGGCATGCAATATCCTATAGCGTGGACATACGCTCATTTTCGTCGCATGCCCGCCACGTACAGAACCCGTTGCCAACTTGGCGAGGAAAATACTGAGACTCTGAGGTTGCTTGAGAACTTGGCTTCTTGGATGGAGGAGGGTCTGATCAAATGTCACCAATTGGTGAAGGCGACCGATGATCACGGTTTCAAAGTCGCCCTTGGTATGGGTAGTCGTGCCCTGCCCCCTCTTTTTTTTTAACCGTGTTCTTACCTTTTTTCGCAGGTGAAATGGCCGGTCTAAGTTTTGCCGAGTTGATGAAACAAGCTAAGAAAGGGAGGAGGTCCCAGGTCGGCCCGTCCACCCCTGCAGTTACTCTTTCCCCTGTGCCTGAGGGTTCTGTGGCTGCTGAAGGTGGTGAGAGTAGCCCGCCTGCTGTTGGGACGAAGAGGGGACGTCCTCCTCCCACTGTCGATCTGACCCAGGATGATCATGCTCATAAAAGGTCTAGGGCCCATAAAGGACCTCAGGGGAGTTCAGCCCTGGCGGTCGATCTGGAGGAAATGACCGATGAGAGCATCATCAGAGGATTCCGCGAAGACCCCCTACTGTTTGCGGCCGAGGTGGTCAAGGCTGGGTCTCACCTGGTCGTGAAATTGAAACACGGAGAAATGGAGCGGACAAAAGGTAATATTCTCCTCGCCCAAAATTTATGGTTGGAGAGTGATAACTTAGACAAAACCGACAAGCTTAGCCGTGCTCATGTTTATATCTCAGATGTTCGGGAGGAGTTGGAAGCTTTCAAGAAGAAACTGCAAGATTCAGAGGCCGCCCTTCAGCCTACCGTCGCTGCCCTTGACGAAACAAAGAAGTCGCTCTCCATCGTTACCCAAGAGAGAGATGACGCCCAGGTCGCATTAACAGAAGCCAAGAAGAATTTGCAGCTTGAGGTGGGGAAGGTTAGCGATTTGACCGAACAGATGAGCGGCTTGAATCTGGAGGTTGCTGAAATGAGGTCATCCATTGAGGCTTTGAAGAAGGAGCGGGAAGAGGCTTATGCCCAATATGATCGGCTCGTTCATTCCACTGTTTCAATTTGCAAGGAGCGGTTTGATGAGGCTCTGGTCCAGGTGCGGTGTGTCTACCCGGACCTCGTGCTGGACACGGGTGTTATCAATTTTTCCCATTCTTATGTGGACGGTCGGATCATCAAGCCTGCTGAGGAGGACGAGGAAGGAAACGTCTTAGTGGAGGAAATGGTTGTTTTCGATCATTCCAATTAGAATTTTTGTAATATGATCTAAGTACTTGTCTTTTGTTTTTGGGCGGCTTTCGAGTCGTCCCACTGTTGTAATGTGTACTTTGCCTTTGGCTTTAAAAAATGGCTATTTTAATCGTTTTGTTTAATTCGTTTAGCCTTCGGGCAGTTTACTGGAACTCGTATCTAGATTTAACTCGCCCTTGGGGGTGCGACTTTCGGTTGTGAGCGCTTCGTTTCTTTTAATTCGTGTTTTTAGCCTTCGGGTCGTTTACCAGGGTTCGTCCCTAGATTTAACTCGCCCTTGGCGTTGCGACTATCGATTAAGATCGCTTCGTGTTACTTAGATCGACTAAGTACTGCTGAGCCCGCCCAGTGGTTTATCAAACTCGGTTTGATTCTAACCCGCCTGGCGGTTGATGGATCTGTATGGAAAACAGAAAAGGATGAGACAACATATAAAAACATACCATCTGTCGTGATGGCCGGGCGGGCCTCAATAAAAACCCAGTGGGAAAAGAGTGTCCCGCCCGGTGTACTTACATTATTCATTCAATAAGTGTCAATGATACAGTTACAATTGAATTTAGTCAAAAGTTTAAACAAAGTATCGCCTGAGGTATCCAATGCATGAATATATATCTGCTATACATTTGGTGGTTGGCTTGATTCTATTTACATTAGCAGATGCACAGACATCACCTAATTTCAGTGTTGTTGGTGTTGTTATGATATCTGGTGCTTTGATTATGGATTCTTTTCTTGGTAATCTTCAAGAAGCAATCTTCACTATGAATCCTGATACCACACAAGTGATTTTCCATTTCTTCCTACATATTCATTTTGTCAAGTTTATAGTTTATTAAATCCAAGGTTTTGAGAAAAGATCACGATTTGGGCCACGACATCATGGTTTTTGATGTCTTTCCGACCACCTATGAATCACCGACATAGACACTGGACACACAGACACCGGTTTTAATAAGAAAAATACAAGTAATTGAAGTGTCGGTGTCTGAACGATACATTCAGACACCTGACACGTCTTCAACTGAAAGTGTTGGTGCTACAGAGGCGATTGCTGTTGAGGGCGCATCAACTATAGTTGACATCTGAAATATCAGGAATTTAAAACCTTGATTAAATTAAATCATTATATATTAGTAGGATATAAAATTCTTATACTTTTTGTTGTTGTTAACACAGATGGAGATGCTTTTCTGGTCAACTGTAGTGGGGTTACCTTTCTTAATCCCACCAGTGCTTTTTACAGGAGAATTATTCAAAGCATGGACTTCTTGTTCACACTTCACAGGTAAATTTGGAATAAAATAGTTCCTTTTCCTCACTACAATACTATACTTTTTCTTATCAGAAAGAAGAATAACTCTTTTCTTGTCCTTACAATGTGTATGGCGTGTTGGTCTTTGAAGCGATGGCCACATTCATATGCCAAGTTTCTGTCATTTGAACAATGGGTTAGTGACCCAAATTCTGAGTTAAGGTGATGTTCTTTTGCTATTCTTTCATTTCATCTCTATTATTTCTTCTATTTTCATTTGATAAAGTTAGCTTCAACTAAAGACTTAGCAAGCCCTTGTTATTACAAGCCTTTTGATGCTTTTCTCATAGTGTCTTCAAATGAGTATACTGATATGATACAACATAATCTTCATATGTTCTAGAGAGTTATTTCTATGATAAAGGAAGTTTGCTTTATTGAGTTGTCTATTCTAAGTCAAACAAATGTGCAGAAGGACAACAACCCAAACAACATAATAAAGAGAGATATATGATAGCAAACAAAGCAGTGACTTTCAGTCACAATTTCTTTAGTAATTATTTATCTTGGTATTAAGTGCATCTTCTATTTATTTTTCGTAGAGCAAATTTGATGACAGATTATGTCTTGTGGCAATAATTTACCCTTGTGGTATCTGTGGCAGCTATAATGACCAATACACTGAGTACATCAATGGCTACTCGTCCAGGACCATTAGCCACAGTTGCACATCAGATATGCTTGCAAGTATGGTTATCTATATCCCTCCTTGCAGATGCACAAGGCTTTTAGTTGTATGCTTTTGCATCTGCTGTTTCTAAAATTATGATGCACTCTCAGGTTGGTGGCTCCTTAGGTATTGTTTTGGCTTGAGATCTTAGGTTGCAACAATAACCAAATCAAACACTTCATCACCTCTGATTTTAGGTACTGTCTTGTCTCCTCTGATTTTAGATTTTTTTTATTCGTAGTACAAGTAAGTAGTAACTAATAAACTATTTGCTGGTGGTCTTTCATAGTGCTACATACTACTAGGGTCTTGCTTTGTAATGTTGCTCTCCTACTTGGAGCTTGATTTTGTATATCATTAGATTACTTCATCACCTATTAAAAGTCAATATGAATTTGTTTTATTCAGGTGGTGGAGTTGCTTTGCTATATGCTTCCAAAGTCTTAGAGAACCTTCAAACTAAAAACGAGGATAAGAAGAGAGGAGTACAAATTTTTCAAAATGCACTAAAGGTTCTGTTGTTACTGCACACTACCTTTTTTCTGTCATATAAAGACCCTTCTTGGCAATGTTTCTAATAATGCATATTTTTTATTACAGGCACCTACTGTTACAGTAGCTTCAAATGCTGGTTTTGATGGTGCTTTGGTTCATAGCAAGTTGCTGGAACAAGATGATCATAAATTGGGTTTAGATGCTGCTAAAAAGTTTGTGACCAGTTTACATACATAAGTTTGTATTGGAATTCAATTTGATGATCATTTGCCTCCTGTTAGTATATTTGTTAAATTATCCATTTAGCTTAATTAGTGGTTGAAGGATAATGATGCTTATTCTGCTTAAACAGACACCTATTTTGATATGGTGAAGGCTGGAGATCCTCTTAGTGGTAATTTATGTTTAAATGTTTTATTATGAAAATTAGTTTGATATAAAACTTAATGTACAAGGAGTGTGTTGAAGCTCTGCAAGGTGGGCTATTATTAGTTTAATGTTTAAAGAGGCCAGTAGCACTTTGGTTGATAGGGGTAAAGGACACACTTTTTACTAATTTTGTATAATGCAACTTAGTGAAGTCACCAACTTTAATATCTTTCACAGTGGAAAAGACTTCATTATTGTTGGTTGTTGTAATTCAATTTCATATGGTATTGTTAAACCCTACACGTTTACTGAATAACTAGGCTTTTCCCATCACCATTTCTTTATAAATGATATTTTTCAGGATGGAGTTCCCGAAACAATAGAATCACCAAGGAAAGCTGGAATAAATTTTTGGATGCTAACAGGAGACAAGCAGAATACTGCAATACAAATTTCCCTGTCATGTAATTTCATTTCCCCATGTAGTTCACATTTGAGATCATGCATAATATTATAGTTTTCTTCCCTTTTTGTGTTAATAGTACACTTACTGTGTTTGTGTCTGTCCAAAGAATTAAGCAACATAAGAGTGTTGGTTGGATCTGTGGTTGCTCTCCTATTCTCTCTGATTTTGTGAAGAAATAGATAAATTTATCTGTGTTTATCCCGTAATTCTCTTCGTCTCATTTATTTTGGGAATAAGTGTATAAGTAGTAACGCTGTTCCAAGGACTACTATATTTTGTTGTGTAATTAATTATCGTGTTGCTATTTAGATGAGCTAAGCTCATTTGGACTATCTTGAGGGGGAGGGATAGTAGTGTGTCGTAAGATGTGAATTGAGAACCATTTTTTTAAAAAAAATAGACATTTAGCATCGGTTCTTTGAAACAAGCGATGCTAAATGTCTATTTTTTTAAAAAAGTTAGACATTTAGCATCGGTTGTGTAAAACAACCGATGCTAAATGTCTATTTTTGTTTAGAAAAATAGACATTAAGCATCAGTTGTTTTAAACAACCGATGCTAAATGTCATTTTCAGGACATTTAGCATCGGGTGTTTGCAACAACCGATGCTAAATGTCACTTTCAGGACATTTAGCATCGGTTGTTTCAAATAACCGATGCTAAATGTCATTTTCAGACAGCAAAAACAGTGATGAAATGGACATTTAGCATCAGTTATTTGAGCACCCGATGTTAAAAGTGACATTTAGCGTCGGTTATTTAACCGATGCTTAATGTCCCACTTTTGCATCGCGACATTTAGCGTCGGGCGATAACCGACGCTAAATGTCCAAAATAACCGACGCTAAATGTCTTTTCTACACTAGTGAGTACAACTTAAAAATATTCTTTCAAAGACAATACGATAACCTTTCTTTGAAATATATAGTGTTTACTTTACAAAACCAAAGAAGTAGTAATAACAAATTCTTTTCCAAAATATAATACAACTTTCTTCCAAAACTGTATACATATATTCGCCCCTTGGAAAACTCATCCCCCACTACAAGAAAACGGGGAATTAGCGTCGGTCAAAAGTGGGGTTTAGCGTCAGCTTGAACCGCCGCTAAATGGACTTCCATCGGTCCCAAAACCACCATTAAATATGGCGCCACTAGACCGAACAACGTCGGTTTTGGCAACCGCCGGAAGTCAATTAAGCGTCACTTACAACCAACGGCAAATGTGAAAGTTGACTGGCGTCTTTTCTTCTTTAGCGTCAGTTACAACCGACGGTAAATGTGAAAGAAAGTTGACTGGCGTTTTTTCTACTTTAGCGTGAGTTCCAACCAACGGTTAATCAGAAAGTTGACTGTCATTTTCTTTTACTTTAGTGGCGGTTTGAACCGCCAATAAGTATTGTTTTATAGTATTTACTTTAGTAGTGGGTTGGAACCGCCGCTATGCTATTTTGTTTTTGACAGCTGCTATTTTTTCAAAACAAAAAATCTGTTTTTAACGATCATTAATTTATTTATTGAATTTAATTTGTTTTAACTAAATTTTCATTTATAGTTGTAGAAGTAAACATTTTTAGGAAACTCAAAATTACTTTAAACTACATAATAAAGAAAATATAATGTTATTAAAAGATACACAAGATGCTTAATCATGAATAATAATAACATAACAATGTCATTGGTAGCATATGAGTGTAAGTAGAAGTTAACAAAAACTCAAAAGTAGTCCTAACAAAATAATAACAATAGCTCTATAAAGTCGCTCTTGTTATCACAAGATAACAATTTAACAAATAGCTCTCTAAAGTAGCTGTCACAGATTACATTTCAAAATAAGCATTAAGCATAAAAGTCCCTTCAAGACTGGCTATTGTTGTTAGTTGATGATGAGGAGTGACCGCCAGCACTTTGTTGTTCCTGCAACAATAGAAACAAAAGAATAATTTGTCATTTACGTAAAATATTAAAGAATTACAATAAATCATGTAAAAGTGAAAGCATATTACAATAAAATTAAGAAGTGGAAGAGGTACGGGCTCCGATGACTTTGTGAGAAGTTCAGCAACTACTGATGCCATCATCTTCATGGTTTCATCTTTTATCTTTGATTCACTCCTCAACTCACCAATTTTATTTTTAAGTTGTTGCACTTCATTTTTAAGTTGTTGCACTTCACCTGTATTAAGGAAATATAGAAATGTCAATACTGCATGCATTTTTTCTTATGGTATCATTCAAAATGACATCAAAATTAAATGGACCTGTCTAAAGCCTCTAAGTCTTGGTATAAAATTAGAGAAGAGAGACTATTATAATTTATACAAACAGCTACAATAACTTCTTGTGCAGGATCAATACAAGGCAGCACTAATGAAGAGGAAGACATGGCTAATTGTTTGATCCTTTTAGCACAAGGACATTCAAGAGGGTTCCACAAAAAAAAGGACAATCAAGAGAATCCCCTCCCGAGGAATACAAAAAGTACAACAGTAGTGACCACATGAACAGAAGCATCAGTCTCATAGCTACTGACTTTCTCAGCTAAATAAATTCAACTCCAAAATCAGAACCTTCTCTGAACTAATTTCCATCTCAAGTTGAAAACTTGAAAACTTATTTTTACAAGTTGGCTTTCAAATCCATTCCTTCTACATTTTTACTTGTTTTTACCACCCCCGTTTTACCACCACTCCCACCGGTTTTCTCGACCCTACCTCTCTCTCCCATTGGAGCACCTCCTCCATTGTTGGTGCTTCGCTCTTCTTTTTGACAAGTGCTCTGTTTTTTTTATTGAGTTTGAAGCTATCTTGCCAACAAAATTTGACAGCAATCACCCCCTTCTTCAAGCTCCTTAAACCCCACGAAATTGAAGTTCCAAAATTCTATTTCTAACTTCATTCTTCAATTTGACAACTCCTTTACTCTATCACCTTGTTACCAATACTAAAACTCATCAAAAATAGGACATGCAAGACAATGTATGTGGCTTCAAGAACATGAGTAGAAATGTGCATTTGGAGGGGTTTTATGAAGCAAATGTGTTCTGATTTTGGGTGGAGTTGAGAGAGGTGAAGGAAACACAAGTGTGTCATTTGAAGGATGATGGAAGGAAGAAGATGAAAGGGTCATTGTCTCTCAAGCTCTCATTTCTTCACTCTCCCTTCTCTCCTTCGAACTCTCTCCCTCTCTCTCTCTCTCTCTCTCTCTCTCTCTCTCTCTCTCTCTCTCTCTCTCTCTCTCTATTTCTCTCTCTCTCACCAACTTTCTAAAATTTGAATGTTAGTAAATAATGAGAGATGAAAAAAATGGGATTTCTCACCAGCTTTCAGCTGGTTTATAATCATAGTGGGCTAAAAAGGAAATTGGGCTTATCCAATGAGTTCAGTTTACTTTCTGTACCTACCCTTTTTACTAATAACCCAATAACTCTACTATGTACCCATTCATGCAAATGCTCACTTAAATCTCAAATCCAATCAAAACATATGAAATTCTCATACTAAACCATAGGAGTGCGATGTGATAATCAATATAATTAAAATTATTTTGGGGTATTATGTAATATCCCCTATTTTCACTATTTAAATTATTTGTCATGAAATAATAATTGGTGATTTAATTAAGTTGTTGGAAATAAAATGTTTTGAAAATAAATTGCTTGAGTGACTTATTATAAATATTGTATGTGATTTATTAGTAATTGGTCATGGTTAAGTTAATTAGGGCTGATGGGAGTATTTGGGTATGAAATGTTTAAGTGAAGGTCATTGTTGTCTTTTACCTTGCCCTTTATAAACCTCATGCCCAGCTGAACCAAGTGGAAAAACACCTCATTAGAACCTTTGTTCAAAAATCAGAATTTAGAGAGGAGAAAGGGAAGTGAAGCTCGAGAGAGAGAAGGGAAGAGAGTTTCCCAACAATTCCATGCATGTTCAATCCATTACCATCATCATGATCAGTTCACCTCCCTCTTTCTAATGATATAAATTTCGAAATCATCCCCTCCTACAAGCCAAAATCACCATGAATGACCATCAAAGCTTCATTTGGCCCAAATTCTGAAATCTGTCCTTGCATGTCCAATTAGAAAGCATTAGGACCAAGTACAGCAGCTATATCACGATTTGGAACTACCTTGGAGTCATTTCGGTGGTTGGGTTCAGAATTCATACATTGGAGAGCTGGGTTTTCGAATAGGAGAGTTGTGGAGCGAATTGGGAGAAGTTCGTGAGTTGCCGTGTGACCATGTTCTTGAGGCCTCGGTGTCGTTTGCTATTGTCATCCTGGAAGAGGTGAGTTCTATACTCACTAGGGAAATTATCATGTGTTCGGGTTGAGTCTCGCGTTTTAAAAACAAATTGGCGACAAGCCGCTTTGCGAAAACCGTTTTAAATACCAAGTTATGTTGTTGTTTGATTGAGATTGTGTTTGATATTTATGGTTGTTATGATGAGTGATGTATGGAGTGTTTGGCTGGATGATATTCTGTTATTAAAGGTTGATAAGTTAGGTATCGATCGGGAAAAGATTTGGACACGAAACAGAGTCAAAAACAGCACGAAATGGCCATTTTACAGGACTGTGCATCAGGCACGGATCGTGTGCCCTGGCACACGGATCGTGCGGATCCTTCTGATGCTTTCTGGAAAATTTCCATTTCGCGCACGGATCGTGCGCCATTAAGCACGGGTCGTGCGTATCTGTCTGACCCAGATTTTTAAAGCTGTCCAAACGCTTCCTAATTGATTCCAAACCGATCCCAATCCCTTCCCAATGTTATGAAATGATAAAATAACCATAATTCGTTGGAATTGCTTAAGTTTAATGATAACAACCTCATGTCATGATTGAATGATTATTGACGGCCCAATGCGGGTATACGGAACGTGTTATGGATTTGATTGTCATGCCATGATTGTGATTGATATATTGTGCTGGACTGATTGGATTGGCATCGTGATCAGTTAGGTTAGTAAAATTTAGTAAGCCGTGTGAGATCACCTAATAATAAGATTATGTTAGTACAAGACTAAGTTAAGTGCAAGTTCACTGTTAAGAGTAAGCTCATTGGTTATTGTTCATCGTTCACTGTTCACTGCTCATTGTTCATGGTATATATATTATATACATCATTGCTGGGGTGACGACCCTGTTCATGGATTAGCGTACTAGTGGGAGAGGAAGTCATGAGCCTTATCCCCTAGGCCCATTACATTGTTGTCCCTAAGGTAGTAGAAATGGCCGGGGACTGGGTTTGCCGGAATCTTTAAAATAAGATCCGGTGATATGCTAAGAATCATTGTTATTGTGTGTGCCTTGTGTGTCGCTTAGAAGGGCCACGAGTACACGTTGTATGTTCCCCGTAGTCGACTTAAGGGCTACGATTCATGAAATCAAGCATAATTGAACCAAGAGAGTTAGTAAGGGGTCTCGATAGAACTCACTGAGACAAGTTGTCTCACCCAATCCATTGTTGTTGTTTTTTTCGGTTAAGCAGGGAAAGTTGAAGACCGTGAGGCACGGCTATGGAGACGCTTGAAGAGTTGCTGACGACATTCCTTTTGTCATGTTATGCATCTTTGTATTTCAGTTTCCTTTGTATCTCTGTATATTTGTATTCGGCACCTTAGATGTACGATGGTACGACTTATGTCATGAAGTTGTAAAATCGCTTCCGCAGACTTTCGGTTTTGAGTATTGAACACTAGTTTGAGTTATGTGAGGACCGACTTTGATTATATTGTGTTCAGATATGTAAGTGCGTTTGATGAGTTTCATCGAAGTGTAGAATGTGTTCAATATTTGAAAAGGAAAGTCACTCTGATGTATGCCAGTAGTACATTTCGGTAGTTTCTACAAGTTAGAATTTATCGGGGTGTTACAATTGGTATCAGAGCAGTTCGACCTAGTCGGGCTTAGAATCATGAGTCTCTTAAGTCCTCTAAGTGTGATTCCTCTTTATATGCTATTAGACGTTTAGCCTAATCAACTAAACACTTTGTGCATATTTTGCAGAATCATGGCTGGTGGAAGTAGGAGAAGCGTCCCCGTTGATCCGAATACCGAATGGATGCAGAATGTGATCGAGAGGCAACATAAGATGATGGAAGATATGTTGCTAATGCAGCAGAATGCTCAAGCTCAGCCTCAGCAAGTTCCTGAACCTCAAGTTGACCCAAGGAGGGTTTTCTCTGAATTCCTGAAAATGAAGCCGTCCGAGTTCAGAGGAGGACCAGATGTCATGGAAGCCCAGCATTGGATGGATGACATAGAGAAGATTTTCGTGGCTATGCAAGTCCCTGATGAGGACAAGCTGAGATTGGCGGCACATATGCTGAAGGGAGAAGCTAACAACTGGTGGACTAACGCCAAAGCCATGATGGCAACTATGGGTGCTCCCCAGACTTGGGAACATATCGGGCAGGTATTTTTGGAGCAGTTCTTTCCGACAGCTATGAGGTTTGACAAGGAGAATGAGTTTCTGACTCTCACTCAAGGAAGTTCAACTGTGGGTCAGTACGCGGCTAAGTTTGAAGAGTTATATCAATTCTTCGGTTTGGCCGGGTATGCTCCCAATGACAAGTGGAAAACCGAAAGGTTCAAGTATGGATTAAGGGAGGACATTGCTCAGAGTCTAAGTTCTTTTGCATATACCAATTATGCGGCCATGGTTCAGCAAGCTCATATAGCTGAAAGTGATTTGAAGAGGTTGTATGCTAGTAGAAAGGTATCCAATCAGAATAAGAGGAAGGAGGTCGAATGGGCAGACCGGGACGATGAGTCAAGGGGTAACTTCGGCAAGGATAAGCAAGTGCGGACAACCGAGTTCTCAAAGCCTGAAAATTGTTCAAAGTGTGGAAAACCTCATAGGGGAGAATGTCGCATGGGCTCAGATCATTGTTTCTTTTGCAAGGAGGAAGGACACTACTCTAGGGATTGTCCCGTGAAGAAGAGGAATAGAGAGGGGGCGGCTGCTCCGAGAGTATTTGTGTTGGACGCTCAGAAAGGGAAAGCCGATGATGATTCGACGAAAGGTATATTGTGTGCTAAATTATTTGATTAGGTCCAATTTTGAGGACAAAATTTTTAAAAGATGGGGTGATTGTAATATCCCCTATTTTCACTATTTAAATTATTTGACATGAAATAATAATTGGTGATTTAATTAAGTTGTTGGAAATAAAATGTTTTGAAAATAAATTGCTTGAGTGACTTATTATAAATATTGTATGTGATTTCTTAGTAATTGGTCATGGTTAAGTTAATTAGGGCTGATGGGAGTATTTGGGTATGAAATGTTTAAGTGAGGGTCATTGTTGTCTTTTACCTTGCCCTTTATAAACCTCATGCCCAGCTGAACCAAGTGGAAAAACACCTCATTAGCACCTTTGTTCAAAAATCAGAATTTAGAGAGGAGAAAGGGAAGTGAAGCTCGAGAGAGAGAAGGGAAGAGAGTTTCCCAACAATTCCATGCATGTTCAATCCATTACCATCATCATGATCAGTTCACCTCCCTCTTTCTAATGATATAAATTTCGAAATCATCCCCTCCTCCAAGCCAAAATCACCATGAATGACCATCAAAGCTTCACTTGGCCCAAATTCTGAAATCTGTCCTTGCATGTCCAATTAGAAAGCATTAGGACCAAGTACAGCAGCTATATCACGATTTGGAACTACCTTGGAGTCATTTCGGTGGTTGGATTCAGAATTCATACATTGGAGAGCTGGGTTTTCGAATAGGAGAGTTGTGGAGCGAATTGGGAGAAGTTCGTGAGTTGCCGTGTGACCGTGTTCTTGAGGCCTCGGTGTCGTTTGCTATTGTCATCGTGAAAGAGGTGAGTTCTATACTCACTAGGGAAATTATCATGTGTTCGGGTTGAGTCTCGCGATTTAAAAACAAATTGGCGACAAGCCGCTTTGCGAAAACCGTTTTAAATACCGAGTTATGTTGTTGTTTGATTGAGATTGTGTTTGATATTTATGGTTGTTATGATGAGTGATGTATGGACTGTTTGGCTGGATGATATTCTGTTATTAAAGGTTGATAAGTTAGGTATCGATCGGGAAAAGATATGGACAGGAAACAGAGTCAAAAACAGCACGAAATGGCCATTTTACAGGACTGTGCATCAGGCACGGATCGTGTGCCCACGCACACGGATCGTGCGGATCCTTCTGATGCTTTCTGGAAAATTTCCATTTCGCGCACGGATCGTGCGCCATTAAGCACGGGTCGTGCGTATCTGTCTGACCCAGATTTTTAAAGCTGTCCAAACGCTTCCTAATTGATTCCAAACCTATCCCAATCCCTTACCAATGTTATGAAATGATAAAATAACCGTAATTCGTTGGAGTTGCTTAAGTTTAATGATAACAACCTCATGTCATGATTGAATGATTATTGACGGCCCAATGCGGGTATACGGAACGTGTTATGGATTTGATTGTCAGGCCATGATTGTGATTGATATATTGTGCTGGACTGATTAGATTGGCATTGTGATCAGTTAGGTTAGTAAACCTTAGTAAGCCGTGTGAGATCACCTAATAATAAGATTATGTTAGTACAAGACTAAGTTAAGTGCAAGTTCACTGTTAAGAGTAAGCTCATTGGTTATTGTTCATCGTTCACTGTTCACTACTCATTGTTCATGGTATATATATTATATACATCATTGCTGGTGACGACCTTGTTCATGGATTAGCGTACTAGTGGGAGAGGAAGTCATGAGCCTTATCCCCTAGGCCCGTTACATTGTTGTCCCTAAGGTAGTAGAATTGGCCGTGGACTGGGTTTGCAGGAATCTTTAAAATAAGATCCGGTGATATGCTAAGAATCATTGTTATTGTGTGTGCCTTGTGTGTCGCTTAGAAGGGCCACGAGTACACGTTGTATGTTCCCCGTAGTCGACTTAAGGGCTGCGATTCATGAAATCAAGCATAATTGAACCAAGAGAGTTAGTAAGGGGTCTCGATAGAACTCACTAAGACAAGTTGTCTCACCCAATCCATTGTTGTTTTTTTCAGTTAAGCAGGGAAAGTTGAAGACCGGGAGGCACGGCTATGGAGACGCTTGAAGAGTTGCTGACGACATTCCTTTTGTCATGTTATGCATCTTTGTATTTCAGTTTCCTTTGTATCTCTGTATATTTGTATTCGGCACCTTAGATGTACGATGGTACGACTTATGTCATGAAGTTGTAAAATCGCTTCCGCAGACTTTCGGTTTTGAGTATTGAACACTAGTTTGAGTTATGTGAGGACCGACTTTGATTATATTGTGTTCAGATATGTAAGTGCGTTTGATGAGTTTCATCGAAGTGTAGAATGTGTTCAATATTTGAAAAGGAAAGTCACTCTGATGTATGCCAGTAGTACATTTCGGTAGTTTCTACAAGTTAGAATTTATCGGGGTGTTACATATTACAATTAAGTTGGGAATCCCTAGTTAGAGATCCTAGGCAACGACGCCAAATTGTTCAGTGGTGAAACAAAAAACGAAACAAGGTTTTTCTGAAAGAAATTAAATAAAATTATTTTTTTGAAAAAACCTTCCAGATTTATGCCTTGGACATAAATCCGAAATGAAAAAATGTACTTCCAGATTGATGTTTTGGACATAAATACGAAAGGAAAAAAAATTACATTCCGGATTTATGTTTTCACACATAAATCCGAAAATTTTCCAAAAAACCATTCTGGATTTATCTTTTAACACATAAATCCGGAAAAATAAAAGATATTCTGGATTAAATATTGATTATTTAATTGAGGGTAAAATGGGAATAAATGAAATTGTAGAGGTATATGGGCTATTGGGGGGGGGGGGGGGGTAGAAAAATCAAAACCCTAAACCCTAAAATCATACGTATCATGTCTACAAAGATGAGAGCTACATCCAACTAAAAAAGAATTTGGGTTTGAAGGGCACTCTATATTAGGCCTAGACTTCTTACAACCCCCCCAACTCACAATATACCCCCAAACCCAACGAATCCCAAAAATACCCCTCCACTATAACCCTTCCTCCCACACTCTCCCTCTCTCACAAAATCACCCCCCCTTTCTCACTCTCACTCTCACTCTCTCTCTTAAACTCTAGCCCTATTCGCCTCTCACCCTCTCTCTCACTCTCACTCCCCTTCACCCCTCTTTCTGTCTCACTAGTACGAACAAACAAGTACTCTCTCTCTCTCTCTCTCTCTCTCTCTCTCTCCCTTTCTCTGCATTATGTCATTTTTTTTCTTCTGGTTTTCTACATGGTTCGCCACTATAATACCGTACAGGTTCGATACTAGAATGTCAAACCTTGGTTTTATCGAATTGTTGAAAAACAATATCCAACACTATAGTACCCAACCTGTATGGTACTATAGTGCCAAACCAGTGTTAGTGTTCCTTTTTCTCCTGTACTTTCCTTCCGTTAATGAAACCGGTTTGTTCCTTTGCATAGAATCTCCAATGGAATTTGTAACTGTTATCTAGAGTGTTCTTGTAAGTCTTATTGAGACCATTTATTACTATCTAATTAAATATAGACTACGTCGAGGCAAAGTAGTCAACTATTGATAATGTTTGCTATTTAATTGCTGAATCGTATCAATATTCCAAAAAAACTTTTATCAGCAATTTGTCAACACATTGCCTCAAAATGTTATACAAGAAAATGAGAGTGGCCTTGTCTTCCCTCTAACACCCCATTTTCATTTAAATGCTTATTTAATTATTTGTGTGATTTATTTGATTAGATTTATTTGGTGGATTTAATTAAATAGAGATTAAGTGGTAAAAATAATAATAGAATTAATTATTACTACATGATTATTATGGGTTGGTCCATGAGGGGTTAGCATTAGCGGAACCTAAGTAGGAGGCCTTGAGTAAGGGGTGTCCAAGTTAATAAGTAAATACCCCGTGATCCAAGCCCGCTAGCTAGGCGCATAGGAGAAGCGCCTAGGCTAGGGATTAGTGGATATGCGAATTAGAGTGGGAGGAAAAGAAAAGAGAGCTTGCGAAATAGAGAGAGGAGAAGAGAGAAAGAAAACGGCGCACAAGGGAGAGGAGAAGGAGAGGAGGATTCGCAAATCTCAAGGAGGGGAAGGGCAAGCTAGAATTTCGTGGCATTCCTAAGGCTAGAGTTTCGAATTCTTCTAAAAAGGTAAGGGTGGGATTTAATTCAATATAAGGGTTTATGAGGGATCTACATGTGGGGTTTTAGGGTGTCTTGATCACCATATTGTTGTCTTGAAAAATCGCATGCCCTATGATTGTGTGCCTTGTTGAGTAATTTGATGTATGCTTGATTTCCTCACATTCCTATGCCTAAATGATATGTTGTTATGCTCATAATAATAATTGTTGCCATATGATGATTTGTTGTTGAGAATTTATGATTTTGCATGTCATGTGTTTGAGTAAATGCATAAGTATGTGGTGTTGAAATTGTTGTTTGGGAATTGATCATGATGAGTTCTATATGTTTATGGTCTTTGTTCATTTCTGGACACTGTTTCGGTTTTTCTGAAATTGGTACTGTTTGGTTGATCCAAAAATTATGTGGCTGTTTGTTTTTGAAAATAGACTTAAAGCCGGTCGTTTTGGCACTGGTTTCGCTCAATTTGGAGTTGTGTAGCTCAAGTTATGAGACACCGAAGTTAGGTTAAACTTCTGGAATCAAAATGTGAGTAGGTTCGGTTTTTGTAGGTTTTGTGTTATCAATTGAAAAAGGCAATGGTTTCACGAAATTTCATTAAGAAATGAGAAACAAGATTTGGTTGCAAGCTGGGTAGAGAGTTCTGTCCGATTTTGGTACCACGGTGTAGTGTTTTGAAACACTGTACCAACTGGATACTTATTTTGAAAAATAAAAATCATAGGAAGAAACTACACTCAGAGAGCTTTCCAATGAGTGGTCTTTTGTTGAAATCCGATGTCGTTTGCTATTTTAATTAATTCGCCGAAGTAGGTGTACTGCTGTAGGAATTCAGCACTTGTGCTGTGTTGCCATTCTGTGTTGTGTTGCTGTCTTCGGATCCCTACCCATGGGCGCCAAGCCCTATTCTGTTTCTCTTGGTGTTTTGGTCCGTGCCTTTGCTGGATGCCTTTCCTAATCATATTGAGTCAGTCCATTCTTGCTCCTGTGCGAATTGTTCACTTTTGCGAAAATTTGGTTGGATCCCCTTCGCTGGGCGCCATTTTCAGGATGTCTTAGTTTTCTCCTAAACTGTTTTCGAAATAACTTTTGACTCGGGAGTCTGATTGAGGCGTTTCAAAATGTTTTGGAAAGCTTATCCAGGTGCCTAACTGGATACTCTAATTTTAATGCATTCTGAACTATTTTTCTAACATTGTTCCCTGGAGTTGTTTTGGTGTCCGGGATGTCCTTGAGGCGTCTCCGGTGTCTTTTTCAAAAAGTGGTCGTCAATTCTAAATGTTTTGGAAAAGTGATGTGATTTAGGCCTATGGCCAATGACGTTGATGTGTGATTGTTGGACTACAGCGTTGTCTATTGTTTTAGGCCTTTCGGCCAGTGATGTGATTTAGGCCTATGGCCAGTGACGTTGATGTGTGATTGTTTGACTGTTGTGCATACATCATTGAGTCGCATGCATACCATGAACATTAGGCCTTGTGCCAGCGACGAGAAAATTAGGCCTTTGGCCAGCGACGATATTTTAGGCCCTTGTGCCAGTGACGAAAATTAGGCCTTTGGCCAGTGACGTAGGTTGGTACCACATGCATGTGCATTGCTTGAGTCTCATATCACATTCATATTGCACGACTGATTGAATGAAGTTGTTTGGCCATTGTGATGTGTTGTTGTGAAAGTGACGTGTTAATGTGTACTTAGCTGTTATTATCTGTTAAGAGTGATGTTGCTTGCTGTGATTAATTGATGTCTTGAGCTTTGTATGTGGTCTTTCATACACTTCTTATATTGTATGGAATCTCACCCCTTTCTGTGGTTGTTACTTTATAGGTGAGCCCGAGTGAAGATTGTAGTCTTCCTTTAGCCTGGTGTCGTCTGCTCTGATAGGTAGCACTTGGGGAAGGGTCGATTACTGTTTTTAATTATATTTCGGTTGATGTTGAATCTTTTAGTAATTGGTGCACTTTGCACTTTGGCGGTTGTTGATGTTTTTAACGATGTTGAATAGTTCCGCTGCATCTTTTGAGAAAACTACGAGGTTTTGTTTTACGTTGAAAAATGCGACACTCTTTTGGCGCGAAAAAAAACTCTGATAAATTATGAATAAACGATGGGTGAAAAAAGGGTGTTACATTAGCGGTATCAGAGCAATTGTTGGTCCATCCGGCCAAGTCGTCGAGTCGTTGTGTCGGTGTACGACCAACTGTTGTATTTTTATTCTGACTATTGTTTGCTTCTGCAGCATTAAGTTGTGATGGCGGGGAGAAACGACGGTGCGATCGCTGCTGCTTTGGAAGCTATGGCACAGGCGGTGCAGAGTCAGCAAAGTGGCGGTGAGAATGCTGGGTCCCGTAGCTTAGCTACGTTTTAGAGAGAGAACCCGCCGGTGTTCAAGGGGAGATATGATCCCGATGGAGCTTTGGCGTGGCTGAAGGAGATGGAGCGCATCTTTCGGGTGATGGACTGCACCGTGGCGCAGAAGGTCCGGTATGGCACCCACATGTTGGCTGAGGAAACCGATGATTGGTGGATGGAGGCCAGTCAAAGGTTGGAGGCCGCAAGTGAGGAGGTCACCTGGGCCGTGTTTCGTAGAGAGTTCTTGAGGAAGTACTATCCGGAGGACGTCCGCGGAAAGAAGGAAATTGAGTTCTTAGAGCTGAAGCAGGGGATAAGTCTGTAACGGAGTATGCAGCGAAGTTCGTGGAGCTGGCGAAGTTCTACCCGCACTATAGTGAGGCGACGACAGAATTTTCTAAGTTCATAAAGTTCGAAAATGGGTTGAAGCCGGAGATCAAGAAGGCGATCGGCTACCAGAAGATCCGTACCTTCGCTGACTTGATCGACAGCTGCAGGATATATGAAGAGGATCACAACGCTCATCGCAAGATCCTTAACGAGAAGAACAAGCATCAGGACCGGAGCAAGCCGTATGCTAATCCTGCTGAGAGAGGTGGACCGAGAGTTGCTGAGGGCCAGAAGTCAAGTGGGGGAGACGCTCCTGCGGGCGTAGTGTGTTTCAAGTGCGGGAAGATTGGTCATAAGAGTGCTGCATGCGTGCACAAGGGGAGTGTCTGCTTCAACTGCAACGAGGAGGGGCACATCAGCAGTCAGTGCCAGAAGCCGAAGAAAGAGAGAGTTAGCGGGAAGGTATTCGTGTTAGCAGGTAATTTCGAGGGCGAAATTCTTTTACGTGGGGGAGAGTTGTAACACCGCATTTTCATTTAAATGCTTCTTTAATTATTTGTGTGATTTATTTGATTAGATTTATTTGGTGGATTTAATTAGATAGTGATTAAGTGGTAAAAATAATAATAGAATTAATTATTACTACATGATTAGTATGGGTTGGTCCATGAGGGGTTAGCATTAGCGAAACCTAAGTAGGAGGCCTTGAGTACGGGGTGTCCAAGTTAATAAGTAAATACCCCGTGATCCAAGCCCGCTAGCTAGGCGCATAGGAGAAGCGCCTAGGCTAGGGATTAGTGGATATGCGAATTAGAGTGGGAGGAAAAGAAAAGAGAGCTTGCGAAATAGAGAGAGGAGAAGAGAGAAAGAAAACGGCGCACAAGGGAGAGGAGAAGGAGAGGAGGATTCGCAAATCTCAAGGAGGGGAAGGGCAAGCTAGAATTTCGTGGCATTCCTAAGGCTAGAGTTTCGATTTCTTCTAAAAAGGTAAGGGTGGGATTTAATTCAATATAAGGGTTTATGAGGGATCTACATGTGGGGTTTTAGGGTGTCTTGATCACCATATTGTTGTCTTGAAAAATCGCATGCCCTATGATTGTGTGCCTTGTTGAGTAATTTGATGTATGCTTGATTTCCTCACATTCCTATGCCTAAATGATATGTTGTTATGCTCATAATAATAAATGTTGCCATATGATAATTTGTTGTTGAGAATTTATGATTTTGTATGTCAAGTGTTTGAGCAAATGCATAAGTATGTGGTGTTGAAATTGTTGTTTGGGAATTGATCATGATGAGTTCTATATGTTTATGGTCTTTGTGCATTTCTGGACACTGTTTTGGTTTTTCGAAACTGGTACTGTTTGGTTGATCCAAAAATTATGTGGCTGTTTGTTTTTGAAAATAGACTTAAAGCCGGTCGTTTTGGCACTGGTTTCGCTCAATTTGGAGTTGTGTAGCTCAAGTTATGAGTCACCAAATTTAGGTCAAATTTCTGGAATTGAACTGTGAGTAGGTTCGGTTTTTGTAGGCTTTGTGTTATCAATTGAACTCCGTTTTGAACGATTCTTGTTGCATTGGAAAGTAGACTTAAGTATCTACGAAATACGCACTGGTTTCACGAAATTTCATTAAGAAATGAGAAAGAAAATTTGGTTGCAAGCTGGGTAGAGAGTTCTGTCCGATTTTGGTACCACAGTGTAGTGTTTTGAAAAACTGTACCAACTGGATACTTATTTTGAAAAATAAAAATCTTAGGCAGAAACTACACTCAGAGGGCTTTCCAATGAGTGGTCTTTTGTTGAAATCCGATGTCGTTTTCTATTTTAATTAATTCGCCAAAGTAGGTGTACTGCTGTAGGAATTCAGCACTTGTGCTGTGTTGTCATTCTGTGTTGTGTTGCTGTCTTCGGATCCCTACCCATGGGCGCAAAGCCCTATTCTGTTTCTCTTGGTGTTTTTGTCCGTGCCTTTGCTTGATGCCTTGCCTAATCATATTAAGTCACTCCATTCTTGCTCCTGTGCGAATTGTTTACTTTTGCGAAAATTTGGTTGGACCCCCTTCGCTTGGCGCCATTTTCAGGATGTCTTAGTTTTCTCCAAAACTGTTTTCGAAATAACTTTTGAATCGGGAGTCCGATTGAGGCGTTTCAAAATGTTTTGGAAAGCTTATCCAGGTGCCTAACTGGATACTCTAATTTTAAGGCATTCTGAACTATTTTTCTAACATTGTTCCCTAGAGTTGTTTTGGTGTCCGGGATGTCCTTGAGGCGTCTCTGGTGTCTTTTTCAAAAAGTGGTCGTCAATTCTAAATGTTTTGGAAAAGTGATGTAATTTAGGCCTATGGCCAGTGACGTTGATGTGTGATTGTTGGACTACAGCGTTGTCTATTGTTTTAGGCCTTTCGGCCAGTGATGTGATTTAGGCCTATGGCCAGTGACGTTGATGTGTGATTGTTTGACTGTTGTGCATACATCATTGAGTCGCATGCATCCCATGAACATTAGGCCTTGTGCCAGCAACGAGAAAATTAGGCCTTTGGCCAGCGACGATATTTTAGGCCCTTGTGCCAGTGACGAAAATTAGGCCTTTGGCCAGTGACGTAGGTTGGTACCACATGCATGTGCATTGCTTGAGTCTCATATCGCATTCATATTGCACGACTGATTGAATGAAGTTGTTTGGCCATTGTGATGTGTTGTTAAAGTGATGTGTTGTTGTGAAAGTGACGTGTTAATGTGTACTTAGCTGTTATTAACTGTTAAGAGTGATGTTGGTTGCTGTGATTATTTGATGTCTTGAGCTTTGTATGTGGTCTTTCATACACTTTTTATATTGTATGGAATCTCACCCCTTTCTGTGGTTGTTACTTTATAGGTGAGCCCGAGTGAAGATTGTAGTCTTCCTTTAGCCTGGTGTCGTCTGCTCTGATAGGTAGCACTTGGGGAAGGGTCGATTACTGTTTTTAATTATATTTCGGTTGATGTTGAATCTTTTAGTAATTGGTGCACTTTGCACTTTGTCGGTTGTTGATATTTTTAACGATGTTGAATAGTTCCGCTGCATGTTATGAGAAAACTCCGAGGTTTGGTTTTACGTTGAAAAATGCGACACTCTTTTGGCGCGAAAAAAAAAACTCTGATAAATTATGAATAAACGATGGGTGAAAAAAGGGTGTTACATTCCCTGCTGCTGCTAAAAGATGCACCCGGAATATGGGTTTTTGGGAAACTGATACACATGATATTTACAATGTATATGGGGGCGTGGACAGTGTTGAAGTGTTTATCACATATATTCTTGATGGCCGTTTCAAATTTGTTAGGAAATTGCATGATGGAACTGATGATCATAATGCTTCATCAGACTCAACAGATTTGGAGTATAGGTCATTCCTTGCAACTTATAAGCATGGATATCTAAACATTTGACTTTGTATGTTTTGGTGTATGCTTATTTTGTTCTTATATTAAGGTTATGGACCTTATGGTTAGGTCGCTACTTTAGGTATGGTAATGACTAGGGATGGTGGTTCTCATGTGATGCCGGCTTCTTGTGAAGCTCCTCATACAACTTCAGTGTGTCTGTAAGTATTGGAAATCCCTAATCTCTTGTACCCTATCCTCCAACCACTGCCTTGATGTGTCAATTAAGTGCCATCACCTCATCACTCCTGTTCTCATGGATTACCCCCTCTCCTTTGTGTTCACAACGACGACCACTACCACCGCGGTGCAACTTCAGCACCCTCTGAACAATCCTAAACCCTACCGTTGCCTTTTTGGGTCTTGTGATAGCATCATTTGTATTGCCATCGATAATAATTTCCCTCTTCTGTGGAACCCTTCTATTAGAAAATTCAACTGTCGGCCCAACATCCCCACTTAACGCAACCTTGCCTTTCATGGATCTAGAATTGCAAGCGCAGCCCGGATCCTTATTAAGCCCATCCACATTAAACCGAATGTGCGTGATAATAGGGATATGCATGGAGATGATGCATGGAGATGATGTGGGAACTAATGTTGGTACATTGTTTTTGTTATAGACGGAGTGACAAATGCCACTTGAAGGCTGGTTTAACTGGATGAGGCACTAGTTTAAATTAAAGTTTAACTGGTTTGATCGTTCAAACTAGAGTCGGACCGAAAATAATTTAGTAGATTATTTTATATTTTTAATACAATATATAAAAAATAAAAGACAAAAAAACACAATATATATTCCTAGTTTTTTTGTGCATTTTGTCATATTTACGTTCTTTTCGACAAACAACATATACATACAAAGTATTAACTATTAATAGACATATTTATTAGTTAGAAAAAAGGGTTGTTTTTATGAAAATTAAGTTTAATTATTAATAGACCAGCCTCTAGTTTGAACGATCTGGTGGTGGTTGACGTTTGCGTACGGCGGCTGGAGGCTTCGTGCGGCGGTTGGCAGCTTCGTACGATGGTTGTTGTCTTCTCGTCTCCATGCCGGGAGGTGACCCCTGCTGTATCATCCCCAAAATAATTAAGCTAATTATTTTGAAGTTAACCCAATTAATTTAATTTATTGCTTAATTAATAGTTTTATTAATTGAGTGTTAGATTAATTATTAATTGGTGAGAGGTTTTTAAATGAGTAATAGATAGAAAGGAGTATTTTGAGGTTTTCACCCATTGTCGCACCCCGAAAAATCCTTGGAGGGATTTTTCTTCGCACAACGGGATTTTAGAGTCGCCACCAATATTTTTTAAGGGTAAAACATCGAAAAAACCTTTTTTGGAAAGCAATGGTCTTTGGAACCATTAGATTTGGGTTCGGGGGTCTAATTACGTATGGGGAAGGTATTAGCACCCCATAACGTCCCTTCAAAGAAGGGTTACCTTAATTAAATATGTGATTTGCAAAGTTGATTTGGAAAAATGCTTTGTTTTTACCTCTTTTGTTGATGAATGACTTAATGAAAAATCTTTAGTTTTCGCGCTTGACGGAGAGTATCCGCTCCTATGTATCTCCCAGTGCGATGGAGAATTCAAAGCAACGTAGTTCTTGTTTTTGAAAAATGTTTTATTTTGGAAAAGTGTTTGGTTTTTGAAAGGAAAAATGTTTTGGGTTTGTTGTTCTTGACGGAGAGTATCCGCTCCTACGTATCTCCCGGTGCGATGGAGAATTCAAAGCTACATAGTTCTGGGTTGTCTAGAAAAAGGTTTTTGTTTTTTTGACCTTGTTTAATTGTGAAAATTGAGCTTTCATGATGATCAATTGAGCAAAGGCTCCAAGTGACCACCATTAGCACTCCATTGTTAATAATCATGCAAGCAAAGGCTTCGCAAGACTACTAACAAAGTTTTTGATTTAGTGAAAATATTTAGGAAAATTAGGCATTCATGATGATCAATTGAGCAAAGGCTCCAAGTGATCGCCACTAGTACCTCATTGTTAATAATCATGCAAGCAAAGGCTTCGCAAGACTACTAACAAAGTTTGATTTTGAAGAGTTTTCGCAATTGGATTGATTCTTGTTTAGGGAATGATTTTGATGCTTGAAAAAGCTTTTGATTGAAAGTGGACCTAGACTACACACATTATGACACGATACATAGATAGGCAAGGAATGAACCCAAGTTGAACATTTTGGCAAAAATGCATGAATAGGCAAGAAAATGAACCTAAGTTGCACATCTTATTGAAGATGATAGGCAATGGGATGAACCTAACTAGGCATTTATGACACAATATGTGAATAGGCAAAGGCATTTCGAAGCACAAGTGATATCAAACTTCTAATGAATCACTTGCAAAACCCTAAGGATTTCACATCAACATTAGACATAAGCACCCATGTGGTATCCTTTTGATGTCATCAATGTCTAATACATTTCTTCAATCAACCACATGGAAGGAATAAATTCAAAGGGGCATTTGCCTCATGCAAGATCATAGGCAAGTCTTAAGACTAAATTGACAAGTTTAGGCAATTAGGGTGTTGAATCCCTTTAGGTAATCTTTGACACTTAGGATATGCACAAGTGCATAAGTGTCAAATCCTCTTACCAAATCGTCAACACAAAACCAAAAATTGTTTCAAAACAATTACTTATTTGCAAGACCAAGAGCATTTCAAAATGATTTATTAGTTGTTTTTGGTAATCAAAGCAATTGGTAAGGAAAGGAAACCTAAATTTGCATTCTTGTTCACTAGGAATCACAAAAGAAATTGAATCCTCTTAGGCAATCCTCAACACTTAAATTGAATCCTCTTGCCAATCATCAACATAGGGCATGATTTGCAAGCAAATTCATGAGAACAACAAGTTTTAAGCATTCAAACATCATAATCAAGGTTCAATTCCAAGTAATTGCAAGATTAGACAACCAACTCATCAAAAATCTCATAAACCCTAATTTCTTTGAAACATGCGAAACTAACATAAACCCTAAATCTCATTTTATTCATGGAAACACAAGATAATGCAAGATAACAACATAGATTAAACTTTTGGCAAGGATTCACATGATCAAGCAAATAAATGCATAACAATCACACAAACCCTAATTTTCCTCTAATATGCGAAATGAAATAAGCTTCAAATCATCATTTTATTCATGAAAACAACAAGAAATGAGTGAAATAACAACAACACACAATTTATTCTAAAGGAGAGAAGCATTCCAAGCACCAAAGCCTCCCATAGTGTTTGTCAAGATACTTGAAATACATCTCTCACTCAACAACAACAACTATGCTAACATTATGACATTAAAATGCAATGGGATGCCAAAATGAAGTGATGATTTACATCTTTGATGCTAAAATTGGAAGATGATGCTATGTTTTAAAGTATACCTCAACTCCAAACTAGAATAAGGAAGGAAATGAGATGAATGAATGCAAAACCCCTTTAATCTACTCTTCAATCTTCAACTTTGAACTTGATCCTTGAATTTGAAGGTGAATCTTTGAGAAGAATGCAAGAAGGATGGAAGATTTAGTGTAGCAAAGGTGTTTTAATGGATGATTGAGTGAAGAAATTGAAAAAGATGAGGTGAGGGAGAGGAGGAGGTATTCGGCCAAGGAGAGGAGGAAGTAGAGGTTTTTGCGCAAAAAATGAACTTCTTTTTGTATTTTGGGAGAGTAGCTCATATATGGTCTTGGGTGAAATTAGGGTTAAGGGTAGAATAGGAATGGGATGTTCTATTTTAAGTAAGTTTGCAATTTCTTTTGAAGGAGTGAATGTGAGAGGATGGTGTCATGTACAAAAAGGGGTATGAATCTACATGAGAGTGTGTGGGAATTAGGGATGTGTATGAAATGGGTGGGATTAAGGATAGTACAAGAATATTCTTAAGGAATAATTGTACAATGGAAGAGTGTGGAAGAAATTGTGGAGAGAGAGAGAGGGAATTCGGCTATGACAACAGAAATGGGGAGGGAAAATTGCTTCTCCTTTTTGGTCTTTTGTCTTATTGAGGACACTTTGTACTTTCTATTTGAATTTTGAATTTTTGGGCATGCAAATGATAGTGCGCCTATTGAAAATGTGTCACATATTTTTGGGCACCATAAAAATATCCCTCTAATTATTCATGACAATAAAAGTTGTCATTTAATAATCGGGGAATATTTAATGGTCCTTTTTCAGCTTTCTTGTGCAATAAAAATGGGAAAAATGCCTTTTACTTATTTTGAACTAGGATTTTCTTCCAAAAAATTATACGAAAATTATCCTTGATAGAATAAATTGTATTTTTCATCCTTGACTTGGTTTAGTTCAAAAATAATTAACTTGCTCTCATTTGAATGCCCACAGATATTGAAACATGCACTATTTTATTCCCTAAAATTCTCAAAAATTAATAAAAATGTTTTATTTTTTTGGGTGCCAAAAATTAATAACGATCAATAAATGGCCTTTTTGAAGATTAAAATGCATGCCAAATGGCAAGGGCAAAAGGGAAGCTCACGCAGTTACGACTGGCACGTGCGCGTAATTCAAATAAAAATGCGAGATAGGGGACAAATACACATAAATGCGAAAGTCCATTAACCTACACAAATTGTGAATTACCCTTATTGTTTCCATTTTTGTTTGAAAAAAAGGTTTTGACTTGGGCGGACAAAATTAGGGTATGACAGCTGCCCCTCTTTATTTGGATTTTACCAAGAAATATGAATTGGCCGAGACATATTTCGAAGATAAAATAGGAATAAAGAATTCAGAAATTATACCAATTTTGTCTACTTGGAGAAACCCGAATTTTCATTTTCTGTTTCTTCTTTTTTCTCTTTTCTCCGTTTTCTTTTCTCTTTTTTTCTTTTTTTTTTCTTTTGAATCAACACTTGGAGTGTTGATGAGGAAACAATAAACGAAATGGTTAACAACATGCACGCTAACTGCGAAAGGCAAGGAGAGCGCTAAATGAAGAAAGCGATAAAGAAAGCGGTAAAATGCCAGGCTGCCTAAAACCTGTAAACGAACCCTTGCGAATCCGAGTTTGCACGTGGCTTTGAGGAGCACGCATCCTGAGAATCTCTGGTCATTCGAGCGACCGGGGGGATCGTTATCAGATCCAGAACTAAAATACTGATCAATGCACGGCGTCCACTGTATCTTAGGCTGATACAACTATTCCGTGGAACCTCACATGGAGCTGCGGTCCATCGCGTTGCTCGTACACGATGTGAGACCATGAACAGAAGGGAGCACTGAACTCTGATAAGAGCGATTTGAACTCCAAACTGCAATGCACGCTTGAGCGCCGAACTAAAAAGCATTTGAACTCAGAACTAATAGGGCATTTTCTGGGAACTGAGTGCGAGGATTAACATCGAAGTACTTATCCGTCCTTGTACCTGCAAGTGAGATGAACAAATGCATGCAATGCAAATGCCATGATTGCTTTTTGAACCGGACTCTTCTCTGAGCGATCGGTCCTTTTGTTGAAATGAATCTGTTGATGCTCGTGCTGTCTGGGGAGCTTGGTGTCAGATATTGAGGTCGTTCCTGTGCGTAAGATGGTCGCGTGCAGAGCTCCCTCGGGGTGTACCTGCGATGGCACTCCAACTCCCAAGTCAGTGGGGTGATTTTGTGTAATAATACAGGTTAAAAACGTACCTTTCATATGATGTCAGGGTCTCGTTATATAGCACCTGGGTGCTGAGGGCGGCCGTTGGATCTGCGAGAATTCCTCTCCACCGTAGATCCTCCCATCGTGGGTATAAGTTGGCGCTGGTCGATGTTGGGCCGCTCGCATAGGCCCAAACTTCATTACGGGTCGCGACCCGGTCCAAAAGTCGTGTAATGCTGATTACGTACTGGGCCGGTCGGGTTGGTCCAAAAGCTGCGGCCCAATCCAGAACAGTTGCCCCCCAGGCCGAAGTCGTTCAGTAGAACGGGTTCAGGCCTAAGAGTCCCCTTCCTTTCGATGAGGCGGGTTGCCTCCATATTGGCCGCCTGCGCTGGCCTGCGTCGAGAGGACCTGATCGTGTGCCCGCTCGATTGAGCCTGCTCGCACCTTCTAGCGAAGTGGTGTTCTGACAGATATGACGTTTTGAGAGGACAGGCGTGACGCTTCGATGGGACTGTCACCATGCTTCACGCTTTTCAAAAAGGGGGCGCTTGATGATGACAGTTCAATTTTCGAGGAAGATCATCAATATAGAAGGGGAAGGGATGTGTCCCTTCGCGTTCTGGCTTCCCCTCCCTATAAATATGGGGCACCCTTATGTTAATTTGTTCACTTTCCGGATTTTTTGCTCTGAGGGCGACTTCCTTTCTCCGACGAGCGATCTATTTTCTGGCTACTCTGGCACGGTGTTTCCCGATCAGCGACTTCAAACTCCGGCGCGATCTAACTTCCGATCGCCTCATTCTAGTGATTCATAGTGCAACGAAACTGTATCCCGCTCCTGGTATGTAGTTTTACTTTTGGGCTAGTAGTTTAAATCGCATTTCTCTTCTTGTTAACATTAACATGGGCGAGGAGGGGGTGTCAGACCCGGGGTCGATCATGTCGCCCCTTTCCGTAGGTCATCTTCGATGGTCTGGCTTTCATGCTCCCTTCTTGCAGGTTTTCTTTTCTTATGGCGCGGACGAAGCTGACCGCCCAAGTACCTGGCAGCCTGCCAGTTTCCTCCACCGACCCATCCTCCAGCTCCCGAACGTCTACAGATAGGACGACTTCGGAGGGTGGGTTCACTTCTACGCCTCCTGCAGAGGGATCGGATGTTGCGACACCCGATCGCCCTGTATACTTCCAGACGAGGGAAAGTAATGATCCGCCTTCTACGTCCTCGGCCCCTACGGAGCGGGTAATCCAGCCAAACCCAGAGAGAGGGGAGGCCGATTGGAGAGGCTCTCTAGGGGAGGATCGCTCTTGGATCTCGTCGGCCGTGGTAGGCCGGATTCCGTCAATATTCAAGCCTGGGGACCAAGTGTTATCGTATTTTGCCGGGCTGGTTGGCGCGCCGGACCAGGTGTGGGCGGTCGAAGGCCCTACTTGAACGGAACACGTGGCGATGATTCCGGCCACCTTAAAATTCACCATGTATGCCACTGTCCTTCGTGACGTGCGGATTCGTCCGCCATTTACATGCTTTCAGCGCGGTATACTTCGTTATCTTGGGGTTGCACCCTTGCAGCTGCACCCTAACTCGTGGGCGTTTATCAAGGTGTTCGAGCAGTTATTGAGAGTGATGGGGCGAGAGTGCAATCGGCAAACTTTCTTCAAAATTTTTGAGACAAGCAGGCGGCCAGAGCCGGGCAGCGATCGGAATCGGTGGGAGCACCTGAGTCTTAAGGCTCAGTCGGACTATAAGATTTTCAAGCCGTTTTCTGACTCGCTCAAACCCTGGAAGTCGTCTTTTCTATGGGTAGTCCCAGTTTGCGAGGCATCTCAGCGGATGGTGGGGATGGTTGACTCCGGTGGGCGAGTAACAGGCATGCAATATCCTATAGCGTGGACATACGCTCATTTTCGTCGCATGCCCGCCACGTACAGAACCCGTTGCCAACTTGGCGAGGAAAATACTGAGACTCTGAGGTTGCTTGAGAACTTGGCTTCTTGGATGGAGGAGGGTCTGATCAAATGTCACCAATTGGTGAAGGCGACCGATGATCACGGTTTCAAAGTCGCCCTTGGTATGGGTAGTCGTGCCCTGCCCCCTCTTTTTTTTTAACCGTGTTCTTACCTTTTTTCGCAGGTGAAATGGCCGGTCTAAGTTTTGCCGAGTTGATGAAACAAGCTAAGAAAGGGAGGAGGTCCCAGGTCGGCCCGTCCACCCCTGCAGTTACTCTTTCCCCTGTGCCTGAGGGTTCTGTGGCTGCTGAAGGTGGTGAGAGTAGCCCGCCTGCTGTTGGGACGAAGAGGGGACGTCCTCCTCCCACTGTCGATCTGACCCAGGATGATCATGCTCATAAAAGGTCTAGGGCCCATAAAGGACCTCAGGGGAGTTCAGCCCTGGCGGTCGATCTGGAGGAAATGACCGATGAGAGCATCATCAGAGGATTCCGCGAAGACCCCCTACTGTTTGCGGCCGAGGTGGTCAAGGCTGGGTCTCACCTGGTCGTGAAATTGAAACACGGAGAAATGGAGCGGACAAAAGGTAATATTCTCCTCGCCCAAAATTTATGGTTGGAGAGTGATAACTTAGACAAAACCGACAAGCTTAGCCGTGCTCATGTTTATATCTCAGATGTTCGGGAGGAGTTGGAAGCTTTCAAGAAGAAACTGCAAGATTCAGAGGCCGCCCTTCAGCCTACCGTCGCTGCCCTTGACGAAACAAAGAAGTCGCTCTCCATCGTTACCCAAGAGAGAGATGACGCCCAGGTCGCATTAACAGAAGCCAAGAAGAATTTGCAGCTTGAGGTGGGGAAGGTTAGCGATTTGACCGAACAGATGAGCGGCTTGAATCTGGAGGTTGCTGAAATGAGGTCATCCATTGAGGCTTTGAAGAAGGAGCGGGAAGAGGCTTATGCCCAATATGATCGGCTCGTTCATTCCACTGTTTCAATTTGCAAGGAGCGGTTTGATGAGGCTCTGGTCCAGGTGCGGTGTGTCTACCCGGACCTCGTGCTGGACACGGGTGTTATCAATTTTTCCCATTCTTATGTGGACGGTCGGATCATCAAGCCTGCTGAGGAGGACGAGGAAGGAAACGTCTTAGTGGAGGAAATGGTTGTTTTCGATCATTCCAATTAGAATTTTTGTAATATGATCTAAGTACTTGTCTTTTGTTTTTGGGCGGCTTTCGAGTCGTCCCACTGTTGTAATGTGTACTTTGCCTTTGGCTTTAAAAAATGGCTATTTTAATCGTTTTGTTTAATTCGTTTAGCCTTCGGGCAGTTTACTGGAACTCGTATCTAGATTTAACTCGCCCTTGGGGGTGCGACTTTCGGTTGTGAGCGCTTCGTTTCTTTTAATTCGTGTTTTTAGCCTTCGGGTCGTTTACCAGGGTTCGTCCCTAGATTTAACTCGCCCTTGGCGTTGCGACTATCGATTAAGATCGCTTCGTGTTACTTAGATCGACTAAGTACTGCTGAGCCCGCCCAGTGGTTTATCAAACTCGGTTTGATTCTAACCCGCCTGGCGGTTGATGGATCTGTATGGAAAACAGAAAAGGATGAGACAACATATAAAAACATACCATCTGTCGTGATGGCCGGGCGGGCCTCAATAAAAACCCAGTGGGAAAAGAGTGTCCCGCCCGGTGTACTTACATTATTCATTCAATAAGTGTCAATGATACAGTTACAATTGAATTTAGTCAAAAGTTTAAACAAAGTATCGCCTGAGGTTGGCCGCGTTCCATGTTCTTGGCACCGCCCCGCCTCCCATGGTTTGAAGTTGGTAGGCGCCCTTCCCCGTCTTCGAGACGACTCGGTAGGGACCTTCCCAGTTTGGAGCGAGTTTGCCTTGAGCTGCGAACTTCTGTCCTATCATCGCTCTTCTGAGGACGAGCTGGCCGATGGTGAATTCTCTAGGGACGACCTTTAAGTTGTGTCTCGTTGCCATCCCTTGTTTCACAAGTGCTTCTTTTAACGACGCTTTGGTGTGGAGTTCTTCAACCAAGTCGAGTTCCTCTCTGAGCCCCTGATTGTTCTCATTGGGTTTTTGGGATATGCAGTTCTCCAACTGAGCTCTCCAACTTCAACCGGGATGAGTGCCTCTACCCCATATACCAACTTGAATGGGCTTTCGCCTGTGGTGGAGTGTGGGGTGGTCCGGTATGCCCATAGTACGAAGGGGAGTTCTTCTGCCCACTTCCCTTTGGATTCGTCCAGTCTTCTTTTCAGCCCGCGCAGTATCACCCGGTTGGCGGCCTCTGCTTGTCCGTTTGTCTGCGGGTGTTCGACCGATGTGAAGCGCTGCTTGATACCTAGTTCCGACATGTATTCTTGGAAGTTTTTGTCAGTGAACTGGGTGCCGTTGTCCGAGACTACGACCTGAGGGACTCCAAATCGAACTAGTATATTTTTCTTGAAGAACTTCAAGCAGTTTTTGGAGGTAATAGTTGCTAAGGGCTCGGCCTCTACCCACTTGGTGAAGTAGTCTACTGCTACTATTAGGTATTTAAGCTGTCCTGGGGCTGCTGAAAACGGGCCCAGAAGATCTATTCCCCACCACGCGAACGGCCATGGAGCGGTAATGGAGTTCAATTCGACCGGGGGGGCGATATGTATGTCTGCGTGCTTCTGACACTTATCACATTTTTTTTACTAGCTCGTTGGCATCACCCTCCATCGTTGGCCAATAGTATCCCGCTCGAAGTGCTTTTTTGGCTAGTGCTCGTGCCCCTAGGTGATTCCCACATATCCCTTCGTGGATTTCCCTCAACACATAATTGGCCTCTTGTGGTGTCAGACACTTTAGTAACGGGGTTGAGAAGCCCCGGCGGAACAATTTGCCTTCAATAACCGAATATGATGATGCCCGTCTTCGTGTGAGAGCAGACTTTTTTGGGTCGTCTTCCTCTTCCCCCAACACGATGTACTTCAGGATGGGATCGATCTATGTCGTCCCTTGACCGATCATACAGACATCGGTAATTGGAGTTGTTTCTAGTTGGACGCTGGGTTGAGGGAGTACCTTCTGTATTACGCTCCTGTGATTCCCCGGGGTTTTTGTACTCGCCAGTTTCGAAAGTACGTCCGCCCTGCCATTCTCTGACCTGGGGATGTGTCGGACTTCTGCGCTTTCGAAATGATCGAGCAGCTCTCGTACCTTAGCGAGGTACCTCCGTAAAACTTCATCTTTTGCATCATACGTTTCTCCAATCTGGGACACTACTAACAGGGAGTCAGAACGGAGCTCGATCCGTCATGCTTTGAACTCCCTGGCGAGCATAAGTCCTGCAATACATGCTTCGTACTCCGCTTGGTTATTTGACGTAGAAAAGGAAAATGTCAAGGACACTTCCACGGTCGTTCCTTCTGGGCTTTCTAAAATTAAACCTGTCCCGCTCCCTTTGCAGTTTGAGGAGCCGTCCACGTATAGCGTCCAGGTCGGATCAGGCCTTTCTTCCTGGATCGGGGTCATATCGGCTATGAAATCTGCTAGAATTTGTGCCTTTGTGGTCGTTCTTGTCTCATACTTCACGCCGAACTCTGAGAGCTCTACTGCCCATTTGATCATCCTTCCTGCTAAGTCGGGTCGATGCAAGATCTGTCGAACGGGTTGGTCTGTTCTGAGGACGATTTGATGAGCCACGAAATACGATCTCAGTCTTCGAGCGGCCACGATTAGTGCAAGAGCTAGCTTCTCGATCCTTTGGTACCTAAGTTCTGGTCCCTGGAGTGCTTTACTCACAAAATACACGGGATTCTGTTTCTCCCCGTCTTCCCGCACCAGTACGGCTGCTAGGGCTTCATCACTGATGGAGAGGTACAGGTACAACGTTTCCCCGGGCTCTGGGGTGGTCAGGATGGGTGGTTGCAACAAAACCTTTTTCAGCTGATTTAGGGCCTGGTCGCATTCGACCGACCATTCGAACTTCGCCTCCTTCTTAAGTAATTTGAAAAGTGGGAGAGACTTGCTGGCCGCTTTTGAAATGAATCGTGATAGCGCGGCTATCATCCCGTTCAGCTTCTGAATCTCTTTTTTGCTAGTGGGTGACTTCATTTCTGTCACGGCCCTGCATTTATCCGGATTCGCCTCAATCCCCCGATCTGTTAAGAAGAAACCCAAAAACTTACCCGCTCTGACTCCGAACGTGCACTTCTCAGGATTCAGTTTCAGCAAGTTTTTGCGGGCTTCCACAAATATCTCTCTTAGGTCGGCCACATGATCAATGTCTTGTTTACTTTTTATGATCATGTCGTCTAAGTACACTTCGACCGTTTTGCCGATCTGTGACTGGAAAACTTTATTCATCATTCTCTGATAAGTCGCGCCGGCATGACCAAGTAACAGTAGTTCCCTGTTGCCGTCATGAATGCCGTCTTTTCCTGGTCGGGCGGGTGCATTGAAATCTGGTTATAACCCGAGTAAGCGTCTAAAAACGAGAGTAACCTGAAGCCATTTGCGCTGTCAACTAACCGGTCAATGCTTGGTACAGGAAACGCGTCTTTGGGGCATGCCCGGTTAAGATCAGTATAGTCGACGCACATGCGCCATTTCCCGTTGGCCTTTTTGACCAGAACCACGTTAGATAGGCAGGTAGTGTACTTTATTTCTTTGATGAATCCGGCCTCCAGCAAATCATCGACTGCCTTACTGGCGGCTTTCCCTTTCTCGTCATCCTGCACCCTTCTTCTTTGGGCGACCCATTTTGCAGTGGGATTAACGGCCAGGTGGTGACAAGCTACCTCTGGGGGGACGCCTGGCATGTCCGCGGCACTCCATGCGAAGACATCAGCGTGTTCCCTCAAGCATTGGATCAACTGATCTCGTATCTCTGTGGGAAGGTCGCTTCCCAATGACACAGTCTTCTCTGGGTCGTTCCCCAGTTGTACTTGAGCGAGTTCCCCGTGCGGCTCAGGTCTTTTAATTCTTTTCTTGAGCTCTCGGGTAAGGTCATCATCTCCTTCTTCAGGTTCACTATTCGTGTCATAGCGGGCATCTAGATCAGCCACATTGACTTGCCTCCCGCCCCTGTTTGCGGCGTTCGTCTTTTTCGTTTCATGCTCTCCGTGTTCCTTCATGCTCATGAAGTGGCATCGTCGAGCGGCTTGCAGATCTGCCGGGACGGTGACAACCTCATTGCTGTCCGAATAGAATTTCATCTTCAGATGGACGGTCGAAGTCACGGCTTCCAGCTTTCCCAAAGTGGGACGACCGATGATACATTGGTATACCGATTTGCATGGTAATACCAAAAAATTTACTTTCACAACTCTGCTTTTGGGTTTCTCCCCGCTGTCGTCCCCGAAGGTTACCATAAGTTCCAGCATCCCAAGAGTTGTTGTGGATGATCCATTGAAACCTATTAGGTCAGATCCGCGATAGGCCGTCAACTCGCCCCTTGGTATCCTCAAGATGTCGAGGAGGTCTTCAAAGATGATATCAGCCGAGCTCCCCTGATCCACCAGGATTCTTCTGACCTCGACATTAGCCATTACCGCGGTGACGATTAGTGGGACATACTTATTAGGCTTCCCATCGAGCAAACCATCGTCGCCGAATGCCAAAGGCGGCCTTTTTGAGGGTCCACCGGGCGTGGAAGTCGAGGCGACGTTCATTATTTCTTTCCAGCGTCTTTTCGATGATTTGGTCGTTTCTCCTCCTTCCATAGGGCACCCTCCAGTAATCACCATCGCGACCGCGCGTCCCCTTGACCTCCTGTGGTCGTTCCTTTCTTCACTGTATTCATCCTCGTCTTCCTTTGAGCCTTTCCCAACTTCGTTCACGATCGCCTTACCCTTTCGAGGGGACCGATCTCTGTCCTTCTCTTCTGGTTTCTCTGCAGCCCCTTTCTTCACGTACTGGGTTAGCTTTCCCTTTCTGATTAGTTCTTCGATGTCGTCTTTAAGGGCCATGCAATTGTTGGTGTCGTGTCCGTTACTTGTATGATAACGGCAGTACCGACGAGACGGGCGTTGTCCCTCTTTAAGGACTAGCGGTTCGGGCCTCTTAATATCTTTGAATTCTGTGTTCGCGCACTCGGCCAAGATCTGGGAGTACGAGGTATTTAGTTTGGTCCGGTCAGAGAATTTCTTCTGCCTGAACTCCCTGGATGGTCCTTCTCTGTCTCCTCTATCCCTCCTGGAGTCTTGGACCCGGTTCGATTGGAGATCCTTTGCTTGCCCTGCGACGGCTTGGGTTGCGATCGCTCTTTCCTCATAGTTCATAAATCTCTGCGACCGGCGTAGGAAAGTTTCGAGGTCTGGCGGCTCGTTCACACCAACTTCTATCTCAAATAAACTGCCAGTTCGGAGGCCGTCCCTGAGAAACCATAAGCGCATATCGTCCTCCAACCCACGGACATTGGAGGCTTCCCTGTTGAAGCGCTCAACATACTCACGGAGCGATTCATCCGGGCCCTGCCTAATTGCTTTCAAGATGGCATGTGATTTAGGGTACTCGTCGATTCCCCGGGTGAATGGTCCCAGACCGTCATTGCCTGTCCTCCTACGAGATGGTCGGTCCTCGGGGTAGCGACCCCGATGACCACGTCGTGGAGGAGGTGATTCATACCTATGAGCCCGTGGAGGAGGCGCATCCCAGTAGGGACGAGGGACTCTTTCCTGTGATCGACTTCTGGACCGAGTTAGTGACCTAGAGGAGTCGTACGAAGATTCTTGGTAGGACTCTTCCTCGGGCCAGTACGTCGGGTCAGTTGAGGAAAGGGGGGCTCGTGGTTGTTGCTGGATCAGTCCTCGTCTTCTTGGGGGCGATCGGTGTACCAATTGCCTTCTCGGGGGAGATCTATGTCTTCTGGAGGGATTGCCTCTTGGTCTCGACGATTCGTCGTCGCGACGACGCTGTTCGGGCGCGGTGTATGCCCTTCCAGAGTGGAGCCCCTGTTCGGGCGCGGCGATGTTTCCGTTCCTAGCTCTCAACAGGTCGCGTAATTCTTGTAGTATCTCGTTTGGCAGCATGACGCTTGTGTGGCCGGGTGGAGCACCTTGTGCACTGGACGCAGTATCGCCTACATTGGCAGCGTCGCCCTCCAGTGTTTGTTGTCGCTGAGGAATTGCGGTCATGTTTCGTGGATGCAGGGCGCCGCGTGGTCTGCCTCGCGGAGCCATGTCTATTGGAGTGGGGATGTTCGCTCTCCCACTGTGGTCGCCAATGAACCAGACTCTTCTCTGAGCGATCGGTCCTTTTGTTGAAATGAATCTGTTGATGCTCGTGCTGTCTGGGGAGCTTGGTGTCAGATACTGAGGTCGTTCCTGTGCGTAAGATGGTCGCGTGCAGAGCTCCCTCGGGGTGTACCTGCGATGGCACTCCAACGCCCAAGTCAGTGGGGTGATTTTGTGTAATAATACAGGTTAAAAACGTACCTTTCATATGATGTCAGGGTCTCGTTATATAGCACCTGGGTGCTGAGGGCGGCCGTTGGATCTGCGAGAATTCCTCTCCACCGTAGATCCTCCCATCGTGGGTATAAGTTGGCGCTGGTCGATGTTGGGCCGCTCGCATAGGCCCAAACTTCATTACGGGTCGCGACCCGGTCCAAAAGTCGTGTAATGCTGATTACGTACTGGGCCGGTCGGGTTGGTCCAGCATTCATCATGGGCTGCGGCCCAATCCAGAACACTTTTTGATGGGATGAATGTGATGTGATGCAGGAGTTTCTTTTTTCTTGCATGAATTTTTTTTGTCTATGTTTGATGAATGCAATGCATGAATTTTATTTGTTTTATTGCTCTTATGCTCTCGTTTTTTTTTGCTGTTTCGACCAAATCGTAGGACTTGCGTTATGAGGCACGATGGTCGTCCATAATGGTGTGAGGGTCATGCTTCAGCCTTTTGAGAATTGTTTTCACGCGATCAGTGCTTTTGTTTGATTCTTGTGAATTTACCTGATTTAGAGATCATTTCTTTTCTCATGATTTTCAAAAGTTTCGCAATGATTTTAATGCTCTGATTTATGCACATTTTCGTAATTCATTTATCATCTACCATAAAACATCATTTTAAAGCACAAATGAAAAGGAAGCAATGATAAAACAATAAGCAGACTGAGTGGAAAATTTGGACTTTTTATTCTTATGGAAACCGAACGCGCAAAAGGTCGCGCCGACTGAAAAGAGTACATTGAGAATTTTTTGAAACTAAAAAAAAACAAGAAAAACGGACGCAACAGATCTTATGAGCGCTCATTGTCTTTGGAGTGTTGATTCCAATCACCCATACTTATATCCTTGATCACCCTTTTATCCAAGCTTTTGGAGGCGCTGCTTGCCTCTTTTACTTTTTTAAGTCCAACCTTTCTGACCCTAATTTTTGCTTGGACCGCTCTTTGCGAGTTTTCAGTCCACCGGGTCGCTCTTTTTGCCTAGGCCGCCCTTTTGGGTTTTCAACCTAGCGAGCTAATTCTTGCTTGGCTCATCTTTCTCTTTTTTTCTTTTATTTTTCTCAGGCGTAATATTTCTTGACTGAATCTGAATTGACTGGGTTTGAGTTCTTCACCATCCATGTTGGTGAGTATCAATGCTCCTCCAGAAAAGGCTTTCTTTACCACATATGGTCCATCATAGCTAGGAGTCCATTTCCCACGGGGGTCACTCTGAATAGGGAGGATCTTCTTGAGCACAAGGTCTACTTCGCTGAATTCTCGGGGACGAACCTTCTTGTCGAAAGTTGTCTTCATCCTTTGTTGATACAACTGGACATGACACAGGGCAGCAATTCTTTTCTCCTCAATGAGATTCAGCTGATCCAGACGAGCCTGGACCCATTCTGCTTCTTCCAACTTGGTTTCCATCAGCACCCATAGGGAGGGTATCTCAACTTCAATAGGGAGGACTGCTTCCGACCCATACACCAAAGAGAAAGGGGTTGCCCCGGTTGAAGTACGCACTGAGGTACGATACCCATGCAAAGCGAAAGGAAGCATCTCATGCCAATCTTTGTAGGTTACTACTATCTTTTGCACGATCCTCTTGATATTCTTATTGGCTGCTTCGACTGCCCCATTCATCTTGGGACGGTATGGAGAAGAATTATGATGTTGGATTTTGAAGTCCTCGCATAACTCTTTCATCATCTTACTGTTCCGGTTGCTGCCATTATCTGTGATAATCTTGTCTAGAAGCCCATAGCGACAAACCAGATCTCTCTTTACGAACTTAGCAACCACAGAGCTAGTAATGCTGGAGTATGAAGTAGCTTCAACCCACTTGGTGAAGTAATCAATAGCGACCAGGATGAAGCGATGCCCATTTGATGCCTTAGGCTCGATAGGACCTATGACGTCCATGCCCCACATTGAGAATGGCCAGGATGCAGTCAGGACATTTAGGGAAGCAGGTGGCACATGAATGTGATCAGCGTAGATTTGGCACTTGTGACATCTTCTCACGAAACTATAGCTGTAACATCCCCAAAATAATTAATCGAATTATTTGGATGTAAACCCAATTGAATTAATTTGGTACTTAATTTGTAAAATTATTGAGTGCAAAAATTAATTATTGGTTGTCACAGGGTCGTTGACCGAATAATACGGACCAAGGAAGTTTTGGAATCGAAATAAGGAATTTGGGTCAATATGGTAATTGGACCACGCCACCACTTATTTATTAGTTAAATAAATATGTGTGTGTGTGTTAATTAAAAGAAAGGAAAGAAAGAAAAGAAAAAGGAAAGAAAGCGCAGAAGAGAAGAAACAGAGAAAAGAAGAGAAAGAAGAGAAAAGAGAGAAAGAAGAAGAAGAAAGGAGAGGAGAAAGGAAGAAGAAGAAGATCATCACCAACCATCCCAAAGTTCCATCCTCATCATCATCCTTGTTTCACCTTCCATTTCCTCAAGCTAGGTAAGCTCATACCCTTATTTCTCCCCTTTTCTCTTGATTTCGAATTTGAGAGGGATGATGAATAGTGAACTGAGTTTGAGTTGATTTTCATGGTTGAATCATGTCTAGCAGCAAGCCCAACAACGGTTGTAAGCGGATTGAAGCTAAATTCGAAGTTTGGAGCGGATTGGAGATCCTAGGGTTCGATTGGGGATTTTCCGTGTTTCGGTGATTTCGACATCTCGGCAAATTCGGTTCGATATCTGCTCTCGCTTCAAGGGTGAGTTTTACTCACGCTTAGGATGTTTTCGTGTCTCGTTAGTTTTTACGTTAATTGATTTCGAGAGATTTTGGAACGAAAACCGTTATTTGAAAATATGTCGCGTTTTAATACAATTCGTTTTGATTGAGTTTTTGGATTGGATTGATTGATTGTGTGGTTTGTATTGGATTCATTTTACTGGTTGTAAAATCTGTTTTCGATCGGAACAAAAATCGGAATTGAACGAAATAGCGGATTCCGCGAAAATCGCAAAATTCTGCACTTACAGGCCCCCTGTTCTGCCAGTCCACGCGCCGTTTGCGCGCCGCGCGCCACTCGCGCGCCACTGGACAGAACTTGACTGTCAACTCGCGCGCCGTTTGCGCGCCACGCGCCACTCGCGCGCCAGTTGGCAGAATTTTCAGCAACCAAACACTGTTTTTCGTTTCGCGATAACTTTTGATCCGGGAACCCGATTGAGGTGTTCTAAGATGCGTTGGAAAGCTTATTCAGAGGCCTAACTGAATATTCTAGTTTTAAGGCAAAATAAACTGTTTTCGAAATTGAAAATTGTGTCAAAAAGTGGTCAACTAGAGTGCGAGTGTGAACTTGGATTTTATAAAATGTGGATTAAAGTGTTTCATTGATTGTCTGATTTGATGGACCGTGGTTTCATGGTACTGTAGATATATATGTTTATATATATATATATATATATATATATATATCGAGTTGGGTGACGACCCATGTTTTGACATACTAGGCGGGGCAGTCATGCTCCCCCAACCTAGGCTCCGTGCCAATAGGAGAATGTACTATTGGTAAGGGGGTTCACCGGGTATATAGCACTGGATTGCAGTCGGTGTTATGTCATGAGTTTGTTGTACGTACACCGGGGTTTAGCACTTTATTGCAGTCGGTGTCGTACTGTGCGATACACCGGGGTTTAGCACTTTATTGCAGTCGGTGCCGCACTTTGTTTGTTCACGTTCACCGGGGTTAGCACTTTATTGCAGTCGGTGTCGTGTTGATTTAAAAAAAAAATGATTATTAACTGACCGAGAGAGTTAGTAGGGGTCTCGGTAGAACTCACTGAGATTGTATCTCACTGTTTAAATGTTGTTGTTTTACAGATAAACAGGGACAGAAGAAACCTCAGAGGCACGAGTAGGTGGCCCCGAGTGATGGATGATGACTTAGTTTTATGTTTAAGTTTATTTCCCTTCTGTTGCCTGTGTATCACAATACTATGGCATTAGTATTATGTTACCTTTTATTCCGCTTTCTTGTATGACTCTGACTACCATAGTTGCTGACAGGTTATGGTCTTGTTTGTATATAAGACTGTTTTGTTTTATTCAGCGAAAAATTATAATGGTATTCAGTGTCTGAACAGGAAATAATATCTCTGATGTATGTTTAATGTGCACTTGGGTGTTTTTAACAAATAAAAATACCAGGGTGTTACAGTTGGTATCAGAGCGGTTCGACCTAGTCGGACTTAGCTTATAGGGTCTTTGCTTTTCCAGTCGTGATTTTCTTAGTATGCTATTAGACATTGAGCTTGATCAACTTAATACTTTGTGCATATTTCGCAGAATCATGGCCAGAAGAGGTAGAGGCGTTCCTCCTCCTGTTGATCCAAATTTTGAGTGGATGCAGAATGTCATTGAGAACCAGCAGAAAATGATGCAAGACATGATGCTTATGCATCAGCAGCAACAAATCCTACAGCAAAATGCTCAGCAGCATCAAGCTCCAGAGCCACAAGTGAACCCAAGGAGAATTTTCACAGAGTTCCTGAAAATGAAGCCCTCCGAGTTTAGAGGTGGGCCGGATGTCATGAGAGCACAACATTGGCTGGATGACATTGAAAAGATCTTTGTAACAATGCAAGTGACCGATGAAGACAAGTTGAGGTTGGCATCCCATATGTTGAAGGGAGAGGCCAATAACTGGTGGACAAATGCTAGGGCCATGATGGAGACAATGGGAACTCCCCCGACTTGGGACAATTTCCGAACATCATTTTTAGAACAATTCTTCCCCACGGCTATGAGGTTGGATAAGGAAAATGAGTTTTTGACTTTTACACAAGGAGGCTTGACCGTGGGCCAATACACGGCTAAATTTGAAGAGTTGTATCAATTCTTCGGTTTAGCTGGATATGCCCCAAGTGACCAATGGAAAACTGACAGGTACAAATATGGGTTGAGAGAAGATATTGCTCAAAGTCTTAGTTCTTTTCCGAGAACCAACTATGCAGCCATGGTACAACAAGCTTATATCGCCGAAAGTGATTTGTCAAGGTTGTATGCAAGCAGAAAGGCATTCCATCAGAGCAAGAGGAACGCTGGATCATCTAGTTCTCAGATGGGTCCCAGGCATGACTCGGGGAAAGGAGGTAAGTACAAAGGGAAGCAGGTGCAATCGTCTGACTCTGCACAATTCAGGAATTGTAGATTTTGTGGAAGATATCACCGTGGCGAGTGTCCGCCAAGGCCAGATCGGTGCTATGTTTGTAATGAAGAGGGACACTATGCAAATAAGTGCCCAACAAAGAAGAATCTGCAAAGAGCACCAAATGCTCCTAGTCAGGGGCGAATCAACACTCTAGATGCTCGAACCATCACACCTACTGATAATCTTCTGAGGGGTACGGGATCTCTTTTTAATAATTCAGTCAATATTTTATATGATTCTGGTGCAACTCACTGTTTTATCTCACAAGCATGTGTGGATCGGTTGGGATTAGCATTGTCTGAGCTATCCGAACCGATAACTATTTTAACTGCTGCCAAGGGTCGTGTCCAGACCCAATCATTATGTGAAAATTGCCTACTTGTCATAGGCGACAGACAGTTTGTTGTGAAATTTATTTGCTTGCCTATGAGAAGCATGGATATTGTTCTGGGTATGAATTGGATGGCTGAAAATCATGTAACAATCAACTGTGCCGATCGAACTATTAGCTTCGCCTCCGAATCCGTAGGATTGACACAGGCAGATTCTGAAGCGACGATCTCTTACACCGAAGCAAGCCAGTCATTATTCCAAGGTGCGGAAGCTATTCTTATTATGTTGTCTGCATCTACTGAAACGGGTTTAGATTTATCATCTGTGCAAGTGGTAAATGAATTCCTAGATGTCTTTCCAGAAGAAGTTTCATCTTTACCTCCTGACCGAGAGGTAGAATTCTCAATAGAATTGATTCCTGGTACAGGATCAATCTCTATTGCTCCTTATAGAATGTCTCCTTTAGAGTTGAAGGAAATGAAGTCTCAACTTGAGGAATTAATATCGAAAAGATTCATCCGACCGAGTGCCTCTCCATGGGGTGCTCCGGTGTTGCTAGTCAAAAAGAAGGATGGTAGCATGAGGTTGTGCATAGATTATCGACAATTGAATAAAGTGACGATCAAGAATAAATATCCCTTGCCAAGGATAGACGATTTGCTCGACCAACTTAGAGGTGCTGTGGTATTTTCAAAAATTGATCTGAGGTCGGGCTATCATCAAATAAAGGTACGAGCCTTAGATATTCCGAAAACAGCTTTCCGTACGAGGTATGGACATTACGAGTTCGTAGTGATGCCCTTCGGTTTGACTAATGCTCCAGCGGTATTCATGGATTACATGAACCGAGTGTTTCACACGTACCTTGATCAGTTTGTGGTAGTTTTTATTGATGATATTTTGGTGTACTCTAAGACCATTGAGGACCATGTTCAACATCTCCGCATTGTTCTGAACGTCCTCCGAGAAAAGAAATTGTATGCCAAGCCGTCGAAGTGTGACTTCTGGATGCCGGAAGTGAAGTTTTTGGGACACGTGATTTCCCAATCGGGAGTTGCGGTGGATCCCAGTAAAGTAGAAGCGGTGTTGAATTGGGAACGACCAACATCTGTCACCGAAATAAGAAGTTTCTTGGGTCTAGCCGGTTACTACAGGAGGTTTATCCAAGGTTTTTCACAATTGGTTCTTCCACTTACTCGGTTGACTCGCAAGGCCCAACCATTTATATGGAATGCCGATTGTGAGGAATGTTTTCAAGAGTTGAAGGTTAGGTTGACTTCTGCTCCAATCCTAATTCTTCCAGATCCGTCTTTGGATTTTCAAATTTACAGCGATGCTTCTGGGAAGGGCTTGGGGTGTGTTCTCATGCAGAACCAACAAGTTGTAGCTTATGCCTCCAGACAGTTGAAGACTCATGAAGAGAATTATCCGACTCATGATTTGGAATTGGCAGCTATTGTGTACGCACTGAAGATTTGGAGACATTACCTGTATGGGTCTCGTTTCGAAGTCTTTAGTGATCATAAAAGCTTGAAATATTTGTTTGACCAGAAGGAGCTGAATAACAGACAAAGAAGGTGGGTGGAATTTCTGAAGGATTATGACTTCGAATTGAAGTATCATCCGGGAAAAGCTAATGTTGTGGCTGATGCACTAAGTAGGAAATCCATTCACATAGCAGGGTTAATGATGCATGAAATGGAATTGTTGGAGTCTTTCCGGGACTTAAATTTGGATTCAAAGCGAAAAAGGAACCGGTTGGTGTTGAGCCACATGAGGATCTCTAGTTCCATAAGGGATTCTATTCGCTTAGCACAAGAAATCGATGTGAAGCTACAATCACAGAAAGTGTTGCCAGACTTTACCGAAGATAGTGATGGAGTTATTTGTTTCAACGGTAGAATCTGTGTGCCCGACGATGAGAGTATTAAAAAGCAAGTGCTAGAGGAAGCACACCGAAGTTTATTTTCTGTACATCCTGGATCCACCAAGATGTATAGAGATTTAAAACAGATGTATTGGTGGCCGGGAATGAAGTTAGAAATTGCTGAATTCGTATCACAATGCTTGACTTGTCAAAAAGTCAAAATAGAACATCAGAAGCCCGCTGGTCTGTTACGGTCACTTGACGTGCCAGTATGGAAGTGGGAAGATATTTCTATGGATTTTGTAATGGCGTTGCCAAGGTCTCAAGCCGGTAACGACTCCATTTGGGTAGTTGTGGATCGGTTAACCAAATCAGCTCATTTTATTCCAGTTCGTTCTAGCAGTAAAGTATCCAAGTTAGCCGAGGTGTATTTGAAGAACATAGTAAGGTTACATGGGGTTCCTACCAGTATAGTGTCGGATCGAGATCCGAAATTCACTTCTCGATTTTGGAAAGCTATGAATGAAGCAATGGGGACTAAAGTACTTCTTAGTACCGCTTATCACCCGCAGACCGATGGTCAGACCGAGAGAACTATCCAGACATTAGAGGATATGCTTAGGGCTTCGGTACTTGATAACGGGAAGAAATGGGAGGATCATCTTCCACTGGTTGAATTCTCATATAACAACAGTTATCATTCCAGTATCGGAATGGCGCCTTTTGAGGCCTTGTATGGAAGGAAATGTAGAACTCCATTGTGTTGGTGGGAAGTCGGTGAGAACCGATTGTTAGGACCTGAGGTGATTCAAGACACTACTGAAAAGATCCGCCAGATCAGGGAAAGAATGAAAGCTGCTCAAAGTAGGCAAAAGAGTTATGCCGACAAAAGGAGAAGGCCGTTAGAGTTTGAGTCAGGTGATCATGTGTTTTTGAGATTATCACCAACAATTGGAACAGGTAGGGCATTACGGGTGAAGAAGCTCAGTCCTCGGAATATTGGACCCTTCCAAATTATCGAGCGAGTTGGGCCTCTTGCATACCGCGTCGCCTTGCCTCCTCCATTGTCAAATTTGCATGATGTATTCCATGTGTCTCAGCTGCGGAAGTACATTCCCGATCCAAGTCAACCGTTAGATTTTGAAATGATTGATCTTCGACCGGACTTGTCCTTCCAACCTAATCCGAATTACATCATGGAACGTGGCGAGAGGACGCTACGGACAAAGTCAATTCCCATTGTCAAGGTGGTATGGGATGGTTTTTCCGCCGAGGAAGCTACTTGGGAGTTGGAGGACGATATGCGGGCTCGGTATCCGTATTTGTTCTCTTGAGGTATGTTGTGTCTAAATTTTGAGGACAAAATTCTTTCAAGTTGGGGAGAATGTAACATCCCCAAAATAATTAATCGAATTATTTGGATGTAAACCCAATTGAATTAATTTGGTACTTAATTGGTAAAATTATTGAGTGCAAAAATTAATTATTGGTTGTCACAGGGTCGTTGACCGAATAATACGGACCAAGGAAGTTTTGGAATCGAAATAAGGAATTTGGGTCAATATGGTAATTGGACCACGCCACCACTTATTTATTGGTTAAATAAATATGTGTGTGTGTGTTAATTAAAAGAAAGGAAAGAAAGAAAAGAAAAAGGAAAGAAAGCGCAGAAGAGAAGAAACAGAGAAAAGAAGAGAAAGAAGAGAAAAGAGAGAAAGAAGAAGAAGAAAGGAGAGGAGAAAGGAAGAAGAAGAAGATCATCACCAACCATCCCAAAGTTCCATCCTCATCATCATCCTTGTTTCACCTTCCATTTCCTCAAGCTAGGTAAGCTCATACCCTTATTTCTCCCCTTTTCTCTTGATTTCGAATTTGAGAGGGATGATGAATAGTGAACTGAGTTTGAGTTGATTTTCATGGTTGAATCATGTCTAGCAGCAAGCCCAACAACGGTTGTAAGCGGATTGAAGCTAAATTCGAAGTTTGGAGCGGATTGGAGATCCTAGGGTTCGATTGGGGATTTTCCGTGTTTCGGTGATTTCGACATCTCGGCAAATTCGGTTCGATATCTGCTCTCGCTTCAAGGGTGAGTTTTACTCACGCTTAGGATGTTTTCGTGTCTCGTTAGTTTTTACGTTAATTGATTTCGAGAGATTTTGGAACGAAAACCGTTATTTGAAAATATGTCGCGTTTTAATACAATTCGTTTTGATTGAGTTTTTGGATTGGATTGATTGATTGTGTGGTTTGTATTGGATTCATTTTACTGGTTGTAAAATCTGTTTTCGATCGGAACAAAAATCGGAATTGAACGAAATAGCGGATTCCGCGAAAATCGCAAAATTCTGCACTTACAGGCCCCCTGTTCTGCCAGTCCACGCGCCGTTTGCGCGCCGCGCGCCACTCGCGCGCCACTGGACAGAACTTGACTGTCAACTCGCGCGCCGTTTGCGCGCCACGCGCCACTCGCGCGCCAGTTGGCAGAATTTTCAGCAACCAAACACTGTTTTTCGTTTCGCGATAACTTTTGATCCGGGAACCCGATTGAGGTGTTCTAAGATGCGTTGGAAAGCTTATTCAGAGGCCTAACTGAATATTCTAGTTTTAAGGCAAAATAAACTGTTTTCGAAATTGAAAATTGTGTCAAAAAGTGGTCAACTAGAGTGCGAGTGTGAACTTGGATTTTATAAAATGTGGATTAAAGTGTTTCATTGATTGTCTGATTTGATGGACCGTGGTTTCATGGTACTGTAGATATATATGTTTATATATATATATATATATATATATCGAGTTGGGTGACGACCCATGTTTTGACATACTAGGCGGGGCAGTCATGCTCCCCCAACCTAGGCTCCGTGCCAATAGGAGAATGTACTATTGGTAAGGGGGTTCACCGGGTATATAGCACTGGATTGCAGTCGGTGTTATGTCATGAGTTTGTTGTACGTACACCGGGGTTTAGCACTTTATTGCAGTCGGTGTCGTACTGTGCGATACACCGGGGTTTAGCACTTTATTGCAGTCGGTGCCGCACTTTGTTTGTTCACGTTCACCGGGGTTAGCACTTTATTGCAGTCGGTGTCGTGTTGATTTAAAAAAAAAATGATTATTAACTGACCGAGAGAGTTAGTAGGGGTCTCGGTAGAACTCACTGAGATTGTATCTCACTGTTTAAATGTTGTTGTTTTACAGATAAACAGGGACAGAAGAAACCTCAGAGGCACGAGTAGGTGGCCCCGAGTGATGGATGATGACTTAGTTTTATGTTTAAGTTTATTTCCCTTCTGTTGCCTGTGTATCACAATACTATGGCATTAGTATTATGTTACCTTTTATTCCGCTTTCTTGTATGACTCTGACTACCATAGTTGCTGACAGGTTATGGTCTTGTTTGTATATAAGACTGTTTTGTTTTATTCAGCGAAAAATTATAATGGTATTCAGTGTCTGAACAGGAAATAATATCTCTGATGTATGTTTAATGTGCACTTGGGTGTTTTTAACAAATAAAAATACCAGGGTGTTACAGTTGGTATCAGAGCGGTTCGACCTAGTCGGACTTAGCTTATAGGGTCTTTGCTTTTCCAGTCGTGATTTTCTTAGTATGCTATTAGACATTGAGCTTGATCAACTTAATACTTTGTGCATATTTCGCAGAATCATGGCCAGAAGAGGTAGAGGCGTTCCTCCTCCTGTTGATCCAAATTTTGAGTGGATGCAGAATGTCATTGAGAACCAGCAGAAAATGATGCAAGACATGATGCTTATGCATCAGCAGCAACAAATCCTACAGCAAAATGCTCAGCAGCATCAAGCTCCAGAGCCACAAGTGAACCCAAGGAGAATTTTCACAGAGTTCCTGAAAATGAAGCCCTCCGAGTTTAGAGGTGGGCCGGATGTCATGAGAGCACAACATTGGCTGGATGACATTGAAAAGATCTTTGTAACAATGCAAGTGACCGATGAAGACAAGTTGAGGTTGGCATCCCATATGTTGAAGGGAGAGGCCAATAACTGGTGGACAAATGCTAGGGCCATGATGGAGACAATGGGAACTCCCCCGACTTGGGACAATTTCCGAACATCATTTTTAGAACAATTCTTCCCCACGGCTATGAGGTTGGATAAGGAAAATGAGTTTTTGACTTTTACACAAGGAGGCTTGACCGTGGGCCAATACACGGCTAAATTTGAAGAGTTGTATCAATTCTTCGGTTTAGCTGGATATGCCCCAAGTGACCAATGGAAAACTGACAGGTACAAATATGGGTTGAGAGAAGATATTGCTCAAAGTCTTAGTTCTTTTCCGAGAACCAACTATGCAGCCATGGTACAACAAGCTTATATCGCCGAAAGTGATTTGTCAAGGTTGTATGCAAGCAGAAAGGCATTCCATCAGAGCAAGAGGAACGCTGGATCATCTAGTTCTCAGATGGGTCCCAGGCATGACTCGGGGAAAGGAGGTAAGTACAAAGGGAAGCAGGTGCAATCGTCTGACTCTGCACAATTCAGGAATTGTAGATTTTGTGGAAGATATCACCGTGGCGAGTGTCCGCCAAGGCCAGATCGGTGCTATGTTTGTAATGAAGAGGGACACTATGCAAATAAGTGCCCAACAAAGAAGAATCTGCAAAGAGCACCAAATGCTCCTAGTCAGGGGCGAATCAACACTCTAGATGCTCGAACCATCACACCTACTGATAATCTTCTGAGGGGTACGGGATCTCTTTTTAATAATTCAGTCAATATTTTATATGATTCTGGTGCAACTCACTGTTTTATCTCACAAGCATGTGTGGATCGGTTGGGATTAGCATTGTCTGAGCTATCCGAACCGATAACTATTTTAACTGCTGCCAAGGGTCGTGTCCAGACCCAATCATTATGTGAAAATTGCCTACTTGTCATAGGCGACAGACAGTTTGTTGTGAAATTTATTTGCTTGCCTATGAGAAGCATGGATATTGTTCTGGGTATGAATTGGATGGCTGAAAATCATGTAACAATCAACTGTGCCGATCGAACTATTAGCTTCGCCTCCGAATCCGTAGGATTGACACAGGCAGATTCTGAAGCGACGATCTCTTACACCGAAGCAAGCCAGTCATTATTCCAAGGTGCGGAAGCTATTCTTATTATGTTGTCTGCATCTACTGAAACGGGTTTAGATTTATCATCTGTGCAAGTGGTAAATGAATTCCTAGATGTCTTTCCAGAAGAAGTTTCATCTTTACCTCCTGACCGAGAGGTAGAATTCTCAATAGAATTGATTCCTGGTACAGGATCAATCTCTATTGCTCCTTATAGAATGTCTCCTTTAGAGTTGAAGGAAATGAAGTCTCAACTTGAGGAATTAATATCGAAAAGATTCATCCGACCGAGTGCCTCTCCATGGGGTGCTCCGGTGTTGCTAGTCAAAAAGAAGGATGGTAGCATGAGGTTGTGCATAGATTATCGACAATTGAATAAAGTGACGATCAAGAATAAATATCCCTTGCCAAGGATAGACGATTTGCTCGACCAACTTAGAGGTGCTGTGGTATTTTCAAAAATTGATCTGAGGTCGGGCTATCATCAAATAAAGGTACGAGCCTTAGATATTCCGAAAACAGCTTTCCGTACGAGGTATGGACATTACGAGTTCGTAGTGATGCCCTTCGGTTTGACTAATGCTCCAGCGGTATTCATGGATTACATGAACCGAGTGTTTCACACGTACCTTGATCAGTTTGTGGTAGTTTTTATTGATGATATTTTGGTGTACTCTAAGACCATTGAGGACCATGTTCAACATCTCCGCATTGTTCTGAACGTCCTCCGAGAAAAGAAATTGTATGCCAAGCCGTCGAAGTGTGACTTCTGGATGCCGGAAGTGAAGTTTTTGGGACACGTGATTTCCCAATCGGGAGTTGCGGTGGATCCCAGTAAAGTAGAAGCGGTGTTGAATTGGGAACGACCAACATCTGTCACCGAAATAAGAAGTTTCTTGGGTCTAGCCGGTTACTACAGGAGGTTTATCCAAGGTTTTTCACAATTGGTTCTTCCACTTACTCGGTTGACTCGCAAGGCCCAACCATTTATATGGAATGCCGATTGTGAGGAATGTTTTCAAGAGTTGAAGGTTAGGTTGACTTCTGCTCCAATCCTAATTCTTCCAGATCCGTCTTTGGATTTTCAAATTTACAGCGATGCTTCTGGGAAGGGCTTGGGGTGTGTTCTCATGCAGAACCAACAAGTTGTAGCTTATGCCTCCAGACAGTTGAAGACTCATGAAGAGAATTATCCGACTCATGATTTGGAATTGGCAGCTATTGTGTACGCACTGAAGATTTGGAGACATTACCTGTATGGGTCTCGTTTCGAAGTCTTTAGTGATCATAAAAGCTTGAAATATTTGTTTGACCAGAAGGAGCTGAATAACAGACAAAGAAGGTGGGTGGAATTTCTGAAGGATTATGACTTCGAATTGAAGTATCATCCGGGAAAAGCTAATGTTGTGGCTGATGCACTAAGTAGGAAATCCATTCACATAGCAGGGTTAATGATGCATGAAATGGAATTGTTGGAGTCTTTCCGGGACTTAAATTTGGATTCAAAGCGAAAAAGGAACCGGTTGGTGTTGAGCCACATGAGGATCTCTAGTTCCATAAGGGATTCTATTCGCTTAGCACAAGAAATCGATGTGAAGCTACAATCACAGAAAGTGTTGCCAGACTTTACCGAAGATAGTGATGGAGTTATTTGTTTCAACGGTAGAATCTGTGTGCCCGACGATGAGAGTATTAAAAAGCAAGTGCTAGAGGAAGCACACCGAAGTTTATTTTCTGTACATCCTGGATCCACCAAGATGTATAGAGATTTAAAACAGATGTATTGGTGGCCGGGAATGAAGTTAGAAATTGCTGAATTCGTATCACAATGCTTGACTTGTCAAAAAGTCAAAATAGAACATCAGAAGCCCGCTGGTCTGTTACGGTCACTTGACGTGCCAGTATGGAAGTGGGAAGATATTTCTATGGATTTTGTAATGGCGTTGCCAAGGTCTCAAGCCGGTAACGACTCCATTTGGGTAGTTGTGGATCGGTTAACCAAATCAGCTCATTTTATTCCAGTTCGTTCTAGCAGTAAAGTATCCAAGTTAGCCGAGGTGTATTTGAAGAACATAGTAAGGTTACATGGGGTTCCTACCAGTATAGTGTCGGATCGAGATCCGAAATTCACTTCTCGATTTTGGAAAGCTATGAATGAAGCAATGGGGACTAAAGTACTTCTTAGTACCGCTTATCACCCGCAGACCGATGGTCAGACCGAGAGAACTATCCAGACATTAGAGGATATGCTTAGGGCTTCGGTACTTGATAACGGGAAGAAATGGGAGGATCATCTTCCACTGGTTGAATTCTCATATAACAACAGTTATCATTCCAGTATCGGAATGGCGCCTTTTGAGGCCTTGTATGGAAGGAAATGTAGAACTCCATTGTGTTGGTGGGAAGTCGGTGAGAACCGATTGTTAGGACCTGAGGTGATTCAAGACACTACTGAAAAGATCCGCCAGATCAGGGAAAGAATGAAAGCTGCTCAAAGTAGGCAAAAGAGTTATGCCGACAAAAGGAGAAGGCCGTTAGAGTTTGAGTCAGGTGATCATGTGTTTTTGAGATTATCACCAACAATTGGAACAGGTAGGGCATTACGGGTGAAGAAGCTCAGTCCTCGGAATATTGGACCCTTCCAAATTATCGAGCGAGTTGGGCCTCTTGCATACCGCGTCGCCTTGCCTCCTCCATTGTCAAATTTGCATGATGTATTCCATGTGTCTCAGCTGCGGAAGTACATTCCCGATCCAAGTCAACCGTTAGATTTTGAAATGATTGATCTTCGACCGGACTTGTCCTTCCAACCTAATCCGAATTACATCATGGAACGTGGCGAGAGGACGCTACGGACAAAGTCAATTCCCATTGTCAAGGTGGTATGGGATGGTTTTTCCGCCGAGGAAGCTACTTGGGAGTTGGAGGACGATATGCGGGCTCGGTATCCGTATTTGTTCTCTTGAGGTATGTTGTGTCTAAATTTTGAGGACAAAATTCTTTCAAGTTGGGGAGAATGTAACATCCCCAAAATAATTAATCGAATTATTTGGATGTAAACCCAATTGAATTAATTTGGTACTTAATTGGTAAAATTATTGAGTGCAAAAATTAATTATTGGTTGTCACAGGGTCGTTGACCGAATAATACGGACCAAGGAAGTTTTGGAATCGAAATAAGGAATTTGGGTCAATATGGTAATTGGACCACGCCACCACTTATTTATTGGTTAAATAAATATGTGTGTGTGTGTTAATTAAAAGAAAGGAAAGAAAGAAAAGAAAAAGGAAAGAAAGCGCAGAAGAGAAGAAACAGAGAAAAGAAGAGAAAGAAGAGAAAAGAGAGAAAGAAGAAGAAGAAAGGAGAGGAGAAAGGAAGAAGAAGAAGATCATCACCAACCATCCCAAAGTTCCATCCTCATCATCATCCTTGTTTCACCTTCCATTTCCTCAAGCTAGGTAAGCTCATACCCTTATTTCTCCCCTTTTCTCTTGATTTCGAATTTGAGAGGGATGATGAATAGTGAACTGAGTTTGAGTTGATTTTCATGGTTGAATCATGTCTAGCAGCAAGCCCAACAACGGTTGTAAGCGGATTGAAGCTAAATTCGAAGTTTGGAGCGGATTGGAGATCCTAGGGTTCGATTGGGGATTTTCCGTGTTTCGGTGATTTCGACATCTCGGCAAATTCGGTTCGATATCTGCTCTCGCTTCAAGGGTGAGTTTTACTCACGCTTAGGATGTTTTCGTGTCTCGTTAGTTTTTACGTTAATTGATTTCGAGAGATTTTGGAACGAAAACCGTTATTTGAAAATATGTCGCGTTTTAATACAATTCGTTTTGATTGAGTTTTTGGATTGGATTGATTGATTGTGTGGTTTGTATTGGATTCATTTTACTGGTTGTAAAATCTGTTTTCGATCGGAACAAAAATCGGAATTGAACGAAATAGCGGATTCCGCGAAAATCGCAAAATTCTGCACTTACAGGCCCCCTGTTCTGCCAGTCCACGCGCCGTTTGCGCGCCGCGCGCCACTCGCGCGCCACTGGACAGAACTTGACTGTCAACTCGCGCGCCGTTTGCGCGCCACGCGCCACTCGCGCGCCAGTTGGCAGAATTTTCAGCAACCAAACACTGTTTTTCGTTTCGCGATAACTTTTGATCCGGGAACCCGATTGAGGTGTTCTAAGATGCGTTGGAAAGCTTATTCAGAGGCCTAACTGAATATTCTAGTTTTAAGGCAAAATAAACTGTTTTCGAAATTGAAAATTGTGTCAAAAAGTGGTCAACTAGAGTGCGAGTGTGAACTTGGATTTTATAAAATGTGGATTAAAGTGTTTCATTGATTGTCTGATTTGATGGACCGTGGTTTCATGGTACTGTAGATATATATGTTTATATATATATATATATATATATATATATATATATATATATCGAGTTGGGTGACGACCCATGTTTTGACATACTAGGCGGGGCAGTCATGCTCCCCCAACCTAGGCTCCGTGCCAATAGGAGAATGTACTATTGGTAAGGGGGTTCACCGGGTATATAGCACTGGATTGCAGTCGGTGTTATGTCATGAGTTTGTTGTACGTACACCGGGGTTTAGCACTTTATTGCAGTCGGTGTCGTACTGTGCGATACACCGGGGTTTAGCACTTTATTGCAGTCGGTGCCGCACTTTGTTTGTTCACGTTCACCGGGGTTAGCACTTTATTGCAGTCGGTGTCGTGTTGATTTAAAAAAAAAATGATTATTAACTGACCGAGAGAGTTAGTAGGGGTCTCGGTAGAACTCACTGAGATTGTATCTCACTGTTTAAATGTTGTTGTTTTACAGATAAACAGGGACAGAAGAAACCTCAGAGGCACGAGTAGGTGGCCCCGAGTGATGGATGATGACTTAGTTTTACGTTTAAGTTTATTTCCCTTCTGTTGCCTGTGTATCACAATACTATGGCATTAGTATTATGTTACCTTTTATTCCGCTTTCTTGTATGACTCTGACTACCATAGTTGCTGACAGGTTATGGTCTTGTTTGTATATAAGACTGTTTTGTTTTATTCAGCGAAAAATTATAATGGTATTCAGTGTCTGAACAGGAAATAATATCTCTGATGTATGTTTAATGTGCACTTGGGTGTTTTTAACAAATAAAAATACTTGGGTGTTTCTAGCAGCGAGTATCTTGTTTCACAGTTAGTGAATTTCTTGCTCAAATAGTAAATGACATGCTCTTTCTTCCCAGATTCATCATGTTGCCCTAACACACAACCCATTGAGCTGTCTAGCACGGTTAGGTACAGGATCAGAGGTCTGCCGGGTACAGGAGGCATCAAGATAGGTGGATTCTGAAGATATTTCTTGATCTTTTCAAATGCTTCTTGACAATCATCATTCCATTTGGTCTCTTGATTCTTGCACAATAGTTTGAAGATTGGTTCATAAGTGGCAGTCAATTGGAATATGAACCTAGAGATGTAGTTCAGTCGTCCAAGGAAACCCCGACTCTCTTTTTCTGTTTTAGGAACTGGCATCTTGTAACACCCCGGTATTTTTATCGAGTAAAAATACCCAAGTGCACCATCCCTAAAACATCAGAGATACATTTCCTGTTTAAATACTGAACACCACAATAAAATTTTCACTGAATAACAACAGAACAGTCTTAAACGTAAATAAGACCATAAACCATCAGTGAAATACAGTGTTCAATATCGCACAAGAAAGCGGAAATAAATACATAACTTTTACAACAGTTAATGTCATAATGTCGTGATACATAACTAACAAGGGAAAACATAACTTAATCATAAAAGCTAAGTCTTCAGCAACCATCCGAGTACCACCTACTCGTGCCTCTTGGATCTCCACTTTCTCTGCTTATCTGTAAAACCACAACATATAAACAATGAAATACAACCTCAGTGAGTTCTACCGAGACCCCTACTAACGCTCTCGGTCCATTTAAAACATTTTTAAGCTTTGACACGACACCGACCGCAATCCACTTGCTAATCCCGGTGAATCATACAATAAAGCTTCGACCTAGTAAGACATCGACTCCAATCCACTTGCGTTTCCCGATGAACTAGCATCCTAGGCCTTTCTACGTACCACCAGCCGCAATCCACTTGCATCTTCTGGTGAACGTAGTACAACAACTTTTAACACAACACCGGTCGCAATCCACTTGCATCTTCCGGCGAACCCCATAACCAATAGTGTTTCCTAACGGCACGGAGCCTAGGGTAAGGGTTCATGACTTCCCCGCCTAGTATGTCAACATGGGTCGTCACCCAAACTCGATATAATATATACATCTACAATAATATGAACATTTAGTTCATTTACATTCAGACCAGTAATTGAACATAACACCCGCATCAGGCCGTTTCCCATAGTCGATATAATATATATATCGTGAATCGTAGACCGGTTTAGACAATAAATAATAATCATCTCGCGTCAGTTATACCACACCACGTAGGACTCATAGTCCGCTTTATTATTAATACACATATCCGCACACGTGTACTATGGTTCGACTTTTCGAAACAATTTCAACTTCAAGAGTATTTTATAAAACCCTTTTGAAACATACCCAAAATCATGGCATTATAAGCCTAATATCATTATAGGAGTGTTAGGAAAGGATTAGGAGAGGATTGGAATCGATCGGGATCGTTTCGGGCAAGTTTGGAAAATTTGGACAGAACACAACACACGGTCCGTGCTCCCACACGCACGGGTCGTGCGCCCTGTAATGCATTTTTGAAAACAGAAACAGAATGACACGCACGGTCCGTGCGCCTGGGACGCACGGGTCGTGTGCTTTTGACAGCTTTGTATTTTATCCCGTTTTCGCATTTTTCGTCGTTCCGACCAATTCCGATACTTGTTCCAGTCCAGTCCCAACATAAAAATAGTCCAAAAACATATTCAAACAACAATGATCATCATCAACCAAACAATCCAAAAACCAATTGGACATAAAACGTGATTTTCGTACAAAATACTTTTTCGACAACGAACCAAAACCGAAACACATTTCACAATTTAAGTTAATTAATTTAAAAACCTAAACGTGAGTAAAACTCACCTATCGTGATGAAAATCACGAAGCACCGAGACTTTCCGCGAGAACGCTTTTCTGACATAACCACACGAACGCTCCCCGAATCAACTCCACGTTCCGGCGACATCCGAATCCGCTCCTAAAGCTTTCCACTCGATCACGAGACCTCTTTTTGACCAAATACCGAATTCCTCGAAATCTTCCCTGAACACTATTCATCTTCTTCTTCAACCTCAAGCCACTATTCACACCTAACCCCAAAATTTGATTTCTCAAACCTAACTCACCCAAACCTTGATGTCTTCACTCCAAGCTAGCAATCAGCCGTATATTTGAACTTTCCTAACCTCCATCACAAGAAATGGAAGAGAGAACTCAACATCCCTCACCTTCTCCATCAAATTCGAAAATGGTGGATTTGTGTAGAGTGAGTTGATGATGACGATGTTGGTACCAAATCGAAGAGGAAGTAACGCTGAACGTTTTTCGTGTTGGAAGGAAGTCGTTTTGATGAACCGAAGTACCCCCTTTTTCCTCTTCTTCTTCCACACCATTCTTTCTTTTTCTCTTCTTTCTCTCCTTTCTCTTCACTGTCTCTCGCTTCCTTCTTTCTTTCTTTTCTTTCTTTTATTTAATTCTTTTTTTTCTCTTCACTCACTTACACACACATACACGGATACATATATATATATTTATTAATATATACACGGTAACGTGGTCCAATTACCATATTGATCTAAATCTCTTATTTCGATTCCAAAACTTCCTTGACCCGTATTATTCGGTTAACGATCCGATGACAACCAATAAATAATTTTAGCACTCAATAAATTTACGAGTTAAGTACTAAATTAATTTAATTGGGTTAACACCCAAATAATTCTACTAATTATTTTGAGGATGTTACATTCTCCCCAACTTGAAAGAATTTTGTCCTCAAAATTTCGTTAAGTCTTTCATCCGACTAACCGAGGATCGACGTCCTCAGAAAGGTCTTAAATTCCTGGAACTCAATCTTGAATTAACGAAATGAGTGTAGCAAATCTTCCCAAAGTTGGCACATCAATCTCCAAGTATGATCCACTACTACCTTGATACGAACTCTCTGGTCACGCATCTACACTAGAAATTCATCATTCGCCTACACAGGCTCGACACCGCATTTGAAAACACTTCCGAAGATTCATTCCAATTATCCTCGCTTACTCCCCAACTTTGATTAATCTAAATCAAAGGGTCTATTACAAGACACTTGATAGAATTACAGGTTGAAAATGAGATACACAAACTGGTACTCCTCGGTAGAAGTAAAAACAAACATGATTTCCTCAAAGGGTGTAAACACGTTCTCCGCAAATTTTCTAAAAATCCATAACAGTTCCTGTACACATTGAAAAATGTGACGGAAAGTCACTGTGAATTTCCTTGACTCGCTTCCAAGTTTTCGAGGTAAAACTTTTTCAAAAAGACGAGATTTGGGTTTTACCAAAAGCTTTGACCTTAAACGTAAAAATAAATCGTGGGGACAACAAATAAATTTGAACGTAACGAAAATCACCTCAGTTGTTCCTAAAACAACTATCAAACAAAACTCAGAGCTCCTCTCCCTCTATTGCAACTTCATCACGAGGTTTTTACCAACGACGCACCCGATTCCTTTCTGAATTAGTCAATAGCATTGAGAGCTTCCCCTCAACCTAAGAAATCCTCCTAGGATTTTCCTAAATCAGATTTCATTAGCCTCTTGATTCGTTCCCAAAATTAACTTTAGCATTCGGGTTTTCACAAAAATGGTTTTTCAAAACTACCATACCGCACGCCAAGCTTCCTTTCGGACATTTCAGTCACTTGCAAGCAGATCCATCAATTAATCCTTTGATGGTTATTCGCAACGTGAAAACAGTCAGCAGTTACCTCACCTACATATTCGTATTCACCTTCGACTTGTCAAACAGAATCTCATAATACCATCACATTGTTAACCTTCACAAAAAAGCGATTAACAAACTAATACCTTGCCACTAATACATCTGCTTTATATCTCTGTACATCTTGGTGGATCCAGGGTGTACAGAATATAAACTTCGGTGTGCTTCCTCTAACACTTGCCTTCTACTGTTCTCATCATCGGGCGCACAGATTCTACCGTTGAAACAACTGACTCCATCATTATTCATGGTAAAATCTAGAAATACCTTTTGTGATTGAAGCTTCACATCAACTTCCTGTGCTAAGCGTATAGAATCCCTTAGGGAACTAGAGATCCTCATATGGCTCAACACTAACCGGTTCCTCCTTGATCTTGAATTCAGATTTAAGTCTCTAAAAGACTCTGATAATTCCATCTCATGCATCATAAACTCGGCCATGTGGATGGATTTCCTACTCAGTGCATCAGTTACAACACTGGCCTCTCTTGAATGCTACATCAACACGAATTTATAATCCTCCAGAAACTCAACACACTTCTCTGCGACTGATGTCGGTCACTCCCATTCAACACCGCTTCCTTCTTACTGGGATCTACAGAAACTCCCGAATTGGGAAATCACATGTCCCAAAAACTTTACCTCTGACACTCAAAACTCACACTTCGAAGGTTTCAAGTACAACTTATTTTCTCGGAGTACTTTCAGAACAATGCAGAGATGTTGGACATGCTCCTCAATGGTCTTCGAGCACATCAAGATACCATCAATGAAAACGACTACGAATTGATCTAGGTAATTGAGGAAAACTCGGTTCAGGTAATCCATGAATACCGCTGGAGCATTAGTCAAACCGAAGGGCATCACTACAAACACATAATGTCCATACCTAGGACGGAAAGCTGCCTTCGGAATATCTAAGGCTCTAACTTTTATTTGATGATATCTTGACCTCAGATCAATTTTAGAAAACACTGCAGCACCTCAAATTGCTCAAGCAAATCGTCTATCCTTGGCAAGGGATATTCATTCTTGATCGTCACTTTGTTGAGTTGTCGATAATCAATGCACAATCTCATGCTACCATTTTTCCTTTCGACTAACCACACCAAAGCACTCCTTAGATAAGCGCTCGGTCGGATAAACTTCTTAGATATCAACTCTTCACGTTGGGATTTTAATTCTTTAAATTCTAAAGGAGACATTCTATAAGGAGCAATAGATATTGATCCCGTGCCGGGAACCAATTCTACAGTAAACTTTACCTCTCGCTCTGGAGGTTCTGAAGAAACTTCATCCAGAAAAACATCCAGAGAATATCCAGAAAGTCATTCGCAACTTGTACAGATGATAAATCTAATACTAGTTTCAGTGGATGCAGACAACATAGTAATATAGGCTTCCGTACCTTGGGATAATGATTGACCGTCTAAGGTGAACTAGGTAACCGCTTCAGAATTTGTCCTAGACAATTTAACTGATTCTGAAGCGAAGCTGATAGTTGATTAACACAGTTGAATGCAACATGATTTGCAGTCATCCAATTCATACCCAAAATGGTGTCCACGCTTCTCATAAGCAAACAATAAATTCTACAACGAAATTTCTGCCCCCTATGACAAGTAGACAACTCTATACAAAGATTAGATCTGGACACGACCCTTAGCAGCAATAAAATAGTTATCGGCTCGAATAGCGGAGATTCGCTAGTCCAACCAATCCACACATGATTGAGCTATAAAACAATGGGTTGCACCCGAATCGTATAATATACTGGCAGAGTTATTGAAAAGTAATCTCATACCCCTCAGTAACTTGTCAGCAGTTGTAACTGTCTGAGCATCCAAAGTGTTGACGTATCCTTGCCTTGGAGCTGCTTGTAACTCCTTGGAACTCTTCCTTGCAGGGCACTTATTTGTATAGTGACCTTCTTCATTACAATAATAGCACCGATTGATCTGTGCTGATGATCACCCTAGTGATGTCTTCCATAGATAGAACATCTTCTGACCTTTGAAGAATCAGAAAATTGCACCTGCTTTTCCTTTGATGAAATTATTTTTGGACTTTGCATTCCGAGTTGGTAATTCAACTACCCTCCTTCTTTTCCCATACTCCCTATGAGATCATCCTCGGCGACATAGGCTGATTGCACTAAGGCAACATAATTGGTAATAGTATAAGAACTGAGACCCTAAGTCATGAAAGCACTTATGCCCCTCTTATACATCTGCATTCTCCATTCGTCATCCGGAGCTTACTTTACCACTTGGTAAAACTAAGACAACTTTTCAAACTTAGCGGTGTTTTCTTCCACCGTCCTGTCACCTTTCCTGAGGATGCACCGGTTGGAGATTCCGGCTTTGGTCGAGGATTGCGTCTTGGTCATCCTGCCATAATTCCGCTTATAATGCACTAAGTATTAAGTTGATCAGGCTCAATGTCTCTTAGCATCACAAGTGTAATTACAACCAGGACTAACAAGGAATCGACTCAACCCTAAACTAAGTCTGACTAGGTCGAACTGCTCTGATACCAACTGTAACACCCCGGTATTTTTATCGAGTAAAAATACCCAAGTGCACCATCCCTAAAACATCAGAGATACATTTTCTGTTTAAATACTGAACACCACTATAAAATTTTCACTGAATAACAACAGAACAGTCTTAAACGTAAATAAGACCATAAACCATCAGTGAAATACAGTGTTCAATATCGCATAAGAAAGCGGAAATAAATACATAACTTTTACAACAGTTAAAGTCATAATGTCGTGATACGTAACTAACAAGGGAAAACATAACTTAAGCATAAAAGCTAAGTCTTCAGCAACCATCCGAGTACCACCTACTCGTGCCTCTTGGATCTCAACTTTCCCTGCTTATCTGTAAAACCACAACATATAAACAATGAGATACAATCTCAGTGAGTTCTACCGAGACCCCTACTAACGCTCTCGGTCCATTTAAAACATTTTTAAGCTTTGACACGACACCGACCGCAATCCACTTGCTAATCCCGGTGAATCATACAATAAGGCTTCGACCTAGTAAGACACCGACTGCAATCCACTTGCATTTCCCGATGAACTAGCATCCTAGGCCTTTCTACGTACCACCAGCTGCAATCCACTTGCATCTTCCGGTGAACGTAGTACAACAACTTTTAACACAACACCGGCCGCAATCCACTTGCATCTTCCGGCGAACCCCATAACCAATAGTGTTTCCTAACGGCACGGAGCCTAGGGTAAGGGTTCATGACTACCCCGCCTAGTATGTCAACATGGGTCGTCACCCAAACTCGATATAATATATATATCTACAATAATATGAACATTTAGTTCATTTACATTCAGACCAGTAATTGAACATAACACCCGCATCGGGCCGTTTCCCATAGTCGATATAATATATATATCGTGAATCGTAGACCGGTTCAGACAATAAATAATAATCATCTCGCGTCAGTTATACCACACCACGTAGGACTCATAGTCCGCTTTATTATTAATAAACATATCCGCACACGTGTACTATGGTTCGACTTTTCGAAACAATTTCAACTTCAAGAGTATTTTATGAAACCCTTTTGAAACATACCCAAAATCATGGCATTATAAGCCTAATATCATTATAGGAGGGTTAGGAAAGGATTAGGAGAGGATTGGAATCGATCGGGATCGTTTCGGGCAAGTTTAGAAAATTTGGACAGAACAAAACACATGGTCCGTGCACCCACACGCACGGGTCGTGCGCCCTGTAATGCATTTTTGAAAACAGAAACAGAATGACACGCACGGTCCGTGCGCCTGGGACGCACGGGTCGTGCGCTTTTGACAGCATTGTATTTTATCCCGTTTTCGCATTTTTCGTCGTTCCGACCAATTCCGATACCTGTTCCAGTCCAGTCCCAACATAAAAATAGTCCAAAAACATATTCAAACAACAATGATCATCATCAAATCATCAACCAAACAATCCAAAAACCAATTGGACATAAAACGTGATTTTCGTACAAAATACTTTTTCGACAACGAACCAAAACCGAAACACATTTCACAATTTAAGTTAATTAATTTAAAAACCTAAACGTGAGTAAAACTCACCTATCGTGATGAAAATCACGAAGCACCGAGACTTTCCACGAGAACGCTTTTCTGACATAACCACACGAACGCTCCCCGAATCAACTCCACGTTCCGGCGACATCCGAATCCGCTCCTAAAGCTTTCCACTCGATCACGAGACCTCTTTTTGACCAAAATACCGAATTCCTCGAAATCTTCCCTGAACACTATTCATCTTCTTCTTCAACCTCAAGCCACTATTCACACCTAACCCCAAAATTTGATTTCTCAAACCTAACTCACCTAAACCTTGATTTCTTCACTCCAAGCTAGCAATCAACCTTATATTTGAACTTTCCTAACCTCCATCACAAGAAATGGAAGAGAGAACTAAACATCCTTCACTTTCTCCATCAAATTCGAAAATGGTGGATTTGTGTAGAGTGAGTTGATGATGACGATGTTGGTACCAAATCGAAGAGGAAGTAACGCTGAACGTTTTTCGTGTTGGAAGGAAGTCGTTTTGATGAACCGAAGTACCCCCTTTTTCCTCTTCTTCTTCCACACCATTCTTTCTTTTTCTCTTCTTTCTCTCCTTTCTCTTCACTGTCTCTCGCTTCCTTCTTTCTTTCTTTTCTTTCTTTTATTTAATTCTTTTTCTTCTCTTCACTCACTTACACACACATACACGCATACATATATATATATATATATATATATATATATATATATATATATATATATATATATATATATATATATATATATATATATATTTATTAATATATACGCGGTAACGTGGTCCAATTACCATATTGATCTAAATCTCTTATTTCGATTCCAAAACTTCCTTGATCCGTATGATTCGGTTAACGATCCGATGACAACGAATAAATAATTTTAGCACTCAATAAATTTACCAGTTAAGTACTAAATTAATTTAATTGGGTTAACACCCAAATAATTCTACTAATTATTTTGAGGATGTTACACATCTCAAGAATCGCACGCACCTTGTCTGGATCGATTTCTATCCCCTTTTGGCTGACGATGAATCCCAACAACTTTCCTGATCGCACGCCAAAGGTACACTTGGCAGGATTTAATCTGAGCTTGAATTTTCTCAACCGCTCGAAGAGCTTTTGCAAATTGACAATGTGTTCCTCGTAAGTTTTAGACTTTGCGATCATATCGTCCACGTAGACCTCTATTTCTTTGTGCATCATGTCGTGAAATAATGTGACCATAGCCCTTTGATAGGTAGCACCGGCGTTCTTCAACCCGAATGGCATGACTCTGTAACAGAATGTTCCCCAAAGAGTTGTGAAAGTTGTCTTCTCCATATCCTCATGAGCCATCTTGATCTGGTTATACCCTGAATACCCATCCATGAAGGAAAACAGTGAATGCTGCGCCGTACTATCCACTAAGACATCAATATGGGGCAGGGGAAAATCAACTTTGGGACTAGCACGATTCAAATCTCTGTAATCAACGCACATTCTAACTTTCTCGTCCTTTTTCGGAACCGGCACGATGTTAGCAACCCATTGCGGATACTTGGCTACCGCTAGGAACCCGGCGTCAAACTGCTTTTTCACCTCATCTCTGATCTTTAAGGACATTTCTGGCTTCATTCTTCTCAAATTCTGCTTTACTGGAGGTCCTTCTGGCTTGACCGGCAACTTATGCACCACTATGTCAGTATCTAACCCTGGCATATCCTGATAAGTCCATGCGAAGAGATCAACATAGTCATGCAGGAGTTCGATTAGCTTCTTGCGCTCACTTTCCTTATTGAAGTACCCACCTTTACTTCCTTCTTACTGTCCTCTGTGCCTAGGTTAATTAACTTAACAGATTCCCCATGCGCCTGAATAACCTTTTCCTCTTTTTCAACCATTCTCATCAATTCTGGAGGAGTTTCCCAGTCATCCTCAACATCCTCCTCAACTTGATTAACGGGGTGATCAAAATTAACATATGAACTGTTGGCATCATTATTTTCAAAGATATTCATTTTAGATCTGCATTTGCGGGAATAGAAAGAAATGAACAAGCAAAATAGAAACACAAGATGAAGACACATGATAATGAAAAGCAATTTTATTCATTTGAGAGTCCGAAACAACATTTTATTGATAGATGATATTCGAAGGAAAAAACATGCATGCCCTTATGAAATATTCTAAGGCCTTGGGCAGAGCCAAAGAATTTGCATTGCAAAATCATTACTTTGGAATGAAAATAACAGGGAAATCAATGATCTTCCAATTATCAAGCTCTTCATCTACAGCACAGCGACGCACCAAGTCCACACCTTTGTCTTCCATAACTGATTCTTCCTCAATGACGGCCACCTGATTGGGGTCCAGCATACCCGCGCTCCTGAAGCTCTGGGAGAGATCATAGATAGGAACCTTCTTCAAGCTTGGTTCCCGCCCCTGAAGCTTAGCTAGCCTCCTTTCTCGCTTTTCCTCAGCCATTCTCTTCTTATCAGCTTGAGTGGGCCAATATCCTAACCCACGCCTATCCTTGTACTCTCGCAGCTGAACCGGCGCCAGAATTCCCTGCACGGACTTTCCCAACCCTTTTCCAATCTGGTAACCATTTTTCAACATGACCTTGGCTACCATGATAGCAGCGTTAGATATCTTTGGTGCAGGCAATGGGGCTTCTTCCCTCACGAAAGCAGCATTTGCAATTTCCAGCGACTGAAAGGCAGATTCAAGTGACTCCTCTGCAGCCTCAATGTACTGAGAAGGATGGGGCTTGCTAATTATGAACTCTTCTTCTCCAAAAATGACTATCAGCTTGTCGTCGACTACAAACTTAAGCCTATGGTGGAGGGATGAAGGAACAGCGCCGGCAGCATGAATCCAGGGTCTCCCCAGGAGACAGCTGTAGGATGATGCAATGTCCATGATCTGAAAATTCACATAAAATACTTCTGGCCCTATCTGCATCTGGAACTCCATTTCTCCCATAACCTCCTTCTTGGATCCGTCAAATGCCCTAACTAGTGTTGAGCTAGGCTTCATATACGAACAATCTACATCTAGTCTGCTCATAGTAGATTTGGGCATGACATTCAAAGAGGATCCATTGTCGATGAGGACCCGAGAGAGTGTATATTCACCACATCTAACTGAAATGTGAAGTGCCTGATTATGCCCCTTCCCCTCAGGGGTGAGCTCATCATCAGTAAAGGTAATATAATTGGATACAACAATATTCCCTACGATGCCATCGAGCTGGTCAACAGTGATGTTCTGGGCTACATGGGCTTCATTTAATACTTTCATTAGGGCTGCACGGTGGGCCTCAAAATTGAGCAGTAGGGACATGATAGAGATCTTAATTTGCAGGAGTGTGGTGCAGCTGGTCCACCACTTTGTAATCACTCTGCCGCATGATCTTCAAAAATTCTGTGGCTTCTTGCTCTGACACCTTCCTACTTTCCTTGGGCTCTTGTGTTATACCCTTACCTTTGCGAATCCTTTCCTCATCTTCCTTTGAGGGACCTTCTTTCAGGACTTCGGGGACATAAACACGTCCGCTTCTAGTGACTCCACTGCTTCCCGCAATGTTTGTGACATCGGGAATAACTTGAGGCTTCTGAATTGGAACTGACACCCCATAGCTCCATGGGACAGAACTTTTCTTTTGATAAGGAGCTGGGACAGGAATCACAATGGTCTTAGGTCTCTCCACGATCGGCTTTCGGCTATACGGGACCTCAATAGGTTTCTGAACATTTCTATTCCTATCTGATTGGAAAGTCAGCACATCCTCCTCTTTCTCTTGCAGACCCATTTGGATTATATGACGATCCAATAGGTCCTGCAAAACTGTCTTGAAGGCCTCACATGCCCCAGCACAATTAACATCAACACAAACTTCTTTCTGAGTACAACCTCTCTTGATGACCCCGAACTTGCACAGCTCTGCATGAATAACCTCTAAGGGTGTCTGGATACACTCCACAGTTATGATTAAGGATTGACCCCCCATATCATGGATGGCATTGGTTGCAGGTTTCTCATGACCAGGCAGCGGATTAGTTGTGATGCTTGGGCTTTCTTGTTTGAAGGTTATCCCTTTGGTATCAATCAGATCTTGCACTACAATTTTAAAGGCCTTGCAGTCCTCAACAGCGTGTCCAACTGCCCCTTCATGAAATGCACAGGTAACATTGGGATTGTAGCCTCGGAAGTAGGGTGGCTGGACTGGTTTCATGGGTCTGGTATTGATGAGCTTGTTTGTGGCAAGATAGCTGAAAAGGTCAGTATAGGACATGGGGATGGGATCAAAGGTGGTCTGTTTTTTGTCTTGGTAGTTTTTGTGGTAGTTACTTTGTGGTGGACGGGTTGGTTGTGTTTGAGTGGGGACAGGGATATTTTGTGGTTGATAAGGTGGGGTTATGGTGATGGTGTTGGTCTCTCATTCTTTCTTCTTCGAAAATCCGGAGAATGGCTTCTTGTGGGTGGTTGTACCTGCGGAACCATGGGCAATCTTGCCGCTTCTCAGTCCATTTTCTAGTCTTTCACCGATGATTACCATGTCTGAGAAGTTGGAAGATACGCTGCCGATCAACCGATCATAGTATAACGGTGGCAGGGTTTCCATGAACATGAAGACCAGTTCTTTCTCCAACAAAGGGGGTGTCACCTGTGCAGCCAAAGCCCTCCACCGCTGGGCATACTCCTTAAATGACTCATTACCTCTTTTTGCCATGCTCTGTAACTGTGTTCTGTCAGGCGCCATATCCGTATTGTACTGGTACTGTCTGAGGAAGGCATCATCCAAGTCCTTCCAACAATGGATATGGGACGGTTCTAGCTGCATATATGTACCAGTTGAGAGATGCCCCAGCAAGGCTCTCTTGGAAATAATGGATCAACAACTTGTCATCATGAGAATGTGTAGCCATTTTTCTATAGTACATGGTCAGATGGCTTTTAGGGCAAGTCACGCCTCGGTACTTGTCAAAGTCAGGCACTTTGAATTTAGGAGGTAAAACCACATCAGGGATGAGACACAGATCACGAGCTTCTCTTGCTCTAGAGCTCGACCCTTCAATCATTCTTAAGCGCTCTTCTAACATATGATACCTGTCTCTAGCTTGAAGAGTTTCAGCAGGATAGTTCTGAGGAAAACCATTCACACCGTAGTGAGGATTACTCATCGACACTACGGCTGGGTTCACGTGTGGGTCACATGAGTGAGTGGTATTCCCAAGAATTGGTCCCTAAACTTGGGGATGGACCCTTGCTGGTGAATGAAAGCCAAACGGAGTTCCCGGTTGAATAGGAATCTGAATTTGGACCTGAGGCGTTCTCGTTCCTCCACTGTTTGCGGCTGAGATAGGTTGGACTTGCTCTGCAACCCTAGGGGGATTACTTCCTGCATTAGCCTCGGCTCCTGGAGGTGTGTATCCGGGTGGGAGTCCCAAGGCATCCTATGCATGGCTGGTTGGCTCTGGTTGTTGGTCCCTGAGGTATGAGCAAAGGTGACAGACTCAAGACTCGGAGGAGGGAGAGCGACAGCAACTTCGCTAGTGACGGCGGGATTTTCAGCGGCAGTTCCGTTCCTCAAAGCTTGTAGTATCCCCATCATTTCAGTCATCTGTGTTTCCATTGCCCCAATTTTCGTTCTCAATTCCCGCATCTCCTGAGCCAATTGCTCTGGATTGGGAACCTCAGCAGTTGGGTTACCATGGTCCGATTCACCACTTCCTAAGTCTTCAATAACAGGACAGTCCGGGTCATTCTGGTTAGTTGCCATGATCCTTGCTTGCAGACGAGTCAGGTATCGATGTTGGCGAACCAGCTTGCCTTTTTCTATTGATGGAACACAATTCATGAGCGCGAGAATCACACAAATGAATGCAAATGCAATGCATATGTATGATTTTATGTTTGTTTTGGTGCCGGGAATCGCGGTGCAACTCGTCTTGTCATAGGCGTGTAAGTTTAAAGCTCTAACACTTCTCTTTTTTTTTAATTTTTGGTTGCAACGAGGTTGGAAGCAATAGACAAAACAAACACACTTTATCCAAAAGGAAGGAGTACTACAACTTCAAACTCTAAAGAAAAGCAAAGTACAATATTCTGAAAACAACACTTTCAACAGAAAAGTACAATATTCCAAAGAAAACTACAACATTTTAGAGAAAATTTACAATTTCCTAAGGATTATTACAATGCTCTAAAGTGAACTTCAAAGGCATATAGCTTTCAATTTCTCCTTCCTTTTTCTCTTCTTGCTTTCGGATGCCCCCTTGGCCTTCTCCATGAGTTCTTCTGTCAGAATCTTGCAGTACTCGACAAACTCACACACCTTGGCCGAAGTGTTGAAAGGGTTCATCTCTGCTTCAGCTCTTCTTAGCTTCTTGGGAACATCCCTCACAACTTGGTTAGCTAGTCCTCCTAGCTTTGAAAATTTGCTCCTCCAAAGCTGAATCTCATCCCTTAGCTCCTAGACGATCTCTTGGCCTTCTATTCTGCCAATTAATGCCATGAAACGTTTCTCCCAATACTGGCTTTCTGCTTGCACTTGCCCATAAGATTCCCTTAGGCATCAGAGATTCCTCTTCAATTCTTCCGACCTTCCTTGTTCAAACCCTAAAGCTTGTTGATACTCTTTCAAGATCCCTATGATAGACTCTCTATCTTGCCTGATGCTTTTCACTTGGTTCTCCAATTCAAACTTCATCAGTTGGAATTCCTCTTTTGACTTAACTAGCGCATCTCTAACCATTTTCTCATTCCTCCATGACATGGCATATAGTTTCTTCCATTCACTTGCTTCTACCACAGCCTCATTCATCTTTGAGACGCACCTCTTTACTTCCTCTTTAACACCTTTCAAATGTTTCTGAATTTCCCTCTTGCTCTCTTCTTCAATAGCTGCGGCTTGGAGAGCATTTTCATTTTCTAGCTTCCGCTTGTCTTGCATCACCTTTCCCAATCTGTTTTGCAAAGCCCTTTTCTCTTCTTTCGCTTTAGATAAGGCCAACTTAGCCTCTTCTAGTTCTTCAATGAGGGGAACATGAGGTTCCGGTATTTTCTCTTCAAGTGATGGCACCTTTTGGTTGGATGATCGAGTTTCCTTAATCCTCTTTTCAAGCCATTGAGTGAAGGAGATAGCAGTGGTCCTTTTAGATAACTCGCCTTTGTTCTTCCGCACCACGGTTTCCCAAGCTTGCAAGACTCGCCGAAGTAAGTCATCGTCTTTAGGGATCCCCGCATGGAGGTAAAAACGAGACAGCATAGCTTCGGAGGGTGTAACGCCCAAATATTTAATTAAAATTATTTAATTAAATATTTAGGTATTCAATTATTTATTTTATTTAATTTAGTTGGTATAAATATATTAGCATTGACTAAGAGGTGTATGATTGAATAATAGGAGATGGTGTTAGTAATCGGGCTTAAGCTGGAGGAAAGCCCGTGATCCATGTCCAAGGCTTAGGCGCATGTAGTAAGGGTTTGGAACATTTCGCATTTGGAGAGGAAAAGAAAGAAAAGTTGCGAAATAGAGAGAGGGGAAGAGAGAAAGGAATTCGGCGCACAAGGAGAATAAGAGGAGGGTTCGCAAGTTCAAGGTGGAGAAGGAAGCCGTGTTGCTGAGGTTCTGTTGGTGACTTGCTCAAAAGAATTGGTGCTCTCCTACTATAAGGTAAGGGTGGGGTTCTTCCTTATAATGGGATTTTATGATGGGGTTTATGTGGGGATAGATCCTATGATGCCTAGGGCTTGATTTGATGTGTAGTTTGGTGTTAGTCGAATTGTATATAGGTTGATTGAAAATACTTGCTCGTTGGTGATTGTTGTGATCCTAAAATTGGTGATTCGTTGTTGTTATAACTAATAGCATGCTAGGTGTTCGATAAAATGTTCGTTTGATGTTGTGATTCTCAAATAATGGTGATTGGCATTGGTGATTAAAAATTGATGAGCTAAATTGGTGATATGATTTGCATATGTGGTGTTTTGGTGAATTTGGTGTGTTGCTGATTTTGGGTCCCTGCTGCTGGGCGCCGTATGCCATGTTGCATTTTGGTGTCATGTTGCTGTTGTTGGCGCCGAGTGCATGGGCGTCGTGTTTGAGTCATGTTGCGTTCGGTCGTGTTGCTGTTTTTGGCGCCCAGGGTGTGGGCGCCGTGTTCCAGTGTGTGCTGTGTTGCACGTTGCTGGCGCAGGGGCGCCATGGGCGCCATGGGCGCCGTGTCTGGTGTCTGTCTCGTGTGCAAGTGTGTGCGTGTTGCCTGTGTCTTGGCGCAGGGGCGCCATGGGCGCCTGTTTCCTGGGTGTGTTGCGTGCTGTCTTGGCGCAGGGGCGCCGTGGGCGCCGTGTCTAGGTGTGTTGTAACACCCCAAAAATAATAGATTAATTTATTTAATTAGTTAAAAGAAATTGGGTGGTAGAAATAATAATATAATTATTATTTATTACTTACTAAAATGAGTATAAGGTGTTTTAAATAAAATAAGGAGCAGTATTGTAATCGGATAAGGTGTTGTAATTAAATTGGACTTAAGCTGCGGGGAAGCCCGCAATCCAAGCCCGACAATCTAAGCGCATATAAAAGCTGAGATTTTAAGGTTTTGGTTCATTTGAGAAAAAGAAAGGAAAAATGCGAATAGAGAGAGTGGGAAGGGAAGGAGGGTGCGGCGCCCATGAGGAGAGGAGGAGAGGTGAAGTGCGCAAAGCTCCAAGGAGAAAGGAGAAGGTGTGATCCGGTTGCCATGGTTCCGTTCGTGATCATCTCTAGAGATCCTATTCATCTAATTCGAGGTTAGGGGAGCTCTTTCTTTCCATCAAATAGATCTCGTGATAGGTCCTAGATCTAAGGTTTATACTAGATCCATGATATTCTTGATGTTCTTTTGCGTTTCTTGATGTTCTTGACGTTAACTTTTATAGATGTTCATTATGAGTATATGCGAATTTGATTCATTGCTTGGGTATGATCCATGAATTTGCTTTATTGATGGTGATATGCGCATGTGTTGTGAACCATAATATGTGATCTATGTGTTTGGCTTGATGATGATGGTGTATGTGTGAGCATGAAATTGTAATTGGGTGTGTGGGTAGGCGCCTAGGGCGCCATGGTGATGGGATGATACTTGTCCATATGGTTTTGGTGACTTTGAACAAAATTGGCTTTTGGGTGAGTGAGGTTTTAGGTGTTGGAAAAATATTATTTTGATGTTTTAAATTTGTGAAGAATGGATTTTTAGTGTTCTTTGTTGTTGCTGGAAAATTCTGGATTTTGGTTGTTGCTGTAAGGGCGCCAGGCGCCTGGGTGTTGCAAATTTCTGTGTGGCTGGGCGCTGGGTGCCAGCACTGGGCGCTGAGCGGCCCTGCGCGTGTGTGTGTGTTGCGCCAAGGCGCTGGGCGCTGAGCGCCCGTGTGTGTTGCGTGTGCGTGTGTGTTGCGCCAAGGCGCTGGGCGCCAGGCGCTGGGCGCTGAGCGCCCGGGTGTGTTGCGTGTGCGTGTTGCGCCTTGCTGGGCGCCAGGTGCCTGGGCGCCCATGGCGCCAGTTTTCAGGATGTCCCGAAATATTTTCGAAAACTGTTTTCGCTATAACTTTTGACCCGGATATCCGTTTTGAACGATTCAAAAAGCGTTGTGAAGCATTTTCCGTTGTTCATCTGTGTGTTCCATTTTTAAAAAATAAAAACTTAGAATTTCTGAAGGTTGCTGGGGCGCCCCAAGTGGCTGTTCCCGGAGACCGTTGCCGTGACAATGAAAAGATGTTTTGGGTGCCTTTAAAAATTCTCTTTTGCGTACGACCGGTGGTTTTAACAAAGTAATGTCAAAAATGATGATTTTGGCGATGATGCCTTCGGGGCTAGTTAAATGACTGTTTCGCCCTTAGTGGCTATTATTATTATATATGACGTGTAAAAGACGGTTTTGCCCCTTAGAGGCTATTATTATTTATAGTGATGTGTAAATGACGATGATGCCCTTGGTGGCTAGTAAAGGACGTTTTCGCCCTCAGTGGCTATTGTGTGAGTTGATGATATCTGTGTAAGAGTGATGATGAAACCCAGTGACGTTTGAGGCCCGAGAGGCTAAGTGATGTTAAGGCCTAAAAGGCTAAGTGATGTTGTTGTTGTGTGAATTGTGAATTTGACAGGTGTTGTGTTCTTGCGAGCAAACCGGTAAGTGACGGGTCACATAGTTGACTATAATTTGAGTAATTGTGTGTTCGTGTGTTGTGAGTGGTGCATGTCATAGTGTCTCATGCCCATATGCATAAACCCAGTGACGTTTTTGAGGCCTGAGTGGCTAAGTGATGATGAGGCCTTAAGGGCTAAGTGACGTTTGTGAAAAGGTACCTTCATGCATATGCCCGCGAGTGGGTTGCATTTCATAAGCCTACATGACACGAGATGAGTTATTGTAAGTGATGTGAATGATGACTGTGATGTGGATATTTAGTGTTTTGGATGCTGATTGTTCTAGTGCGTAGCCTATGATTAGTACTTGTCATGTTTTCTATTATATGGATTGAATGATGCTCACCCTTTCCTGTTTGAATGTTGCCCCCATGTTGGTAACGTGCAGGTGATTCTCAGTGAAGGCCTTTAGCTTCACTTCTTGAGTCGAGTCGTCATGCTCTGATACGTAGCACCTGGGGGGATGTATTTGATGTTTTGCTGATGTACTTAAATTCGTATACTGTTGATGGGTTGATTTACTTTCCGCTGCGTTGATGTTGGATTTTACTACGTAGTTATTGATGTTTTGAGGTCTCCCTATTGTGGAGTGCTATGTATGGCACCTTTGACGACGTACTACTTTATTTGAGACTTGAGGTTTTATTTTGACGTATGTGTGACACCCTCGTGGTGAACTCAAAAATGATTTTTGAACTCTGATTTTCTTAATTAAAATGAAAGGGGTAGAAAGGGGGTGTTACATTAGTGGTATCAGAGCAATGGTTGGTCTGTCCGGCCGAGTCGTCGAGTCGTTGTGTCAGATAGTGACCAACTGTTGTCTTTTCAGTGCTGACCGTTGTTTGTGTTGCAGGTACACCGGAAAGTTTCTATTGGTAAGTGAACTAGTGGGGGAAGATTTCCCTACTAGTGCTGTGTGCCCTATTGTGTACTCAGTGTGAGAACTGTGTTTTGCTGTTGTGATCCTTGTTGTTGACCTTGTTGCTGCGTGCTTCTAAATGAATTGTCATGTTGTTTAAATGTTCACATGTGTTTTGGTTGATATTGAGCTCTGTGTGTTTTACATAAAATGTCGAATTAATTGCTGTTGCTGTGGATTGTTAAGTCGCATGTACTTTCTTATGTTGATATGTCCGAACTATTTTAAGAGGTCGACGCTGAGCTTTTACGAAAAATCCTGTGAATACGTTTGATGTTTGAAAACTGAATGCGTTGTAAAATTATTTTGTGGACTATTTTAAGTTATTGCTGCACTAATAACTGTCGTAGCGTTTTAATCACTACAAACGAAAAATATCTTCATTGAGTGCTATAACTTTGACCTCAACTCTTTTTGGAAAAGACCGCAATTTGATGTAACAATTTTAGCTGAGGACTACCGTCTCAGGTGATTGCTATTTTGACTTGCCTAATTTTCCTCAAGATGGAGTCTTGTATGCTTGAGTTTTATGACAAAATCTTTTTGGTCGTTACTCCTTGAATTGCGCTATAGGGTTTTATAATCCGAAAAATAATGGAAGTTCCGAAATTGTTTTTGAACATCCATTAAACACTTTTACGGCTGGATACCGAGATTAGCATTGAAAATCACTTTTATAAACGATTCGGATTTTGTTTTAGCAGTTGCACTCTTGCGATATGCGTTACGTGGTTTTAAAAATCTTAAGATTTAAAAATGTGCATTTTGGACGCTTGTGCACTTGGGCCGAATTAACTAATTACTGTAAATGTTAATGTAACTATTCTTTTGGGCTGACTAGTTGTAATAAGGTTTTAAATGTTAACCGTGTTCCTGTGTACTTAGTTGATAATGCTTCGTGGATTATCCTGAGCTATTTGCTATTGCCGTTTGAATAATAAATGCCATGCTGTTTTAAAAAGTCGGATGCTACTGCTGTTTTGCTTAAACTGCTGTTGCTGTTTTATTTAAATAATTGTTGCTGTTTCTGAAAAATGATCATTGTTGTTTTCAGAAAGTAATGTTGCTGTTTTATTCGGATAATTGTTATGGTTTTCTGCAAAATGACTATTGCTGAAAATGAATGTTGCTACCTTTTTAAAAGTTGTTGTTGCTGCTTCCTAAGGCCGCTGTCAGTGCTTTCAAGAATAACTGTTACTGTCCCTACTTTTGTACACTGCTGCTATTTTACGAGTTGTGCCTGTTTTTGGGTTGTTGACTGTCTCTATTTTTATGAGTTGTCCTATTTGGTGGTTTGGAGTCTAAAGGATGAAGAGATTTTGAAAATTGCTTTTGAACGACTCATAGACAATTTTATGGTTGGATACTGATAGTAGCATTGAAAATTATTGTTGCAGTTTTTTTTCTGAAAAACTATTGTTACTGTTTTTGTGAGAATTATTGTTGTCACTTCCTGAAAAACTATTGTTGTGGTTGCCATGTGACATTATGCCATTGTTTCCGTACCGTGTGCCTTGTTGTTGCTATAGTTACGCATTTAGTAAACTTCCTCGTGATGTTGTTGATGTTATGGTTGTTGTTGTTTTTTGAAAGACTATTATTGCTGTTTTCTGAAAGCTACTGCTGCTGTCCTCCTGAGATGATTGTTGTTGTTTCCTGAAAAATCATCGTTGCTGTCTTTAAAAATTACTTTCATCGTACCGAAAAGTACTGTTACTGTTCCTAGCTTATGCGCTGCCCCTATTCTTATGAGTTGTGCCTAATTCGATTGTTAACCGTTGCCGGTGCCTTAGTGCCCGATTGTGTGACTGAGTTGTTAATATTGTTGTTGTTGATGATGTTGCTCTGTTGTTGATTTTTAGTTGTTGATGTCGCCTGAGTGGCAATTGTAGTTGTTGATGTCGCCTGAGTGGCAATTGTAGTTGTTGATGTCGCCTGAGTGGCAGTTGTAATTGTTGATGTCGCCTGAGTGGCAGAGTTGTTTGTGGATGTTGTTGTCGTGTTACTAAAATTATGAGACTCGTTGTACGACTGTTATGCACCCTGTGAATTTCGTTGTGATGTTATGATGATTGAAGTATTTTGTTATCCTTATGGGTAGATGAGTGGGGTAGGATGCGAGCTAGTTTATCAGAGTAGCGCAGCGGAGTAGAGAGTGAGTCTGATTATTACTGCTTGAAGTTACCTGGCTGAACAAGTAGGAGGGACGGCCGCCCAAGCACTTACCGCCGGTAATCAGAGCAATAGTAATCAGCATGAATGATAGCACTAGTTGTCTAGGTGGCCTTACTGGGAGAGTGTTGGCGTTGACAGGTGGATTTCGAGGACGAAATTCCTTTAAGTAGGGGAGAGTTGTAACACCCCAAAAATAATAGATTAATTTATTTAATTAGTTAAAAGAAATTGGGTGGTAGAAATAATAATATAATTATTATTTATTACTTATTAAAATGAGTATAAGGTGTTTTAAATAAAATAAGGAGCAGTATTGTAATCGGATAAGGTGTTGTAATTAAATTGGACTTAAGCTGCGGGGAAGCCCGCAATCCAAGCCCGACAATCTAAGCGCATATAAAAGCTGAGATTTTAAGGTTTTGGTTCATTTGAGAAAAAGAAAGGAAAAATGCGAATAGAGAGAGTGGGAAGGGAAGGAGGGCGCGGCGCCCATGAGGAGAGGAGGAGAGGTGAAGTGCGCAAAGCTCCAAGGAGAAAGGAGAAGGTGTGATCCGGTTGCCATGGTTCCGTTCGTGATCATCTCTAGAGATCCTATTCATCTAATTCGAGGTTAGGGGAGCTCTTTCTTTCCATCAAATAGATCTCGTGATAGGTCCTAGATCTAAGGTTTATACTAGATCCATGATATTCTTGATGTTCTTTTGCGTTTCTTGATGTTCTTGACGTTAACTTTTATAGATGTTCATTATGAGTATATGCGAATTTGATTCATTGCTTGGGTATGATCCATGAATTTGCTTTATTGATGGTGATATGCGCATGTGTTGTGAACCATAATATGTGATCTATGTGTTTGGCTTGATGATGATGGTGTATGTGTGAGCATGAAATTGTAATTGGGTGTGTGGGTAGGCGCCTAGGGCGCCATGGTGATGGGATGATACTTGTCCATATGGTTTTGGTGACTTTGAACAAAATTGGCTTTTGGGTGAGTGAGGTTTTAGGTGTTGGAAAAATATTATTTTGATGTTTTAAATTTGTGAAGAATGGATTTTTAGTGTTCTTTGTTGTTGCTGGAAAATTCTGGATTTTGGTTGTTGCTGTAAGGGCGCCAGGCGCCTGGGTGTTGCAAATTTCTGTGTGGCTGGGCGCTGGGCGCTGGGTGCCAGCGCTGGGCGCTGAGCGCCCATGCGCGTGTGTGTGTGTTGCGCCAAGGCGCTGGGCGCCAGGCGCTGGGCGCTGAGCGCCCGTGTGTGTTGCGTGTGCGTGTGTGTTGCGCCAAGGCGCTGGGCGCTGAGCGCCCGGGTGTGTTGCGTGTGCGTGTTGCGCCTTGCTGGGCGCCCATGGCGCCAGTTTTCAGGATGTCCCGAAATATTTTCGAAAACTGTTTTCGCTATAACTTTTGACCCGGATATCCGTTTTGAACGATTCAAAAAGCGTTGTGAAGCATTTTCCGTTGTCCATCTGTGTGTTCCATTTTTAAAAAATAAAAACTTAGAATTTCTGAAGGTTGCTGGGGCGCCCCAAGTGGCTGTTCCTGGTGACCGTTGCCGTGACAATGAAAAGATGTTTTGGGTGCCTTTAAAAATTCTCTTTTGCGTACGACCGGTGGTTTTAACAAAGTAATGTCAAAAATGATGATTTTGGCGATGATGCCTTCGGGGCTAGTTAAATGACTGTTTCGCCCTTAGTGGCTATTATTATTATATATGACGTGTAAAAGACTGTTTTGCCCCTTAGAGGCTATTATTATTTATAGTGATGTGTAAATGACGATGATGCCCTTGGTGGCTAGTAAAGGACGTTTTCGCCCTCAGTGGCTATTGTGTGAGTTGATGATATCTGTGTAAGAGTGATGATGAAACCCAGTGACGTTTGAGGCCCGAGAGGCTAAGTGATGTTAAGGCCTAAAAGGCTAAGTGATGTTGTTGTTGTGTGAATTGTGAATTTGACAGGTGTTGTGTTCTTGCGAGCAAACCGGTAAGTGACGGGTCACATAGTTGACTATAATTTGAGTAATTGTGTGTTCGTATGTTGTGAGTGGTGCATGTCATAGTGTCTCATGCCCATATGCATAAACCCAGTGACGTTTTTGAGGCCTGAGTGGCTAAGTGATGATGAGGCCTTAAGGGCTAAGTGACGTTTGTGAAAAGGTACCTTCATGCATATGCCCGCGAGTGGGTTGCATTTCATAAGCCTACATGACACGAGATGAGTTATTGTAAGTGATGTGAATGATGACTGTGATGTGGATATTTAGTGTTTTGGATGCTGATTGTTCTAGTGCGTAGCCTATGATTAGTACTTGTCATGTTTTCTATTATATGGATTGAATGATGCTCACCCTTTCCTGTTTGAATGTTGCCCCCATGTTGGTAACGTGCAGGTGATTCTCAGTGAAGGCCTTTAGCTTCACTTCTTGAGTCGAGTCGTCATGCTCTGATACGTAGCACCTGGGGGGATGTATTTGATGTTTTGCTGATGTACTTAAATTCGTATACTGTTGATGGGTTGATTTACTTTCCGCTGCGTTGATGTTGGATTTTACTACGTAGTTATTGATGTTTTGAGGTCTCCCTATTGTGGAGTGCTATGTATGGCACCTTTGACGACGTACTACTTTATTTGAGACTTGAGGTTTTATTTTGACGTATGTGTGACACCCTCGTGGCGAACTCAAAAATGATTTTTGAACTCTGATTTTCTTAATTAAAATGAAAGGGGTAGAAAGGGGGTGTTACATGTGTTCCCTGCGCCATGTGGCGTGTCTGTCATGTTCTGGGTTGTCTGGGCGCCAAGTCCTCCAGTGTTGCTTGTTGTGTTGCTGCCTTGTTGCTAGGCGCCAAAGTCATCTGTGTTGCGTTGGTTGCCAGGCGCCCTGCTCCTGGGCGCCAAGTTCAGTGTTGTTGCCTGTTACTGGGCGCCCTGCTCCTGGGCGCCAGTTTGTTGTGTTGCGTTTTCCTGCTAGGCGCCCAATGCCTGGGCGCCATTTTACGGATGTTGCTCAATTGTTCCCCGGTTTTGTTTTTGACATATCTTTTGACTGGGGTGTCCGATTTAGACGCTTCAAAATGTTTTGGAAAGCTTATTCAGAGGCCTAACTGAATATTCTAATTTGAGACAAAGTGGCCCATTTTTCTGGAAAAGTTGTTTACCGTTGGTGTAGTCGTTAAATGGTGATGTTTTAAAAGAAAATTGTCGTTTGTCTCCGGTGTTGTGAAAAACCCTCGTGTCTCAAATGTTTTTGAAAAATGTTGTCATCTTGATGTATTGGTGCTGTTTTGGAAAATTGTTGTCTCTCTGGTTTCTTGGGTTGTTTTGGGAAATTGTTGTCCTCTAGGTGCCTTGGTGCGATTTGATGCTAGGTGTGAAGGCTCAAACCTTGGTGTTGTTGGAACTAGGTGTGAAGGTTCGAAGTCTTGTTGTTCCGTGGTGTCAGGTAGTTGGTGTTTTCGGTGTCGTTGTGGCTAGGTGTGAAAGCCCAACTTTGGTGATATTTTGGTGATTGTTGTTGGTGTGTCACATTGTGACTAAATTGGTGATTGTCTGTGTGCATTCATGGTGTCGCATACAGCATATGCATTATTTTGGTGAAGACCTTTGGTCTTGGAGCTAGGTGTGAAAGCTCAAATTTTTATAAAAACTGGTGAGCCTGGTGTGAAAGCTCGATTTTTGGTGAATTGGTGAGCCTGGTGTGAAAGCTCTCAATTTTGGTGACGCCCCTATTTACGGGCAAGACTTTTGGTGATTTTGGTACCACATGCATATGCCCGTTGGTGTGGGTTGCATTCATGCATCGTCATGACATTTGGTAACTGATTGTGGTGTTTATAATTGATGTATAATTATAATTGATGTGTGTTTACGATTTGGTGTGCGTAGTGAGGTGGTAGACATAGTTGTCGTATTCTAGCATATTTCCTATCATTTTATGCTATTATATTGGAGATATCTCACCCCTTCTAATTGAATGTTACCCCTATGCGGTAACGTGTAGGTGATTGCGAGTGAAGGCTTAGGTACCTTCGCTATTCTGAGTCGGTGTCGTCGGTGTCCTTGCTTTGATGTGTAACACTCAAAGGGGGGGGGGGAATAAACGCTGAACTTGGTTGTTATGTTTTATTGTTTGGAGTCCATTCAGGACGGTATTATTTGATGTTTTAGAACTTATATTATATTCTGCTGCGTGGTGATGTATTTTTGTCCAGGTGTTATTCATATCGTATGAGACATTTTATTTAACGATGATGTGTGACATCTCTTTTCGAAGTATGAATAAAATTTTGAAACTCTGATTTTATTAAATAATTACCGGGTAGAAAAGGGGTGTTACAGAGGGTGAGTCCCGCATAGGGTACCCGAGTTGTCTCAAGGTCAAAGATGGGTTATAATTGATGCATCCCTGTGTTCCCATGAGAGGAACGTTCTGGAAACTGCCACATTGGAATATCACTGAGGGTTTATCTTCGCAACACTTGTGCGAGAACCTTCGAATTTGAAGAGCATCGAGGTTCTTAAAAGTATCCTTCCACTCCTGAGGGCTCATAGTCTTCGGATTACAACCCAAGGCATAGGAAAGCAAATCCCCAACATCACTTTTGTTAATGCACACATGACTGATCAACCAAGCATATAGCACAGGGAAGGAACAACACATCTTATCCTTTCGGAACTCATGATGGCGGGTGAAGGCACGATAGGTCTCTGCGAGAATAGCGGGAACCGGATTGATGGGACTTTTTGCACTCTTGAAAGCTAGGAACACACCAATAGCAGTTTCATCTATATGTTTCTCAATCTGACGGAAAAGAACAATGCCGAAGATGGTCAAGGCTAGTACTTGCTTGAAAGAAACCCAATCATCTGATACTACATAACTAGTCATCAAACTCTCAAAGTACTCCTGAGGAAACCCAAATATCTTGTTACGCTCAACTTTGTGGGACCGCACCTCTCCTACCCTGATTTGTAACAGGGAAGCAAACTTCTCATCTGAATAATGCTGCCCTGATACTGGTAAGGTCTAACCTTTGAGCGATCAAAACCCATAATCTTCTCATACTCCTCTAGGGTAGGCGCCATTTGGAAGTTCTTGAAAAGAAAGCACCTAACCTCTGAATCATAGAACCAACATAGGGCGGCGATGGCACTCTCTTGTACTTCTAACTGTAATAACTTGCGGATGTTCCCATAAGTCTTGTCGAAGGACCGGAGCTCAATAGGACCTAATAGGAAGCATACTCCTTCAAACTAGTTACATCAATCTTATTTACAATGGGGAACCTCGAATTGAATGCGGTTTTGCCTTTTGATTCCATATTGCTTCTTACACCTCTGTGACAAGGTTCGGTGTTATGTTGCGATTTCCGGCAAACAAACTTTAATGCATGAAGAATGCAAATGATGAAAGTTTTTTTTTCAAAATTTTGTCAGGTGCAAATGCAATGGTGCAAAATGATGTGAATGCGAAATGATGTGTTATTTACATGGAAAAAGGGTAAGCAAATGAGGTTATTGGTGGTACTTTGAACATTTTCAAAGATACACGCTACATGCCACCTCATGTAGGTGTTTATGAGGGGAAAAGAAAATTACTTTCTACAATTTTGAAATAGAGTTTGAGAAAAAGGAATGCCTAAGCTAATGCAACAAACAAAGGCGTGCCCCCGTGTCCTACAAAGGGTGGGAATCCTAGGGTCTAGAGTCGACGAAAAGGGTAATCCTCCCATGTAGGTTCTAATCATTTCCTCACAATGGCAACCAAGAGCTAAAGTCTCTCTCATGATGACACCCACAATCGTAGAAAGCTACCGAGTGTGAGGCATCATGACAAAGCGCACTCTTGGGCGAAACTTTCATGAGAGCCATACAGACAAATGTCTACGAATGGCAGTCACTAATCGTTCCCACTCTCCTAGGTTTTTGTTCAGACCTTGGGTTTTAGGCCCCACTTAATGCTCACAAGTATAGGGTGTGAAGTGTGTGTTGAGGGCACAACACCTAGAAATAACTACCCTTCCCCACCTGCAAGAAAAACCATGAACAGTCCAGACAAAAAGGTCGTCTACCCTAGGGTTCAACATGCATACATCATTTCAATATACAAACCATCCTAAGAAGTCAACAATAATTACACGCATTGCTTACCTCAAAGAAAAGGAGCCGAGAAGAGGGGACATAATAGAATTGGGGAATATGCATGAACTTACCTCAAAGAAAGGGAGCAAAGAAGAGGGAACATGATAAGATTGGGGGAATGCATGAAAGAAAGAAGCATATAAGCAAAGAGGATAAGAGGAGAGACTATCTACCACTTTAAGCAAGAAGCGAACATAGAAGAAGAAGGGATAAATACACATGAATGCAACATGATAATGTGAGAATGCAATGGAATTGCCAAGATGCAATCAAGTAGACATGAGAGAAAGGAGAAGAAGAAGGAATGTTCTAAAATCTAGCAAACAAATGGCATGGAAAATAGAACAAAAGTAGGAAGAAGGGAGGTAAAACAAAGCATGTTAAATCAGCAAAGCAAATCACACATTCAATTAATCGGCTTGACCCACTTAAGAAAAAGAATCCCCAGCAGAGTCGCCAGCTGTCGCACCCCGAAAAATCCTTGGAGGGATTTTTCTTCGCACAACGGGATTTTAGAGTCGCCACCAATATTTTTTAAAGGTAAAACATCGAAAAAACCTTTTTTGGAAAGCAATGGTCTTTGGAACCATTAGATTTGGGTTCGGGGGTCTAATTATGTATGGGGAAGGTATTAGCACCCCATAACGTCCCTTCAAAGAAGGGTTACCTTAATTAAATATGTGATTTGCAAAGTTGATTCAGAAAAATGCTTTGTTTTTACCTCTTTTGTTGATGAATGACTTAATGAAAAATCTTTAGTTTTCGCGCTTGACGGAGAGTATCCGCTCCTACGTATCTCCCGGTGCGATGGAGAATTCAAAGTAACGTAGTTCTTGTTTTTGAAAAATGTTTTATTTTGGAAAAATGTTTGGTTTTTGAAAGGAAAAATGTTTTGGGTTTGTTGTGCTTGACGGAGAGTATCCGCTCCTACGTATCTCCCGGTGCGACGGAGAATTCAAAGCTACGTAGTTCTGGGTTGTCTAGAAAAAGGTTTTTGTTTTTTTACCTTGTTTAATTGTGAAAATTGAGCTTTCATGATGATCAATTGAGCAAAGGCTCCAAGTGACCACCATTAGCACTCCATTGTTAATAATCATGCAAGCAAAGGCTTCGCAATACTACTAACAAAGTTTTTGATTTAGTGAAAATCTTTAGGAAAATTAGGCATTCCTGATGATCAATTGAGCAAAGGCTCCAAGTGATCGCCACTAGTACCTCATTGTTAATAATCATGCAAGCAAAGGCTTCGCAAGACTACTAACAAAGTTTGATTTTGAAGAGTTTTCGCAATTGGATTGATTCTTGTTTAGGGAATGATTTTGATGCTTGAAAAAGCTTTTGATTGAAAGTGGACCTAGACTACACACATTATGACACGATACATAGATAGGCAAGGAATGAACCCAAGTTGAACATTTTGGCAAAAATGCATGAATAGGCAAGAAAATGAACCTAAGTTGCACATCTTATTGAAGATGCTAGGCAATGGGATGAGCCTAACTAGGCATTTATGACACAATATGTGAATAGGCAAAGGCATTTTGAAGCACAAGTGATATCAAACTTTTAATGAATCACTTGCAAAAGCCTAAGGATTTCACATCAACATTAGACATAAGCACCCATGTGGTATCCTTTTGATGTCATCAATGTCTAATACATTTCTTCAATCAACCACATGGAAGGAATAAATTAAAAGGGGCATTTGCCTCATGCAAGATCATAGGCAAGTCTTAAGACTAAATTGACAAGTTTAGGCAATTAGGTGTTTGAATCCCTTTAGGTAATCTTTGACACTTGGGATATGCACAAGTGCATAGGTGTCAAATCCTCTTACCAAATCGTCAACACAAAACCAAAAATTGTTTCAAAACAATTACTTATTTGCAAGACCAAGAGCATTTCAAAATGATTTATAAGTTGTTTTTGGTAATCAAAGCAATTGGTAAGGAAAGGAAACCTAAATTTGCATTCTTGTTCACTAGGAATCACAAAAGAAATTGAATCCTCTTAGGCAATCGTCAACACTTAAAGTGTGCATCAAAGCACAAGTGAGAGTCCTGTTGCTAATCATCAACATAGGGCATGATTTGCAAGCAAATTCATGAGAACAACAAGTTTTAAGCAAACCAACATCATAATCAAGGTTCAATTCCAAGTAATTGCAAGATTAGACAACCAACTCATCAAAAATCTCATAAACCCTAATTTCTTTGAAACATGCGAAACTAACATAAACCTTAAATCTCATTTTATTCATGGAAACACAAGATAATGCAAGAGAACAACATAGATTAAACTTTTGGCAAGGATTCACATGATCAAGCAAAGAAATGCATAACAATCACACAAACCCTAATTTCCTCTAATATGCGAAATGAAATAAGCTTCAAATCATCATTTTATTCATGAAAACAACAAGAAATGAGTGAAATAACAACAACACACAATTTATTCTAAAGGAGAGAAGCATTCCAAGCACCCAAGCCTCCCAAAGTGTTTGTCAAGATACTTGAGATACATCTCTCACTCAACAACAACAACTATGCTAACATTATGACATTAAAATGCAATGGGATGCCAAAATGAAGTGATGATTTACATCTTTGATGCTAAAATTGGAAGATGATGCTAGGTTTTAAAGTATACCTCAACTCCAAGCTAGAATAAGGAAGGAAATGAGACGAATGAATGCAAAACCCCTTTAATCTACTCTTCAATCTTCAACTTTGAACTTGATCCTTGAATTTGAAAGTGAATCTTTGAGAAGAATGCAAGAAGGATGGAAGATTTAGTGTAGGAAAGGTGTTTTAATGGATGATTGAGTGAAGAAATTGAAAAAGATGAGGTGAGGGAGAGGAGGAGGTATTCGGCCAAGGAGAGGAGGAAGTAGAGGTTTTTGTGCAAAAAATGAACTTCTTTTTGTATTTTGGGAGAGTAGGCTCATATATGGTCTTGGGTGAAATTAGGGTTAATGGTAGAATAGGAATGGGATGTTCTATTTTAAGAAAGTTTGCAATTTCTTATGAAGGAGTGAGTGTGAGAGGATGGTGTCATTTACAAAAAGGGGTATGAATCTACATGAGACTGTGTGGGAATTAGGGATGTGTATGAAATGGGTGGGATTAAGGATAGTACAAGAATATTCTTAAGGAATAATTGTACAATAAAAGAGTGTGGAAGAAATTGTGGAGAGAGAGAGGGGGAATTCGGCTATGACAACAAAAATGGGGAGGGAAAATGGCTTCTCCTTTTGGTCTTTTGTCTTATTGAGGACACTTTGTACTTTCTATTTGAATTTTGAATTTTTGGGCATGCAAATGATAGTGCACCTATTGAAAATGTGTCACATATTTTTGGGCACCATAAAAATATCCCTCTAATTATTCATGACAATAAAAGTTGTCATTTAATAATCGGGGAATATTTAATGGTCCTTTTTCAGCTTTCTTGTGCAATAAAAATGGGAAAAATGCCTTTTAATTATTTTGAACCAGGATTTTCTTCCAAAAAATTATACGAAAATTATCCTTGATAGAATAAATTGTATTTTTCATCCTTGACTTGGTTTAGTTCAAAAATAATTAACTTGCTCTCATTTGAATGCCCAGAGATATTGAAACATGCACTATTTTATTCCCTAAAATTCTCAAAAATTAAAAAAAATGTTTTTTTTTTGGGTGCCAAAAATTAATAACGATCAATAAATGGCCTTTTTGAAGATTAAAATGCATGCCAAATAGCAAGGGCAAAACGGAAGCTCACGCAGTTACGACTGGCGCGTGCGCGTAATTCAAATAAAAATGCGAGATAGGGGACAAATACACATAAATGCGAAAGTCCATTAACCTACACAAATTATGAATTACCCTTATTGTTTCCATTTTTGTTTGAAAAAAAGGTTTTGACTTGGGCGGACAAAATTAGGGTATGACACCCATTTAAGTTAATTGTTATTAACTTATATTTATATATATATATATATATAAAAGAAAAGAAAAGAAATGAAAGAAAGAAAAGAAAGAGTGAGAGCCGTTGAAGAAAGAAAAGAAGAAAAATGGAGAGAAAAGGGAAGAGAGTGGCGAGGGGGGGAGGCGAAGAGGAAAGAGAGAGTGGAAACCTTCATCAAATTCCTTCTTCTTTGTTCCATAAGAACCAACATTACATCCTCTTTCATTTCATACCAAAATCCACCTATCATTCACTCTCCCTCAACCTACCATTTTCGCATATCATGAAGGAATCAAGTTTGGGTGAGTTAGGGTTTACGAGTCAAGATTGGGATTTTATGGAAGAGGCTCAATTAGAGCTTAGAGATGATGAATAGTAATTCGTGGATATTTAAGGATGATGGTGAGGTTCACTTTAGACGCTCAAAGCTTTGGAAATCAAATTTGGAGTTATGAGAGGAGCTTGAAGTCATAGGAACTCAATGTTGATGCTTAGGTGTGAGTATATATTCCGAGCGAGGATTTCTTGCGTGTTGTGTGTTACGTGTTGGGAGTGACACCTGAGGTGAGTTCTTTGAGTTATAAGTGGTTTCGTTTTATATTTTGATGATTGGTTCACAATGGACATTGAATGATATCATCGAATTCCAAATTGAGATTATTGATGAAATTGAATGTTATGTTTGATTGTATAAGATTATTGGGAAATTTTAGTTATGTTGATGAAATTGATGTTTAGAGTATGTTTGAATGTCAAATCTATTTAGGATTGATTGATTGATGATTGGACATGTTTTCAAGGTTGTTTTGACTGTTAATGAGTTAGGAAGCGAGTGGTACAAATAACGGAATTAAACGGAATAGCGGAATATACATGAATAATAAGTTTTTCCATGTTTATTCAGGAGCACGGACAGTGCGCCCCAGAGGCACGGGTCATGCGTCCCCTGCTGCTGTAACATCCTAAATTTTTTTAGAAGCTTCGTCTATTATTATTCGAGTAACGGCTATAGATTAAGTAATTATATGATCGATATTTGGAAGGAGATATCTTGTTCTTAAGTTTCGTTTCAGAATCAGTGTCAGTTTGGTCCCAGCTTCATTGTTTTGGTTATAACTCTCTGGATATTGGATGCATGTGTTTGAAACCTCCACCTTCAGAAACTAGAGAAAATTCCCTTCACCGTAGACCCTCGTTTTGTTAAGTTTGGTTGGGATTTGAGTGAGTTATGCTCGTTGCAAATTGGCGGGTTGTTGCTGGAAGTAGCAGGAGCGGGTTCGGGAAGATTCGTGGGATCACTGTTCGTCCGAGTCGCGAAGCTTCGGCGTTGGGTGCGATTTTCATCGCCAAAAGGTGAGTTCTATACTCACTAGGGAATTATGGTTTATGTATTATGAGTTTCGGACTTGGTCTCGGGTTTTATAAAAACCGTTATCGAAACGTTTACGAAAAACCACGCGTTTGAGTTATCGAGTTATGATATCGTTTGATTGGTAATTATAAATTGCATGTTACGATTGTTGATTGCTATGTGATGATTGGTTGGACTGAATTTGATTGTGATGGCGTGCGTGATATGCTGGAGTTTCGATCGAAAGGTATATTGGAATCGGAACGGAATGGTATCGTGCAAGAAAACAGCAAATCTGGGCTACTGTTGAACACGCACGGATCGTGCCTTATGGAAGCACGAACCGTGCTGGCTGTTCGCAAGGAGCCTGGGTTGATTTTTAGACCTCGCACGGATCGTGCGTCTAAGGAGCACGGATCCTGCGTTAGGTTCGGTTTCGAAATTGTTTAAGTCTTTTAGACACGCACGGGTCGTGCGCCCCTGGGCACGGACCGTGCGTGGCCTTCGGGTAGCCTCTTTTAAAAAGTGTTTTAAACCGTTCCGAACGATTCCAATTGAATTCTAATCCCTTCCCCAACCTCACCCATTGATGTTATAGTACCATTGCCATGAAATTGACTATGATTGATGTTAGTTAATGTTCCGAATCATGTTGACGTTATGAGATTGATTATGACTAAGTTAGGTTATCATAATGTTGAGTGTGGGCGATACATTATGATGTGGACTAGGTAATGGATAGTTATAGGTTAAGTTAACAACGCTAGTAGTACCGTGTGAGATCACCTAATGATAAGATCATGTTAAGAATAATGCCATTATTTTGTATAAGTTCATCGTTATGTTCAAAGATTATTGTTATATATGTTGATGTTAAGGTATATTAAAATAAATACATTATGTTAAGGTGACGACCCTATTTCAGTTGAGTGTGCTAGGGGAGGGGAAGTCATGAGCCCTATGAACCTAGGCCCCAAGAGGGATCCAGCCGATTAGTGGAATGGGTTCACCGGGAGCTTATTTTACCAAGTGACCGGTGACACGCTAAAAATCATTGTTCATGTTTACTGTTGCCTCTCGTAACCGACTCGAGGGTTATGAGGACAACATCATTGTTAGCCACATAGTCAACTATTGGACTATGATTTATGAATCAAGAATAATGAATCAAGCATAATTGAACCGAGAGAGTTAGTAAGGGGTCTCGATAGAACTCACTGAGACAAGTTGTCTCACCCAATCCATGTTGTTGTTTTACAGAGTTGCAGGTTAAGCTGAAGACGATGAAGCATGGTCATGGAGACGCCTGAGGAGTTGCTGACGCTGTTTATTTTGTCATGTGTTCAGTATTTAAAACAGGAGGTACTCTGATGTATGCCAGTAGTGCATTTCGGTAACTTCTACAAGTTAGAAATTATCGGGGTGTTACAATTGGTATCAGAGCAGTTCGACCTAGTCGGACTTAGAATTCAAGAGTCTCTTATGTCTTCTAAGTGTGATTCCTCTTAGTATGCTATTAGACGTTTAGCCTGATCAACTAAACACTTTGTGCATATCTCGCTTAATCATGGCTGGTAGAGGTAGGAGAAGCGTCGCCGATCGTCATTCCGAATAAATGCAGAATGTCATCAAGGCGCAGCAGAAGATGATGGATGATATGATGTTGATGCAACAACAGCAGATGGCTCAGGTGGCCCAGATGCATCAAGGAAGGGCATTATGCCAATGAATGTCCAGCAAGGAAGGAGAGCAGAGCGGAGAATGCTACCCCCGCGCCCGGAAGAGTCTATATGTTGGACGCTCGGAACGGCAAGGCTGATAATGGTTTGATGAGAAGTAAGTTTCGTTTAATTTTGAGGACAAAATTTCTAAAAGTTGGGGTGATTGTAACATCCCCAATTTGTTTAGAAGCTTCGTCTATTATTATTCGAGTAACGGCTATAGATTAAGTTATTATATGATCGATATTAGTAAAAGGGCTAAATATGTTTTTAACATAATCTAATACATATATATATAATATATATAAGGAGAAGAAATAATTATTTAATGACTTGTTGATGATTGTGTGCTTAATTGTTAAGTTAGATTAGTTACATAGTCATATGTTAGCTAGAATAAAGAGATAAGTGGCAGAAGGGTAAAACAGTAAATTTCCTACCTTTTTAGTATGCCTAGCTGAGTCAAACACCCAGCACCCTCCCTTCACCCAATTCTTTTTTCAGAAACTGAAATCAAAGGAGATTGAGAGAGAAGAGAGGGAGTGGGTGGCGAGAAGAGAGAGAGGGAGGGGAGGAGAGTGATCCTCCATGCATGTTAGAAGTCTCACCACCATCATTTCACATTTTCTCTTCTCTTTCCACTGATACCTCTTTCACACACAGGTTCAGCCCTGATCATCTCACTTCACACAGCTATGCCATTTCGAGTTTGAGGGAGAAGAAGAGTTCAACAGAAAATCCTGTGTGAAACCCGTTTTGGTACCATTCAGTGTTTCTTTCGTAACTCCCTGTACAGACTTCCGATTCAGCTCATTTTTCTTTCCTAAGAAACTAGACACGAAATTCTCCAGTTTTGACCCAAGAACCATCTGGTTTCACGGAGAATGGAAGGAGATATCTTGTTCTTAAGTTTTGTTTCAGAATCAGTGTCAGTTTGGACCCAGCTTCATTGTTTTGGTTATAACTCTCTGGATATTGGATGCATGTGTTTGAAACCTCCCACTTCAGAAACTAGAGAAACTTCCCTTCACCGTAGACCCTCGTTTTGCTAAGTTTGGTTGGGATTTGAGTGAGTTATGCTCGTTGCAAATTGACGGTTTGTTGTTGGAAGTAGCCGGAGCGGGTTCGGGAAGATTCGTGGGATCACCGTTCGTCCGAGTCGCGAAGCCTCGTCGTTGGGTGCGATTTTCATCGCCAGAAGGTGAGTTCTATACTCACTAGGGAATTATGGTTTATGTATTATGAGTTCTGGAGTTGGTCTCGCGTTTTATAAAAATCGTTATTGAAACGTTTACGAAAAACCTCGCGTTTGAGTTATCGAGTCATGATATCGTTTGATTGGTAATTATAAATTGCATGTTATGATTGTTGATTGCTATGTGATGATTGGTTGGACTGAATTTTATTGTGATGGCGTGCGTGTTATGTGGGAGTTTAGATCGGAAGGTATATTGGAGTCGGAACAGAATGGTATCGTGCAAGAAAACAGCAAATCTGGGCTACTGTTGAACACGCACGGACCGTGCCTTATGGAAGCACGAACCGTGCTGGCTGTTCGCAGGGAGCCTGGGTTGAATTTTAGAGCTCGCACGGATCGTGCGTCTAAGGAGCACGGATCGTGCGTTAGGTTCGGTTTCGAAAATGTTTAAGTCTTTAAGACACGCACGGGTCGTGCGACCCTGGGCACAGACCGTGCGTGGCCTTCGGGTAGCCTCTTTTAAAAAGTGTTTTAAACCGTTCCGAACGATTCCAGTTGCATTCTAATCCCTTCCCCAACCTCACCCATTGATGTTATAGTACCATTGCCATGAAATTGACTATGATTGATGTTAGTTAATGTTCCGAATCATGTTGACGTTATGAGATTGATTATGACTAAGTTAGGTTATCATAATGTTGAGTGTGGGCGATACATTATGATGTGGACTAGGTAATGGATAGTTATAGGTTAAGTTAACAACGCTAGTAGTACCGTGTGAGATCACCTAATGATAAGATCATGTTAAGAATAATGCCATTATTTTGTATAAGTTCATCGTTATGTTCAAAGATTATTGTTATATATGTTGATGTTAAGGTATATTAAAATAAATACATTATGTTAAGGTGACGACCCTATTTCAGTTGAGTGTGCTAGGGGAGGGGAAGTCATGAGCCCGATGAACCTAGGCCCCAAGAGGGATCCAGCCGATTAGTGGAATGGGTTCACCGGGAGCTTATTTTACCAAGTGACCGGTGACACGCTAAAAATCATTGTTCATGTTTACTGTTGCCTCTCGTAACCGACTTGAGGGTTATGAGGACAACATCATTGTTAGCCACATAGTCAACTATTGGACTATGATTTATGAATCAAGAATAATGAATCAAGCATAATTGAACCGAGAGAGTTAGTAAGGGGTCTCGATAGAACTCACTGAGACAAGTTATCTCACCCAATCCATGTTGTTGTTTTTCAGAGTTGCAGGTTAAGCTGAAGACGATGAAGCATGGTCATGGAGACGCCTGAGGAGTTGCTGACGCTGTTTATTTTGTCATGTGTTCAGTATTTAAAACAGGAGGTACTCTGATGTATGCCAGTAGTGCATTTCGGTAACTTCTACAAGTTAGAAATTATCGGGGTGTTACAATTGGTATCAGAGCAGTTCGACCTAGTCGGACTTAGAATTCAAGAGTCTCTTATGTCTTCTAAGTGTGATTCCTCTTAGTATGCTATTAGACGTTTAGCCTGATCAACTAAACACTTTGTGCATATCTCGCTTAATCATGGCTGGTAGAGGTAGGAGAAGCGTCGCCGATCGTCATTCCGAATAAAGGCAGAATGTCATCAAGGCGCAGCAGAAGATGATGGATGATATGATGTTGATGCAACAACAGCAGATGGCTCAGGTGGCCCAGATGCATCAAGGAAGGGCATTATGCCAATGAATGTCCAGCAAGGAAGGAGAGCAGAGCGGAGAATGCTACCCCCGCGCCCGGAAGAGTCTATATGTTGGACGCTCGGAACGGCAAGGCTGATAATGGTTTGATGAGAAGTAAGTTTCGTTTAATTTTGAGGACAAAATTTCTAAAAGTTGGGGTGATTGTAACATCCCCAATTTGTTTAGAAGCTTCGTCTATTATTATTCGAGTAACGGCTATAGATTAAGTTATTATATGATCGATATTAGTAAAAGGGCTAAATATGTTTTTAACATAATCTAATACATATATATATATATATAATATATATAAGGAGAAGAAATAATTATTTAATGACTTGTTGATGATTGTGTGCTTAATTGTTAAGTTAGATTAGTTACATAGTCATATGTTAGCTAGAATAAAGAGATAAGTGGCTGAAGGGTAAAACAGTAAATTTCCTACCTTTTTAGTATGCCCAGCTGAGTCAAACACCCAGCACCCTCCCTTCACCCAATTCTTTTTTCAGAAACTGAAATCAAAGGAGATTGAGAGAGAAGAGAGGGAGTGGGTGGCGAGAAGAGAGAGAGGGAGGGGAGGAGAGTGATCCTCCATGCATGTTAGAAGTCTCACCACCATCATTTCACATTTTCTCTTCTCTTTCCACTGATACCTCTTTCACACACAGGTTCAGCCCTGATCATCTCCCTTCACACAGCTATGCCATTTCGAGTTTGAGGGAGAAGAAGAGTTCAACAGAAAATCCTGTGTGAAACCCGTTTTGGTACCCTTCAGTGTTTCTTTCGTAACTCCCTGTACAGACTTCCGATTCAGCTCATTTTTCTTTCCTAAGAAACTAGACACGAAATTCTCCAGTTTTGACCCAAGAACCATCTGGTTTCACGGAGAATGGAAGGAGATATCTTGTTCTTAAGTTTTGTTTCAGAATCAGTGTCAGTTTGGACCCAGCTTCATTGTTTTGTTTATAACTCTCTGGATATTGGATGCATGTGTTTGAAACCTCCCACTTCAGAAACTAGAGAAACTTCCCTTCACCGTAGACCCTCGTTTTGCTAAGTTTGGTTGGGATTTGAGTGAGTTATGCTCGTTGCAAATTGACGGTTTGTTGTTGGAAGTAGCCGGAGCGGGTTCGGGAAGATTCGTGGGATCACCGTTCGTCCGAGTCGCGAAGCCTCGTCGTTGGGTGCGATTTTCATCGCCAGAAGGTGAGTTCTATACTCACTAGGGAATTATGGTTTATGTATTATGAGTTCTGGAGTTGGTCTCGCGTTTTATAAAAATCGTTATTGAAACGTTTACGAAAAACCTCGCGTTTGAGTTATCGAGTCATGATATCGTTTGATTGGTAATTATAAATTGCATGTTATGATTGTTGATTGCTATGTGATGATTGGTTGGACTGAATTTTATTGTGATGGCGTGCGTGTTATGTGGGAGTTTAGATCGGAAGGTATATTGGAGTCGGAACAGAATGGTATCGTGCAAGAAAACAGCAAATCTGGGCTACTGTTGAACACGCACGGACCGTGCCTTATGGAAGCACGAACCGTGCTGGCTGTTCGCAGGGAGCCTGGGTTGATTTTTAGACCTCGCACGGATCGTGCGTCTAAGGAGCACGGATCGTGCGTTAGGTTCGGTTTCGAAAATGTTTAAGTCTTTCAGACACGCACGGGTCGTGCGACCCTGGGCACAGACCGTGCGTGGCCTTCGGGTAGCCTCTTTTAAAAAGTGTTTTAAACCGTTCCGAACGATTCCAGTTGCATTCTAATCCCTTCCCCAACCTCACCCATTGATGTTATAGTACCATTTCCATGAAATCGACTGTGATTGATGTTAGTTAATGCTCCGAATCATGTTGACGTTTGTTGCGCCCGAAAAAGTCCCCAGGGGAGAACCTTCCTCGTTCACAACTTTTCTTAAGACAATGAAGCCGCCACCAATATTTATTAAGGAAAATATTAGGAAAACCTTTTTTGGAAAGCGATTGGTCTTGCGAAACTAGAGAATAGGGTTCGGGGGTCGGTTACGCGCAGGGAAGGTGTTAGCACCCCACACGTCCTCTCTACTGAGAGGGAACCTTTAATTAAATGTGTGGTTTTAGTGTGTTGACTTGAAAATACTTAATTTTGCCTCTCTACTTCTTATTGAAAAACTCTTTATGAAAATCTTTATTTATTATGAAAAAGGGGAAAAATGGTTTTTTTAGAAAAAAAACGCTTGACGGGACATGGCCCGCTCCTACGTATCTCCCGGTGCGATGGAGAACTCAAAGCTACGTAGTTCTTCTGTGTAGAAAATGTTTGTGGGTTGGTGTTTTTTAATGTAGGGGTTTTAGGACTGTGTGATCTGTGTTGGAGGACCACTGGGGGTCTGAAGGAGCACTGGGGCTCTGAAGGGCCACTGAGGGCTGAAGGAGCGCTGGGGCTCTGTGGGACCACAGTTCACTTATCTTAAAACGATGATTAACCCGGCCGTACGACCGACTTAATCCCCTACTTTGAAAATAAGACTTTTGCTTTTGAAATGAAGGAGATCTGTTTGTATATTCTTTAATTTTAGAAATTGTTTATTTTTGCGCTTGACAGGGGCGTGGCCCTGCTCCTACGTATCTCCGGGTGGAGAATCAAAGGCGACGTAGTTCTAGGTTCTTTTGAAAATAATTGTTGAAAACTTATTGTGAAAATGATTTTTATTTGTTATGCTTGACGGGATGTGACCCGCTCCTACGTATCTCCTGGTGCGATGGAGAATTCAAAGCTACGTAGTTCTTCTGTGTTTGGAAAACGTTTTTTGTTTTTTTATTTTTATCTTGTTTAATTATGAAAATTGGGCATTCATGGTGATCAATTGAGCAAAGGCTCCAAGTGATCACCACTAGTACCTCATTGTTAATAATCATGTAAGCAAAGGCTTCACAAGACTATTAACAAAGTTTTTTTATTTAGTGAAAATTTTTTAGGAAAATTCAGATATTCATGATGATCAATTGAGCAAAGGCTCCAAGTGACCACCACTAGTACCTCGTTGCTAATAATCATGCAAGCAAAGGCTTCACAAGATTATTAACAAAGTTTTTGATTTATGAGAAATTATTTTGTCTTGAAGAGGATTAAATTAAATTAAAAAAACGAGAAAGGGGGTGAAATGGTAAAATAGGGTGTTATTAGAAGGGGGCTGTATAATTAAATAGAGGGGGTGCGAATAACACCCAGCAGCCCAACTTGTATTGCTGCGAAATCTGGGCCAAAGTAGAGGGAGGTGCGTAATGGAAAATGAGAGGTGTAAAGAGTAATCTGAATATTAAAAATAAAATTAAAATAAAATAAAATGGGAATTGGGAAGAGGTATAAAGGGAAAGTAGGGTTTTTTTATTAAACCTAATTTCCTCTTCTTGCTGCGCCGCAGCACTTCCTTTGTGGAGAGAGAGAGAGCGCTAAATTCGCGGAGAGAGAGAGAGAGCAGATCACGGAGCGAGAGGAGGAGAGTGCGACTGAGAGGGAAGCGGAGTGGTGACCGGCGATGGTGTGGGTGACGAAGGACGGTGGCTCCGTTGAGTTTGACGGCGAGGAGAGAGGGATTTCGTGGAGAGAAAGAGAAAGAAAACGAAGGGAAAGGGAGAGAGATTCTGCGGTGACGGCGGTGGGAGGAACGACACCGACCGACCGTTCCTTGGCCGACGATGACGGTAGTGAGTGGGAGCGCGCGAACGGAGGGAGGACAACAGACGGGGGTTGGCGACGGAGATGACCACCGTACGGTGGTCACGCGTTTCTGGTTCAGTTTTGGAGACCGGCGAGAGGGGGGGCTTCCGACGGTGGCTCGTGGTGGTGACACGGTTTACGACCACCGTACGTGGTGGCCGGAGGTATGTTCAGATCCTAGTTTTCCTTTTTTACAGTTTTCTTCAGTTCTCTCCTCCTCCAATTCTTCTTTGAGTAATTCTGAGTTCTCCTTTTTTATTTTTATAATAGTTTCTTTTTATATTTTTTGTGCCTATTGTTTGTTCTAAAAAAAACCTAATTTTCTAAAACTAAACTAGTTACTTAACTTCATTTTTTTGGGGACAGATTATTCTAACCTAACTAGAAAGAAAACTTTTTGTGACATAAATACATTGACAGTATCAGTATTCAACCTATTATGTTCCTAATCCCTAATTTAATTTGTTCATTATGTTAATATATTTACAGGCCTAATGGATTTTTAAAACCCTAAATCATCATCTATGCATTCTGTTTACATTTTTCTGGACGTATTATATGTTCAAAAGGGGATCCTATTTTAAACAATCTTAGGGTCTAAAGAAAGGCATGTTAGTATATTCTAGAAAACTAACAAACTAATATTAGTTTATAGATGAACCAACCTTTACTCCAGCTTCTGCTATTTCCCTTCTGCTATTGCTGTTTACTGGTAATTTTTCTTGCTGCTACTGCCTATTACTGTTGCTGCCTTCTGTTCTGAATTTTGCTAAACCTTCTTACTGCTACTACAGCCCTTGCTTCTGTTTCTGAATTTTTGCTGTTTTGCGATTAGTGTTCCGGCGTGAAACACTAATCTTTTACTCTGATTCTTCTCAATTTTGTGTCTGTTATTTCTCTGTATTCAGCTTGCTTATATAGGTAAAGAAATTAGGGTTTTTGCTGATCCTTCTCCATTTCTTTCCTTTTTCAGGTATTTGGACCTCTTGGGGGAACTTGCTCAGCAAGAACAGGCCCAAGGACTGCTATTGCTGCTTTTATTTTGATTTATTTTCGGATTTGTATTTTTGGTATTTTTAGTATTATCATTTTTTTGTATTTTTGGACTTTTGGACATCTTGGACACTATTAAATTGTAAATAAACAATAAATATAATTTTTTGACATTTTTAGACTATATATACTAAGTATAAATAATAAAAGAAATTGGGCCAAATACAAAAGTGATATCGGACCCAACTAGACAAGTGTATGAGAACGAGGCCCAAATAGAATAAATAAGCCCATTGGCAACTAAACACTAAAATTATCTCAGAATCGCGTTCTTAAGCCCAAATTGAAACGACAAGCTCGATCGCGAGAAAAATGACTTTGTTAGTCCCAATTAAGTTCGACTAAATCCAAATACGAAGATTAAATTGAAGAACGCACGAAACGATCGATCATTCGCGTGCATGCCTAATTTAAAACAACGGTATTTCGATTTAGTTGAATAGGGTCGCTGAAATTGACCAGGGTTAGTAACTGAGACGCCGTACTGATAATTCTCGTAACCACGCGACTTCAAAACACGATTTAAGTAAAATAAACGACTAAAACTAGAAAAGGAAGACGGACAAAATTGGGGTATAACAGCTGCCCCTCTTTATTTGGATTTTGACAAGGAATATGAATTGGCCGAAACATATTCCAAGGCAAAATAGAAATAAAGAATTCAGAAATTATACCAATTTTGTCTACCTAGAGAAACCTGAGGCAAAAAACGGTAAAACGGGCACTTGGCGTGCAGAAAGCGGTAAACGGGCACTTGGCGTGCAGAAAAGCGGTAAATGGGCACTTGGCGTGCAAAAAGCGGTAAATGGGCACTTGGTGTGCATTAAGCGGTAAATGGGCACTTGGCGTGCAGAAAGCGGTAAATTGCCCAGGCTGCCTAAAACCTGTAATCCTTAAACAGACTCTTGGTGAATCCGAGTTTGCACGTGGCTTTGAGGAGCACGCTTCCTATTGGCCTTTTCGAGCGACCGGGGGGATCGTTATCAGCTCCGGAACTGATATACTGATCAATGCACGGCGTCCACTGTATCTTAGGCTGATACAACTATTCCGTTGAACCTCACATGGGGCTGCGGTCCTGTCATACCCCAATTTTGTCCGGCTTAGCGCTGATACTCACAAATATGGATGGAGAAGATTTAAAGAACCCATTCAATTCTGATCAAGTGAAGAAGTATTATGCCTAAAAGAAATAGATGAAAAAGAGAAAGACAAGCCAAGTAAGAATTAGCTCGCTAGGTTGAAAACCCGCAAAGGGCGGCCTAGGCAAAATCAGAGCGACCCTGTGGATTGAAAACCCGCAAAGGGCGATCCAGGCAAAAATTAGGGTCAGAAAGCTTGGGCAAAGAAAGTGAAGAAAGGCGTACAATTCTCCCGAAGACTTGGATGAAAGGATGATCAAAGTCGAAGACATAAGTGTTGGCACTGTTCCATAGAGACGGACAGTCAGAAATCAGCCTCTCTTTTTTTTCGTGTCTTTTTATAGTTTAAACTTTCAAATGCAATAAACAATCGGCGTAACTTCTTGTGCGACCGGTTTCCATATCAATAAAATTCAGTCTTTCTCATATCTGTTTGTTCTTCTATTTCTCTGCTTTTTCTGCTCAAATAAGTGTTTTATGATGATGATAACATTGACCTGTAAAACATGCACATAAATCATAGAACATCACAATCATTGCGAAATTCTTAAAAGTCAAGAGAAGGAAGTAGCTGAGAAAATTAAGCTCACAAAAGAATAATTGCACTCATAGACCATCTCAGATGGCAAATTGCAAAGCAATTGGTGCCCAGCTCATATGCCACCGCAATTCTAATCAATCCCTCAGTCTCACAGGTTGGACGGACCAGCAAAAGAAAATAAGCCAAAAGAGCAAAAGAGCAAATAAAAAAACAGATGATCAGAAAAAAGAAAGCTGATCAAGTAAAATCATTCAAAAAAAGAACAAAAAAACAAACGATCAGAAAAAAGAAAGCTGATCAAAGAATGAAAAAAAACAAAGAAAAACAAACAGTCAGAAAAAAGAAAGCTGACCAGAGAAAATCAAAGAGATGAAGAATCAGGAATAGCATTTCATCACATTCATCATCACACCAAAATCATAGCATTGCATGCATCTGCATAACATGCCTTTGCATAACATGCACCCATACTCCATGCACTATTCCTTGCATCAACTGACGTATGCAGGTACCTCAATCCAGTGCGGCAGCATTGGTCATTTCAATCAATCAACCAACAGGATTCGTGAATCCCTTCAGGACCCAAGTGTCCCTTCAAAAGCAGACTTCACCTCGTATTCGAGCTGCGGGTAAGTCCTTCAGACCCCCAGTGGTCCTTCAGACTAGTTGTGTCAGCCTAAGACATAGCGGACGTCCTTCATGGTCAACATATCAGTTCCGGAGCTGATCTTGACCCCCCATGGCCGCTCGAAAGGCCCCCTCAGACCGTTTTACTAGTACCATAGCTAGTAGCACTCCTTCAGACCACGATGGTCCTTCAATTAAGGCCTAGGCAGCCTTCCAGACCCTGAGTGGTCCTTCAGAGCCTTAGTGCTCCTTCAGACCCTGAGTGGTCCTTCAGAGCCTTAGTGCTCCTTCAGACCCTGAGTGGTCCTTCAGAGCCTTAGTGCTCCTTCAGATCTCGAGTGGTCCGTCATTTTCTTTCTCTCGGTTAATATGCCAAGTGTTAACTGTTCCCGTTTGTTCTCAAGCCCATCTTTTCAAAAAAAAATATAGAAAAAGAAAAAGAGGAAAATTCGGGTCTCCCTAAGCAGACAAAATCGGTATAATTTCTGAATTCTTTATTTCTATTTTGCCTCGAAATATGTCCTGCGCAATTCATATTTCTTGTCAAAATCCAAATAAAGAGGGGCAGCTGTCATACCCCAATTTTGTCCGGCTTAGAGCAAAACCCTAATTTTCAACCAAAAATAAATAAACCAAGTCTTAGCATTCATCCTAGAGGTTAGGAAGAGCATCATGCTTGCATTTTAGAAGTTTCATAATGCATTTTAGGGTTAGAAAAGCATAGCATGGCATTTTAGAGCACTCTAGAGCATTTCTGGGATTTCTAGGGTTTTTCTTAGGTCAAAGGGTATTTTGGTAATTTCACCAAAAAGACTTATTTTCTCATCATGCATGCATTTCTAGAGTTTTAGGGTCATCCAAAGGGTCTCAGGATCATTGTTAGAGTGGAAATGAAGTTTAGAGCAAAATCAGGGTTTTGGGACCAAAAGGGCATTTTGGTCATTTCACTAAAATAAATATTTTCTCAGTAAAAACCACTATGCACCTCTTGAGGAATTTATGTGGGTCCAAGTGAGTGGAGTTGTGCATTTTTTTTATGCATCATAGGAGTATTTTTGGCATGAAATTCGGTTTTTGAACAAAAGGGCAAAATGGTCATTTCCTTTGGAGTGGGGTCAACAAATCAATTTTGGGATTGGTGAGATCATAAAATTCAGAGCCCAATCATTGAATCATGGGATATGGCCCAAAATGGCAAGAATTTAGAAGAATTATCTAGAAGGGAATAAGGAATATCCCTTTGAATTTTGAAAGGTCAAATGTAGTACAATAGTACAAGTTGCAATTCCACTCACTCTCTCTCCTTGACTGCGATTTCCAGCCCCCTTTTCCCCCATTTTGATTTATTTTATTGATTGCAAATTGTGTTTAAATCATGGCCTTCCATTCAAGTGCTAAATGCAATCCTCACCCTTCATTTGAATTAAAATGGCACTCTTGTAATAAGCTTCATAGAAAAATACAATTTTGTAATTGAGCTTATCCTTCACCACCATCCTTAAGCTGCGCCCCTCAGCCCTCTCTCTCCTCACTTTGTGCTTTCTAATTGCCCCTAATCCATGTGACATTTGATCTTGACCCTTGGTTCAAAATTTAGATGCAATCCTAGAGCACAATGGAAATCAAAATGACCTAGAAGCCCTTAATGATAAGTGAGCACTATATATACCTTCATATGACCAGCCCACACAAGCTCTTAGCCTCACTCCCCATTCAAAAAACCCTAGCACACCTCCCTCCTCCTCTAGGCCGTAGCCACCCCCATTCCTTCTCCTCCATTTTTTTCAACTTCCATCCACTAACTCACCTCAAACTCACTCCATATTCATATATCTTCTTTCTTCCATCTTTGATTCCACATTTACATCATCAAAGGGGCTGATCCTTCAAGGTTGCGTGCTTGTTGTTGTTGATTTCGAGGAGTGTTGGTGATTTGTTACTCTTGATCTTCATTTCTACTCTTGTTTAGCTTGGAACTAAGGTATAACCTAAAACCCTTTGCATTTTCATCCACTTTCTTGCATCAAAATCCTTTTTCAACTTATATTTGCATCTCATAACATCATCTAAATGTAGATTAGGGGCTGTTGTGGGTGAGAGTTGGCATCTCACCCACCTAATAAATTGTTCTTGTGACTATGTGTTGATTATGTATTGTTCTTGTGATGTTTTTGCATTTGGTGAAATAAAATTGTGAATCTATGGCTATTTTGGTTCGCAAGTTATGTAGAATGCATGTGTAATATAATTTCCTTGTTCATCCTTGCCTAATAATACTTGATCTAGCCATTGATGTTTGATTGTTGTGTTATTGTGCTTGGAATCATGTTAAAACTTGTAAAAATAATTTTACATCCATATGTATGTTTCGCAAGTTGCTAAAATAAATAGGGTTTTTGTTGCCTTTTGGTTATTTGGCTTGCCTTTGTGCTTAAAAATGTTTTCTCAGGTTGTTTTAATGAAGTTTGCTTGCAAGTTTTTGTTGATGATTGACAAAAAGACTCTCACTCGTGCTTTGAGCACTATTTGTTAAGTGATGAGGATTGTTCAAGAGGATTCAACCACCTTTGAGTTATAATGTTATTTGTCCTTGTAAATTTGGTTTACCATATTTGTTTCAAATGTTGATGATGTGTAAGATGACTCTCACTTGTGCTTTAGGCACTATCCTTTAAGTGATGCGGATTACTTCAAGTGATTCAACTCTCTTTAAGTCTTCAAATGAACAAGGTGTGAATTTATGATTCTTTGCTTGCTAATGGTTTATGATAACTTGTGAACAATTTATTTTGGTCATTTTGAGCCGTGCAAATGTGTTGCTTGTTTAGATCATTAATTTGTTGATGATTGGTAAGAGGAATCAACATGTGTTTACAAGCACTATCCTAAATGTTGAGGATTACTTATAAGGGATTCAACTCTTGCACATATCTTAGTATTAAAAATTTGGTAAAATGACTAGACACTTATGCCTTTGTGCATTGTTAATAAGTGTCAAAGATTACCAAAAGGGACTTAACTCTTGTGCTTTTATTGTTGACCCTTAAATGATTCAATGAATTACCCCTTTGCAATTGATTAATGTTTCACCTTTGTGTGACCATTTCTTATGGCAATTTGTAATTAGTTTTGACTATTACATATTTATGCATATTGCTTGTCTCTTAGATTTGTAATGATTGCATGATTTGTAATTAAGAGATTTGTATATTGGCTAGGGATTGGTATGTTGATTGAAATGTCCTACTTGTTTTCCAAAACCCCTTTTCCAAACCAAATTCTTTTTCTCAACTTGTTTCAAATCAAGAGTCAAATGTTTCCCAAACAAAAACCCTAAGGCATCTTTTTTTTCTCTTAAATAAATCATTAGCCATCACTCGAAGCCTTTGCTTGTTTGATCGCTAATGAGGAGTTATTAGTGGTAGTCACTCGAAGCCTTTGCTTGTTTGACTATCATGAAAGCTCCCACACCTTAACTAAAAATAAATAAATTCCAATTTCAAAAACAACATAATTATCACCAATGCTCACCTTTTTTAAAAAATGATTTCAAAAAAGATAATAAAACGTCGTTACTTGTAGTCACTCGAAGCCTTTGCTTGTTTGATTACCGGTTTCGACTCTTTTCTTTCGAGTTAGTAATGAACGCCACTCGAAGCCGTTGCTTGTTTGGTATTTGTGAACACTTGAGTCCTATTTCAAAAACTCAAAAAAATTAAATAAGATAAAACACAAAAACATTTTCAAAACCAAAAGCCTAGAACTACGTAGCTTTGATCCCTCTTCCAGAGAGGGTACGTAGGAGCGGGTCGTAACCCGTCAAGCACACTTTCAAAAAAAAACTTTGTTTTGTTCCCTAGAACTACGTAGCTTTGAACCCTCTTCCAGAGAGGGTACGTAGGAGCGGGTCGTAACCCGTCAAGCACACTTTTAAAAAAACACCCCTAGAACTACGTAGCTTTGATCCCTCTTCCAGAGAGGGTACGTAGGAGCGGGTCGTAACCCGTCAAGCACACTTTTAAAAAAGACCCCTAGAACTACGTAGCTTTGATCCCTCTTCCAGAGAGGGTACGTAGGAGCGGGTCGTAACCCGTCAAGCACACTTTTAAAAAATCTTCATTTTGTCACCTAATTGCGAAAAACCCTTAAGCCGTTTTCCAAACGCAAAAGCCTAGAACTACGTAGCTTTGATCCCTCTTCCAGAGAGGGTACGTAGGAGCGGGTCGTAACCCGTCAAGCACCCTTTTAAAAAATCTTTGTTTTGTTCCGCTTTTCAAAGATACCAAAAATATTTCTTCCCAATAAAATCATTTCTCACACGAAATAAAAAGAAAGGAAGTAAAACAAAAATCGTTTCAAGTCAACTTTTTCTAAGCCACACATCAAAGTTAATGGTTCCCTTTCGGTAGAAAGGAGGTGCGGGGTGCTAGTACCTTCCCCGTACCTAACCGACCCCCGAACCTACATCTCTGTGTTTTCGAAAGACCATCCGCCTTTTCCAAAAGACTTTTTCCAATGTTTTAGTCTTTAAAAATAAATATTGGTGGCGGCTTCAAAATTTTTCACGTTGTCAAACTGAGGAATCCTTAAACCGGATTTTTCGGGGCGCAACAGGTCCATCGCGTTGCTCGTACGCGACGTGAGACCTGGGCAGAAGGGAGCGATGATCTCTGTGCTCCAATCCGCAATGCGCGCTTGAGAGCTCTCTTTTCTTTTCTCTCTTTCTTTTCTATTTCTCTCTTTTCTTTTTTCTTTCTGAACTCCCAACTTGGGGGAACATTTTCTGGAATCTGGGGGCGAGGGCCAACACCGAAGTGCTCATCCTCTCTTTGTACCTGTAGCTAAAATGAACAAATGCATGCAGTGCAAATGCCATGATTGCCGTTTTCTTTGAATGATGAGTTTCTTATTTCCTTTGTCTATGCTGGATGAATGCATGATCCTCTACTGTTCCTATATGCTTGATGAATGCAATGATTTTCCTTTTCTTCTCTTGTCTGTACGCAATGCATGATTTTTCTTTTTCTTTCGCTTATGAATGCATGATTTTCTACTGTTCTTATATGCTTGATGAATGCAATGGTTTTCCTTTTCTTCTCTTGTCTGTACGCAATGCATGATTTTTCTTTTTCTTTCGCTTATGAATGCATGATTTTCTACTGTTCTTATATGCTTTTTCTCTTTCTCTAGCTTCTCTTCTTTCTTTTTCTTTCTTTTCTTTTCTTTTCTTTTTGTTGCTCTCTTGGCTCTTTTCTTTTCTCTCTTTTGGCTTCTCTTTTTGCTCTCTTAAGAATGCGAATGCAAAGCTCATGTATTTTAATGCAAAGGAAACTTTCTCTTCCCCCCCCCCCCCTCCCTTTTTTTTTGGGAAAATGATGAATAACATGAAATGATGAATGACATGGGATGTTCTAGCTTTCTTTTCTTCTATGAGATGCAAGTATTAATGTGATGCAACTGTATTGCTTTGATGTTTGATGCAAATGTATGCGGTGATTGATGCTTTGATGAATGAAATGCTCCTGTTCTAACTTTTGTTTATTTCTTTTTGCTTCTTCTATGAAATGCAAACATTAATATGATGCAATGCTCTGATGTTTGATGCAATGATTCTTGTTCTTTTTTCCTTTTATGGAAATGCTAACGTTAATATGATGCATATGCACTACTTTAATGTTTGATGATTGAATGACAAAGGAATGCTTGTGAAATGATGAATGATATGGAATGCTGGATGACAGGGAATGTTTTTGTGTTGCTTTTGGGGTTTCTTTTCTTTGTTTTCTTTTTGCTTTCTTTGCTTTTTCTATGAAATATCTGATGCAAAATGTAATGCTCTAATGATGAATGACATGCAATGATTTTGTTCTTTTCCCTTTTTTATGAAGTGCGAACATTAATATGATGCCAATGCAATGAAAAGATTAATATGGTGCAACTGATGTGGAACGCTTTCTCTTTTTACTATGTGATGAATGCACAAAATGTGAAGATGCAAATGTAATGCTTTGATGAAAATGCTATAATGAATAGATTGAGATGCCTAGATGCGTGAGGTAGACATTTTTGTGATGATGAGATGCGAGACTTTGAATGCAAGGAATTGAGATGACTATTGCCCATTCTGTTGAAAAAATTGAATTTGATTCAAACTCCGGTGTTCTCAAGGTTTTTATTTACAAACAACCTCATTTGTTTTCTCCTTCTTTCCATGATGACTGAATTTTAGATATCACGTAAACAACTTGTGTTCTCTCCTTTGAAGCATTATCTAGTAAGCACGCATAGGAGTGCAAATGTGAATGAATGAGTCAGTTAACTTGGACTTGGTTTAGGGCATGGACTTTTATGGCAAGTGAAGGAATGACAGACATGGTTGTTGCCGAAGCTCATAAGAGATACAAGATTGCCCCAATTCAGGTCTTTAAATAGTTTGCCCCTGTCTAGTGGTGACAACAACTAGGGGCGTAGAAGGTGATGAACTGGGAATGCTTCGGCTTTTGAAAGGGGAGGTGGATCAAAAGAGATTTTGTCTCAACCCATAAAGTTTGATGTTGCCCCAGTCATAACAAGGACAAAGCTGCCCCAATTAGAATGACAAGGCCATGTTTAGGATAGTGAGTTGAGAGATTGCCCCGGTGAGGTTTTTATGGGAATGAATGAGGTGAAGGAATGGGAATGCACTTGCCCCACTTTGGAATGACATTGACAACTGGAATGACATGGGATGGGCATTGAACAGACTTTCCCAAGACTAGGGTGTGTGGGTGGTGAAGAGAATGCCCTAACTTTTGGGTCTGAGTGGTATTCTCAGTGCAAAGCTTTGGTTCTCTACTGATGTCTTGACTTTTGGTGCAAAAGAATCTTTACCTGGTGATCACTAAACCTTGTTTTAATGCATCTTGAATGTGTTTTGGAGTGCAAGTCCCTCTTTTTTATTTTGTCAGCTTTCTTTTTTCTGACTGTTCGTTTTTGTTTCCTCAGTTCTGTTTTTTCGGAGGGTTTATTCTTTCTTGATCAGCTTTCTTTTTTCTGATCGTTTGTTTTTCTTTTGAGCAAACATATTGTACATAGATAAACTTGTTCGTCCTAAGATTAGAATTTGAGTGAACAAAAGCAACCGGTCATTGATCGGAATGGACTTTTCGGGATTGTGGTGTTTTGTGAAGGAAGGAGGGCTAGGCTTGGTGAAGTGTTTGAGGCTAATGGGAGGATGAGGAAGATGGTTATTTGGGCTTGTTTGGGCTCTGTTAGAGCAAATTCGTGTCTCATGGTAGAATGACTAAGGGGTTTGATGTTGAGGCCAAAGGAAGTGTTTGAAGGTTTATGGAATCAGGTGTTGGGATGATGAAGTGTTTGAAGGTTTATTTAGACAAGGATCTCTTGTATTTTGTGGTAACATGTACCAGCTCACCACTTACATTTCTTTTTGTATTTTCTTTTGTTTCGGGATTTTCATTTTGGAATCCCCTTTTTTTGATTTTCTCTTTTCCTTTCTTTTTTTTTTTTCGACTCGGGTGAGCTAATAAAAAGTGATGCACTGTTTTTTTTTTATTTGGGGTGATCCTTGTCTAGGGTGATTTATGGATTTTGGTTTTTCTTGGCTCAAGGTGGGTAGGAAAGGGACTTTCTGGGGTTTTTGAGGAGATGGCCAAACTTCATTTCAAATCCCGATTGCTTATTTCTATAAGACTTAACTTTAGAACAATAATTTATCTATCTTCATGTGTTTGCTCTTTTTTTTCTTCTTTTTTTTTTTCGTGCCCTAATTTTTGCCTGGACCGCTCTTTGCGAGTTGTAACACCCTGGTATTTTTATTTGTTAAAAACACCCAAGTGCACATTAAACATACATCAGAGATAATATTTCCTGCATAAATACTGAACACTGCAAAATAGTTTTCACTGGACAACAGCCAAGCAGTCTTAATACACATAAGACCATAAAATTCAGCGAACTATCCTGCTCAGTATCATACAAGAAAGCGGAAATAAAAAGATTTACACTAAAGTCGTAGTGTTGCGGTACATAGACAACAAGAGGAAATATAAAGTTAAACATAATGCTAAGTCATCCGCAACCAGTCCGAGCCCAACCTAGTCGTGCCTCTTGGACTTCCTCTGTCCCTGTGTCTCTGTAAAACAACAACATTTAAACAGTGAGATACAATCTCAGTGAGTTCTACCGAAACCCCTACTAACACTCTCGACTCAATTATGAAATCCGGTATTAATT